>OY728125.1:168343659-169593659 GCA_963277665.1 Viscum album | reverse complement strand
TTGATAAAATAATTTCATAAATATATATATATATTGTTCTAATTATTTTAAATTTTGATTTATATAATGTTCTCCGTAGCTAGATTCCAAAAAAAATCAAAGGACCTTTCTCAACGGTTTGCCCAAACAGTTGGGAAAGGGGCTCCAGAATTCAACCTTTCCCAACGGTTTGGGCAAACCATTGAGATAGGCTAACCTTTCCCAACGGTTTTCCAAAACCGTTGGGAAAGGGGGTCAAGAATTCAACCTTCCCCAACAGTTTGGACAAACCGTTGGGAAAGGTGGCCAAAAAATGGGATTTCCCAACGGTTTGGCCAAACCATTGGGAAAGGGTACATATACCAATGGTTTTTACAAACCGTTGGTATAAAAGCATTGGGAAAAGTCATTTTCCAGTAGTGACCCTCTTGTACTGGAATAGAGTTGTGTATCTATTCCAGAGTGATATGTTGATGTGTCACTCCACTGAAAGGGATAGATTTATGATTCTTTCCCTGTGTTACTGTTGAAGCTGTTATAATATTCTGACAGGCATCCAGAATATCAGAATGGATTTGCTTCTGCTCCTCACCATTGTTAGAATGTGCTTGGTGACTTCAATTGCCGGAATGGGAATATAGGTCCATTTCGTTCTTGGAGTAGGTATGTACTCTTGCTCTTGTCCTCCTTTTCCTATCAGTGATTTCTAATAGTACTCATGTGTGGGGGCAGAGAGTTGAGTCTGCTCTAAATTTGTCGTCAGAGCTTTCCCACTGACTTCTCAGAGTGCTACCAAGCGAGACGGTTGGCAATCTTGATTAACATTGGAAGGTGTATGTGCCTACTGTGTATTCTTCATCATGTATGTGTGACGACTTTATTCCAATACTTCTAGACGAGACTACTGGCAGAATTGTTGATTTTAAACAGGTGTATGTCCCTGCTTCTCTATTTCCACCATATTAGATTGGCGAGCATCTGTAGTTTTATTCAGATGAGACTGCTGACTAACAGATGAGTTATAAACAGGTGTGTATGCCTACCTATAATACTCTGCCATAATTCCCTAGCGGGATTGGCGTATTACTACCAGACGAGTCTACTGGATAGTAACATCAGGACGGACTGGTGTATATGCACGCACGTTTCTTACCATCAAGTTGGATTGATAGACTTATCCAGAGGGGGAAGAAGTTAGAACCTTCTCCCTGTTGGCCATATTTTACCTCTGGTGGTTCATCTTGCAGACTTGAGTCTGAGGGACCTGCACCGAACCCCTAAAGGCGCTACCCTCATCATGTTGAGGGTGCACTACTACACGAGTCTAGCTGCGATTATTGATGGGATCCCTTGGGAAGGACTCTGATCTCCATTAATTAAGGCCTTGAGTGACCATCTCATTCACCTCCTTATAATATGGGAGGGACTGGTGATTTCTTTCCAGGGATAACGACCCGAAACGGTTGGAGTGAGTTGTTGGAACCACCTACTTGTTGATCACTGGTCATCGTTGTGCGGACAACCAGGGTGAATTATTGACATGGAGGGCTTGACGAGTGGCCTCTAGAGTCGGAATGGTACAGTGTTGACGGTTTTCCTTAATATGTTCATTTGGGACCCAGCTTTGAAGATGATAATTAAGTGATGTCGTCCTCAGAGCTGACGAGGATTCAGCAGGAGTAGTAGCAGATGCATTCAATGGTGTGAACATTAGCGAAGCCATTTTTATAACACAGAAGATCTTGGATATAGTACTTATTTGATATAATAGACATATTCAAGATAAGTTCATCCACTAAATCTTTTGGATGAGAACATATGTTTTTGATTGTTTTTTTGGCCCTCTCATTGAGTTTTAATAGGGGCCTAACAAATAAATAAAACAACATTTTAACTTTGTTAAGGATTCACGTCGGGTTCACCATTTTTTGTTTCCTCTAGAAATGGGGATGACCTAGTATTGTTTAAGGTTCAAACATTCCAATCGGTTTCTAATGGGTTTATTTGTAGAACTAGAAACATCTAATGATTCTACATCTATTTTGACAATAAATTATTGATATGTATGAGATTTAGAGAATCTTTTATATGTATTTGAGGTTCTTCATCGATAGATAATCATCTGTATTTGTAAGAGATTCCTAGTTAATGTTATCCTTCAACATATAATATAGAAATATATTGGTTATTATTAAAACCATACTATTTTTAAAGCAACGTAGTGGGGTACTTGAAGATTATTGTCGTTCATAAGGACATGGATTATTTTAGAGTTGGGATCATACCCGCAGATGTGCTACCTATGTATCCTTGTTTAGAAATGGAATCAGAACCCATGTAGTTTGTGTGAAGAATATGAATTTTATGCATGGTTGATGGCCCAAAGAAAAGATGTTGTAATTACTTTTACGATCTAAGCCCACATGAGTCATGCTCGCTGTGAGAAACAAGATGTATCAGTAAAACTTGGCGATTGTGCCACAAAAGATTCAATCATAAGAAATAATGTGGGGATTATGTATGTATGACTGCCTAAGATAGATGAGGATTGGGATTTACATCAGGGGAGAAACCTAGGAACACTATCCATAATGGTATATGTGCTTTATGGATATTTGGAGACTTAACATAGGGCTTATTCCTAATAAGGATGCCCAAATTCGAGGGGACTTATGATTGGGTTTTATTCTTGAGAAGGAATTCCAAATAAAAAGAAATCAAGATGGGGGATTACTCTTAAAGAGGAGGCCCAGGTTAAAAGAAATTATGACTGGGCATTATTCCTAAGAAGGAGGCCCATGATAAGGGAATTTGGAATTTGGGGCTTACTCCTAAGGGGTATGCCCCGATTTGGGAACTTGGGGAATACTCTTAAAGAGGATACCCATACTTATAAAATATGATATTGGGGATTACTCGTATTGAGGATACCCATATTAAGGGAACCTGAACTCGGTATTACTCCTGAAAAGGAGGCCCAGGTTAGGGAAATTATGACTGGGGCTTACTCCTGAAAAGGAGGTCCAGGTTAGGGGAATTATGGCTAGGGCTTACCCTTGAAAAGGAGGGCAAGTTAAGGGAATTGTGACCTGGGGCTTACTGATAATGATGAGGCCCTTATCAAAAGAATTTAAGACTTGGGGCTTACTCCTAAGGAGGATTCCCATATTAATGATCTTCTCATTATAGAGGATGAGGTTGAATGGAGGAAATATCAAACATTAGTGACATAAAGATATGTAAATCAATAGATTTTGAAAAATGTTACACAAAATTCCATTCTGATAAGGAAGCCAACAAATGAACCATGCAAAAAGTGGATTTGAAGAGGGTTTTGAAGGCTAAATATTGAAAAGGAGAGGTGGATTGAAGAAAAGAGTTGAATAGGAATGAGGGGCACCCAAAAAGAGGCAGGTGTGCAAGTCCTGTTTTGGCGCGCATGTCCTGGTCGTGCAAGTATACTTGCACGACACATGTATACTTGCGTGACGACCAACACATATGGTAATACATAGGCGAATCTTGGCTCAATCCCTTTTTATTATCCCTAAAGGCTTCCAAAAGAGTGGCCCACAAGTTCTGTTGAAGGGATAAGGTGGCGCGAAAGTGTCTTCATTTTCCTTCAAGGGTTGAACACTTAGGAACTCAAGTGTTTATAAATTATTACACTTAGGCCTTATTCATCCTCTTTAGATCTTCTATTCTAGGTAATAAATTACCATAGAAGTGATTATAAGATTTCAAGTAGAGACTAGGGTGCCGAGAGCATAAATCTGAATTTTGGATTTTTCTGCCCCGAAATGGGGGGCCCACATGGGGTATTTATAGGCCAATGAAGATCTTGGGTGAAAATCAAATAGGGTGCACAAGTCACATGCGCGACCAATATTGGGCGTGCAAGTATACTTGTGTAACCATGATGAAACATTCGCGACCCATGGGTAAACAAATCCCTTTTCATGCCTTTGTCAATTAATTTTGTTTCTTCAAAGGATGAAAACTTTATGCTAATGTATTCCCCTACTTCATTCGTTAGACTCTGTGAAGGAAAAGAGTGTCAACATTTACATTATAACCTCCAATGAAATGGGTATGGAAGTCGGCCATGTGGCTATTCCATTTAGTGACATGTATAGAATTCAACCGTATGGTTATTCCATTTCTGTATGTTTAAGTTCGAAGTTTTCTTTATTTTATATGTGTTCTTTATATGGGTAATCATTTGGTTACAAAAGGGTAAGTAGTTATCTTCTATTCAGTAAATAGTATTTACTACTTCATAAAGGTGAAAATTATTACTTATGTTAAAGTATTCATGGTTTACTTGATGTTTTGAAAAACTAATAGTTTCATTCTTTTTGTATTCCTTACTGAGCTCTTTATGCTCATCCCATGTTTTTGAAATGTTTTTCACATGACATAAAGCGGGATACAATAAAGGATGGGATCAAGGAATTTCATGCTTTCTAAAACATGGAACTGGACATGACACTTTTTTTAAGAGTTTTTATTTTATGAAAAAAATGGAAACTGAGTAGAAGTGTCTACTTTGTAACTTTTGATATGTAATAGTTATGGCCTAATTCAGTAAAACTCTAAACCTGAAATGATCCTCAATGACAATTATTCATTTAATTCAATATTAATTAATGTTTTATGGCTATGGCCTTATAGTTGGTATCAATGGAAGGTTTAGATAAATTTAGAAGTTAGGGTGTTATCTGGGTGTAGGTAAAGGATCCCATAAAATCAAGAGGGTTATTATCATGTGGAAACTTATGGAGGGTTATGGTAAAATAGTTTTATTGGATAAAAAACCAAAACAATGGAGATTTATGGATTAGAGTAATAAATATTTTTTATGTTATCTATAAAATATTCGATTTTTTATTATAATTTTTC
Source organism: Viscum album (assembly GCA_963277665.1). Taxonomy (NCBI): domain Eukaryota; kingdom Viridiplantae; phylum Streptophyta; class Magnoliopsida; order Santalales; family Viscaceae; genus Viscum; species Viscum album. The sequence goes on along the minus strand of OY728125.1, from coordinate 169,588,778 downwards.
ATTTCATGTTTACATGTTGATTATTTTCGGTAGATTAAGGATCAATTTTTAAGATGGAATGAATGATATCTTGCACAAAATTCTTATCCCTCCCCGATGATTTGATCATCACTTTCAGGGGAAAAGAATCTTCCAATGATTTTGACAGCTTCTTGAGTATTCAAATCACCTGCAAGAAATATTTTGAGCTCTCAAACACCTACTATTTTCTAAAACAATTTATTGGGTCATGGTGTCTTTTTCATATGATTTCATGATCTCAACTTTTCCATTTCTATAGAATAGTTAAATTAAAGAATTGGAGTGAAAGTTGACTTTTATAAAGTATTAAAACATGCCGAAAGAGAAAGAGAACATCTTGAAGATCATGGTATCTGGATTCATGGTATGATTTATCTTTCCTACCCTTAAAGAATGATGTATCATTGGATTGAAATTTATAAATAATCAGGATATTTGATCTGCGGGAACGTTTTATTAAGAAATAAGGTGGAAATATATAGTTAATGGATCATGAAGAATGTTGAATGAGTTAGAAGTTGACATATAAGGGATTCAAGATTTATGGTAGATTTTAGGATGGTGAAATTCCTAAAAGTATTAAGGAAATTTTGATGATGGGATTATGTTAGAAGACATTTTATAGTATATGTAACCCTGATTTTTGATATATGAAAGTTTTATTCAAGGAATAATTATCTTTTCTTTTGTGGATATAGTTATAAAGAACCATTTGGGTTTATATGATCCTTGAATTTGAGGCAATTACCATATAATAAATATTGGGATGAAAAAAGAAAGTTATTAAAAAACATTTGTGGTTAAAATATGTTATGGTTATTTTTGAGGAATTTATCTCTTTTTGGGGAATGTTACAAAATTATATGATTTTTTGAAAGGGACAACATGCAGACCGTGTGACAACCCATCGCGTCAGACGAAGCTGTGGGAACCGAACCCACAACTAAATTGTGACTGGTATTTATCACCTACCACTGGACTACGTGAAGTCCTTGCTTAGAATGACTAATTATTTTTAGTTAAATGATCTTAAGAATAAAGAATAAGTTGATTTTGGGATATCTATGGAAATGATTAACCTATCATGGGGGATATGTGATTAGGTTAATTACTTTTCTGTATGATACTTCAAGAGTAACTGATGTTATTTGGAGATAAATGTTATCATTTACCTAGGAATATTATGTGATTAAATCCTTCAGATATTTGGGTTTCAATCTTAGTTTAGATTACATTGAAGAATTTTATGTATAGTTTTTTATTTAATGGTCTTTCTTGAACCTTGGGTTTTTTTTGAATTTTGGAGATTAATAGTAGTATTTGTTTTTTATAAAGGATTATCCTTTTGGGGATTATCTGATCTTGTACTAATTTTTCTTGGGTTAAGGTTTAAAGACATGGGAAATATATATTTCATCTTTTGTGGATTAGGTGATTCTCTATAATTTGATTATAGAGCTCTTAATGTGAACAAGTCACCCTGAATACTCATCGTTTGGAGAAAATATGAGTTTGTGTTAGAAATCTATTAAGAGATGAAAGTCTACATGACAATTATGTATGTTTCCTTAGGATTTATTTAAGTTCAAAAATAAATTACTCAATGGAAAGTACCTTAAAATAAAAAAGTTGTCTATTAACTTTTCCTACTGGGAAATCAAATATCGTTTAACACATCACATGTTTGTGATTTGTTGGTGGTTAACTTTCTCTTAAACATGTTTTCTATCAATCTCCATCAGAACATGACCCTTTTTTTCTCCCCCATATCCATGTTTTCATGGAATCCTAGTATCTTTTGTCTTGGGTGACCTTTGTACTTTTATTTCTATCTTTTAAATTGATAATTTAATTTACTCTTTTTCCAATGTGGGGCTTTCAATGAAGTTTCTCAGCCCAATTTTAAAACTGTGAGGATGCAATTCCCAAAAGGGGGGAAGGATGTAACATCCCATGTAAATAAAGAATATGAAATTTTCATATTTATTAATATTCATTAATTAAATATTAATATTACATTAATGGAGATTATATGTTTGATGGTGTACCCAATACGCAACAACGAGTTTATTTGAAATCTTACGTGGCACATTAATAATGTAATAATATTATTTTAAATAGTAGTTAACGACTAGCTATTGTAATGGAAGGAATGAATAGAACTATGTAAAAAATGATTATATATATTTGTTAAATATTATTATATTTATCCAATAAAAGTTATAGTCTTAAAATAAGAAAAGAATTTGATTTTAAACATAAATATTCTAATGTTCTTTTAAAGGTCAATTAGCCACCTTTTGATGGAGAACCCTTTTTAAAGATACTTTTAATCAGTTTTATATGTTATATTTGAAAAAAATAAAATCCTTCATTATAATTGGGACATTGAAATTTACCTTGGATAAATTTTTGGTATTTTTCTGACAATGTTCATTTTTTAATGAATAGTAAAAAATACTGCATTTTACTTCAAAAAATATTTTTCATATATCTTAATTATATGGTTTGATTATATTTTTAATTGGTTTTAAAGATTAATTAGAATATATATTTACCATTTAATACAATGGTGGTCAATAGAATTAATTTCACTTTGAATTTGGACATAAACGATTGTCAATCTATTGATAGATATTGTTTCTTAAAAACATGCTATTTGTTTTGACATCGAGAATTACATTTAAATTAATTAATAGAATTTCTGTGTTTGTAAATTGGTAAAATGGATTCCATATTTGGAATCAAAAGGTCCAAGTTATGTAATTAAAATTCTTTTGTTTTTGTACATGATGAATAGTAACGATGACAATTATCATTAATTATCATGATCAATTAGTAATCTTTTAGTTATGGGTAGGAAAATAATATCATAATAATAAAAAATGACACCAAAATGTGTCCAAATACTTTTTTTTGTCATATCCGACCGTGCGATGCCTTGTGCAAACTTATGGACCCTATGTAATCACTTTTGTGTTTGTGACCTTTTATCATATTATTTTTTAAGAAAGGAAAATATAACCAAATTATATATCACCGAAGTAAAAAAAAATTAATTTTGTTTAAAGAAATTATTCCTTAGACTATAAATAGTCATTGGAAAGAAAAATATTTTTCCTACATAATGGGAGTTTTTTAATAATTTTTGGACATTAAATAACTAAATTTATTTATTACACCACGATGATGCAGTGATTACCTCATTAATGAATGATTTAAATTAAATGAAAAGATAAGGTAGAATATAAGACCTAAATTTGTAGAAAACATATTTCATGTGTGGATTTAGAACCCTAATCACCTTATCCTACAAATATATCATTAGGGGACCTTTAAAAATCTGAAAATCATTTTATAATAAAGTAACATTTCATGACCTTCCAAGAGTGCCCCTCCTCCCTCTTATAAAAGTCCCCTACCTCTACCCCCTTACCCACACCTCTCAAGACCTTTTCTCGTCCAACCGTTGCTCATATTATCTCTCCACATCCATCTATTACTCCTAGATTCCTCACTTTGGGAAGAAGTCTTTCCATGGAAGCCTTAGGGTCGAATCAAAAAGAGTTGCCTTATTTATAGGTATTGTATTCTCTGGATTTTCTTTTTATTATTTTCCTTATTCACTCACCAATATCTTTTTATTATTTTTTCCCATAATTACACCATTATCCTCAATATAATATTATGTTGTTATGAAAAGGATTCTACCCACACTTACACACACCTCCGTCTAATGGTTAAAGAACATACTGTTTCTGTGGGTCGTGAATTACTGCCTCACGAAACGATGATTTTTAAATATTCTTTTAACACCTATCATGGTTTCAATTATGATGGAACTATTTTTATATATTAAATATATATTATATTTATGTTTTCCTTATTCTTTGTTATTTTTTTATATATAGAAAATCATTATGGTTTCCATTATGTGTATACAAGATAATTTCTTTTTAGGAAGTGCGGACTACCGCCCCCTCAAAGTGATATGACTCGTTCATAAAATATGTGTTACGTATAAAGGATAGGTTTAATGATATTATATATGATACAATACTGTAATTATAATACTACAATGTATCATTTTGTTTTAATTCCATTAAATATGAAATAGAAATGGCGTTCATGCGCACGTATGACTTACCATCTCCAGGAATGCTGCATTTCATTTCATACCTCTAAATGTTATGTACTATTATAAATACATGTATATGATGGATATATATGATATATATGTTATAAAAATCATTAATATCATTCTGGATATAATGAACCTTTGACTGCATTAACAACATGTAATTATAAGAAGTCCATTTTTGACTTAAGTACCAAATATCGATAAAACCAACATTATTAACATAAATGATTACATAATGTTTATTACATAGAAATAAGTGATATAAAAGGAATAATAAACTTGAAATAGGTTATTAAGAAATTATAAATTAACTTTAGTTTATTATTCAGTAGATTAAAGAATGATCGAGTCAAGTTGGACACGAGGTAAGGGATCCACCTCTCTCTCTTTATTTTCATGTACACTTTGGTATGTCATTTCATTTAAGCCCCATGTTATTATGTTGGGGGATGTTATTTTATATTATTATTACTGCCCTTTTCATGATAATATGATGATATATCCCCTCTTACTCTCATCATTTTGTTTTATAAATGTTTAAGTGGCGCCGTTAGGCTGCCGAATATTTATAAGGGAATATCTTATCTCACTTTTAATTCCGTGATATTTCCATTGTTCGCCACTTATTTGTTGCATGTGGTTTCTTGCGTACTAAAATTTCATATATAGTATCATGATTCTATTTATATTCATGGAATTATGTGATTCATTTGGTCTTCATTATCTTTTGGTCATACAAATCGATGGATTACAACGAGGTAAGGGGTTTTATCTCACTTTTTATTCTCGTGAGATTCATGCTATATTTTCCACTATTCCCTTTATTGTGATGTATGTACAACCCATGATTGTATTATTTGGGTAATATACTTTAATTTATGGGTATTTAAATCTTCATTGTATGATCCTTATTTAATGTGGTGTACGTTTCGAAAGTTACCCAAATCGTTAAGGGAACCTTTCACCCTCTTCTTTTTAAAAGGCTTATTTTTGTTATGTCATTTAATCCACATCATCATAGGTTGGGATATGTTCTTCTATATCCTTACTGCTGTAAATTTTATATCAAAGTGGTGAGATACCCTTTTTATATCTCATTAACTCATTTTCTGACTTTTAATGTGACTCCGTTAGGCTATCGAATTTCTGTAAGGGAACTTCCTGACCCAATTTCGATTCATTAGGTTAAACCTATAATTCTTGATTATGTAGTGCTATGAATATGTGGAAATGATCTATGATTGTTTTACACTTAATATCCTCTTATATTGGGTGTATTTATATTTTTCACACATAATTATGTCATTGATTTATCCTTAATCTACGGATACCATCTTTGTAAGGGACTTCGTCTCAATCTCCATTCATTGAGGCATATTTTGTTTTATACACAAAATTATTTTCTATGGATTATAAACCCATTTCACTTTTACTTTTATTCAAAAGGAATCTTTTCTCTATGAAGCATTTTACTAGACGACAAAAAGTATGTTTCTTTTTAACATACGTGGTGACAATGTATTTTCCACGACCGCGAGTATTATTTGATCTATGGATTCCTCAATAAGCCGTAATGTTTTTAAAAGAAAATAAATACTGTATGCTCTATTATGTATTTTGGTATTGAAAATGGTTTTGATAATGGATTTTCTATAGCAATATATTTAAGTGATATATTGTGATTGAAATGTGGAAATGTTTTCATTCCTTTATATCTGTTTTATGTCTTATGACTTTATAATGGTACTAGGACATTTGATGGATGGTTAAGTGATTAACCAAATGATGGGTGGTGCTGTGAATACCAGGACGAGTGGTTACATTATTGTAACGACCCGAATCCAGAGCCCCTCAACTGGTTCCCCATACCAGGTTCGCCACATGATGTCAAGTGCATTTCCTCAAAAGTCAGAGGCTGCTGACTAGCAGTGAGGGCCTTGGTAAGTTATTGGAGAAACTATGCCCTCATTTGGTAAGGTATACAAGGTATAGGAAATAACAGTCAATAGTAGAACCTGTAAACATCATACAACAACTAAAACTATACAGTGAAAGAAATGTATAATATAATAATGATGCAGTATGGTACATGTATCTGAGGAATGCAGCAAACACAACAACATACTGAAATACAAATGAGAAGAAGGAACTAAATGTAAACATCAACTCCAGCAACATCGCAACCCTACGCTCGGTCCTATGCTCTCCATCTCCAACGAGCAATCATGTACCTGTAGTAGAAGGGCCACAATACCTATCCACACCTGCAACTATATAACCTGTTTGGGTCGAAAAGCCTGACCCAAATAGGGTGTGATAATTTTCCCAGAAGGAAATCACCACAAGATCTATTCCCTATTATCGGTGAGAAATATAGAAAAAGTAAAGGAAATAAATGCAGCAGAGAAATACGAGTACTCTAATGTAAACAATCCTACCAATATCCATTCACATTTATTTATTAATTTAATTCACTCATTAAATTATCAACCAAGGAATCTAGCAAACAACTCAATATTCTCTATGCAAAGAAAGTAACACAACAGGTATATCAGCAGAATAAATAAACTTCAAGCAGTACAAAACACAAGCTTGTTATTTGGATTGGTGGAATTATCACAACAAACCATACAATATTCATACCAGCTCTCTGGGTGGCTCATACTAGCAGACCCCTATAGTCAAGTAATTATTCAATGGAACAGACACTCTGGGAGCTCTCACCGTCAATTCCCATGCGGTCTTGCAACGATAACTATAGAGTCTCTAAGGAAGCACTTACATCTAATTCCCCCTATAGTCTCAATACAGAACTAAGGACACTCTAAGGAAGCACAAAGTCCAATTCTTATATGTCCTACGAATGATACTAATTTATAACAGACTCTCTAGGAAAGCCCTTAATCATCAATTCCCCCTTTAGTCTACCACACCAAGTTCACACAGCCATGAGCAGTCTAGTCATGCGTAATCGACTGTCAGCAGCCCTAAGTAAGTACAAAAACTAATTGGCTAATAGTTACAATGAACCAAATCATATAAACAACAGGTAATACATGCAATCAATTATTCCAAGGTAGGCAAACAATACAACAAGGTATGCCTCACAAGTATCCTAAGCGAAACATAGATAAATAGCCAAAACAGGGGGAACACCCATGGGGTGATCCTCAAACATGATAACAAGAAATTATAAATCATCTAATAACCTCAAGAATACATGAAATCTAAGTAAGATAACAATAAAGGATCAAAACCCTAACCCGAGATACCCGATACATGGGTATCTGGCACTTTTGCACCAAAAACTCAAAGATATTCAACATAGGGAAAAAACCACCTACCTCGATCCTAGGAGATCGATATAATTGAACCTCGGCCTGGGAATCAGCATAGAATGGATATGATCTACAAAAACGTCTAAAACGTTCAACCTCAGATAACTCTCACAAGAGAAGTAATCAGGAATCATGGACAAATAAGAACCAAGAACTCACCGCTGTGATTCTATTATAACCGACAACATTCGATTCGGTTACCCGGTGACAGATCAGTGGCTCAGAGAAGATTCAGCCTCCTCATATTCTATGGATGTAATTAGGCGTAGAAGAAGATGAAAATAGGTTTAAGATGCGACCCCGGTCTGATTAATGAAATAAAAATAAAAGTACACGGCATGTACTTCATGATTACACGACGTGTAGTCTCCCTTTTCGTACACTGCATTATGCAGCCTCCACATCACCTCTACACACCATGTGTGTGGCCTGATCACAGCTAGCACACGACCTCACGCAGGAGAAAAGTACGCAGTGTGTACTCATAAAGTACAAGCGTGTACTTAGAAAATTTCTGGATTTTTCTCTTTTTCTCAAAAATGACCAGAAAAGGAAAAACATACCTGAAATGAAGATTGAGGATCTTAAAAAATTCCTCCCTTAAACAAATTCATCCCTGAATTTCCCAAAATTGGTGGTGACGATGAAACCTCGAATAAATCTGGCCATTGTGATCGCATATCAGACTCCCTCTCCCAAGTCTTGTCCTGTACACGGCCGTGTTGCCATTGCACCCGTACCAGAGGAACAGACCGGCCACAGAGTGTATTTTCACTACGATCAATATTCCTGATAGGATGCTCCTCAAACGATGCATCCTACTCCATCTCAACCTCCTCAGGTTGAAAAACATTAGACGGGTCTGAGAAATAACGATGAAGCTAAGAAACATGGATGACGGCATGCATACCCTGATACCTCTGAGGTAACTTCAACATATAAGCAACCAAACCGACTCTCTCTAGAACCTCAAATGGACCGACGTATCTCGGTGAAAGCTTACCTTATCTTCTGATTCTCTTATGTCCCAACCTCATGGTAACATGTAGGAAAACTTGATCCCCAACCTTAAACTCCAAAGGTCGTATCTTCTAATTAGCATAAGATTTATGTCGAGACTGTGCGGTAGCCATCCTTTATCGAATCAAATCCACCTGCTCTATGGTCTCCTGAATAAGACGAGGTCCCAGCATGGCTGCCTCTCCTGCCTCCGGCCAACACAAGGGTGATTGGCACGACCTACTGTATAAGGCCTCATAAGGTGCAATCTAAATAGTTTCATGAAAACTATTATTATAGTAAAACTCCACTACAGGTATATGTCTCTCCTAAGAACCTCTAAAATCAATGAAACATGCTCGTAGCATGTCCTCTAGCACCTGAATCGTGCGCTCTGACTGGCCATCTATCTGGTGAAGGTATATTGTATTCAAAAGTACCTGTATACCCAACTACCTCTGAATCCCTTGCCAGAAATGTGACGTGAAGCAGGAATCCCTATATGAAATGATAGTACTCAGAACCCCATGAAATCATACAATCTCACGGATGTACAACCATCCAAGCTCATCAACACCGAAGGTCTCCTTAATCAGCAAGAAGTGAGAAACCTTCATGAGCCTATCAATGACAACCCACAATGCATCATTCCCTCGAGGAGATCTCAGTAACCCTGTCACGAAGTCCATCAAAATATCATTCCACTTCCACTCGCGAATGGGTAGATACTGTTAAAGCCCTGGCGGTCACGGGTGCTCTGTCTTCACCTGCTGACAAGTGGAACATCTCATGAAAAAACTAGAAACATTTCTCTTCATACCAGGCCACCAATACTGGTGGTGTAGATCACAATACATCTTGGTTAAGCCAGGATGAACATCCCTAATTGAGGAATGAAAGACTCACATCATCTCCTCATGTATATCTGCAAGCACCCATACGCATCCCTGGAAACACAAGATCTCTTCCTCACATATGGTCCATCCAGGTAGAGGGTCCTCTCCTAACACGCCTTCCCGTAGGACTTGGCCTTTAGAACCTTATAACGGCCTCATTAAAACCCAGTCGAGAAGTGTAGACATAACAACTAAAAAAGATAGGAAAGTATTCCCTTGTCTGTCATGAAAATCCTAATGCATTTCAGAGAACAGAGCCATAAGCTGCTACTCACTACTGGCCTCCTGAACTGCCTGTATCTGATTCCTCCTACTCAGTGCATCATCCACTGCATTTCCTTTCCCAGGCATATAGGGAAGCTCAAAATTGAAAGACTGCAGGTACTCAACCCACCTCTATTGTCTCAGATTCATGTCATCCTGCGTGAAGATGTACTTGAGGCTCTTATGGTCAGTATACACCACAAAATGCTCTCCCAGAATAAAATGTCCCCAACAAATCAAAGCATGAAAAACTGCATCCAACTCTAGGTCGTGCGTAGGATAGTTCCTCTCATGTGGCCTCAATTTCGATGATATATACGCAACAACATGATCCTCCTGCATAAGAACTGCTTTGAGCCTGATACCAGATGCATCACATAAAATTGTATAATGCTTGCATTGTTCCAGAAAAACTAGAATCGGTGCTGAAGTCAATCACCCTTTTAGCTCCACGAAGGCTGAATCACATGCTTCTGACCAAACATACTTCACCCCATTCTTAGTCAAGCCCATAAATGGTGCTACTAGGCATTAAAAGTCATGTATAAACCACCTGTAGTAACCAGCCATCCCTAAGAAACTTATGTACCTAGAAGACGTTCTTCGGCTGCTCCCAGGTGACTACTACTCTCACCTTCTCTAGGTCTACTGATACTCCTATCTCTGAGATGAAACGACCCAAAAAGTGAACCTCGGCCATCCAAAAGTGGCACTTTGAGATCTTTGATTATAAATGATGCTTCCTAAGTGCACTCAAAACGATCTCAAGATGGGTATCATGGTCGTGTCGAGTGTGAGAGTACACCAAGATGTCGTCCATGAAAACCACCACGAAGGAATCCAAGTAAGGATGGAAAACATTGTTCATCAGCACCATGAAAATTGCTGACGTGTTCGTGAGACGGAACAATATAACTAAATACTCATACAGACTATACCTACTCTGGAAGGCTATAATAGTTATATCAGATGGTCTGACAGACAACTGATGGTAGCCGGATCTCATGTCGATCTTTAAGAACACTCTCCCTCCTCGAAGCTGATCAAAGTGATCATCTATCCATGGTAATGGATTTCTGTTCTTGAAAATAAATTGGTTTGGATTTTGATAATCCACACAAATCCTAAGGGTGTCCACTTCCTTCTTCGCAAACAAGACAGGAGAACCCCAAGGAGAAGTACTAGGTCAGATAGAAACCCCTTGTCTGTAACTCCTCCAACTGCTTCTTGAGCTCCTGAAACTCAGGTGTAGGCATCCTATAAGGAGTAATGGACACTAGTGACTCTCCTGGAACAATCTCAATAGGTAATTATACCTCTCTCTCCAGAGGAAAACCTGAAAAGTTTTCTAGAAGGACATCTAGAAAGCGATCAACCACTGGAGGAAAATTTACCTATGAAGTACCATGGTCATCCAGATATAAACTATAAATATAGGCCGTAACACCGCTCAACCCATCATTATATAGTCCAACTCTGCTCTCCTGGACATCCCATTCTCCCTTGTGAAGAAATGATCCACCCTCTGGTGATGTGAAACCCACCCTATGGTGACATAAATCGACAAAGGCATGGAAGGGAACTAACCAGTCCTTCCTGAGAATGACGTCATAGCCTGTCATCTCCAAAACATACAGACTCCATGAAAAACAAGATCCACCAACATCAACGGGGAATTCTAATCAATGACGCACACTATAAGTTATAATTCACAAGGGAGTTTCAGGCGTCATCATATCCTCATAAGTATAAACAGTAAGTCTGAGGCTTTCCACTGTATGCACAGAAATAATTCTATGAGAAGCTCCTATATCGAAAAGTGCATAGGATAAAACAAAGGCTTATAAAATAACACCTCGAACTGTATAAGGTCCATGATCCTTCTCCTGATGAATCTTCTCTACAGAAAATGTCTGGCTTGTATCATGGCCTTGCGTAGCAGCCTGAGATCCATGTACTTCCCATCGCCAAGCCAAACCACTGCGTCCACGACCTCTACCCTAGCCTGAACGCCCTAATGAACTCCAGCCCCAGTCTGCTGCAGAACTGGTAATCCTGCTCCTATACGTGGAGTTGAAACTGATCCTCCTTCACTAGCCCCTGGCAGATAACCTTGCAGAAGCGCTGCAGATGACACATCTTTCCGCAAGATCAGCACTCCACTAGGTCCCCCGAGCACTGGGGATTCTTATTCCCACATATTCCACTCTCATAACACACCAATTGGTTTCTAGAGGGAATATACCATCTACCATAAGGAATAACTCACTTCCTCAAGTCACCTCGTGTAGACTCTCGGTGGCGCATCCTGCTGTCTGTCGGGAGAGAATCAGCCCTGGATGCTGAACTGCCCTAGTCCACATCTCTAGCCTCCCACAAGTTTCTCTCCATAATAAGGGAATGGTTTACTATCATAGTGATATAAGTCAACTAAAAGACATTCACATGTGACCTGATGTCCGATCTGTGGCCTTCCTCAAACATCATTGCCAAAAACAGCTCGCCATTTCCCAGAATGGGAGTGAAACGCTGTAACTCTGTAAAGTAGGAGGAATACTCCAAAACTGTGAGAGTACCCTACTGCAGGTTTAGGAACTCTCTGGCTTTGTCAGCCCTCAGCATCACGGGGTAGAAGTATTCATAGAATGTATGCTGAAACTCATCCCAAGCCATAGCCTGTTAGCGCCCTGTCTGTGAAACCACATCCCACCATCTATTGGCGGAATCTCACAGCATATAAGTCACAATAGTCACTCTCTTGTCCATAGATGTCTCTAGATTCTCGAAGATTGAAAGTATAGATTATATCCATGACTCTGAAACCTATGGTCCTCCATCCCCTGTGAATGTGGGAGGGTGCTGCTGCTGAAAAACCCGCGTCAGCTCTGCCATAGATGGGGCATAATGCTGAGCTCCCTGGAAGGTCGACATGAATCTCATGAAACCCTCTCTGAAATGAGTGGCAGAACCAGTGTATTGAATCACTATAGGTGAAATGTCTGAAATGATAAGTGTAACTACTTGAAGTCCCTGATCTGCCATATCAGGAGTATGGTCACTACCTGGTTCCTTACGTGCAACTAGAGGACGTCTTGGTGCCATAGATCTGAATGGTCAAAAACACACCTTCATTAATGATGAACACTAATGAAAATTAAGATAGAAAAATGAAACATGAAAGAAAATCCTTAAAATTTTGGAAAACAAGACTACACAGTGTGTAGTACTATTACACAACATGTTTATTAAAAGTTTACCCTGGGCGTGTACCTTTTCCCTACATGGTGATGTAAACCACCCGGCTACACAGCCTGTTCTTAAACTACACAGCATTTACTGACTATTTTACTCCCTACCCATTCACTCCTACATGGCTAGGAACACGAACTGTCCCAGCAGGAAAATACACGGCGTTCTTGTTCACTACATGGCGTATCCTTAAGATCTCTCCCATTTCTATGTCGTTAGTCACACTGACTGGTACACGGACCACTACTACACGACATGTCAAAGGATACATTGCGTATAATTGACATTCCTTACCTGGCCCGTGTTGTTAATGAATCGGCCTGACACACGGTCGACATTACATGGCGTATTCCATATGGACACGTCGTGTATGCGGAAGGATAACTCCAACCCATGCTATTGGCTACACGGTCGGCTACATGGTCAACTATACACAGCGTGTTACCTAGGGAAACAATGTGTAGTTGATGGAATACCCCGGACCGTGTTGTTCGTGACACGGCCAAATACCTATTCCAGACTACACGACATGCTAAGATGGTACACAACATGTTCTCACATGAAACTTTATAACCCCGTGAATCTACCCAACACAGTCAGGGACACATCTAAAAACTACAAGGCGTGTATGCATGATGTACACGCCGTGTATTCTGGGTTTTTTGGGATAGTAGCCTCAGAACTGCATTGGAGCCCAGAAAACACAAAAAACAAGTGTTAAGGTTCCAAATTCTAATCTGTGGGGGCCCATACTCCCCGCGAATCAAAGCTTGGAATCATAATAATGGAGATAACAAGTAAAAAGTATTACAACTCACGATCCACCAAATTCTGATCCTCGAGGGCCCATAAGACCTCTAAGACCAAAGTTTGGCATCCATGATAATGAATATCTAACAAAACGATAACCTATCAACATATTAGGTATTATATCACATCAGCTATCACAACAGAATGCATATTCTATCAAAAATTATATCACAACAGCATGCAAATTGTAATGCAATCTAGATGGCATGGAAAAATGCATAACATGTGATTTTATAACAAGTTCCTATATGATGCATGAGATGGTATACCCTCATCTCATCGGGTTTCAACAAAATAGAACGAAAATCATACAAACAATAATATCACAAAAAAAGTGCACCACCCAATAGTGAAATCAATTAAACTGTAAAATTTGAAAAAACGCAAAAATTGAAATATTCGAGGTAATCTGGATGTTTCCCTATAAACAAGTTCTAGAACTCCTGGGCACAGTTATTTACCATTTACCTATTCTGTCATATGCATGTCTAATGTCTCTAAAAATTAAGTCAATAGAAAGGGAATGAAACTCCTTTGATACCACTTTGTATCGACCCAAATATAGAGCCCCTCAACTCGTGCCCCGTGCCCGGTTTTCCAGATGACCTAAATCTCATTTCCCCAAATTCCAAAGGATAAAGACTAGAAGCTAGGGACTTGGTAAGTTATTGAGGAAACTATGGCCTCATTTGATAAGGTATACAAGGTACAAGAAATAACAGTCAAGAGGAGAAAGATTAAACAACATACAACAACTGAAACTAAACAACATAAGCAATGTATAATATAATAATGATGCAGCATGGTACATGTATCTAAGGAAAGAAGAAAACACAATAATGTGCTGAAATACATCTGAGAACAAAGCACTAAAATTAAACATCAACTCTAGCAGCATCGCAAGCCTAAGCTCGGTCCTATGCTATCTAGCTTCAACCAGAAATCATGTACCTAAAGTAGAAGGGCCAAAATCCCTATCCACACCTGAAAACAAATAACCTGTTTGGGCCGAAAAGCAGGACCTAAACAGGGTGTGAGACTAATCCCAGAAGGCAATCACCACAAGATCTTTTCCCTATTGTCAGTGAGCTACATTGAAAAAGTAAAGGAAATAAATGCAGCAGAGAAACAAGAGTACTCTAAAGTAAACAATCCTACCAATATCCATTCACATTTATTTAATCATTTAACTCACCTGTTAAATTATCAGCCAAGGAATCTATAAAACAGCTCTATATTCTCAAATAAAAGCAAGTAACACAACAGGTATCTTAGCAGACTACCTAAACTACAAGTAGTACAAAACACAAGATTGTTCTTTGGATTGGTGTACTCTTCACAACCAACCAAAAAATATTCTCACTGACTCTCTATGTGGTTCATACTAACAGAACCCTATAGTCATGTAATCATAAAAAGGCACGGACACTCTGGGAAGCTCTCACCCTCAATTCCCCTTTGGTCTTGCAACGATAACTGTAGACTCTCTAAAGAAGCACTTACATCTAATTTCCCCTATAGTCTCAATATGTAAATAAGTACACTCTAAGGAAGCACAAATTCCTATTCCTATAGTTCCTACGAACGATACTAATTTATAACTGACTCTCTAGGGAAGCCCTTAATCGGCAATTCCCTCTTTAGTCTACCGCACCAGGTTCACACAGCCCCAAGCAGTCTGGTCATGTGTAATCGACTGTCAGTAGCCCTAAGTAAGTTCAAAAACTACTTGGATAATAGATAAAATGTATCAAAAGCATATAAAAATTAATAAATACCTGCAATCAATTATACCAAGGCAGGAAAACAATGCAACTAGGTATGCCTCACAGGAATCCTAAGAAAAATGGTGATAAATATCCAAAACAGGGGGAACACCCATTGGGTGATTCTCAAACATTCTAGAAAGAAATTACCAATCATCTAATAACCTCAAACATACATTCGATATATGGAAGATAATGATACATGATTATAACCCTAACCCGAGATACCCGATACATGGGTATCCGACACTTTTGCACCAAAAACTCAAAGACATTCAACGTAGGGAAACAAACCACCTACCTCGATCCTAGGAGATCGATATGCTTGAAACTTGACCAATGTATCATCCTATAATGGAGAAGATATCTAAAAAAGTCTAAAACGTTTAACCCCAGATAACTCACACAAGATAAAGAATCAGGAAATGTCGCCAAAGAAGAACCATGAACTCACTGTTGTGATTCTATTGCAACCAACAACATTCGATTCGGATAACCGATGAAGGATCTATGGCTCAGAGAATATTCAGCCTCCTCGGATGCTCTGAACATAATTAGGCAGAGAAAAAGATGAAAATATTTTTAAGGTGTGACCCCGGTCCAATTAATGAAATAAAAAGAAAAGTACACGACGTGTACTTCATGAATACACTTCATGTACTCACCCTTTCCGTACACCGCATTAAGCGGCCTCCACCTCACCACTACACACCGTGTGTGTGGCCTGGACACAGCCGGTAAACGACCTCACATGGTAGAAAACTACACGGAATATAATCATAAAGTACACAGCGTGTACTTAGAAAATTTCCATATTTTCATCTTTTTCTCAAAAATGACCAGAAATGGAAAAACATACCTGAAACGAAGATCCATGTTCATACAATTATAACCTCCAATGCATTGGGTATGGAATTTGGTTGTACAGCTATTCCATTTAGTGAAATATGTGAAAGTCGACCGTATGGTTATTCCATATAAGTATGTTTATGTTCCAAGATTCCTTTATATGATATGTGTTCTATATATGGGTAATATTTTGGTTACAAAAGGGTATGTGGTGATATTTTATTTAGTGAATAGTATTTACTACTTCATAATGGTGAAAAATATTACTTATGTTAAAGTATTCATAGTTTACTTGTTGTTTTGAAAAACTAATAGTTTCCTTCTTTATGGATTCATTACTGAGATTTTTATGCTCATCTAAACTTTTTGAAATGTTTTTCACATGACATAAAGTGGGATAGGGTCAAGTATGGGATCAGGGAATGTCATGTTGTCTTGAACATGGAACTGGACATGAATCTTTTTTTTCAAGAGTTTTTATTTTATGAAAAAAATTGAAACTGAGAAGAAGTGTCTACTTTGTAACTTTTGAGATGTAATAGTTATGGCATAATTCTCTAAAACTCTGAACCTGAAAAGATCCTCAATGTGAATTATTCATTTAATTCATGAATAATTAATGTTTTAAGGTCGGGGCCTTATATATGATACATCTGAACATATAATATAAATTCCAACCAATGTATAGGTCTTGATTCATTTCGAATAGGGTTTTATATCTAATATGGTTTGGGATAATGTAAACATCAATAATTATCCTATTGTAAAAGTGTTTGTGGATCATTTTTAGGAATACGTTCCTAATCTTCCATTGAATCGTGAAGTTAAGTTTTAAATAGAACTCAATCATGGTTATTCACAAATTATAATGATTCCACACGAAATAAACCCTATTGAGTTATAAAAATTATATAATAAACTCAATAATAATCATTAAAAGTGATTAATTTCTCCATGTTCATCACCAGGTGGTGCATTTATTATTTTTTTGTGGAATAAATATAGATCAATAGGACTCTTCATTTAATATTGTAATGTTTACAAGATCACAATCAAGAATAATTACCATCTTCCAAATATGTGTGAATTGATGGATAAGTTACATGAATATTAATAATTTAACAAGATTTATATTCTATCTATATTCTATCAAGTGATAGTAAAAATTGAATAGAAACCCAAGAATACCTTCTGTATGAGCTATAAACACAATATATTTACTTTTATTCCATTTGGTGTTACAAATTCTACCACTATTTTCATGGATTTAATTAATAGAGTATTTAAAAATTACATTAATTAGTTTTTGGTAATATTTATAGACGATATTGTTATATATTACAAAATCATATATGGAAATGAAAATAAATTAAGGGTTACACTAATTCCAATAAGAAAGGAAAATGTCGATGAAAATTTTTCCACATGTGAATTTTGGAAACAAAAAATTTCATTTTTTCTATCATATAATCAAAAGAGATAGTATATTTATGGATCTATAAAGGAAAGAAGTTATTGAGTATTGTCCTAGAACAAACACAATGACTATAATATATAGTTTTCTTAGTATGGATGGATATTATCGATGATTTTTTGAGAATGTATCATTAATATCTAATCCACTCATTATGTTTACTGGGAAGGGAACCATGTTCCATTGGATAAATGAATGTGAGGAAAATATCTGTGAAAGGAATTGAAGTTACGTTATAAAACCATTTTATATACATACCTATAATATAGAAGGGTTTGAGATATATATTGATGCATTAGAGAAGTAAATTATATGTATCCCCTTGCATACAGATATGTTTGTAACTTAGTCTATAAAAAAAATTATTGTTTCCTGGGGAAAATTACCAACTCATGATTTTGATTTAAATATGGAATGTTTTTCATTATAAATATAAAGTAATTAACTTTTTGGATAACGGTGTGATATATATACTAATAATAAAAAATTAATGTATATATTCACTCATGAAAAGAAGAATATATACTACATAAGATGGATGGAGTTGATTAAGTATTACGAATGTTGAATACATTACCACACTAGGAAGGTTAAAAGGTGGATAATTCTTTATATTGAAGGAATCATGTTATCTTATCTATGACAAGGTTAAAAAATATCAAATGTTTTTATATTTTCAAAGTATGAATTTGGAAATGATGAGGGAAGGGATAAATAAAATATTTTCCGAAATAAGTGTTCAAATATATATCTAATAAAAGTCTTAAGAGGCATAACATGAAGAATTATATCTTCAAAAGAAGGTATGAAATATTACCGAGTTCTGCCTTTATTATGATTGAATGATATGGTTCAATAACTGTGTATGTGTCCAATCTAATCCATATTTAAAGGAGCTATTGGATAAAGATCATAGTTCACTATTATTTATAATTCATGGAAATAAAAATATGTACGCATATCTGAAAGAGAATTTCTTATGGGACATAGTGAAGAGAGATATTGAAGAATATGTGTCTGGGTTCCTATAATGTCAGAAACTTACGGTTGTGAGATTGATTTATAATGTGCTATTACAATCATTACTCATACCCTAAAATAAATAAGAATAAATAAGAATAAATAATTATAGTTTTTGTCATAGAACTTTCCAAAATATCTGAAGTACATACTGTAATTTGGGTTTAATTCAATCACCTTAAGAAGTTAGTGGAATTTATTATTATTAGAGAATATTTTTCTCCAGATTATATATCGAATATATATATATATATATTATCATAGTGGTGTGTTTCATGGAGTACCACCTTCCATTGTATCTGATTATGATACACGGTTTACCTTAATGTTTTGGAAAATTATTTATCAAGATATGGATTTTGATTTGTCATCCAGTATATCATTTCAGCCTCATATAGATGGATAGTCTGAGACAGTCATTCAATCCATGGATGAAATATCGAGGTCTTGTTCTTTTTATTTCCATGGAGGTGGGAATCAACATCTCCATTTGGTAGAGTTTTGTTACAATAATTGATCTCACGCGAGAATTATAATAGATCCTTATGAATCCCTCTATTGGGTGAAGTATAGAACTAAAATTTGTTGGGATGAAGTATGATAAGGAAATAAATTGAGATGTGATCTAGATGAGGAAATGGAAATGAAATTTAAATCTATTCAGTAGGCCGTTAAGGCATCTCAACCCCAAAAGAATATTTTTACTAACAATCATTGATGGAGTTGATAATTCGAGTTTGGTGAGATGGTATTACATTGATTTTATCAATGGAGTATGGTTATTAAATTAACAATGAATCGAATTAGGAGCCCTAGTTATATTGGACCCTTCACAATTCTTGATAGAGTATGGATGATATCTTATCTGTTATCACTTCTTTATAACCTCTCTCAAGTTCACAATGTGTTCCATATATCTTTGTTGAGGTAGTACATACATGATCCTTCACATTTACTAAACCCATATGTCATACTATTAAATTATTGTCATTTTATAATTTATAACTTATAAAAATATTGGATCACGGAGATAATTCTCTACTGAACAAGACTACTCACATTGATGATGTTCTCCAGTGGAATTAGAAATTTGAAGAAGCTAAATAGGAACACGTGGTTATGATGAAACATACATATCCATAGTTTTTCCTAAGTGATGATATTTTGAGGAAACATTATTTTTATTGGAGGTAAAATATGACATCCCTATATTTTATGACACATTTCTCTACAAATAAATATAATTTCATTGGTAGATTGAGATTCATGCAGTTCTAAGGCTAAATGAATTGTAATAATGCATACCATTATAATATAGACATTATATTGGATGAATGAAAAATAATAAACAAAATTTGAAAATTATGTTTTAATATTTTATATAATCGAAATATATTAATAAAGAATAACATAATTTTTATAGAAGTCATTATATGCTTTAAAATACAATTTTCTTGAAATTTGGTTTTTAATGCTTTTCCAACAAAAAGAAAATAATTAGAATAATTCAATATTATAAAATGTATTTGAAAAAAAATAAAAATAAAAATGTCAAAATTACCTTATGTTTTATGTTTTTAGAGTTTTCTTAAAATAATGATTTTTTATGAATAGTTAAAAATATTAAATTGTATTGAAAACTACCTTTTTATGTTATGCATTAAATTTATAAAAATTATTTTAAAATCTTCTTAAATGTTTAAGTAGTTAAAATAAATTATTATTAATCCAATTTTGGTCATTGGAATTAAATTCATGTTAGTTTTTATATATAAATATTTTCTCTAGTTATGAAATGTTTTTGAGGAAAACAGTTTTTCATCATATTTATAGGGATAATTTTAGGATAAACTATAACAATAATATGAATTTAAATTGATAAAATGTGATGAGTAATTTTAATAAGAATACATAATATTATATAATATGTCCAACATCATTTTTGGTCATCAAGAATAATAACTGAGGTAAAAAATCAATATCACAGTTAGGTTAAAATGAGTTCACTAGGGGTTAAATCAAAAGATAAGAGTAATATATATTATTAAACTTCTCTAAATTCTATTTCATGTCCATATTTAGAACTTATTATATCGTCCCACAAAATATCAATCCCTTTGGATGCATTTTCCATGGGTATAGTTTTATTATATTTCAATCCTTTAAGAAATTCCTCTTGTGTCTTCTCCCCCACTTATAAAAGTTAACCACTTCATTACCTTCATTACACCACATTTAGTAATCTATCTCACCCAAAAAATGAACTATTCTATTTCAAACATTACTAAACATTATTTATAGGTTATTTTATTCATAAAATAAAATTCCAAGGGTCCTTATTAATGGATCCTAATAAGGAAAACTAAAGAAGAGGTAATCCTCTTACCCAACCACATTCAATTTATTTATTCTTCCACATTCCATAAATATATGTTATTCATACCAATAATATAATTAAAATAGTATTATTAAAATAATTAAATTCTTAATGATTTTTGATCCACCACTTCCCACTATTGATTCAATCAAATGGGAAGTGAATGTTTCACCCATGGGAACATGTGAACTACTACCTCAACATAGCGATACAGTTCATTTTACATCAACATATTTCATGGATGGTGAATTTTATGGGTTTAGGTTTATATATTATATTTACAAAATATGTATTCTTTTATAATGGTAAAATCACATATACCTTATTACCTTCCAATCAATTGGAAAATGATAACATTGCCAGTGTGTACGTGTGGACTAGTACCTCCATGAGCCGATGCAATTCGTTTTTTCATTTCATCATTACAGGGATAGAAAAAAAGGATATATTAAATGAATATATATAATAAAAAATGGTTATTTAAATGTTAATTATTATTTACCTTTATTTTATTCCATCTGTTAAAAATATGAAAATTGTGTTCATGCGTTTGTAGGACATTCCATCTCTATGAATGGTGTAATTCATTTTTCTATCTCTAAATTTTATAAAAGACTCTAAATATAAATATAATAAAAAATATGACATTTATATAATGATTTAAATTACATATATTATGTAACCATGATAAAGTTACACTAATCATGATTATTTCACCAAAATTCACATGAGAAAATGAAACAGTTAACACCCAAAAACAATGATTTTAAAAAGTAATAATAATAAATCGGTCTTAAAATGTTATAAATGGATCATATGTGATATTAAAAGTATATATATTATACAATTATATAAGTATATTAAATATTAATTTATTAATAAAGAGTTTAGTGCACTACTAAAACATCTCTAACCTGAGGTTAGGGTTTGTCGTATCACCTTTTTTGCTATGAGATATGTGTCATATTTTCCCAAAGGGAATGGATAAGTTGGTCACAATTGTGGAGTCTGAAACCAAGGTTCTAATTTTATGACCTTGGTATGGAAACACCTAATACGCCTGAATAAAACACTCATGGACCACTCTACCCTATGTGGAACTTCCCCAAAATCTATGGTGCCATTACACTTGGGTATATGGATGGGGAAGTACATAAAGGTGCTTGGTGTTGGGTGATGGCCCCCTAATTACTTGTAACCCCCTCGGCCTAAAAAATCAAGTGTACTTTTAGTTTAATCTTTGCTTTGATAATAATGCATGGGTTTTCTAATAGTTGAATCAACATGATTAGCTGCATTCATAGGGGTTTCCTGCTATCTGTTGTTGTTAATGGATCTCCTAGAAATTTTTTTAGGTCTTCTAGGGGGTGAGGAAATGGGATCCTTTTTATATCCTTCTCTTTAACATTGAGGAAGATTACCTGAGTAAAAGTTTATTTGATCTTGTACATATTTATATCAACAAATGAAAGCTTTAAGACCAATTTATTAATCCTCACACCTATTGTATACAGATGATATTATTTTGTTTTGGAATTCATGAAAATCACTATATGTTATATAAAAGTTTCCTTTGAACAATATGAATAGGTTTGTTGTAATTTTATAAATTGGGTAATATCTTATGTGTTTTTTTGGGAATGGGTTATTTTATCCAAAAAAAACATAGTGTCTCATAAGCTTGTGGTCATGATAGGATCATTACCATTTAATTACCTAGGATTACCTCTATTTTGGGGTAAATATAAAAAGTGATACATGGAGAAAAACAATCTCAGAACTATAAACCAAATGGAACCATAGAAAGGAAATTCTATGTCTCATGAAGGATGAGTATTCCATGTGAACTCAGTGATCACCTCTATGTGTGACTATGTCATCACATTATATAGATTTCCAAGATCACTTCTTAAGGAGTTACAAAATTTAATTTTCAACTTCTACTGGAATGGATCAATACATGATAGGAAGATTGTTATTCTTTCCTAGAGTGATTGTTTAATGATTGTTGACATAGGGGCCTTGGAATTAAGGACCTAAATCTCTTTAATGAGTCCCTAAATAAAACATTTATATAGAATCTCTTACAATCGAATGAATTTTAACTATAATTTTTCTGAATTAGATTTGGGAATAAAATGGTTAATGGGTATTCTCATTATATCCCTTCCTCTCTTTTTCCCTCCATCAAACATGCCCAGAGTGGATTTTTGTAGTCCTTGATATGTGTGGTTTGTAGGGAATCCACCCTGAATTTCTGGAGGACTATGTAGATATCAAGAGATGTTATTGATGACTTGGACATTCCTACCTCAATAAAGAATATATCTATTGCTTAATTTCACACTAATACTTCTTCAAATGGGTTAATCCATGGTCATATAAAATGGGAGATAGACTACTACCATTACATTGATATAGACACTCTTATCTAGTTTCCCATCATAAGTAGAGTGTTTAGTACCAAGGAGTATTACAGCTACATGATTGATTGATATGTGGTGGTTCCCTCTTGGTTGTTAGATTTTAAAACTGCTTTTATCCCACCTTCCTACTATGTATTCTATGGAATATACGGAAATGAAGGTTGCCTTTGAAATAGATTCTTCAACGAAGAAGGATATGTCTGACCCCTACCATTTAATTGTCTCTTTCTGTGGATGAAAATTTTGATCATATATTCATTACCTATAGGCTTTCATGTAGATTTTGTAAATCTATGTCAGATATCTTCAATCGCTATTTGAATTTTAGGAGTCTTTAATAGTTTATAGACTGTAGGGTTGTTTGTAGTGCACAAGTGCATGCTTTACTACATTATACTAAAAAACCTTGATCTTCATCAAATGGAAGGCCATAAACTCATTGGATTTTGAGAATCACACCATGAAAATGCACACTAGAATCTGAGAGTTTCATCTTTGTGTTATTTCTACTACGAGGATCCAGACTGCTTCCATGCACAATGATGTTTCAGAATTGTTGATTCTGTGAACTCTTAGTGCATCTCAAAGGTGAAATAAGCCTTTAATGGCTATGTCCAAAAGGTGGATACATCATATCGTGCAGTGGATACAAATAAATGTTGATGGGGCTGCTTCATATGCACTAGGACCCTCAGGTTGTGGTGTCTTCCACACTCCTAGGGGATTTGATAAAGGCATAATTTTTAGTTTATCGGGAGTGGCGTTGCGATTGAATCTATGTTATGGGCCATGGGTAAAGTAGTCAGGTATGGTGTTTATCATAGCTGGAAGGCTCTATTCATGGGATCTAACTCAAGTCTAGCGGTTGATATTCTTATAAGTCACTCATGAAATGTCCCATAGATTATGTTATCATCCAAGAATTACTATCAAATATTTGTAGACCAATAACGTGTGTTGTGGGGACACACATTTATAGAGAGGGAAACTAGGTGGCTAATTATCTTTCAAATAGATTTATTGAGGTGTCCAATTCAACATGGTCCTCTCTAACACCAGATTTTTAAATGAGTTGGTCAATTCTAATTTATGTGGTGATGTGTACACTCATATTTTTAATCTCCCATTGTAACTCATCATCTGTTGAATTTAGTTTTAATAAAATCTTATAGAAGTAGGCATGACTGCCTCTAGAGCCTTATGATTATGTCATATTCATGACATAATTCAATTTTGTTGATTATATACTATCCAT
This sequence comes from Viscum album, assembly GCA_963277665.1. Taxonomy (NCBI): domain Eukaryota; kingdom Viridiplantae; phylum Streptophyta; class Magnoliopsida; order Santalales; family Viscaceae; genus Viscum; species Viscum album. The sequence continues at coordinate 169,563,893 of OY728125.1, read as the reverse complement.
TAATTTATTTTATAACTATTATCATAAAAATTATATGGATTTAAATATCCATATATGGTTATTCCTTTTATGAGATTTTTATTTTTATGTTACCAAATGGGCTAGGGATTTATGTTACAATCATATTTTTTATTGGGGAAGTTTATGATCATGTTTTTATGATGAAATTTTATAAAATATCTCTCAAGAATACCATCTATTTTTTCTATTATGGTTATTTTGGATGATGAAAGGTTTTCCTTCAAAATTATTTTAATTTTATAACTCATGATATTGAATTAAAATATTTAATAAAAACTGACTATATTTTTTTCATTGGTCAAAAATATTTTCACATTCATATCGATGTTTTCTAAAATCCTTTCAAAAAAAATTTCACTAATATAATGTATTTTTTTAACTAATTTTCCTCAATGTATTATTTTTAAAAATATATATTTACTTTACTCTTCTTGTTATTTATTGAATGTGGAATTTTTTCTTTTTTACTAAAATTTTGAGAGGAATTCTTTTACATGCATGGAATGAACATAAATTCATCCCATCATGAGTGCTAAAAACATGTAATATTGAATTATATATTTACATGTATCATTTTAAAGAAAATTAATTTCCTAATATTATTGAAATAGTAATATTTTAAAAAATTCATTCCAAAATGAAATTGTTATTTTACTCAATAAATATTCCTAGTGTTCTTTTAAACTAATTTTAAATTATGACTACTTCCTTTAATGGTACTTATGATTTATGAGGGATGTGATCCAACTATACCATTATTATTCTTACATATGGTGGTTTATTATTATTATGATGATATTTTTATGAAACATGTTTCCTTCCCACTAGTAATTCTCTGATGAATTATGGAAATGTTTTAGAAAATCATTTATTTTCCACAGTTTTGGATATATGTTGAATGTTTAATGATATTTTGGAGCACATATTATTAGATTATTATTATGTGATGGGTGTGATTGAAATTACATTTCCCTCTAATTAATTGGGTAAATATGTACTTTACATGTGATAATAATGAATGGAATGGGGAGTGAAAAAAATTATAAATAGACTATCTATTTTCATAATATTTTGAGAAAACATGGATATGAATATCTTGGAATGAGAGATAAACCCAATCAACTATGATAGTCCCAATAGTTAACCCTTAATAATGTAATTATTTTCTATGCTTATGTGAACAAAAAAATCTAAAGTCTTATGCAAATGAAGATCATGTTCTTTGATTCCTTTATGATTAATGTCTTATGAATTGAAAATATTTAATTCATGACTCAAGATTGTGGTATTTGGTATACATGGTATCATATAAAAATTTTAATCACATGTTCTAAAACCTTTATTCCCATGATTTGTTTAACTTATCATTTATATCTCCCTTGTTTACCCTTAATATGTTTTTAAGCTCACCCATTTTTTATATTTCATTTCATAGGGTTTTGAGGAATGTTTATTATGTTTGATATGTCTAAAAAGGATGTTAGTTATGAAGACCATAATGGGGTAGACATAGATCTCTTATGAACAATATTTTTATGTATCAATGATTCAAAATAAACAAAACCAATATGATCATGGAATGGATCATATTATTATAAATTGATATTAAAATAATATGATGTAATGTTTATGTTTGAAAAGTTTGGGTTTTTATAAATGGGGTGATAGGGTTGTTTTTAAGAGAGTTAGGGATGATGACTTCTCTTATTGATACTTGATCTATATAAAGTGTCGAGTAATTCTTAATATATAATTTAAAAATAGTTTGTTTAAATATGGGTTTTTTAAATTATATGGATGTTTGGTGTAATTGGAGTGGTTATAAATGGTTAGCTAGTTGAGGAATTAGGTTATGGTGTGAAATGGTTGGGTAAAGGTGTCTTTTATGGGTTCCCATTTCTATGGTGTTCGTGTAGTCAGTTAAGTTGGCCTTTTGTGGATTATTATATCATTTGAATATCCATTTTATTTCATATGACTCACCCCTTGAGTTATGAAATTTTAATGATGATGGTATGTGGACATGGGTTTTAGGTTTTTTACCTAATATCTATATTATAGAGGGAATAAATGGATAGCTTCCCACACATCCCCGTAGACCTTCAAAAATAGTATTGGTGGTGATGGCACCCAATATATATATATATATGCGGGATTTCCTAGAAAGTAGATATAGTGTGTATATATATATATATTAACCTAGTTATGTGTTAATCATGTGGATTCATCATCTAGTGAATGCATGGAAGGATGATTATATATGTTTAACGTTCATGGAATTCATGATACCCTACTGTGATGAGGATGTGATGTGTGGTTGTGATGTTATGATGGGGTATATGGCTATGATTATTTTCTTTTGGATGTAATGTGTCATGTGTGTATGATATTATATGGATATTAATGGGAATAATGCTTGAGACATATTTTGTTATGGTGTTAGAGTGACGTGATCAATGGGAAAGTGGTTACATGGTACCTTCTAATAATATTATTTTGAAATTATGTTACTATATTTGGATAAATTAATGGGTGACTGAGCCTTGGTGTGGATGGAAGATAGTCGATTTGTTTTAGGTAAGATTTTTTTACAATGTTTATTCATTAAGTTATTCTTATTCGCATAAAAATGATATAAGAGGTTTTGGGGATAATCCTTCTCAGTAAACCTCTATTCTAACCCTATTATATATAAATGTTTCATTACAAAAGTGGGATTTGGTGACCTTTATAAACTCTACTAGCTCATGAAATTAATTTATAGTGATTATGGGATGTTTTTATAAAAATTTATGTTGATATTTCCTTAAGGATTTTATCTTATGTTAAAAAAATACATAGAATATTGGATATTAGTATTGTTTTACATTATATTGGGTTTATTTTTTGTTCTTATTTAAATTAATGCAACTAAAAAGGAAAATTCCGCCAATTTATTAATTTTGTACATATTAAGGCTTTCAATGAATCTGATGATTTGAAATAATATTGATAATAATTCATAATACGAAATTAAAATTGTATTTTGATCAAAATTGAAAAGTAAGGATTTCTATGAAACAAATAGTATGTTTTTCTAAGAGGATTGATGTGTGAATCATATACGATTTCATGAAGAATAGTTTGACATAGTAGAAACCAAATGATTCAAAATTTATCATCTACATAATCAATAAATCATTCATAAAGAACCCAATATTTTTATAACTCATTTTTAGAAACTTATGACCCACATTATATTTTATATGAAGAGAGAAATTCTCAAACCATCAAATAACTAGCTCACAACCTCACCGTTTATAGGTCTATATTTGATATTTCATGGCCAATTTAGAGAATGAAAATATTTTTCAATCATTGTAATGAATTTTTAAATTAAATTCCATATGTGTTGCTAAAATGGTGGTTTTATACATTTTAGGTACTCACTATGTGATGTGTTAGTCATTGGTGGGTGTGCTATGCGGTAGTTTGTGTTTTATACATTTAGAAATTTTGGGAAAATAGTTAATCATGGTTTCTTAGAAATTCACTAAACCTTTAATTAATTAAATACAAGATAAACCCATAATTATTTAAGGTAATACCATAAAATAAGACTTAGAACATTGGGAAAGATCAGAGAGGTCATATATCTTCCATTCATGAGATAATTCCCATGTATCATTTGAGATGGCGAATGGGAAAATAAATATCCCATTGTACATCATGAAATATAAGTCCTTGTGATACCCATATATTAATGTGGGTCTCCATGAGAATATTACAATTTATTAGGAAAAGGAAAATTAGTTTCTGGAAAATAATGAACTTGTATTCCCTTTTTTATATCCTCCCCTCCATGTAAATTTAATTCTACATGAGGTGAAGGCCCCTCCAAATAGAAAAACTAAAACATGTTTTAGAGGCCCTCTTGGGTATTTCTATTATTTAAGGTGACATCAACCACATATAATTTTCTCCCTCCATAATAATTTTTTGAAGAAACCTAATAATGTGTAATGGGACATCCCTCAAGTCTAATATTTCACCTGGGTCTTGTACATTATCCATGGTAGTCCAAATGAACTTATCAGCCATATTGTTTCAAGGACAAATCTATTAAAATAATAATTTTAAAAATACTACCAAACCTCAATAAATTAATGATCTAGTTTTTAGTCATTAGAAAGTTCCATTCCTTGATCATGTACTCGCTTGGTGTGTAAAGGCTCCAGAATTATCATTCGAGGTAGAATGAAACATTAGGGTAGCAACATAATATAATAAATTTATAATGTAGGTATGTATATAGAATAAAATGGATTAGTTTATATTATATAAATATTATTGTCATAAATCTCAATTCCAATCAACAATCCATGTGTCTAAGGACCTGACATTAATCATTACATAATATTGAATTAAATGAATAATTCACCTTGGTGATCTTTTCAGGATTAGAGTTTTAGATAATTAGGACATAACTATTACATCTCAAAAGATCACAAGGTATACTTATCTATATAGTTTCCATTTTTTCATAAAATAAAAACTCTTAAAAAAATATTCATGTCTAGTTCCATGTTTTAGACAACATGACTTTTCCTGGATCCCATCCTTGACCTTAATCATCTTTAAGTCCTGTGAAAACATTTCAAAACTTGGGATGAGCATAAAAATCTCAGTAATGGATATAAAACAATGAATGAAAACATTTTTTCATAAATACATACAAAACATGAACACTTTTACCTACCTCATGAAACCATAAGATTTATGAAAGACACATAGAAATCATAAATCATAAAGGTAACTTGCGGCATCCATACCATACTTACACTGTAGCTATCACAACTACAAAGGGAGTTACTTTAGAATACCCATCACAGTATATTCCCTAATTCTCTTAGGAGAAACATTAATATTTACCTCCATCACATTACCCAATTCATAGGAGAGATATCACGGGCTCACCCGCACTAGGTTTATCACGGAACCACCCTTATTCGTAAATAATTCCCAAGAACCATAACATGATTATAACACATAACACAAGCATAAAGGAAAGATAACATTTACAAAATAAAATAACAAAATATCATTTTAAGACATTGAAATAATAAATACATTTTCAAAATCATTTTCAATACCAAAATATGTAAATTGAGTAAATGGTATTTATTTTTCCTTTTAAAAAAACATTTCCGCTTGTTAAGGAAGCCAAAGATCAAATAATACTCGTGACGATGGAAAGGTCATTCTCACCGCTTATGTTAAAAACATTCATTTTTGTCGTTTAGTAAAACACTTTGTATAAAATGATTCCCTTCGAATAAAATGAAAATTCAAAGGGGTTATACACCATATAAAATAAAGTCGTGTATAAAACAAAAAATTCCTCAATAAAAGGAGATTGAGACGAAGTCCCTTACCTCGCGTCCGACTTGACACGATCATTATTTAACATCCTGAATAATAGACTAAAGTTAATTTATACTTGATTAAGAACCTTTTTCAAGTTTATTATTCGTTTTATACAAATTATTACCATGTTATAAACATTATGCAATCATTTAAGTTAATAACGTTCATTTTATCGATATTTGGTAATTGAGTCAAAAATGGACTTCTTATAATTACATGTTGTTAATGTGGTCAAAGGTTTATTATATCCAAAATTATATCATGATTTGGATATCATATATATCATATATATACATCATATACATGTATTTATAATAGTACATAACATTTGGATGTAAGAAATGAAATGCACCGTTCATGGAGACGCTAAATCGTACGTACGCATGAACGCTACTTTCATTTCTATTTCATATTTTAATGGAATAAAAACATAATGATACCTAAATATATTATAATTCCAGTATAATATCATATATAATTTCATTAACTCTATCCTTTTTAAATCCTGCATAAGGCATTAACGAGTCACATCACTTTGAGGGGGCGGTAGTCCGCACTTTCTCAAATGAGATTATCGTATTTACCCCCTATGGAAACCAATAAGGTTTGATATAATTGGGAAGTACATAAGCATAAAGAAATCATAAAAAATATATATATCATATATAAATATAGTTCCCTCATAATGGCCACCATGAGAGGCGGTAAGATGTAATTGAACAATCATCATTTCGTGAGGCCTTAGTTTGCCATCCACAGAAACATTATGTTCTTCATCCATTAGATGTAGGTGTGTGTAACTGTAGTTTACATATTTCTCATAAAAACCTCCTAGTATATTTAGGATACTGTTTTGGATGAAAAATAATGTAAATAAAAAGAGTTTAGGGGTTGGAAAACCAAAATAAATGAATACAATTTAAGAGAAACTGTTACCTTTAATTTGGGTAACTCAATTTGGTTTGAACCAAAGGACTTATGAAGTGCTTTATGCCTAAGGCGAGGCTTCTATGAGGAGTATAGGGATGTAGGGAGTGTAATTGGGCATATTTTGGACGATGAAAATGGCTTGAAAGGTGTGAGGAATTGGATAGAAATGGTCTCCTTCTATAAGGGAGAGGAGGGGCTCTTTAAGAAAGTGTGAAAACATTATTTTATTATATAATGATATTCGGTTTCTAATGGTCCAAAAATTATTATAGTATAAAATAAGATGACTCATGGTCGAAATAAAATCATCCAATCAGAATTTGACATGTTTTGGATAATATTTTAATCATTATAGTTTTATTTATTTTAATCATTTATTAATGAGGTAAATACCGCATCATTATTTTGTCATAAATAATTTAATTTTTTAGATGTCTAAAAATTATAAGAAAACTACTATCATGTAGTAAATAGTTTTATATTTACAAATAATATTCATAGTCAAACATAGGACTTATATAACACCATAAAAAATTAATTACTAAAAGATTTTTGTTAATGTCAATTTTGACTTAACATTAAATTAATTAATCTAAATTGTCATTATCACTTCGAAGTGGCTCAATGGGGTCTCAAAATCGACCCAAAGATTCCCATGGCCATAAATGACTCAACCAATAAGGATTGGATAAGCTTTAAGGTAATTTTGAATTATTATAATATTCTGTTAACCTTGAATTACCCTATTTACCATTAACCGCGGTAAATAAATGTCAAAAGTTACTATTCACCAAAAATTATTTTCATCTTATTGAACCACATTATACTTGTTAATAACAACCATGTATGTTGTATTTTCTAAATTCAACTCATAGAAGTGGTAAAATTTCATATAAATGAAATGGTCAGTTCTTTTAACTACCATTAAGGGGTTCCACTATTCATCAAAAATTGATGTTTTTCAGAAAAATACCAAAAATTCAGTCTGAGCTATATTTGATATTACGAATTCCAAATTGATTTCTATTTTTCCAAATTCAAAACATAGAAGTGAAATTAATTAATTTTAAAGATAATTCTCATTGTTAAAACAAATAGCATGTTTTGAAGAAACAATAACTATCAAAATATTGATATTTGTTTATGTCCAATTTCAAAGTGAAATTACTTCCACTGACCAACATTGAATTAAATGGTAAAAATATAATTTAATTTTATTTTAAAACCAATTAAAATGATAATCTAACCCTATAAATAAATTAGATTAAAATGCACTTTTGAATTAAAATACAATATTTTTTCACTATACATAAAAAAATGAACTTTATTAGAAAATTAACAAAATATTACCCAAAGTAAAATTTGATGTCCCCATTCTAAGGAAGGATTTTATTTGGTCAATTAGAATGTATTAAAGTGACCAAAACTAGATTTAAAAAGGGTTCACCATTAAGTGGCGGTAAATTGGCCATTTAATGTAAATTATGCTTAAAATTAGATTCATTCACATTTTAAGCCTCTAAATTTTATTGGATAAATGTAAATACATTTAAAAAACATGTATAATAATATTGTAGTTAGTTTTGTTCATTCCCTACCATAAAACGGCTAGGAGTTAATTACTATTTAAAATAATAATATTATATTATCAGTGTGAAACGTAAGTTTCCAATGAAACCCGCTGTTGCGTATTGGGTACGCTATCGAACATAGAAACCCCTTTAAAGTGAAATTAATATTTAATTCACAAATATTAATAAATATAAAATATGTCTTATTCTTCATTTACCTAGGATGTTACATCTTTCCCCCCTTTTGGGAATTTCATCCTCGCAATTTTTATTCACATATTAAAATAAGTGGGGGTATTTATCCCTCATTGCATTTTCAGATTCCCACATTGCCTCTTCAACTATATGGTTTTCCACAAAACCTTTACCTGGTGAATTACCTTATTCCTCAACACTTTCTCTCTACAGTCAAGAATCTGGACTGGTTTTTCTTCATAAGAGATATTCTCTTCCAACTGAACTACCTCTAGGCTCAAAACATGAGATAGATCTGGTATATACTTTCACAACATCGAAACATGAAAAAAATTGTGTACCTGGGATAAACTTATAGGTAAAGCCACTCTGTACGCAACTGATCCAACTTTTTCCTGAATTTCATAAGTTCCAATGAACCTCAAACTCCACATTCCCTTCTTACCAAAACACATAACAATTTTCAATGGAGAAACTTTGAGAAAGACACGATCACCTACCTCAAAGGAAAGATCCTTCCTCGAGTTATCTGCATACCTTTTCTGCCTGCTCTGAGCTGTTCTCATGTGATTCTGAATCAAATAAACACTCTCTGCCATCTATTCTATTAATTTTGGTCCCATCAGCTTCCTTTCACCTACTTCGTCACAAAAAGCTGGAGTTCAACATAGTTTTCCATATAATGCCTCAAATGGAGCCATCAGTATACTAGAATGAAAGCTGTTATTATAAAAAAATTCAACCAAAGAAAGATGTTGGTACCAACTTCCCAGGTAATCAATCGAGCAAGCACGTAACATATCCTCCAAGGTCTGAATTGTTCGTTCTGACTTCCCATCTGATTGGGGATGAAAAGTTGTACTAAAGTATAACTCAGTACCCAATGACTTCTGAAGGCCTTTCCAAAAGTTATAAGTAAACCTGTGATCACGATCAGATACAATGGAGAGGGTAACTCCATGCAAACTGACTATCTTTTTCTCTTACAACCGATCAAGTTGATCTAGATAAAAAGTATCTCTAATAGGAAGGAAATGAGAACATTTAGTCAATCGATCAACTATAACCTAGATTTCATTATTACCTCGAGATGTCTTTGGAAATCCCACAACGAAGTCCATGGATATATTTTCCCATTTACACTCTGGAACCGTAGAGGCTAAAGCAATCCTTTCAGTAACTGATTCTCTTCTTTAACCAGCTGACAAGTCAAACACTTTACAATAAAATCAGAAATATCTCTTTTCATTCCATCCCACCAGTAATACTCCCGAAGATCTCTGTACATCTTACTACTGCCAGGATGTACTGAAAACAGAGAACTATGAGCTTCACATAACAACTCATTATTCAAATGTGAATCACATGGCACACATAATGTTTTTCCAAATCTCAAAACCCAATAATTATCAACGTTAAAATCAGGAAACATACCCTTCTGAACCAACTCTACCTTTTTCTGCAACTCACTATCTTCCTTCTACGCTTGCTTTATTCTTTCTGATAGTGATGATCTCACTGACACCTGAAACAAAATAGAATAATCTCCTGCACCAACAACTTCTATGCCATAATTCATCAAATAAAAAACCAAAGGATCTTGTTCCGAACGTATCATGGTTAATGAAGTGTTACTTTTTCGACTCAAAGCATCAGCCACTTTATTTACTTTCCCCAGATGATAAAGGATCGTGCAATCATAATCCATGATGAATTCCAACCATCTCCTCTGTCTCATGTTCAATTCTTTCTGAGTGAATATATATTTCAAACTTTTGTGATCAGTATATATTTCACACATCACTCCATACAAATGATGCCTCTAAATTTTTAAACAAAAACAACAGCAGCTAATTCCAAATCATGTGTAGGGTAATTTAACTCATGTGGATTCAACTAACGTGAAGAATAAGAAATTACCTGTTCATTTTTCATTAGGACACAACCCATTACTTTCAAAGAAGCATCACTCTAGATAAAAAAACATACTATTTCTGGAAGGCAGTGCCAAAACTGGAGCATTCACCAACCTTCTTTTCAATTCCTGAAAACAATCATCACATTCTTTTGTCCATATGAACATAACACCTTTTCGAGTTAACTTAGTCATTGGAATAGATAACCATGCAATGTTTTCTATAAACCTTCGGTAATAACCTGCCAAAACAAGAAAACTACGAATCTCGGTTATATTTTTTGATCTTTCCCATTCTTCAACAACTTTTTTTATCAGGATCAATAGTTATGCCATTTTTTGAAACAATGTGACCAATGAATGAAATTTTTTGTAACCAAACCTCACACATGATGAATTTCCCATAAAGATTATTTTCTTTTAAGGATTTCAAGATTTCCCTTAAATGACTATCACGTTCCTCCTTACTTTTGGAATAAACCAAAATATCATTAATGAACAAACCCACAAACTTATCCAAGAACTCATGGAAAATTATATTCATAAGATCTATGAATATAGAAGGTGAATTGGTTGACCCAAAAGTCATAACTACAAATTCATAATGGCCATATCTAGTAAAAAAGGCAGTCTTCGGAACGTCTGCTTCCTTTACTTTCAAATGATGGTTCCCCGATCTCAAGTCAATCTTTGAAAAATTCTGAGCTCCCTGGAGCTGATCGAACAAATCATCGATATGAGACAAATGAAACTTATTCTTAACAGTGATGTTATTCAATGCTCTATAATCAATGAAAAGTCTCATTGAACCATCTTTCTTTTTAACAAACAAGACAGGAGCACCCCATGGTGATGTGCTAGGTCGAATGAAACCTTTATCTAATAACTCCTGCAATTGATTCTTTAACTCTAAAAGTTTAATTTGAGCCATTTAGTAAGGGGGTTTTCAAATTGGATTAGCATCAGGAACTAAGTCAACAGTAAATTCAACTTCTTGATCAGGTATAATATCAGGAAACTCATCCGGAAAAACAACAAGGTACTCATTTACCTTTGGCACATAATTAATCTGAATAGTTCCATTGTTTTCAACAATATGTGTAACACCCCAAGCTTCCAAGGTACGCTACCCTTTCAATAATACAGTAGCGTGTGTTGTACGCATCTTCGGGTGCTAACACACACACCACAACCAATCAAACTAGCAGTTATGAATAGTAATACACACTTTGTAAAATTTTATAAATTTCATCTTTCAAAAAGGACTTCATTTTTGGATTCAGAATATTGAAATTAGCCTTGGGTGAAATTTGGGTATTTTTCTGAAAACTTTCAATTTTTGATGAATAGTGAAAAAACACTGGGTTATAGTTTAAAATCAAATTTTTTATTTAAATAATTATTTATTTTATTTAAATTTAATTAAGGTCAAAATAGATACATAATACCTATATAAGTTCAATGTAATTCATTAGAGTTAGTTTAGAAAAATTTTTGATATATAATTTTTTTTTTGAACTTTTCACCGTCTTTTACCCACCTCCTAGGAGAATTTGGAAATTCACATAAAACTTAATTTTACCGCTTCTGTGATTGGAATTTCAAAAATCCGAGAAACACGGTTAATTTCAAGGAGTAAAATGTGGTTCAATGAGATGAAAATAATTTTAGGTTAATAGTAATGTTTTACTTTTATTTACCATGGTTAAAAATAAATAGGGTAATTAAGGGTAAAAATGATATTAATATTACCCTAACACATGTCCTAATTCTATTGGAAAAGTGTATATCAGTCAAAAAAACCCTAGGAATAAATTATTATCATTTAGGTCTACTTGGATTAGATTAGGACATTTATTATTATTTAATTCAAAGAAGAGTAAAAAGAGTTATAATCAAAGATTATTTACTAAAAATTTTTTAATATAGGGTTATACATAAGATAAATTCGATTTTAAATAATCATTAGAATTCTAAAAATATTTCCTACATAATGGTATTTTATTTATAATTTTTAGAAAAAAATAATTTAATTTATTTATGACACACTGGGGATGCAGTAATTACCTAATTAATGAAATATTAAAATAATTGATATTATAAATATCAAAGTAAATGTAAATTGAGACTTTTTATGAATTAGACTAATTTTCTAGGTTAATATGACATATTAGGATTGGTTATATAAATTTTTTTCGAAGTAATAATGCTGTTATGAAATTATCAAAAACAAAATATCCAATAGTGTCAAAATTGACAAAAAAGTGTTTTTAAAACAAATATTATATTATTAATTGATATTGAATTCCTAGAAATCTAAGGTTCACCCAAGAGACTTATATCATGATAGGTGTATCATTAATGGACCACTTGGGGGTCTCTTGGTGGTTTATAGTATGTTTATTAACTATAGAATATAAAAATACAAAGTGGCGTGGTAAGTGTCAAACTAATTAACTAAGAGTTAAATCTAAAACATAAAGTTAATATAATGAACCAAACCTGTCTAAATTCTATTTTTTGAGTGGTTTTGGACCCATTCCCACTTTAACCTTTAAATAATCCACTTTGGAGCCATTAGAAACCTAATATGAATTTATTATAAAATAATATTTCTATCTTTTCCAAAGGTACCCCTCACCCCTCTTATAAAAGGGCACTCACCCTTCTCACTAATGCACACATTCAAAGCCTCTTGGATCAACCAACCCCTATCAAATACTCTCTAAACATCCCTAACTAAAACCTGTAAGACTTATTTTGATCCGAAATCCAACTTAAGGAGCCCTTTTGATCAAATCAAAAGGAAGAACCCAAAGAAGAGGTAATGTTTTCACCACCCTTTTTCAAATTCATTTCCTCTTCAAATTATTCTTTCTTTGTTATTACCTTTCAAAAATAATAAATCCAGTATCTCATATATACGTTTATATTATTATTAATATGGTATAACCATATTCAATATTCTATCCATCCTTTGAATGACATGTCACCATACATGTGTACGTACGACTTACCGTCTCCACCTAGTGGTTTAATTATTATTCAATATATTATTATTTGGATGGGTATAATAATGATGTGTAATTCATGTAAATTATAAATATAAATGATAATGATTCTGTTTATATGATATACCATCAAATTATTTATTATTTTAATATCAAAAGAATGATATTGTCGCTCGTGCGTACGTATGGACTACCGTCTCCACGAACGCGATGAGATCCATTCCCCATCGTATCCATTCAAGACTAATTTGAGGCTTTTTATGAATTCCACATTGTGATGAAGTAATTACCAAATTAATGAAATATTAAAATAATTGATATTATAAATATCAACGTAAATGTAATTTGAGACTTTTTATGAATTCCACTAATTTTCAAGGTTAATATGAGATATTAGGATTGGTTATATAAATTTGTTTCGAAATAATAATGATGTTATGAAATTATCAAAAAAAAATACCCAATAGTGTCAAAACTGACATAAAAGAGTTTTTTAAAACAAATATTATATTATTAATTGATATTAAATTCTTAAAAATCTATGTTTCGGCCAAGAGACTTATATCATGATATGTGTATCATTAATTGACCAGTTTGGGGTCGCTTGGAGGTATATAGTAGGTTTATTAACTATAGAATATAAAAATACAAAGTTACATGGTAAGTGTCAAACTAATTAACTAAGAGTTAAATCTAAAACATAAGGTTAATATAATGATCGAAACCTGTCTAAATTCTATTGGTTGAGTGGTTTTCGACCCATCCACACCTTAACCTTTAAATAAGCCACTTTTGATCCATCTGCAACTGAATACGAATTTATTATAAAATAATATTTCTAACTTTTCCAAAGGTTCCCCTCACCCCTCTTATAAAAGGGCACTCCCCCTTCTCACTAATTCACACATTCAAAGCCTCTTGGATCGGCCAAACCCTACCCAAATAATCTCTATACTTCCCTCACTACAACCTAGAGGCATTAGTTTGATCACAAAGTCAGCCTATGGATCCATTTTGATCAAATCAATAGGAAGAACCCGAAGAATAGGTAATGTTTTCAGCACCCTTTATCAAATTCATTTCTTCTTCAACTTCTTCTTTCTATGTTATTCCCATTCTAAAATAATAAATCCAGTATCTCCTATATACTGTGATATTATTATAAATATGTTACAACCATATTCAGTATTCTATCCATCCATTGAATGACATGTCACCATACGTGCGTAAGTACGGCTTACCGTCTCCACGTCGTGGTGTAATTGTTATTCAATATATTATTATTTGGATGGGTATAATAATGATGTGTAATTCATGTAGATAATAAATATAACATGATAATTATTATGTATATATGATATACCATCCAATTATATATTATTTTAATGTCAAAATAAAGATATTGTCACCCGTGTGTACGTACGGACTGCCGTCTCCACGAATGCGATGAGATACATCCCCCATCGTATCCTTTCAAGACTAATTCTCAATTGATGATTAAACGTAATGTTTAAAAAATATATATAATTCTGGATATGAACAATGTTCAACCTATACATAACAAACACAACATATGTATCAAAATATATAAAAGAAAACGAGTAAGTTAACACCCGAAACAATGATAATAATAAGTTATTATTACCAAATCAATGTTAAAAGATCATATATTATATCATAATTCAGTATATGGTTCTTTTATAATTTAATAACAATGTTTTAACTATTATATAGGAGGTTAACATACCATCGACTAAAGAAAAGTACAAGGTAATGGTTATTTCACAATCTCTTCATTATCCGAGGTTGTTTATACATGATTATCTAATGGGACCTCTTTATCATCCACATCCATCTTTCTTAAAAATGTATTTCAAATAATTCTTAATATTTTAAAGACTATGGTATAAAGTCATTTATACCCTTGTTGACGTTTTATAATAATTTTATAAAGGAATCTTTCTGTCATTTTCTAAACAATGTCCTTTTTCACCATTTTGACAGAATTAAGGTAAGAGTACCTTTTTTTAAATTATACAGCGGGGGCGGCTATTTTCCGCCATTATAAAATCATTGAAGCTTCCCTTATAGGCTTATAAGTATATTTTCAAGGTAAATGTTTTATGTTATAATTATGTGACTTTTAAATGATTTCAAAAATATGAGATATTTCTCTCAAATAGTTTTGATTTCATCTATGTCAACATCCTTTGATGGATTTTAAGCTTATTTAAAGTTTATTTATTATGATACAAAACTTCCATATATTATTGAAGTTTTTGTGATATGTTTGACTATGGATGTATTATTTTTATACCATTCATGGTTTATGGAGAAAGTATTGACATTTCATATGCTATTTTTAATACGAATGTTTATGTTATGTTTAAACCTGTTCATATGAGCAATTCGTTGGACTTAATAAGTGACGGGTAGAGCCCACTATAGCTTTTCGATGCATCAGTAGGTCTCATGAGACAAACTAGTGTCTTGGCACAAGGCCCTGACAAAATCTTATTTATAGTCTTGGAACGAGGCCTTGGCTATGTGGTTTTGATAGTCTGGCATTTTGCATTCCACCATTATGAATGTGGTTATTGATATTGCATGTGATTATTATACTAGTATAATATCCATGAGAATAAATAAATGGAATTATTTCATTTTATATTTTCCATATTATGCTGAAGTTCAAGTTTAAAAGGCTTTTTCTTTAGCTATACATTGTCATAAATGTTTGTGTTTATTTATGAATGTTTCCTCTATATTGTTATCCTTACTGAGCATATGAGCTCACCCATTTCAATGTTTTCTTTTTCCTAGGATGTGAAGAAGTAATTTATGAATGACCTGCAGGGATAATATGAGGGGATATGATGAAAGGATTTTTTTGTAATAGTTTTCACTTTATGATGTAATGTAAACTTTATGAATGTATCAGGTTATTCCAAGGATACTAAACTAATCGGTCTTTCAAGACTAGATCTTTCTTGTGATCATGCCAATGATTTGTAATAATGCACCAAATCCAGGTAACTGGGGTCGGGGCGTTACAGTTGGTATCAGAGGAGGTCTAGTACAAACCTTGGAAGCTAGATTTAGATAAACTATGATTAGAGAACATAGAACTAAGATGGACTTTGAGGATTAGTATAGAAGAACTTCCAAGAATTTTGGTTTTGTAGAGATTTTGTGAGTTTTCCGAGGAATACATCCCTATCTGGATACGAGCAGGTAGAGGTGGCTCTCACACAGATGTACCTAGGCGTAAAACCCGAAAACATAGCTTTGATCTAGACTCAAACGGGAACTGGTGCACGACAACGGGGCTTGCTGCACTATTGGTTACGACACTCTAGGGGGATATACTTTGGATGAATCTCAATTTATTTACAAATCATTATTAAGGGTTTATGAGTATATAATTCTGCAAAGAATACATTTTTATGATTATGTATTATATCCATAAATAGTTAAATTTATGTTAAGTATTTTATAAGTATGTAATTATGTATTTTGATTCATAAACCGATCTAGTTTATGCCATTCTTTAGAAATGGAGCCTAGTGTAAGAAATGGAAACCGTATCAATTCATGCACTCTATGTAGGGATTTCCCGCCTGCTCAAGTTAATTATATTGGAGATGGTGATACAACTTGTGCTGATCAACTTACCACCATACCGTGACAACTCACTCAGGTTATGAATAATAACCTTACCCGTATGGATCACCCTGATCCACAGTGTGGGGGATCAATGTTAGATCACTTCATGAGGCAGAAACCACCAACATTCAATGGGAGTACAAATCCATTACTAGCTAAGAAATGGATAAGTTTCCTAGAGAAAATATTTAAGGCTTTGGGGAGTAGTGAAAGGGAAAAATTTGTCATGGATGTTTATCGCCTAAGTGGAGATGCTGATCAATGGTGGTCATTGATTCAAAACATGAAGTAAGATGATGAAGTATAAAATATGGAATGGAAGGAGTTCATAGATCTGTTTTTAGAAAAATACTTTCCTCACTACCATCGAGCAGATATGGAATGGAAATTTCTGAGTCTGAGACAAAAGGAGGATGAGATTGTCACAAAGTATGAGGCTAACATTACATGGTTAGAAAGGTATGATGGAGATTATATACATAACCCAAGAAGTAAGATTGGTCGTTTCTTTGAGGGGTTAAAATCGTTTCTCCGTCGTGTATTAGTCTCACAATCATTCTCATCGTATGAAGAAATTGTCTCATGTGCTATCAAGACAGAAAAGGAATTCCCTAAGTCTTATGACTTTAAAGAAAAGAAAGAGAAGAATAGATCTTCTGATCAATCTGAGAATGGAAATAAGGGGATGAAGGGAATGGTTTAATATCCATCTTGTGGTAAATATGGGAAGAAACACCCTGGAACTTTCTTAAAAGGAATGAGAGTCTGTTACAAGTGTGGTGAAAAAGTCCACCAACCTCGTGATTGCAAGTGGAAGAAGGAAGCTACCCATGTCCAATTCTACAATTGCAAGGAGATGGGACATTATGCAAATGAAGGTCCTAAGAGTTATAGGAACTTACCTTAGAAAAGGCCAAGGGATCAAGGCCATGTTTATGCTATCACTACAGCTGAGGCAGAAGCTCCGAATGATGTGGTGGCAGGTAATTTAATGGTTTCTTCAAGTTTAGAAAATGCATTATTTGATTCTGGATCATTACATTGTTTCATATCTTCCCAGTTTTCTATGAAAATTATATATTTCCAATTTGATTTAACAAACGAGTTTTCAGTTAAAACTCTTAAGGGAAGTATCATTACAACAAAGTTTTGTGAATCAGTCCCCATTAGAGTAAATAAATGTTCTTTATCTGCTGATCTCATCGTCATACATATGGTTGAGTTTGATATAATCTTTGATATGGATTGGATTTTGGACCACGATGCAAAAAATTTTTTTAAGAAGAAAGAGGTTACTATTTTTGATGGTGATGATAAGGAACACCTTATCTTTAGGGTTGAATCATCACCACCTAATTCTTATATAGATCCACCCCTAATATCTCAACTAAATTCAATTATTATGGAGGAAGAGAATGAAATGAATGTTGGTGAGGAAAGGAATGTTAAAATAGAGGATGTACCTATTGTGAATGAATATGTAGATGTGTTTTAGGAAGATTTACCTGGACATCCTCTAGAACGAGAAGTTGAGTTTTCCATTGATTTAATTCCTGGATCAAGGCCTATATCGAAGACCCCATATAGAATGGCCACTGTGGAATTAGTCAAACTAAATAAAAAACTAGAGGAATTGAGTAATAAGGGATTTACTCAACCTACTGTATCTCCATGGGGAGCCATTGTTGTTTATGTTAAGAATAAAGATGGATCTATGAGGTTATGTATCGACTACAGGGAAATCAATGCTATAAAAATAAAGAACAAGTATCCCTTACCTCGAATTAATGATCTATTTGACCAACTTCATAGAGCTCAATACTTCTCAAAGATTGACCTTCGGTCTGGACACCATCAGTTGTGTGTGAAGAAGGAATACATTCCAAAGATAACATTTAGAACCACGTACGGGCATTAAAAGTTTACAGTAATGCCTTTTGGGATGACTAATGCACCCTCTGTATTCATGGATATAATGAATAGAGTTTTCAAGGAATATCTAGATGAATTTGTGGTGGTATTTATTTATGATATCTTGCTATACACCAAAAACTACGAAGATCATGCAAATCACTTGTGCATTATCCTGAAGACTCTGAGATGACATGAATTATATGGGAAGTTTAGCAAGTGTGAATTCTGGCTTCAGGAGATCTCTTTTCTTGTCCATATTGTCTCCAAGTATGGAATATCTGTTGATCCTTCTATGACTAATGCAATCAAATAATGGCCATCACCTACGAGTATAACTGAGTTATGTAGTTTTATTGGTTTAGCAGGTTATTATCGATGTTTCGTCCAGAATTTTTCCCGGTTGGATAACCCATTAACAATGCTCCCACGTAAAGGGGATAAATTTCTTTGGACAAAAGAGTGTGAAAAATGTTTTGAAGAACTGAAGAGAAGATTATTCAATGCCCCTATATTGACTATACCATCGGGTAATGAAGGGTTCGTTATTTATAGTGGAGCATCAAAGAAAGGACTTGGTTGTGTCCTTATACAGAATGATAGGGTTATTGCTTATGCATCACGAATGTTGAAAATTCATTAGAAAAACTATCATACTCATGATCTAGAGTTATCAGCTGTGATCTTTGCCTTGAAGATATGAAGGAACTACCTCTATGGTGAAAAATGTGTGATTTATACTGATCACAAGTGTTTGAAGTATATTTTATCACAAAAATAACTCAACATGAGGCAAAGGAGATGGCTTGAATTACTCAAGGATTATTATTGCATGATAAAATACCACCCGAGGAAGGAAAACAAGGTAGCATATGCTTTGAGTAGAAATGATCATGGAGTTTTGAACAATATGAGAATTGAAAAGAATCCAATTTTCATGGATCTAGTGAAGATGGGCATGGGAATAACCATGGAAGGTGAAACATCAATGCTTTTTCAAATGGTTTCCAAACCATCTTTACTAGAAATGATTAAGAGTTCTCAGACTGATGATGAAGAATTTCAAAAGAAGATTAAAGCTGTTAATGATGGGAGATTGATAGACTTTGGGTATGAAGATGGAATTTTGAAATTTGGGAAGAGTCTTTGTGTTCCTGATATACCTGATCAAAAAAGCGAATTGCTGAATGATACTCATAGTTCCAATTTCTCTATACAGCATGGGAGCACCAAAATGTATAGAGATTTGAAAGAACATTTTTGATGGGACAACATGAAGAGGGAGATTTCTGATTTTGTGTCAAGATGTATGGGTTTTCAACAAGTGAAAGCTGGAAGGAAACAACCTGGTGGAGTATTGCAACCTCTTCCTATACCTGAGTGGAAATGGGATAATATTACGATAGACTTTATCAAGGGGCTACCAAAGACTCCTAGAAGGAATGATGTAATATGGGTCATTGTTGATCGACTTACCAAGTCCGCACATTTTCTTTCTATAAGGGAAAATTTACCACTTGAACTGCTAGCAAGACTATATATTAATGAAGTTGTGAGACTTCATGGAGTACCCCTATAGATTGTTTCTAATCATGATCCCCATTTTAATTTAAGATTCTGGAAGAGTCTTCAGAAGGCCTTGGATACTGAACTTCATTTGAGCACTACCTACCACCCTCAAACAGATAGACAATCAGAATGGACTATTCAAACCATAGAAGACATGTTGAGATCATTCTCACATGACTTTCAGGGTATGTGGGATCAATATTTACCTTTGGTAGAATTTTCCTATAATAATAGCTTCCATTCGAGTATTCATATGGAACCATATGAAGCGTTATATGGAAAGAGATGTCACACACCGACTTGTTGGGACGACATTGGCGAATGAAAACTGGATGTCCAGAACTCGTGGAGGAAATGATGGAAAAGGTGAAGGTAATCCAAAATCACATCAAAGCAGCTAAAAGTAGGCAGAAGTGTTATTCCGATAACCGAAGGAAGGATTTGGAATTTCAATTAGGAGATCATGATTTATTGAAGGTATTTCCATGGAAGGAAATTATACGTTTCGGTAAGAAGGGTAAATTGAGTCCCAGTTACATCAGACCTTTCGAAATTCTAGAACGAATTGGGGTTGTAGCTTACCGTTTGGCAATGCCGCCAAGTCTCTCCAATGTTCATGATGTGTTCCACGTATCACTGTTGAGGAAATACAAGCCTGACCCAACGCATGTACTCACTTATGAGGAATTAGAACTGGAACCTGATCTGTCTTACTGCGAAGAGCCCATCTGGATTCTTGATACCAGAGATCAAGTGCTGAGAAACCAGACGACTCGTCTGGTAAATGTTCTATGGAGAAACCAAAATATGGAAGAGGCAACGTGGGAACCTGAGGAACTTATGATGAAGAATCACTCGAGTCTTTTTATATAGTAATTTTCTAGAAATTACGAGGACAAAATTATTTGAATGAGGGGAGAATGTAACACCCCAAGCTTCCATGGTACGCTTCCCTTTCAATAATACAGTAGCTTGTGTTGTACGCAACTTCGAGTTCTAACACACACACTACAACCAATCAAACTAGTAGTTATGAATAGTGATACCCACGTTTTGAAATTTTTGAAAATTTTATCTTTCAAAATGAAATTCATTTTTGGATTCAGAATATCGAAATTAGCCTAGGGTGAAATTTTGGTATTTTTTTGAAAACATTAAATTTTTTATGAATAGTGAAAAAACACTGAGTTATACTTTAAAACCGAATTTTTATTTAAATAAATTTTTATTTTACTTAAATTTAATTAAGGTCAAAATAGATAAATAATACTTATATAAGTTCAATGTAATTCATTGGAGTTATTTTAGAATAATTTTAGATATATAAGAATTTTATTGAACTTTTCACAATCTTTTACCCACCTCCAAGGAGAATTTGGAAATTCACATAAAACATAATTTTACCACTTCTGTGACTGTAATTTCGAAAATCCGAGAGACATGGTTAATATCAAGGAGTAAAATGTGGTTCAATGAGATGAAAATAATTTTTGATGAATAGTAACTTTTTACTTTTATTTAACACGGGTAAAACTAAATAGGATAATTAAGGGTAAAAATGATATTAATAGTACCCTAACACATGTACTAATTCTATTGGAAAAGTGTATCTCTACCAAAAACATCCTTAGGAATAAAATATTATCATTTAGGTCCACTTGGATTAGATTAGGACATTTATTATTATTTAATTCAAAGAAGAGTTAAAAGAGGTAAAATCAAAGTTTATTTACTAAAACATTTTTAATATAGGGTAATACATAAGATAAATTTGATTCTAAATATTCATTAAAAATCCAAAAATATTTCCTACATAATGTTATTTTGTTTATAATTTTTATACATTAAATAATTTAATTTATTTATGACACAATGGTGATGTAGTAATTACCTAATTAATGAAATATTAAAATAATTGATATTATAAACATCAATGTTAATGGAATTTTATACTTTTTATGAATTAAACTAATTTTCAAGGTTAATATGACATATTAGGATTGGTTATATAAATTTGTTTCAATGTAATATTGTTGTTATAAAATTATCAAAAAAAAAATACCCAATAGTGTCAAAACGTCCATAAAAGGGTTTTTGAAAACAAATATTTTATTATTAATTGATATTAAATTCCTAAAAATCTAAGGATCGGCCAAGAGACTTATATCATGATAGGTGTATCATTAATGGACAACTTGGGGGTCGATTGGAGGTATATAGTATGTTTATTAACTATAGAATATAAAAATACAAAGTGACATGGTAAGTGTCAAACTAATTAACTAAGAGTTAAATCTAAAACATAAGGTTAATATAATGATGGAAACCTGTCTAAATTATATTGGTTGATTGGTTTTCGACCCATACACACCTTAACCTTTAAATAATCCACTTTTTATTTATTTGAAACTGAATATGAATTTATTATAAAATAATATTTCTAACTTTTCTAAAGGAGCCCCTCACCCCTCTTATAAAAGGGCACTCCCCCTTCTCACTAATTCACACATTCAAGGCCTCTTGGATCTGCCAAACCCTGACCAAATACTCTCTAAACTTCTCTCACTACAACCTAGAGGCATTATTTTGATCATAAAGTCAGCCTAAGGATCCCTTTTGATCAAATCAATAGGAAGAACCCGAAGAAGAGGTAATGTTTTCATCACCCATTATAAAATTCATTTCTTCTTCAACTTCTTCTTTATTTGTTATTTCCATTCTAAAATAATAAATATAGTATCTCCTATATACTGTGATATTATTATAAATATGGTACAACCATATTTAGTATTCTATCCATCCTTTGAATGACATGTCACCATACGTGCGTAAGTACGGCTTACCGTCTCCACGTCGTGGTGTAATTGTTATTAAATATATTATTATTTGGATGGTTATAATAATGATGTGTAATTCATGTAAATAATAAATATAACATGATAATTATTCTTTATATAAGACATAATATCCAATTATATATTATTTTAATATCAAAATAATGATATTGTCGCTCGTGCGTACGTACGGACTACCATCTCCACGAACGCGATGAGATTCATTCCCCATCGTATCCCTTCAAGACTAATTCTCATTTGATGATTAAAAGTAATGTTTAATAAATTTATATAATTTTGGATATGAATAAGGTACAACCTATCCATAACAAACATGACTTATGTAACCAAACATATAATAGAAAACAAGTAAATTAACACCCGAAACAATGATAATACTAAGATATTATTAACAAATCAATGTTAAAAGATCATATATGATATCATAATTATGTATATGGTTCTTGTATAATTTAATAAAAATGTTTTAACTATTATACAGGAGTTTAACATACCATCGACTAAGGAAAAGTACAAGGTAATGGTTATTTCACAATCTCTTCATTATCCGAGGTTGTTTATACGTGATTATCTACTGGGACCTCTTTATCATCCACATCCATGTTTCTTAAAAATGTATTTCAAATCATTCTTACTATTTTAATGACTATGATATAAAGTCATTTATACCCTTGTTGAATTTTTATAATAATTTTAAAAATGAATCTTTCTGTCGTTTTCTAAACAATGTTCTTTTTCACCATTTCGACAGAATTAAGGTAAGAATGTCTTTTTTTAACTTATACGGCGGGTGCGGCTATTTTCCGCCATTATAAAATCGTCAAAGCTTCCCTTACAAGCTTATAAGTATATTTTTTAGGTAAATGTTTTATGTTATAATTATGTGACTTTTAAATGATTTCAAAAAAATGAGATATTTCTCTCAAATAGTTTTGATTTCATCTATGTCAACATCCATTAATGGATTTTAAGCTTATTTAATGTTTATTTATTATGATACAAAACTTCTATATATTATTGAAGGTTTTGTGATATTTTTGACTATGGATGTGTTATTTTTATACCATTCATGGTTTATGGTGAATGTATTGAAATTTCGTATGCTATTTTTAATACGAATGTTTATGTTATGTTTAAGCCTATTCATATGAGCAATGCATTGGACTTAATAAGTGATGGGTAGAGCCCACTATAGCTCCTAGATGCATCAGTAGGTCTCATGAGACAAACTAGGGTCTTGGCGCAGGGCCTTGACAAAATCTTATTTGTAGTCTTGGAACGATGCCTTGCCTATGTGGTTATGATAGTCTGGCATTATGCATTCCACCATTATGAAAGTGGTTATTGATATTGCATGTGATTATTCGACTAGTAGAATATCCATGCGATTAAGTAAATGGAATTATTTCATTTTATCTTTTCCATATTATGCTGAATTTCATGTTTAAAAGGCTTTTGTTTTAGCTATACATTGCCTTAAATGTTTATGTTTATTTATGAATGTTTCCTCTATATTGTTATCCTTACTGAGCATCTGAGCTCACCCATTTCAATGTTTTATTTTTCCCAGGATGTGAAGAAATAATTTATGAATGACCTGCAGGGATAATATGATGGGATATGAAGACAAGATGTTTTTGTAGTAGTTTTCACTTTATGATGTATTGTAAACATTATGAATGTATCTAGTTATTCCAAGGCTACTAAAATAATCGGTCTTTAGAGACTTGATATTTCTTGTGATCATGCCAATGATATATAATAATGCACCGACTCTAGGTAACTGGGGTCGGGGCATTACAATATGTGCTAGGTAACATTCATTTTCATCTTTTACTAGTTTCTCTGATTCCTAATATATCATCAATAGAAAGAGTTCATTTTTGTATTCAAACTAAAAATCATTCTAAAAAGAAACCTATTTAGCCTTGCAGCCAATATTAGCATGATAAACAGAAAGCCAATTCATTCCCAATATAACATCACACTCTACTAGAGGCAAAACAATATTGTTTGCAGGTAGATTCTTTCCGCACACAAAGACATGAATGTTTTTATTTTTTATTTTTTTCTCAACATTTCCTCCATGTGTTTTTACCATAATTTCAGTATTCATATAATGAATGTAATTAAAAATTTCCTAGAAAACTTCTTAGAAATGAAATAATGTGTAGACCGTGAATCATAAAACACATTGGCATAATATGAACAAACAAACAGTGTACCTGATACTACTTCATTTGATGGGACAACATCTGCTGAAGTAGTTGCAAAGGATTTCTCCACCCCTTTCTGCTTGTATTCTGGTTTGTTTCCTTCGGTTGATTTCTTTGTTAGACACTGATTTGCATAATGACCCATTTCAATGCACTAAAAACCTTTTACTGACAGTAAATTAGATTTTTTCTTGCCATTACCCTGATCTTTTTCAGTGAAATTATGAGCCTTATGTCCCATTTTACCACATCGGTAGCACTTAGTAGAATTCAAAAGACATTCCCCAGCATGATTTTTACCACATTTTTCACAAACTGTAAACTTAAGTTTCATACCATCAGACTTTTTTGAAGAGTTCTTCCCTTTCGCCTTCCACCTAGACCTCTTATTCTATTGTTTCCCAAAAAATACATGATCATCAGAAAACTCCATTTCCACACTCTCCACACAACGAACAAGTTTTTCATAAATTTTGAACTCACGAGAAGCTAAATCCCTTCGATACTTTGGCTTTAATCCTGAGTAAAAACTGTTGATTTTACTATCAGTATCTCGTATGAAATTTGGATCATACCCTTCAAATCGAGTGAATTTTTCTTCATAAGAAGCCACTGAGTAATCCTCCTACCTCAATTACAGGAATTGTTTTTCCATCCTAAGACGAACAACCTTAGGCAAAGTTTTTTCAAGAAACATACCTCTGAATTCATCCCAATCGAGAGGATCAATCTCTTCACTATCCCTTTTTTTTACCATCGACCACCACTGATCATATTCACCTTCAAAACGGTAAACTGCAAGACTGTCCTTTTGATGTTTTGAATAACCCATGACATCAAAAATCTTCCCTAGTGATTTAATCCACCCTTAAGCTAGCACAGGTTCATTAGATCCTCTGAATGATGGGGGTTGTTGCCACATGAAATGATCCACTACTGACATGTTCCTCTGTGGTTGATTTGGCTGATCTCATACATGGATACCACCACCGTTTATCGCCTGAGTCGACTGTGCCATCACTGAAACAAAATATTTAATTCCTATTCCGACCATCTCAGGTAGCTAATTTGGAAGTTTGTCTTCCCCCTGGTGTCATCTCAACATAGCTGCCTTGTTTCCTTTTCCAAAAACCATTCTGAACAAAGAAATATCTTAGGCGAAGAAACATGGTAATCTGTAAATGCTATATGATATCAATGTTACTTTATGGATATTAATTTAACAATACCCTAAATCCTAAAGTTATCTAAACTGATCATTGATACCAACTATAAGGATCTGGCCTTAATCGTTACATAATATTGAATTAAATGAATAATTCACCTTGAGGATCTTTTCAGGTTTAGTGTTTTAGAGAATTAGGACATAAATATTATATCTCAAAATATCACAAGGTAGACCTATCTACATAGTTTCCATTTTTTCATAAAATAAAAACTCTTAAAAAAGAGTCATGTCTAGTTCCATGTTTTAGACATCATGATTTTTCCATGATCCCATCCTTAACCTTATTCATCTTTAAGTCTTGTGAAAACATTTCAAAACTTGGGATGAGCATAAAAAGCTCAGTAAGAGTTTTAAAAGAATAAATGAATACATTTTTTCATAACTACATACAAAACTTGAACTGTTTTACTTACCTCATGAAATCATAAGATTTATGAACGACATATAGAGATCATAAATCATAAAGGTAACTTGCGGCATCCATACCATACATACATTGTAGCTAACATAGCTACATAGGGAGTTACATTGGAATACCCATTATAGTATATTCCCTAAATCTCTTAGGAGAAACATTCACGTTTACCTCTATCACATTACCCATTTCATTGGAGATCTATCTCGGGCTCACCCGCCCTAGGTTTTTCACGGAACCACCCGTATTCGTAAATAATGCCAATGAACCATAACATGATTATAACACATAAAATAAGCATAAAGGAAAGATAACATTTCCACATTGAAATAAGAAAACATCATTTCAAGACATTAAAATAATAAATCTATTCTAAAAATAATTCTCAATACCAAAATACGTTAATTTAGTATATGGTATTTTTTTCTTTTAAAAAACCATTCCAGCTTGTTAAGGAATCCAAAGATCAAATAATACTCATGGCGGCGGAAAGGTCGTTGTCACCACTTACGTTAAAAAAAATCCTTTTTTTCGTTAAGTGAAATGATTTTATAAAAAGATTCCCTTTGAAAAAAATGAAAATTCAAAGGGGTTTATACACTGTATAAAATAAAGTTGTGTATCAAACTAAAAATGCCTCAATGAAAGGAGATTGAGACAAAGTCCCTTACCTCGCGTCCGACTTGACTCGATCGTTCTTTAATCTCCTAAATAATAAACTAAAGTTAATTTATACTTTCTTAAGAACCTTTTTCAAGTTTATTATTCATTTTATATATCTTATAACCATTTTATAAACATTATGTAATCATTTAAGTTAATAACGTTCATTTTGTCGATATTTGGTACTTCAGTCAAAAATGGACTTCTTATAATTACATGTTGTTAATGTGGTCAAAGAATCAGTATATCAAGAATGATACCATGATTTTTATATCATATATATCATATATATCCAGAATATACATGTATTTATAATAGTACATAACATTTGGAGGTAAGAAATGAAATGCACCGTTCATGGAGACGGTAAGTCGTACGTACGCATGAACGCTACTTTCATTTCTATTTCATCTTTTAATGGAATTAAAACATAATGATACATAGGTATATTATAATTCCAGTATAATATCATATATAATATTATTAACTCTATCCTTTATAAATCCCACATAAGGCATTAACGAGTCACATCACAGTGAGGGGGTGGTAGTCCGCACTTTCTCAAATGATATTATCTTATTTACCCACTGTAGAAACCATAAAGGTTGGATATAATTCGGAAGTACATAAGCATAAAGAATTCATAAAATAAATATATATCATATATAAATACAGTTCCATCATAATGGCCACCATGATAGGCGGTAATATGTAATTGAACAATCATCGTTTCGTGAGGCCATGGTTTTCTATCCAAAGAAACATTATGTTCTTCATCCATTGGACG
The DNA here is from genome assembly GCA_963277665.1 of Viscum album. NCBI lineage: Eukaryota > Viridiplantae > Streptophyta > Magnoliopsida > Santalales > Viscaceae > Viscum > Viscum album. The sequence goes on along the minus strand of OY728125.1, from coordinate 169,535,534 downwards.
GAGGTGTGTGTAAGTGTAGTTAGGATACTTCTCATAACAAAATAATAGTATACTAGGGACACTGGTGTTGTTAAAAAAGAAAGGAAATAAAAATATTTTAGGGGTTGGAGAAGCAAAATAATAGAAAACAATTGAAGAAAAACTGTTACCTTTAGTTTTCGTAACTCACTTTGGTTTGAACCAAAGGACTTCTTATGTGCCTTTTGCCTAAGGTAAGAATTCTAGGAGGAGGAGGGGGTTGTAGGGAGTCTAATTGGGTAGAGTTTGGACAATCCAAATTGCTTGAGAGGTGTGAGGAATTGGATATAAATGGTCTTTTTTTAAGCGAGAGGAGGGGCTTTTTAGGAAAGTGTGAAAACGATATTTTATTATATAATGCTATTCGGTTTATAATGGTCCAATAATCATTATAGTAGAATATAAGATGACTCATGGTCAAAAGAAAATCATCAAAATAGAATTGGACATGTTTTTTATAATATTTTAATCATTATAATCTTATTTATTTTAATCATTTATAAATGAGGTAAATACGGTATCATTATTTTGTCATAAATAATTTAATTCATTTGATGTATAAAAATTATAAAAAGACTCTATCATGTAGGAAATAGTTTTATATTTACAAAGAATATTTATAGTGGAACATAAGACTTATATAACACCATATAAAAATTAATTACTAAATGAGTTTTGTTAACGTCAATTTTGTCTTCACAGTAAATTAATTAATCTAAATTGTAATTATCACTCCCAAGTGGCTCAATGGGATCCAATAATCGACCGAAAGATGCCCATGGTCGTAAAGGACTCAACCAATAAGGTTTGGAAAAGTGTTAAGGTAATTTTAAATTATTATAATATTCTTTTAACCTTGAATTTCCCTATTTACGATTAACCGCGGTAAATAAAAGTCAAAAGTTACTATTCACCAAAAATTATTTTCATCTTATTGAACCATATTTTACTTCTTATTAACAACCATGTATGTCGTATTTTTGAAATTCAATTCACAGAAGTGGTAAAATTTCATTTAAATGAAAAAGTCAGTCTTTTTAACTACCACTAAGAGGTTTCACTATTCATCAAAAATTGATCTTTTTCAGAAAAATACAATAAACTCAGCCTGAGCTATATTTGATATTCCGAATTCAAAATTGATTTCTATTTTTCCACACTCAAAACATAGAAGTGACATTAATTATTTTTAAAATTAATTTCTGTTGTTAAAACAAATAGCGTGTTTTTAAGAAACAATTACTATCAAAAGATTGATACTTGTTTATGTCCAATTTCAAAGTGAAATTACATCCAATGACCAAAATTGAATTAAATGGTAAAAATATATTTTAATTTAACTTTAAAACCAAATTAAAAAGATAATCTAACAATATAAATAAATTAGATTAAAAGTCTCTTTTGAAGTAAAATATAATATTTTTCACTATTCATTAAAAAATGAACTTTATCAGAAAAATACCAAAAAATTACCAAAGGAAAATTTGATATCACCATTATAATGAAGGAATTTATTTGGTAGATTATAATGTATTAAAATGACCTAGACTAGATTTAAAAATGGTTTTCCATTAAAAGTCTGTAAATCGGCCATTTAATGTAAATTATGCTTAAAATTAGATTCATTCACATTTTAAGTCTCTAACTTTTATTAGATGAAAGTAAATACATTTAACAAACATGTATAATCATATATTAGGTAGTTTTGTTCACTCCCGCCCATAAAATAGCTAGGAGTTAACTACCATTTAAAATAATAATATTATATTATTAGTGTGCAACGTATGTTTCCAATGAAACTCGTTGTTGCGTATCGGGTACACTATCGAACATAACGACCCCTTTAAATTAAAATGAATATTTAATTAAAAAATATTAATAAATATGAAATATGTCTTCTTTTTCATTTACCTTGGATGTTACAATGTGCCAATTAATGATTTCCACACTAAGAGTTATCAGTGTGGTTGGAACACCAGCATCACGGAAGCCCCAATACATAAGCCCCATATGATTTATTTTCACTCCCCTTTTGTGGAAAGAATGTAATTATTCCATAACATTAATTACTATAGCATGAAATTTTCAAATGCCCATAAACTGTGCACCTAAAACTACCTCGTATATAGAGAACCTCTTTGAGGATAAAACAAAATTGTGACTCAAGCCATTCCCTCACCGGGATATATTCCTCATGAACAAAATTTCCCTCATTGAGCTATATTACTCAAAATTACATCCTCACCAATATATATTAATTAAGAGCAAAACCATTCCATATCATATTATAGTCCCATGAATCTATATAATCTTTTATCAAAAGAGTTGTATTCCTTTTGAGAAAACCATCCCCTAAGGGATTCATTCTCCTTCAAAAGAAGTAGAATGGGATGCTCAAGAATAATTCCTACACCAACTATTTCTAGGTACCAATAAAATTCACCACATTATTCCTTGTCACATGACCATAAAATAGAAGACATGTTCTATTATGAAGAACTGAACTATGTGATTTCTGATTCTTTTCATAAGGATATGTCGTAAGGCCTTAATTGAGGCATGATCCAAGTTTAATTAAAACATACTACCTCCAAATATTTCAATAAATTATATATTTATATTCTAGGTTGATTTTAAAAAATAATTAATAATTGATTAGATAATTATAAAAACACCTATAATACTTGTAAATGGCACTGTCAGTTGATAATATCTTTAAAATATGATTATTATGAATTATAAAGAACATATGATACATACATATGTTTACATTGATGCATCTCAATGACTAATAATTAGCATAAGGTTGACTAGTGTCATGGTGGTATATTGGAATGAATTATTAAAATAACATGAATTGAAAATACAGTCTCAGAATAAGTATTAATTCTCCCTAACATAGTGTGATGTGCTTTTACCACCATCCTCTCAACCGATGTCAATTATATTGTGATGCTATAAATGTACAAATGATTACTTTTCTTTTCAAATTAGATACACCAAACTCATAAAACATCACATAATAATGGATCATATGGATTTTCCTTTGAGAATTAAAATTTGAACCCTATGAGAATACTTTGACTAAGAAAATGTTTTCTAACAAGAACTTGTGATACTTTACTATAAATTTTTCTAGTTTTTATTTATTGATTATGTTTTAGGGATTCCTAAAGTTTCATTAATCTCCCTTCATTACAAATGAATGGACTTTTAAAATCATTAAACATATTCCTCAATGACTATGAATATCAGGGCCCCAACATCTATAAAACATGCAACCCACCCCACACATCAAGTTTCTAATGGAAAGCACGTTGGTTCCAAAGTGTCATATAAAAAGTTATTATTTAGAATTTAGATGATATGGACGAGATACTATACGAAATAAATTCTAATAGTTATCTGGTAGAGACTCAATCCTATATAAATAGATATTTCACCATTTTAGTGGAATATCCATTAGGTTATTCAATCACATGCCTGAGGATCATAAAGGTCTGGTGCATTTGAAAATTTAGACGCATAAACAACTGGTCTATATGTGTGTTATGTCATATCCCACTATTTTCATCATAACTATAAAACCTCATACACATATCATACCTAATACCTTTCATAATAACATGTATAAAGGAAACATAAGAACAATTGTTCTCATATTCTGTTTAGGGGTAAACAATGAATATATCAATATATTATATGCATAAGGGTTAGAGAACATGAGAATAACTATTGAAAACTATAACTTATATAACATAGATCATAAAATGGGTCATGGGATAAATAATTTACGTTCATAAGACATGAATCATTATGGAATAAATAAATGAACATGAGAACATAACATTTTTATAAGGAATATATTTGTGTCATAAAAATAAGCATATAAAATCATTTTCGTAGTAGTTCCCAAAACATTTCCAAGACTATCATAGATGATTTATTTTACTCCCCAATCCATCATATTAGCCACGATTCACTACCATGATTATCATAGTGGAAATATTCTATTACAAAAATAGGTTAACTCCCCATTCCATTCATATATATCTCATTAAATATCATTCTTTACCCAATGCATTATAAATATATACTAGTACCCACCATAAAATAATGAAAATGATCCTTATATGTGCCAAAATAACGTAAAAAACCATCATATATGAACCCTTGTAATAAAGTTAGGTTTATAAACATTTCATTATAACATAAAATTTAGAAAAGAATCATGTTTCATAATCATTGCATCATTTCATCCATGCATATCTAATAGAAATATAAGCAGCTTTCATAAGAATTTTATCATGGTATAACCATTAGATGTGAAACAATATTTATTAAAATCAGGTAATCTTAAACATAAACATTCATATAAAGAAAATTAATGGTATCCTTAGATCATATACATATTAGATAATAGGTAACATCAATGTTTTTCAACTAAAATGGAAACTGATTTTGAATGAAAAAACACTTGGAACATTTATTGAGGAAAATATAATTTATTTGAAAATCAACTTTTTCCATATTAAAAACTCATAAAATATTGGGGAAGTAATTCTCCTTTAAAATGAAATTTAAAACTTTTAATTTAATATTAAAAAAATATGTGTGTTCACATCCATAAAGTTTAATTCATTTCATATATGTTAAAAGAAAGATTTCGTTCACATTTTCATTGAATACCAACCAATACTTTTTTTGGAAAAAGGAAAACAATTTCCTTTAAAAATATTTCATAAAAAGACAAACATGTGTAAAAATTGCATTAATATATTATTTTTATAATGTGAAAATTATTTTTCAAAACATTTTTAGAAAAAATGGTATTGGAAGAAAAACATTTATCAGCCTAAGAGAGAAATAAAGACAATTTTTCATAAAAATATTCTTTTGAAATACTGATTATAGAAAAAGAGTAAAATTCAGGGAAAATATTACCAATAAATAAATTTAGTATATTAATATATATAATTAAACTGAGAGAATAATAATAATATTTTATCATCATAAGCAATCATCATGAACAACCCCCATAAATATTGAGATTGTAACGTAAAACCACAAACACTTTAGTATCTTCGAATCGTATGCCACATTAAAGAATAATGAAAAATAAAAATTATAATATATTGAGAACAAATATGTTAAATATATTAAATATAATATGTGCTTTATATACACTTTATAGAAGAAGACATGATTATAACATAACATATGTCTCATGAAGACAAATGCAGAAAACAATACATTACTTTAAGTCTAAAATTCCTCCATACAGATTAAAATATCATGTATAATAAATATAATATTAATATAAATATATTAAATAATCATAAATAAAAATATAATTCCATTTATTATTTACTTATTATCTTTTATTACCAATTTATTTATAGATCAAGGTTAATTTTACATTTCTGGCAACAACTACCATGTTTTTTCTATACGTTTTGATTTGTTATTTTATTGTTCGTCCTACTTTAATCATGCTTGCATTTTATATATAATGTTATAAATGATATAAACATAATATATATTTATTATAATTTTTTATTAATATATAAATGTTAGAGATAGAAAATGAAATAGATTTTTCATGGAGAAGGTTGGTCATACATAAACATGAACATTGTTTCCATTTTCTCAATGGATTTAAATAAATAATGGTAAATAATATATTAAAATTTCAAAAAAAAAATTATATATATCACATGTTTTCATTAAATTAATCTTTATATTCTTCATTATAAATAGTGAAAAAATCACTTCTCTTTGGGAGGTGATAGTATGTCTTACAAACGAGTGATGTTATTGTTAAATAATGGAACGTAAAAAGGTATATGTTATATAATAATTATAGTAGTATAAATATATTATAAATATAATATATATATATATTAAATAAATAATTTTTTTCAACAATGAGAGGTGGTGATGGAAAACAAATAACATCATTTCACAAGGCGATACTCAGCTGTACAAAAAAATAATGATTTTGTATTTCATTTTATTAATGTTAAGATGGTTGTAGGCCACAAACATAACAAAAAGTATTCCAATATATTGATGATACAGATTTATTTGTACCTTTATGGTTTAATAATAATTATAGTAGGTGGAGGTATAAATAAAATGAAAACTCTCATTGAAGAACGTTACATGTTCTTCAGGTAACCACCCTTGGTTTACAACAAAATCCATCCTTGGTTAGTTGTCTTACAATACTAAGGATACTAGGATAATATAAGGTAATAAATTAAAAGATTATGGTATGTCCATTATAAACCAAGGTGGATTATGTTTTAATAGGATATGACAATCGATGGAATTTATACATGAAGTGAGTGGCAATATTGTATTTTTTGGTAATAAACATTTGTATCCACATCTTTCACATTAAGAGGTATAAAAAATAGAACATTATTGATATATATACATGATTATTTCTATATATGATTATAAAATTTGTTTTATACAAGTTTTAGATCATTTTAATCCCATATCTATTCAGTTTAATCCCCTGGTAACCGTATTTTTACCTTAAAAATGGTAAACAGTTTTTAAAATTTATCTTTTAATTATCGTCAACAATTAAGTTGAAAATTTTAGATAATATAATATATTTATTATTATTCCATATATTTAATAATTTTTTATATATTAAATTCAAATATATTGAATTTTTTAATTTAAAATTAAACTCGTAAATGTGAAGAGAATGCGGTTTTTTGAAGAGAAAATAATCAAAAGTATAAATGGTTTTTATATCAAAATTAAATATTAAAATGAATCAAATTAACTAAATAAGATTGATTTAATTATAATTTAACAAATATTACATTCAAAAAAATTTAAAGTAAAAAAATAACTTCATTAATATTTTAAATGAAAATGATGTTTTAAATAAAAACCTGTATTATTCATTATTCGTCAAAAAATAAACATTTTTAGAAAAAATCCAAAAATTCACCATATAATAATTTTAAAATGGTGATTTAAAAAAATTATTACATTAAATTATATTTATTAAAGTGTAAAAAATTTGTTTATTGTTGTTAAACCAATAAATAAAAAACACTTTTTTGAAAAAATAGTATTTTTGATATTTATAGTCATTAAAAAAATTAAGTGTTTCATAATCAATATGTTTTTTATATAAAAAATAATTATAATTAATATTATAATTATTTTACTAATAGTCATTTTGAAACATTTAATGACTAGGTAATAAAAATATTGTTTAAATAATAATATAAATAGTATTTTGTGGTTCGTTAAAATTAATTGTGGCATGTAATGAAACGTATACTAGATGTTTCGTGTAACTCAAGAAGTAAATGAAATTTAATTTATTCTAAAAAATCAAAAAAATATCAGGTTGATACATTCTACCCCATTAAAATTAGTTTTTCCCTCAAATTTTTATCACTCTGATACATGCATATGAGGATAATTCGGCCACATTTTATACTTATATTCCCATGTAGCTTCATCAAAGTAATGTTTTCCCCAAAAGAAATTGGCCAACTGAGTGTCTTGTTTGGAAGAACATTATGAATACAATATTGAATATACACTAGTTTTTCTTCTGATGAAGGATCTTTATCTAGTGGTATAACCTCTTAGTATCGTGAATGTGGTGGGTCTGGTATATACTAACTCAAGAGAGATACATGTAACACATCATGAAATAGAGAGGGGTTCTATGGAATCACCAACTGATAGGTTTTCATCGCGATATATTCAATAATTTCAATGGTAATGATATCCTAGAGGATTATTTTTCCTTTCATTCCTAATCTCATTAACTTAATCTATAGAGAAAATCATAGAAACACCATGTTACCAACATAAAATTTGAAGTCATGTTAATGATTATCATCATAATATTTCTATCAATTTTAGGTCTCCCATAAGTGTTGTTGATTATTACTAACCTTATCATCTATTAAATCACCTATCTAATATCCTAATAACTTCATTTCTCTAACTTCATTCCCTCATGTTTGATCTCTAAATGTCATATATAGTGATATTAATAAGGATCCATCTGAATGTTTGAGTGAAATATATTATTGTAATAAAAATAAACCAGAATAAGGTGTTGATCCCAACAAGTCTTAAAATACAAATACCATGACCTAAATATATCCTCTAGGATTTAAATTTTTCTAGTAGAATAACCATCTATTTGAGGATTATATGAAGTGATGATACTCAAATATCTATGAGGATCTTAATAAATATTTTTACAGAACATTGAGCTAAAACCTATATCGAAGACAATTGAATGTTATACTCTATGAAACCTTTTGATTTACAAAATTATTATATTGTGATGTTTATCAACTGTAAGATATTATCTCATTGAGATAATGTGTGCTGAATTTTTAAGGTGGTTGACTAAAACCCATATAACATTATACCCATTAGACATTTTGGGGAGTCCAATGACAAAATCTATGTTGTTGTTTTCCCAATTCAATTATTTATTGGGTAATGGATGTAACATCCTAGTGGAATTTTGTTTATCATACATAAACTATTGATACACCAAACATCATCATAAAAAATCTATGATATCTCTATTCATTCCATACCACCAAAAATACCCTTTCATATCTATGTACATCGTCACATTTATAGGATAAATTGAAAATGATTTACTATGAGCTTCTTATTAAAATTCCTTCTTCATATCTTATATATATGGAAAACAATCATGGTTCCTAAACCTTATCATTCCACCAGGATCAAGGATGAACACAATAATAATTTTTACCTTCTTTGGTATTATATATATTACTTTTGTGCCTTTTAATATTCACATGGATAAATGGGTGAACATTCAAGTGAGAAAGATAATATTTCTATTTATATAGAGCTTATTCAACTCCTTATATGGGAATACATAATTTTAAAATTTATGATCAATAGAAATATATATAAAACATTTATTTATAATGAATATTAATTCATATCTTTAATTCAAATATTATCACTCCAAACTCAAAATAATAAGTTGGGAATGTTTTCTCAGAAACCATCAATTTTAATGAGGCATAAGATATAACCATGTAATTCTACATAAGTACACATCCCAATCCCTTATTTAATGCATCATTACAACTTAAAATAAATTCTCCACTATAGGTAAATGTATGTATAGGTTCACTGAATAATATTTTCTTCAGTTCCTTGAATGTTTCCTTACATTTATCTATCCATATGAACATGTATCTATTCATACTAAACATTTTAAGTGTATTCGATAGTCTTAATAATTTATTTTCAATCCATAGGTAATATCTAGCTAAACCAAGAAAGATATGGATCTCATTCATGGTGGTTCATCTTGTCCAATATTCAATAGCCTCTATCATTGATAGATCTTCCAATATTCCATGTATTGTGATTATATGACTCAAAAATGAAACAAGTTTCATCCAAAATTGAAATTTGAAAATTTCCAATATAGTTTATATTTACATAGTGTCATTATTACGATTCTGCTGTGATCCTCATGATATTCTTTTCTATTTGATTATAAAATCATAATAAAAACAATTTCCCCCACAAAATAATAGATTTAATATATAGAGAATCTATTCATTAAATCCATGAAATAATATGGGAATTAGTAAGAAAGAATGGGAACCCTATATATTCATTATGTCAATACCTAGAAAGGAAGGCTACCTTGGTTACATCCAACTTCTTGACAATCAATTATCAATATCTATAATGAATATCAATATTGGAAATGTGTCAGGATTAACATAGTTAATCAAGTAAGTAATCAAAATGGGGTTGATGAAAATTGTTCTTGATTGTGATATTGTTCATCTTCTAATAAACAATGTCGACTCTGGTTGATCCATATTTATTAAAAAATGTAACAGGTTTACCATAAGGTTACACACTTAGCTGAATGAATCCATTTTCATGGTTTGATTTGGAGTAGCTTTACTAATTTCTATAACTAAACTAGGGATATTAAATAGAGAGTATTTGAAATTGGTGTGGAACAAGGTATGAGTTATATTAAAAAAATTCAAAATTTGGTGGAAGCCTAAGAAAATATTCAAGAATGAAATTACAAAATTCTCTCAAAATAGGAAAATTATTGAAGAAATGTTTCTCCCCAACCATATTAGATAAACAACTCTTTAAAAGGGAATCATGACCCATTCAATAGATGTGATCTCCCTTGGATATTAATACTTATAATCTAATTGATATAAAATCATAGGTTAGCTTGGAATATCTAATATTAATTCCCTTCCTTGATAAATGAAGTGTGTTTTATATATGGGAAACTAATCCAAGACTAAGGTAGCATCAAATTTATCCAATTGAATAATCGAATCTTTATAGGAAGAACATTCTCCTAATCATTAATTGGAGAGGAATTATATAGTTTAGAGGTGATCATCATACCATTAAGAAGCTTTACTACTATTTCTATATATAATTTCCTAGATGGAATATTTATACCCTTAGAAAATTCTTTAAATAGGAAGGAATGGGAAAATACAAAGTTAAATATGACATTAGTATATATAGATCTGTTTGTAAGTATGCCATTCTATATGTAGTATCACAACCCTCGTTAGAAATTTTTCTCCCATCAGATTCCACTTTTCCATTGGATTAATATGATGCTAACATTGATCATCAAAATTAACTTTTAAATTTGGGCACTGGTTAGAATAGTTCTATACTCCTAGGATTGGAAGCACTAGAGTGTGGGTGGTTTATTTTTCACAACATTTTCTCTATTTTTATCTCTATGTACCTTCTTCCCATAGAATCATAAATTAATTTTTGGATGACCTTACTTCCCATAGTTAAAATTTTTACTAGTACCATTAAGAAAATTTCCTCCATGTTTCCTTCCACACTTTGAACATGAATTAAATATCATATTCTTCCCTCCATGGTCTTCAGAGTTTCTTTTAAGCTTCATCTTACTTTTCTTATAAAAATAATGATATTGATGGGTACATCCAATAATCATTTAAACATTGAGAGAGAATATAAGGATATATTATTAGATATTGATGAACCTTATTGATAAAATCATTCATGGAATTAGTTACAATACATTGATGATTCATTCATCCTCACATTCTGGTTGGATGGAAAATCCATAACAGTACTTCACATGTCCTTTCAATTTTTCCTCATTATCACCAATAGATTAATCAACCTTCTACTTCAGAATAATTAATTACTTATACATTTTTTGTATGAAGGATATTAGGAAATAACTTATTGAAAAATAATCTCTTAAACCCATCCCACTCCATGGAGTCAATTTCATCATTCTCCCATTAATTGTTGACGAGATCCCAAATTTTACTCACTTCTCCATCCAAATGATAAACAATAAAAATGAAATTTCCTTATTCCAAGAAATAAATAATTTAAAATATCATTTCTACGGTTCTGATCCACTTTTTATAAACTATTGTATTAGTAAAACACTAAAATATAGGAACTTTTCCCCAATATGGACTCACTAAAACCTTGTTCCCTCCTTGGATAGTTTTGATGTTTAGTATTATTCATAGCTTGAGAAAAAAATTTTGGATTTGGAATGAAATTTTACCTTAAATATCCCATTACATTTGGATTCATAAGAGTAAAATCATTTCTTTTTCCATATCACATATGATTAACATGGTTCTTTTATATTATAGTCATTGACTAACACCAAAAAGTGTAGTGTGTAAAACAACAATCATAGTGGGGAACCACATTATCCCAATATATCACTTATAGGATGTATAAATCATAGAACTTGATTTATTATATATGAAACCTTTAGTTTATCCAAGGTCATAAATAGTTATAATCTATTTAAATATTTCATTATGGTTCATAAAGATTTTTTTAATTTTCAAATCATATTACCCAGGAGTGTACAAAAAACATGTGCAGTACGACTCATTGTCATAAAACTGTTGGTGATCAAGTCCAACTAAATAAACCCTCTTTAGAGTTATTAATCCAATGTAACTTTGTACCCGAGACACATCTACATGTACTATCCAGATAGGGAGATAATTTATTAAAAACCACGCATCCTTTTCTATACAAAAATTCCATGATATTTTTCTACACTTCGACTCATATGAAGTATTATCCTTAGACATATCCTTAGAGTTCCCAATAATGTTTTCATATCCAAATTTCAAAAATGCTAATTAATTATATCCTATAAAACAAACTGTAATCACACAAATATCTCATACAATATATATTACTTTGTTTTCTATGAATATTCACCACATTACACAAACAAACTTCATAGGATCTTAATGGTCTATAGGATTTGTAAATTTTTTCACATAGGTAATTGGTTCATATGTGAACTATTTCATCTCCAACAATGAATTTCATGACTTGAATCCTTCATAGGAATATCATAAATACTAACTTTTATCCAATCGTTAGGAATAGAAACATAAGAAAGGGTGAGATCAAATTCTCATAATGTGTAAATAAGGTAGATACCATCATATCATGAGTATATGGTTATGATGACAAGAGTATAACATTTGAAAACCATACCCAACATATCATAGATCATAAACATGATTCATGGAATAAATCTTGGTAGTTGATAATAGACTATTTATAATAGAATAATAGAACATGAACCATGGGAATATAACATTGTCATATGTCATAGATTTGTGGAATACACATAATCATATAAAATAATTTCCATAATAGTTGAGGGATAATTGTGAAGGCTATCATTTGGATAGTGTTAACTCCCCCGACCATTGTACCAGTCATGTTTCACTACCAAGACTATCATAGTGGAATGTGACCCTTACTGATTAGGTTTAATCCAAATTCTAATCCTATTTATATCATGAGATATCAAACTTTACCCAATTCATTAGATTTTGATATAGGTCCCACCCATCAAATAATTAATATCATACATATGTGTTCCACAAGATCATAAAATATTCATTATATCCATACCCATGAAATGAAATGGGTTTAATAAAAATTTTATCATTACATAAAATGTGGAAAAGAAATGGGTTTAATAATAACTTCATTATTTCATAAAATCATATCCCATGGAAAAAGAAGTAGGTTTCACAATAATGCTTTCATGCAATAACCCTTGGAATTGAAACTTGATTCAAAAAAATATTATCATCAAAAACATAAATCATACTGATAAATAATAATAATGAAATACAAGGTTTATATCCTTATTAAATCATACGTAATATCAAAATATATAATCTTATTTGTAAAATGATTCTTATGAAAAAATCACATGGAACATTTTGTGAGGAAAATATAATTTCATTAATAATCATATTTATTAAATTAAAAATTCAAAATATATTGTGGAAATAATTTTCCTTGATTTTTTAAATATAAAATAACAATAAAATAAAATAATTGGTATTATGTTATGAAATTTATATTCATTTAATAGACATTAAAACAAATATCCCTTTCAAATTTTCATAAAATCCAAACGAGCCTTATTTTGAAAATAATAATAAGAATACAGGGAATTTGTTTTTATCAAAAGTAAAAAATTTGTAAAATATATTTAATGAATATTTTTTATAAAATTAAAAACACACACACACACACACATATATATATATAGGAAAACGGTTTCGGAAGAAATTTGGTTTTCGACCTAAGTGAGAAATAAATAATTTTTTCATAAAAAAATTATTTTTTTCTCATGTGAACAGAAATATGTGAAAATGAATGGAAAACATGTATTATCCATATTTAACCACTTTATAATAATTGAAATTAGTTTCTTGAGATATAGATAATAAAATTTCATCATTGTAAGCATAATCAAGAGCAATTCTGATACATGATGAGATTGTAACATAAAACCCTTGCCACATTGGTAACATTGAATCATAATACCAAAGAAATAATAAAGTAAAATTAAAGTTATAATATCATGATAATAATTATATTCACGATGTTACATGTATAATGGTTTTTATATACCCCTCATAAATTAATATAGGTGCATAATATAACATATGTTTCAAAGAATGAAAATTAAGACCAAAATCCCTTACCCTAAGTCTCGAATTCTTTCATATAGGTTCAGGACTCATGTATAATATATATAAGATTATTAAAATTATACTAAACACACATAAATATATATTTATATACATATCATACTATATTTTATTTACTTATGAGATTTTTTACTTGTTTATTAACAATTCAGTGATAAAGTCACATTTCGAGAAATAACTGCCTTATCTTTCATGCATGTTTTAATTGTTTTTTTTTTCTATGAATTTTTTTATTGATCAATGATATACATGATATTAAAAATTATGAAAAATTATATATATTCATGATATATGTATTTATATTAATCTAAAATGTTTTAGATATAAAATTAATAACATTTTTCATAGAGATGGTGGGTTGTACGTACAAATGAATTTCCCCCCCATTATTTCAATGGATTGAATGAAAAAATTTAAAAAATATATCATAATTAAAAAATACTTATTATTTCATATATATAATATATTTTCATTAAACCCAAAATTATTACCTTCCTTGTAATGTACGAATGAGTCACATCTCATAATGAGACGGTAGTCAGCCGTACACATGAGTGAAGTTATCTTATTCCCACATAATGGATTGTAAGAATATATTTGTTATATAATAATATTATAAGAATTATAATATCCTTAATATAAAATATAAATATTTATTCTATCATTATATGCAGCTGCAGGAGGTGGTGAGAGAAATTGAGTATCATCGATTCGCAAGGCGATAGTCCACCATACAAATGAATGATGAATTTTTATCCCATTTGATGGAAATGGTGATGGTTATATGTCATTACCATAACATAAAAATATTATCTATATGCAATGTATTTATTATTTTATATCATCATGATTTAATATTAATTTAATTAAGTTCAAGAAGAAATAAAATAAAAATCATCATTAAAGAATGTAACATCTTTTCAGGTAAACTCATTATTTTTGAATCACAACATCCCAAGGAATTATTTTTTGGAAAACAATAAGCCCTACATAGTGTGAAAAGGAAATTAATGAAGAAATTGGATTGGTATTTTCCTATAAAAATTGTTTTTATGTCTGAAGAGGATTGGATAATGGGTGGCCTTTTATGATTGAGGTTAGTGGCACTGTTGTAATTTTCAGAAATAAAATGGTGCACCTGAATTTTTTAAATGACACAAGATGAAAAAATGGATCCTTTTAGAGCCTTATATATTATATACTCTAACTATATAACTAAAATTTCTTTGGAAATGTTTTGGGTCTTTTTTTATCCATATCTTTCTAGTTTAACCCCACAATAAGCTCATCTTTACCTTAATTGTAGTAAATAAATTTTACTATTTTGATATTATTTATTGTAAAAAATAATTTAACATTATTATAAACTATAAATTAATATTAATAAAAACATTAAATCTATTTTTCTAAATTACATTCATATAAAAGAAAATATTTAAAAAAAAATTAACCCTAAAGGAATTATGAGAAAGCATGATTCCAAATATTTTATAATTAAACGTTCATTATAAAAATGATATAAATGAACTAAATTAGATAAAATAATATATAATTTATCTTATTTTACAACAAAAACATTTTAACTCGAAAAATGGACCTTATAAATTCTTTAAATTAAATTAAAAGTTTAAATAAGAAAATATATTTTCACAATTTATCAAAAAATTAATCTCTTTAGAAAAATACCAAAAATTCACCCTAGGATAATTTTGACATGATTTTCTAAAAAAGGGAATTAATTTTATGAAATTAATTTTCTAAAGTGTAAAAAATAAATTTTATTATTTTCCACAAAATGAAATAATAAAAATTAATTGAGAAAATAGTATTTTTGAAACATATAATGTCTTCAAAGAAAATTAATTATTTTTTTATCAAAATGTTTTATTTATAGTTAATTATTTTTACTTGCCTTTTTAATTTGGTTTCTCCTATTAATTCCACTATGTTTAATATATAGGTAATAAGAGTCTCTTTTAAATAATAATATTTAAATTTTTTCATGGTTTACTAAAACTAAGTGTTTCATGTAACAAAATATCAATGAAATTAAATTTATTTAAAAAAATTCTTGAGGTGTTACAGAGGCAACTAGATGAAAAATTTGACTATACTAAAGGCATCTATCTCTATCTACAATTTATTCAAAATCATCTCATTAGTGAACAAAATTTTTCATATCTCTAATCATAGGGAGAAAAATAATGATGTTGGAAATGGGATAACTAAAACACAAGTGTCATCTAAGAGGTATCCAACCACTAACCATGACATATTTCAATGTCGTGTCACCCCATCTCCTTATTACTCTACCAAAAAACCTTCCTCGGAGATCCCATCCTCCATCATTCATGCATTGGAACCCAGAAAGAGAAATTACTTGGGATTTAAGACCCGATATCATTAGGAATAGGCAAATATTCGTGTTCTCCATGAAGTATTCCTTTAGCAGATCCTAGTGGAAGATCATGATCATATCCTTGATCGAATTAGATTTTCATGTTAGTTTTCTATAGAATCTTCAGAGGTAGTTTCCAAACATATTCAAGAATCCATTAGGGGAATTACCATATTCTTATCTTTGTATATGAATGTAGAGACCCGAATCTTGACGTACATGGACATTACATTACTTTTGCGTAATACTTAGTACATAACAAAAACACACACACAAGGATCGTAATAGTTTAGTGTCTTTGGAAACTCGGAATATAATCTTCTAATCGTGGTGAAAGATCTTCAACATATCCCATAAATATCTCCCCCTTTTTTTTACCTAAAACCTTTCTTTATATCGTTGGGAAAAGGAAACATATAAGGGTGAGCTCAAATGCTCAGTAAGGGTAAATAAAAGAAATATCAATCCCATCATATTCATAAGAACATAACATTTTGGAAATCATAACCTGCAAAAGAGAGCATAATTTCATAACATGGGATAAATCATAGTAGTGAATTGTAATCCCAATAATCATAACATAAAACATGAAACTTTGTGTAATACACACATAATCATAGAGAATAATTTCTTATTAGTCAGGACTCATTGCCAAGACTATCTTAGTGGACAAAGTCTCTTTTTGAACCGAGTTCACTTCTCGTTTCAGTCTTGTTTCACTGAACCGGTATAACCTACTGTTCCAGCAATGTCTATCTCATGAGATATAAAATCATGAACCAATGCATTGGAGGGAGATATAGGTCCCACCCATCTCATAATTATAACATTCTTATGTCTGCCACAAAATCATAAACCATATGTCATAGCATAACCCATGTAATAAAAATGGGAATCTTAAACATCGTGACATCATAAAAAAATTCATATAAGATAAAGGAATTCATAAAAATATATCCATAAAAACATAGTCATATCAATGTAATAATAGGGGTAAAAAAATATCCCTTTATTATCTTAGATAGAAAATAATTTTTATAAAACACTTGAACTCCATTCTTGAGGAAAATATCCTTTCTACTTCCAAAACACTTTTCATTTCTTAACATGTCATACAATTCTAAACTAAAGGAATTTGAGTAAAAATAAACACGAAAACTTGTGAAGGATGCTTCTTGGAAATAATTTTTTAAAAATCCATTCATGCCGTATAAGTTAAAAAAACATTCTTCTCGTACTTTTGTCGGAAAAGTCAAAAAGTACCTCGTACGAAAAACGACAAAAGATTCGATTCATATATTTTACTATAAACTCACCAGAGGGTAAAAATGGATTTAAACAAGTGTAGGTGGATGGAAATAATATTACATATTTAGGAAACATGGATGTGGATGATAAAATACACCCTAGTAAATACCAAAGTATAAACAATCTCGGATAAAAATGAGATTGTGATATTTCCTCTACCATAGGTCCGATTTGCTACCTAAGTGTCTGAACCTCCTATATAATGATTTAAATAATGTCATTTACTTATTAAATAATCATACTCATTGTAATGATATCATATATGGTTCACTTAGGACACTATATTACCTGTTCTTTTGTAAATTCCATCTTAAAGAGCATTTTGGGTAAAATTATTTCATTTGTCATCCATGTTTTGACTTGTAATTATTCATATGATTACATAGATCATGATTAATTAATTCTAGAATATGAAACATGATTTATATATAATATATATTCAGAATATACATATATATAATAAATCAGTAAATGGAAAGAAATACACTGTTCATGAAGACGGTAGGCCGTACGTACGCATGCACGCTGTTTTTGTTTCCTTATTGAGTTGAATGGAATTAAGTAGATGACATACATATATTCACACATAAATCTAGTATCATTATTATGTCATATATTTCATGATTACTTATTATATGTACTTTATAATCATTAATGAATGGTTAAAGTGGAGAATGAATCTCATCGCGTCGTGGAGACGGTAGTCCATACGTACGCACGAGCGATGATATCATTCTCATGATCATGGGACTGTATTGGAGTGTATGTATACTATTTAAGAATCAAGATCACTTTAAAATAATCATGTATAGTTATTATTTACACCATTATACCCATCCAAGTAAGGTGGTGGTGGAAAATAGATTTCACCATGGCGTGGAGACGGTATTCCGTACGTATGCACACGCGGCGATTTCGTTTTCCGTAGGATGGATAGATGGTGAAATAGGGTTGTTTAATACTTATAATAACATTTCATTATATGATTGATACTGATTTTATTACTTCATAATGAAACTAACTAAGAAGAAGAAGTGGAAGAAGAAATAAAGTTGAAAGAATCTGTAACTGACATTACCTCTACTTTGAAGTGCTTCTGTGAGACCTCCTTTTAGGGCACTAAAATAGGTCTTTGAAGAAGCGAAGAACCTCTAGGATGTTTCTAGGGAAGTGTAGAGGATAAATTGGACAAGGTTGGTCGAGCTTGAAGGATCAAAGTTGTGTGAGGAAGAGAGGGAGGAGGTGCCCTTTTATAAGGGAGGAGAGGGGCACCTTTGGAATAACAAAAACTATTATTTTATTATAAAGTCAAATTCGGTTTTAAATATCTCCAAATTGATTTATTTCTAAGATAAGGTGGGTATGGGTCTAAATACTCTCATCCAATATAATTTAGACAAGTTTAGGTTCATATTTTAACCTTATCATTTAGATTTAACATTAAGTTAAATAATTTTACTTTTACCGTGTCTTCTTGGGTTCTTACACTATAAGGTTAATAAACTAACTATAACAAGCCAAACGAACACCAAGTTGTTTATTATTAATATATATAACCTTATATTAGTCATTGGGACGATCCTTGGATTTTTAAGAATAAAATAACAATTAATAATATAAAAGTTTTTTAAAACAATTATTTTATTTCAATTTTGACACTATTTAGTAATTGATTTTTGTGAAAATCATAACAGAATTATTAGTTCTAAAAAAGTTAATTAAATCAATAATAACATGTCCTAGTAACCTATAAAATTATTTTAATTAATAAAAAGTCTCAAATTACATTTATTTGTGTATTTATAACATCAATTATGTCAGTATTTCATTAATAAGATAATTACTGCATCATATTTGTGTCATATATAAATTAAATTATTTAATGTCTAAATATTACAAATAAACTACCATTATGTAGGAAATCTTTGTATATTTCTAATGAGTATTTATAGTCTAACTTATCCTATGTATAACGCTATATTAAAAATGATTTATTTATTAAACTTTGATTTTAACTATTTTAACCCTTCTTTAAATAAATTAATAATAAATGTCCTAATCTAATCCAAGTGGTCCTAAATGGTCATATTTTATTCCTAAAGTTGTTTTTGGCCGAATTAATCTTGTCCAATAGAATTAGGACATGTGTTAGGGTAATAATAATATCATTTTTACCCTTAACTACCCTATTTACTTTTAACCGTGGTAAACAAAAGTAAAAAGTTATTAATCACCAAAAATTATTTTAATCTCATTGAACCAAATTTTACTTACTGACATCAACCGTGTCTCTCGGATTTTTGAAATTTCACTCACAGAAGCGGTAAAATTATGTTTTATGAAAAATTCATTTTTTTACTACCACTTAGTGGTTTCATTATTCATCAAGAAATGAAAGTTTCCAGAAAAATACCAAAAATTAGGCCTAAGTTATATTTGATATTATGAAGTCAAAAATGATGTCTATTTTACCAAATTCAAAACATATCAGTTACATTAACTAATTTAAAAATTAATTCCCATCGTAAAAACAAATGGCGTGTTTTTAAGAGATAATAACTATCAAAATATTGACACTTGTTTATAAATGGTTTAAATGTGAAATTACATCCAATGACAAAAAATGTATTAAATTGTAAAAATATATTCTAAATATAAATTAAAACCATTCAAATTAATAATTTCTCACTATTAATTATTTCGATTAAAAAAGATGTTTGTAATTAAAATTTAGTAATTTTCACTATTCATCAGAATATAAAAGTTATCCGAAAAGTACCAAAATTTCACCTTAGGCTAAATTCGATACTCTGAATCCAAAAATGAAGTCCATTTTGAGAGAGAAAATTTTTATAATTTTAAAAGGTGGTTATTACTATTAATAACGGCTAGTTTTAATAATATTTTAATAGCATATCGTTATTTAGTGAAACTCGGTATTGCGTACTACACACGCTATCGAGGAAGGTCGTGATTGCGTGTAATTCAAGGCAAGTCAAGGATGTGTGTTGAGCAAGCTTCTTTTGGTGTATCATACAACACAAGACATTGATGAAATTAAAAAGAATATTTTTCATAAAATCTCGGGGTGTTACATTCTACCCCCCTTAAAATGAATTTCACCCTCGAAATTCGTCGGGGTTATAAATGGTTTACTACTCGAAAGTTTCTTTAATAGAAATTCACATCGTAAAAAGGAATACCAAACCCAATCTTTAAAAACAAAAGTATGGAATGTAATGGTTACCCAAATAAACTAATCATTGGGTTTCCACATAGGTGAAAATATGGATATGGAAGAGAAATCGAACCATCATGTTCTGATGGAGAGTGGTAGAGAACATGGCTATGGAAAAGCCAGCAATCACAAAGCCATAAATTTATGATGATCTAAGGTACCATCTGATTCATCAGATATAAGAGGACTTGGACAACATTTTTGGTTTTCAAGATCGTTTCCCTAAAGTTGATGAAATAGGAATTAGAAGAAATACTTTCGTGATTTCGGTATAGTCTCACCGTTGGTCTTTCTTTGGACAATTTCCACTTCATCTCTTAAAAAAATGAAGTTGAATTTGTCATTCGTGATGTGTTAGAAGATCATGTGATGGAATGATGGCTCATTACATCTGTCTCAAACAAAAGGTTATAAAAGTTATCAAAAAATACATAATTCCATCTATACTGAGATTAATCATATATGGTTCCTAAAATGGACTTATACTTCATATATCATATTGCTTAATATAATAATACTAGTTTCTACTAAACAGGGACTTCCTGTAGGCCAGTGGTAGGCGATAAAGTCCAGTCTCACTTCGGTTGTGGGATCGATTCCCACGGCCTTGTCCGACGCGATGGGTTGTCGCCCGTCCTGCAGGTTGTCCTTTTTCTAAAACTATATTACTATAACATCCCATCAATAATATCGAAAAAAGGTTCTATCCTTAAACAATACTAACTTATGTCCAACATAATCCATTCCAATCTTTAGGATTATCTAAAATACTTCGGTCCAAGCTCATAATATAAAGAAAACGATTACTTGAAATGTCATCAACCAAGCATGTGAATACCATCATTTATCCCCCATATATCTTGTTGGTCACATTCCAATGATGTGAATACCTTAATCATGTATTCTCTTGAAAAATGAATACTCATTAAACCTTAGTGAAAACATGAATATGGCCAAAAGTTAACTCTTTCCACATACCAAAATCCAAAAAATTCAATATACTCAATCCATTACATAACCTTCTCCTTATATCAGTCATGAGCTCATGAATACTATCAAACATTTAATTTTCTCCTTATCCCTTCATTATGCGCATAACATCTATATTCTAAAAATATCTGAATATCCTTTAATGGATATTGGTACCATTAATCATACACTTTCAAAACTCATGGAAAGAAAACAGTGTAACAATCCTTAGATGTCTCTTTATTCCATAGTACCATGAGATTACATATACAACACTACACTTGATAAACATGTAATCATTCCACTACCTTCATAAACCATTGACTAAGCTTCAACAATTCTTTCAACTCACATATCATTTGTAGTCTCTTCATCACCAACAACATAAATACTACTCATACGGCCGTACTGATTCTCTTCATGAGACTTTCCCTTAGGGCATTGGTTTGCATAATGCCCGTACATTCCACATTTAAAACATTTAACCAATGTTGATGTTGTAGCAATACCATTATCCTCATCCATAGTGTTAACTGTACCTTTTCCTTTTCACTTACTAGCTTTGTGTCCTTCTTTTACACACCCAAAGCATCTTCCAGTTCCCTTGAAACAATCTCCCTGATGCCTCTTCCCACATGATTTACATGAGGGAAATTGAACTTTCCTTCCTCTATGATCATCATGAAACTACATCTTTCTCTTATCAGCAGAGTCACGAAACTTACCAAATTTGAGTTTATTGATCATATTATGAGATTTCTAATTCAGCATAATAATGATGGTTGGACTTCCAAATCCCATTTCATTTGGTTTCTCATGAAGAATATCATTCCATTGTCCATAATATCCTCCATTATCGTGAATAATATTGTTTCCAGCCATTTTCTAAAACCCAAAAATAATAGTGTGAGAGGAAAAAATCATAATAAAGGGGGAGTAACATCAATATATAGCATCTTAGGTTAAATTCTATGATCGTTACCATTGTTCTAGGACTGTATCCTATATGTATACTTATCCTTTGGGACATCCCTAGACATACCTTAGAAATATCTCTAGGGATCTCACTAACGTTTTCGCATCCTAGTTTCCAAAGGATGACTAAAACTTTCCTCTGATACCAACTGTAGAGAACCGAAGCTTGACGTACATGAACATTACATTAATTTTTCGGAATACTTAGTACATAACAGAAACACACACACAAGGATCGTAATAGTTTAGTGTCTTTGGAAACTCAGAATATAATCTTCTAATGGTTGTGAAAGATCTTCAACATCTCCCATAAAGATCTTCCCCTTTTATTACCTAAAACCTTTGTTTATATCCTGGGGAAAAGAAAACATAAAAGGGTGAGATCAAATGCTCAGTAAGGGTAAACAAAAGAAATATCAATCACATCATATTCATAAGAACATAACATTTTGGAAATCTTAACCTGCAAAAGAGAGCATAATTACATAACATGGGATAAATCATAGTAGTGAAATGTAATCCCAATAATCATAAATTAAAACATGAAACATTGTTCCATACACACATAATCATAGAGAATCATTTCTTATTAGTCAAGACTCGTTTCCAAGACTATCTTAGTGGATAATGTCCCTTTCTGAACCGAGTTCAGTCCTCGTTTCAGTCCTGTTTCACTGAACCGGTATAACCTACCATTCCAGCCATGTCTATCTCATGAGATATAAAATCTTGACCCAATGCATTGGAGGGAGATATAGGTCCCACCCATCTCATAATGATACCATTCTTATGTGTGCCACAAAATCATAAACCATACATCATAGCATAACCCATGTAATAAAAATGGGAATCTTAAACATCATGACATCATAAAACAATTCATATAAGATAAAGCAATTCATAAAAATATATCCATCACAAAATAGTCATATCAATGTAATAATAGGGGTAAAAATAGAACCCTTTATTATCTTAGATGGAAAACAATTTTTATAAAACACTTGAACTCCATTCCTGAGGAAAATATCCATCCTACTTCCAAAACACTTTTCCTTTCTTAACATGCCATACAATTCTAAACTAAAAGAATTTGATTAAAAATAAACTTGAAAACTTGTAAAGGAAGCTTCTTGTAAATAATGTTTTAAAAATCCATTCATGACGTATAAGTTAAAAAAAACATTCTTCTCTTACTTTTGTCGGAAAAGTCAAAAAGGACCTTGTACAAAAAACGACAAAATATTCCTTTCATATCTTTTACTATAAACTCACCAAAGGGTAAAAATGGATTTAAACAAGTGAAGGTGGATGGAAATAATATTACATATTGAGGAAACATGGATGTGGATGATAAAATAGCCCCTAGTAAATACCAAAGTATAAACAATCTCGGATAAAAATGAGATTGTGATATTTCCCTTACCTTAGGTCCAACTTTCTACGTAAGTGTCCGAACCTCCTATATAATGGCTTAAATAATGTCATTTAATTATATCAGAATCATACTCATTGTTATGATATCATATATGGTTCATTTATAACTTTATATTTCCTGTTCTTTTGTAAATTCCATGTTAAAGAGCATTTTGGGTAAAATTGTTTCATTTGTCGTCCATGTTTTGACTTGTAATTATACATATGATTACTTAATTCCAGAATATAAAGCATGATTTATATATAATATATATTCAGAATATACATATATATAACAAACCAGTAAATGGAAATAAATACACCGTTCATTGAGATGGTAGGTCGTACGTACGCATGAACACTGTTTTCGTTTCCTTATTGAGTTGAATGGAATTAAGTAGATGACATACATATATATACACATAAATCCAGTATCATTATTATGTCATATATTTCATGATTACTTATTATATGTATTTTATAATCATTCATGAATGGTTAAAGTGGAGAATGAATCTCATCGCGTCGTGGAGACGGTAGTCCGTACGTACGCACGAGCGATGATATCGTTCTCATGATCGTGGGACTGTATTGGAGTGTATGTATACTATTTCAGAATCAATATCACTTTAAAATAATCATATATAGTAATTATTTAACCCATTATACCCATCCAAGTAAGGTGGTGGTGGAAAATAGATTTCACCACGGCGTGGAGACGGTATTCCGTACGTACGCACGCGCGGTGATTTTATTTTCCATAGGATGGATAGATGGTGAAATAGGGTTGTTTCATACTTATAATAACATATCAGTATATGAGTGATACTGAGGTTATTACTTCATAATGAAACAAACTAAGATGAAGAAGTGGAAGAAGAAATAAAGTTGAATGAATCGGTAACAGACATTACCTCTTCTTTGAAGTGCTTCTGTGAGACCTCCTTTTAGGGAACTAAAATAGGTCTTTGAAGAAGACCAGAACCTCTTGGATGTTTCTAGGGAAGTGGAGAGGAGAAATTGGAAGGGTTTGGACGATCTTGAAGGCTCAATGTTGTGTGAGGAAGAGAAGGAGGAGGTGCCCTTTTATAAGGGAGGAGAGGGGCACCTTTGGAATAACTAAAACTATTATTTTATTATGAAGTCAATTTCGGTTTTAAATAGCTCCAAATTGATTTCTTTCTAAGAAAAGGTGGGGATGGGTCGAAATACTCTCATCCAACAGAATTTAGACATGTTTAGGTTCCTATTTTAACCTTATCATTTAGATTTAACATTAAGTTAAATAATTTTACTTTTACCGTGTCTTCTTGTGTTGTTACACTATAGGGTTAATAAACTTACTATAACAAGACAAAAGAACCCCAAGTTGTTTATTATTAATATATATAACCTTATCTAAGTAATTTTTCCGAACCTTATATTTTTAGGAATAAAATAACAATTAATAATATAATATTTGTTTTAAAAACTATTTTATGCCAATTTTGACATTATTTAGTAATTCATTTTTGTGAAAATCATAAAGAAATTATCAGTTCGAAAAACGTTAGTTAAATCAATACTAACATGTCAGATTAACCTAGAAAATTAGTGTAATTCATAAAAAGTCTCAAATTACATTTATTTGTGTATTTATAACATCAATTATGTCAATATTTCATTAATAAGATAATTACTGCATAATATTTGTTTCATAAATAAACTGAATTATTTAATGTCTAAAAATTAAAAATACATTACCATTATGTAGGAAATAGTTTTCTCTTTCTAATTAGTATTTATAGTCGAATTTATCTTATGTATAACCCAATATTAAAAATTCTTTACTTATTAAACTTTGATTTTAACTATTTTAACCCTTCTTTAAATAAATTAATAATAAATGTCCTAATCTAATACATGTGGGCCTAAATGGTCATATTTTATTCCTAAGGTTGTTTTTGGTCTAATTAATCTTGGCCAATAGAATTAGGACATGTGTTAGGGTAATAATAATATCATTTTACCCTTAATTACCCTATTTACTTTTAACCGTGGTAAAAAAAATTAAAAAGTTACAATTCACCAAAAATTATTTTCATCTTATTGAACCACATTTTACTTACTGAAATCAACCGTGTCTCTCGGATTTTTGAAATTCCACTCACAGAAGCACTAAAATTATGTTTTATGAAAAATTCATTTTTTTACTACCACTTAGTGGTTTCACTATTCATCAAAAAAATGAAAGTTTCAGAAAAATACCAAAAATCAGTTCTAAGATATATTTGATATTATGAACTAAAAAATGATGTCTATTTTACCAAATTCAAAAAATATCAGTTAAATTAACTAATTTAAAAATTAATTCCCTTCGTCAAAACAAATGGCATGTTTTTAAGAGATAATAACTATCAAAAGATTGACACTTGTTTATAACTGGTTTAAATGTGAAATTACATCCAATGACCAACATTGTATTAAATTGTAAAAATATATTCTAAATATACTTTTTAACCACTCAAATTAATAATTTATCACTATTAATTATTTCGATTAAAAAAGTTGTTTTTAATTAAAATTTAGTAATTTTCACTATTCATCAGAATATGAATGTTATCCAAAAAGTACCAAAATTTCACCTTAGGCTAAATCTGATACTCCGAATCCAAAAATGAAGTCCATTTTGAGAGAGAAAATTTCTAAAATTTTAAAAGGTGTTTATTACTATTCATAACAGTTATTTTTAATAATATTTTAAAAGTATATCGTTGTTTAGTGAAACTCGGTATTGCGTACTACACATGCTATCGAGAAAGGTCGTGATTGCGTGTAATGCAAGGCAAGTCAAGGATGCATGTTGAGCAAGATCCTTTTGGTGTAGCGTACAACACAAGACATTGATGAAATTAAAAAGAATATTTTTCATAAAATCTCGGGGTGTTACAATGAAGCATGTCAAAAGATGATTATAGTCACATCCTGATGGTCACTAGGGGTATACCCATACCGAGAATACTTTAAATATTAATTAATAATATTGAAACTTGCTAAAAGATAACCCCAAGGAGTAGGAACACATCTCCACTCCCATTCTTGTGGATTTGTACCAAATTTCATTATAGAATGAAGACAAGAGATGAGCTCATGTCCCTGTATCAATAGATGTTTTTCAGTCTATATGAACAACCAATAAGGTGTGGTCAGAAATTATTACTCCCTAGAAAAAATTACAGAAGAATAAACATCGCAATTCTTCCACCTATGAGGACAATCATCATTTATTGATCAAAATAGTGGAGGTGAATTATATCCCCACTTCTATTTAAGAGGGTTTTCAATTTTTCCTTAATGAAGTGTAGAATCATGCACATATTATTTCACTAATTTTATCTGAGGTAAAACGATGAAATATCTCATAATCTATCTAATGGTTGGAACACATTCCCACTATTTTGGATGGACCAATTGAAATATATTGGTATGAAATAAAGGGTATTTTCATATTCCTATATAATACAAAAGATCACATCAACTAACTTCGAAGATATAATGGGAGACACCAAAGAAGACCCCCACCTAAAAAGATCATTAACTCACCTCAGAGATAGTATCTAAAAGGAAACCCCCACAAAATAAAACAAAAGACCAAATATCAAACCCATATCACTATATTTATTTGGGTTGATGTTCTTGAAGCATAATATCTCTTATCCATGGTGGACCGTGATTATATCAATTCATCACATGAGGGTAGGAGTAGATTTACCTGTGGAGGTTGTCCCTATGATATTCAAGTTAGTAGTTATAGTAGACTTCCACAAAATAAATTCCATAATGTTCCTCTATAAGGAAACATAAAGATCAATCTCGAGAACTATTACTATGATACTTGCCACAAAATCATTCCACATAATAAAAATATCCATAGGAAATAATTTTTTCCCATTTTCAATGATACTATAGGAATTTCATTAAAATAAGCTGCAATTGGATGATCGAGGCCAATTATAGTAAAAAAATAAATCCCCATATATGATAAGTCATCCTCATCGATTATTGTTCTTGGGGGATTATTTATTTCCAGAACATCCTATACATAATTTATCTTCAAAAATGGGACTTTAATAATCCATACCTTTTCTAATAAATAATCTATAAAATGACACAGTAGCCTTTTCATGTGGAAGAGTTTTCTCATATATTTGATGAGTATTACATGAATAAGTGGAATGAATTTTATGATAATAAATTATCAATCATGGAATATCCAATTATGAATCCCCAATATTATATTATAGAGGTGTTAAAAGAATAGTTCATTCCTTTATCATATAATAATTTTTGGGAAACTACTAGTTAGATGAATGATACAAATCTTCCCTATCAGAAGCATGATAATAATCTTAAGGTGATAAACATTATTTTTCAGCAGATTTATCCGACTTATTCCATATTAGAATAGAACTCATGATTATAGAAACACTAAAATAATGTATAGTATTCCTTCCTATGATGTATGAAGGTACTTTGATAGAGAATCATCAATTCCCCAACCAATGTTCATATCCAATGATGGATAAGGTTCCTAGAATTTCACATTACACCATTTCAAGGTCACCAGATTACCCCAAATAAGATATCATGCAATTTTATTATAGTAGGAGATGACCAAGTCCTAGAATCATCACATTATAGTTTGTATTCCTGAAGAAAATACTACTTCCTAAAATGTGTAGAAGTAGTATGATCAGAGGGAGAAATCAATTGATATAATCTTGTTCCATGCTTTTAAAAAAATCACAAGCTTCCATGTAAAAAATAGAAAATTACAAAAACATGGGAATATAATCAATGGAGATATGATAACATTAAAAAACCGAACTTATCATGGTCCATGACCATGTGAAATCACACAAAATTAGAAATATTGTGGTTGAAGATAATATGGAGACGTCTAAAAAACTCTATCTTCAAGGGTTGGGGTGTTTATACAACCACTGTCAATCTAAGGTTAATCAAATCCTCAACAACACAATTTTGTGGTGGTCGGATAGATTTAACCCCCACCTATACTAATGGTCTCATTTTTCCCCCTCCTGCACATCCTCCATGGAATTCATTATTTTTACGACAATGAGGTGAGCTCTAAAAACTAGTAAACTACAATCCCCCCTATTAAATGAAATCCCCTATTATTTAAGGAATTATTTTTTTGATAGTGGGGGATTCATATAGGTTAACCATCCATAGCTCTCTCTCGATGTAATACTAAGACAGAAGTATTAAATCCCATAGATTTTTCAATATGAAAAGTTTTTCGAAAAGAGGGAACATAAAATAGGATTCTAATTTTCATCCTCCAGAGGAATCAGAGGATTATTAAGTACCCTTTCAATCGAAGGTCAATGAAAATTTAATTCCCATCACAAGATATGTTTTAGTACATTTCATTTTATTAGTTCAACAGAGGACACTAGTTATCATGATTTAGTCTTGGGATCTCCCTCTCTTGATTACATTAGGGTTTTGTTATCATCATTTTCACCTCTATCCATAGTGATTTCTCTCCATTCAACCTTCTTCATTAGGTTTAGTTTTATTGGGTTTCTGTTCCTTCATAGAGCATCAAATTCATGAGGATTTGTTTATTATATATCCCCATGTGGCCAAGTCCTTAGTTTAATATTTATAGATTTCTTTTGGTGACTCTTCCTCCAACAATGGTGCAATGCTTTTGGTCCATGATTCTCTTATTTTAGCCTTATCTTCCTCTCTACATGTTTTGGCCCTGTTACAATGATTTATGACTGAGGATATCATTAAATTACTTCAATTTTGGTTTAGATGGATTTATAATGTGGCAAGGAGATTGTCAGGAACATAAAAATCTATCACAAATATGTGAAAAGTGGAAACAAGAACGCATGGTGTTGAATGTTTTTTGTTATCTTCAATAGTCCACTTCTCAATTACCTAATGGTTTTTATGCGATTATTTTTATTGATTTTTCAATTCCTATATGGTTTTTTATCATTAGTTTCCTCTTCCATTTCAACATTATTCTTCATGAATAAACCCATTTTGGTCAGGTTGGATGAATCCCTTTCCATTTTGGGTTGTGTTTATGGCTTTAGTGAAGGTAGAAATTTTTGGGTGATCTTTTGGCACAATGGAATCATTCATCGAAACTCAGTGGTTTGTGATTCCTAATTCAAGATCTCTATAGATGAATCCATCTATGTCAGTCATCCTCCTTCAATGGTTCTAGTGTGGATTTACATTTTTCTTACTGCATCTACACTACTTTGTGTAGTTATTAGCGTGGTTTTTGTCAGCTAACCATTATCACCATTCATTCCTATATGTATAGTTCTAGTCCAGATGTCTTCTATTGATATGGTAATTTGATTTGGGGTTGGTATGGTAACATTCACTCTTCCTATGGTTGTGTTTAGAATTTGTCTGGTGATGGGATATGTCATCAATCTAGTGTGGTATTTGGGTCTATATTAGTGGGAATGGTGTGTCAGATCTTGGCGTCATCATCTTTTAACATGGTGCATGTCTGGTTCACCATCAACCATTGAAAGTAGTTTCTTGAAAATTCATGAAACGTATTTTATGTAATAAAATAAACTGGTTGAGTCACATATATAAAGGGATGTGATGAATAATAACTTAACCAAAACATAGTCTTCCACAAAACTCACGAAGAAGGAATCCAGACCCAACATTAGATATGGATTCAAATATTAGTGTATTTGAGTGTTCATTTAACACCCATTTAGAAACCATAATCTAACTATAAGGGACCTATGTGGAAATATCCCATTT
Organism: Viscum album; assembly: GCA_963277665.1. Classification (NCBI taxonomy): domain Eukaryota; kingdom Viridiplantae; phylum Streptophyta; class Magnoliopsida; order Santalales; family Viscaceae; genus Viscum; species Viscum album. Next base: position 169,504,288 of record OY728125.1, on the reverse strand, counting down.
CCCACCTGAAGAGATCAAAATTATCTTCACTAAAGAGAACTGAACATAGTATGATGTAATTAAAGAGGTTACAAAATTCCTCAATGTGGCGTTACTTAGAGAAACGTTTCCAACTATTTATAAAATTTAAAGATATTCTAATATTTATTTCCCATGAATCTCCATAAATAGGTGGGGGTTACCAAACCTAAAAGAGTTGAGTCTAACTATAAACAAAGATATATGTCTAAAAATACAATTTTATTAAAAATAATAAGTAATTGAGAAGATTTTTTCCATTTTGAATATAGATTTCATAGTTTTCTGATTTTCACCATAGTCCAACATGGATTTGGTGTTATCAATCAGTACACATTGGCTAACCACTGCAGGATTTTCCTACAACCTATGTTTCTGGATCAATTTAGAAAAGATTACATCTAGATCTCCTCAACTTCATTGAGTCTCATTCCACTTGAATTGAATCCATATAAAGGTTATATTCCAAAGTATATTCTAATAAAAATCCATATCCATAATTTTTTTATGTCACACCTTATATAGAAGACATTGGGAATTCAACATTCCAAATATTAATGACTTATAATATCCCAAATATTACTTGGCACATTTTATGTCTCTTTGTGGCCCCATAATGGAAATAATTGATATTTGGTGGTCAAAAAACACATATTATTTTAAAAAAAATAGAGGGGGGATTTTTCATTTGGTACATGAATAATATACCAGAAATATTATACTTTGGGATGACTATCATCATCAATTGTTATACCAATTCTACTCTACTCTAAGAAAGGTGACATAGCTTGTCCTTTCAAATTACAGAAAAACATTAATAATAAGGTGTTTTATATTTCATATTCATATAGATTGTATTGTCCTAATCATTCAATATTTAGTTCCAAATGGAGAAAATGCTAGATAATTTCATTGAGAATCATAGAGAAAATTTCTAGACACTATTAATCACTTTAATATACCAAACTGGATTGAAGGTGTTTATATCCATGGCATAACCCCTAGAGGAACACATTTTTTAATCCAAATAAAAATCTCACACCATATATATTTCTCAATGAAATAGTCCTAGTAATGTACAAACTATCACTATTAGTCGTTAACATGAACCAATAACTATTAATGTTCTGAAAAAAGAGCAATATCCACTTGTTTTTCTTATAGAGAAACACTATTAGCAATACCAACCTATCCATTTACTAATAAAAGTGAAATGAGACCCTTGATATGAAAACTAAAGAAATAAAAAATATATTTATTGGAAAGAGAAGGTTTTTGGTTCTTTCATCATAGGTATGTAAAATAATCTCCTCATGTTTCTATATGTCAATAAATTAAATTAAATCTACCTCAATGTCCACCAACACTATATCCCTTACCATTATATATTGAGACATAAAAAAAATATAACTTCAACTTTAATGAAAATAACTAGATATATTTTGAATTGATAGGTTTCAATGGAAAAAAACTTTTTCATTACTGGCGTATCGTTCCACTACCTAAATAAGGGAAGAAAAATATAGGCAAGAATTTTAACATATGAATAAATCTATGTCTGATAATTGGATGACTTGATAGATAGTCAATCGAATAAATTTCATTCTCAGGGAAAACCCAACAAACTATTTGGGACCCAAATTCCTACTAAATTATCTGATGTTATACCTCACCTCCATAATTTTAGGGTAGGGGTAATAATTGAAAGTGAAATATTAAGTAACCTGAAGAGTTTCATCTAACTCTTAAACTAGTCTATAACACAACATATTTTCTACCCCCATCATTGGAATGATTATAATTTTCCAAAAAAAATTGAACCCTCATCGAATGAAGAACTGTATTATGAATATTTAATATAATTTACTTATAATATCCCCTCCTCGATGAATAATATGCATATGAATCTGAGTTCCCTACAAATTACTAGGTAGTAGGGGGAGGTGTTCATAGTGACTAAGGGAATCAAGTAACATATGGTTGTCATAGATGTCATCATTATGGACATATGTTTATCTAAGACCTATCTACTAAAAAACCAAAAATAAATAACATTATCTAAACCAGTAGGGGCACATAGATTCCACTTAATCAACTATGAGTCATTAAAATTCAGTTTTCATGGAATGATCGTTTGGTGGGTTTTTAGGTGTCTGATTATTACAAGCATGTTGGTAGGCCATCTTGTCCCAACATTCCATAGAATAATTTTATATTGGGTTCTTGGTAGGAAGATAAATGATCAACAAAAAATTATTTGACCCCAAATCCTTAGTATTAGAACCAAACCCACATGGGGAAGAATAAATCAAAATATTATAATCATGATACTAGGAAACAATTTTCCATCATACATAATAAACCTTTAATCTATGATACACATCACGTAATTAAGGAGATCAATGAGTCACATTTTTTGGGAGAATATTTTTAAAAATAATATATTTCTCTTATTAATATTGTGAAACTATGAAAACTGTGATAGGTTTCCTAAAATATAATCAATGAATATCAGGAAAAATGAAATAATATATGAAAAATATTTGGTTAAAAATGTCCCATCTTTATCTTCACAAAATGATGAGATCATTACATCATGATTAGGATCAAATTATACCACCACAACCCTGGTGGAGACTGAAAAGTTCCTCATATAATCAATAGAATCCCTAGATGGAATCACCTATTCTACCCTAGATGATTCTAGGAATGAAGAAGAACATATATATAATTAAATTTATAGCGGAACAAATGGATCGACACTATCGAAAAATGAAGTTGTATCATCGCCATTAATATGATATGGTAGTAACACCATATCATATTCTATATTAAAAAAATTCCCCGTTATATTCAAATTTCAATTAAATTATTTCATTACAAGAGGGGGAATATGAACTTAGAGATTCCCATCCAATATTTGAGAAAGTCATATCTACCAACATCAATGAGCTCTAGTAGGTGAATCTTTTCATAGATGAAAATCTATGAATCATGTTTATTAGTTCAGTTATAGCCCAAATAATCAATAAGATTATATTTCATTCTTAAAATTCCATTTGAATTTGTTATCTTGTAACTACATTGAAATTTAGGGGATGAATACTGAGGATTCTTCCCATCACTAAGGGTTCCCAAAAAAATAATTGTGGAAACAAAAAAGTATCAGTATTAAATAATATAATTATCACTTCCCAAGAAGATTCTTAGAGTGAAAAACACATCAAATAAAAATTTATTTGAACATTTCAGTATCTAATAAGGTTAAGAATCATTATATCAACCAATAAAAATAATTTCTATATTTTTGTTTTTAAGAAAATAAAGTAATTAGAATTTTTTTATAAAATATAAATTCCTCTTACTAATAATGAAATTAATTATCAATGTGATTGATGGATTTGAAGAAATCTCCTTCATGGAAGGGAAATCTGGTTTACTATATTTGAATGGATTTATATATGGAGGGATCCATTACAGTTAAGCCATCCCAAAGTATGTATTTCAAAAACATATTACCAATGGATTAATGAACATTGACACTTCATAACAATTTTCCAATGTATCAAATCATCATTTTATTATTTTATAAAATATTAGAATATTATATGGATGGACAGGTAGTCAAATCCTAGAAGTATTGTGTTCATTTTCCTATCCTCATACTAGTTTTTGTAATGATTTTACAACATGGCCCAAAAATGAATACATGATGTATTGTTTTGATGTAACATCAGGAAAATTTCATATATTATTGATAGACCAATATAGTATTGAGGTTGTCCTTGAAAACACCAAGGAAATGAATAATATTATTTTTTTCCCAAAACCGTTATAAATATAGAATTTATAGAGATAATATTTACCAAAGGTGTTACATTATCAATCTCACTATTAAAATATTAACCAAAAGCAGTTTAATGAAAAAAGGGGTTGACTACCATTGGTATTAGATCAACCAATAATCCTTCAATGACTTCATGGAGTACCTAATCTTCCATATATTCAGATTCCACCCATTAATAGAAATCCTCTCAACCTATATGTGGAATCGCTGGATCATTCATTTTGTGTGATCTTGGTCTAAAAGAATTTCCCATGTAAGTAAAAAAGTATATATTATTTCATTTATATGATGTTATATATTGAGAAATGATATTAAATCAGGAATCATAAGTTTTATTTGGGCACTCATGTTGATCCACACAATCATATCTGTATCCTCCCAATGTAGACTAGACATTTGGCATGATTGGAATCGATGAAAAAAAAATTTGACACATGTTTCATTCCTCAAATGGTGGTTACAGTGTTGGAAATACTATAATTTTATTTGTATATTATATCCCTAGTATTACAGTAGAAATAATATACAAATCTCATAAGGATGTATTATTTATAAATGAAACGTCTAAAACATGCAATATTTATGTTAATGGTGGCTCTTGAATCATGATCGATGCAATAAGGGAAAACCAGAATGATAACGGATTTGGCATGGGAATTTTTCTCATTTCCCATAAAAATAAAGTCTTACCATATTCCCTCTTACTATAAAACGTATTAACCAATAATTAATTACATTATCAAGATCTCATCAGTAGTTTAGAGATATCTCTATATATACAAGTGTTTCACCTCAATATTAAATGAAATTAAGTGATGGTAGTAAATAAAATCTATATTGAGTATGATACCATGAATTAGGATTCAATACATATTTATGATTATGATTGATTGGTGATGGTGGGGTTCCCTCTTAACTGATTATGACCCATGTTCTACATTAAAAAAACATAGAAACAATCCCTTAGCTAATTCAACTACCCCTAAAAAATAACAAAATTTTGAGAAAATCACCATATCCATCCTCATTGGACTCCATCAAAATTAAAAAAAATATAGGGGATATAAATTATTATAATTCTACCCCTAACTAGGTTTAACTTATATCCACATAAAATAGTACTTCTATTGAATGGATGTACCTAATTATGGATTACCTTTGAGATGGGATATTTTACGTTATTGGGGAAATAGAGGTATGATTATTCATTGATGAGTGAACATTACCCTATATGGTGACCCATATTTCCACAAATATCTCTATAAATGGGGGATTGAAAGAATTATCAACTAATTCATCAAGGGTATTTGAAACTTTATTTTAATATTAGAATTCCATTACAGCTCCTATGGTCCTCACATGTTTGGGAACATGTACTCTTATAAAATTATAAGGCATAGTTATTTCTGGTCATCAATAACACATAATTGTGAAGATTTGACAAAATAGTTTCATTCATTCTAGTCAGAAGCCAATTTAATACATAAAACAAATAGGTTTCTTCAATAGAACAAGATACCTATCGATATTTTCTTTGTAGGAAATTGATGTTATGTAGCCATATGCCCAACTTAAAGTTAAGAAGTTTAGGATTGTCTGTACTTCCCTTGATTGTTTTCTCAAAATGGGTACATTCTATACCACTCAATGAATTACATACAAAGGATATCACAATCATTTGAGAATTTAATCATTATTATGATTTTTAGAGACTCTCAAACTATATTGATAGAAAATTTCAAAAACTTATATGCTTTAATGATGAAATTTTTTTACTAAGACTACAATATCATGTCAAACCATTCATCTTTCTTTTTTGAAAAAACTAATTTACATATAGAGTCCTTTGATAATAACTTTAATATAATTATTTATAAGCCAGTGCATTGGGATGATAAGTCATGGTAATACAAGATGGTTCTTTCCATGTTAAAATAATTCCCCATGGCCCACACCTATATATAGCTAACCCTTTATTTAAATTTTTATGGAAAAAACATTTTACAAAACATAATAGTTAAATTTAATTCTCTTCGATTAACCATATATATTCAAATAATTAATGATGAAATCTCCCAAAATTGACTCAATGAACTAGATTTTCATGATTAAAAAAGGTTGCATGCATTACCCAACCTTCAGAATCCCTGGAATTAGATTTCATGATCATTCAAAAAGAAAAAATATCCCTGTTTATTTTCCCAACAAATTTTGTTTTGGTGCTCATATTTTAAATGATACCAATAAATAACCCTAAAGTGATGGAACCAAACTAAGGAAGACCTTAGGTGATATAAAATTTCTATAACAAGGTATATTATTCCCCAATCACAATAGATAGTGATAAAATAAAACTTCCCAACAATGCCAGTTTTCTCAAAAGTAAATTCCATTAACATTATGTTAGTTCACATGTCCAAATTTCCTAAAGATAAACCATAGAAATGTTTCTTAGAAACCTTTTTACAAATTTTATAATCCCACAAGTACAATCCCCAAGACATTAAACTACATGGAATTGGTCATTATCCCATGAATTTGAACATCTTATCATATGATAATTTGTTCCATGATATTAAACTGAACAACATATAGTCTATCCTAAAATATTCCATACTACATATAATAGTCCTCTCTATGAGTCCCAATATTCTTAAATATGTGTAATAACTATACATAGATCCCAAATTTTTCAATAACACGTTCTTGGCATTTAATAATGTACATTAGTGGCGGTTCTTCACTGACAAGAATCTATTATATGGATTATGTATGAGAATTCTCTATTAGACTATATTCCATTAGAGTTTTGTGTTCCTCCATCCATAGAGAGTCACTTGAAAACCTAACATTTAAATGAGTCCATATATATATATTTATCATAATCCAAATATATACAAAATAACACAAAAAAAAGCAATCTTTACCACATGTATTAAAATATCATGACACCTACATCCTCCCTATATGATGTTAATATACATGATTCATACAATCACCTAGTTGGAACTCATGTGTGATCCATGTCATCATCTAATAACCCTTTATTTCTCATATATAGAATGACTCATATGAGATTTGATGTTTTGTTCGATTGTCTTAATTCGTGTTGTTGAGATTCCATATGTTCAAAACAAAATAGTAAATTTCACCCATGTCACACAATGTTTAAATATAAAACAATTTATCCTCTATGAAATACATTAAACTACAAAATGAAACATATTTGTGTGGTCCAAAATTATTACCAGAGAGTTATATCTATGTAAGAGTTCATTATCAGACAAAACCTATTTCTTATAAAAATCCCCTAACTATAAGAACTACTTATGGCTTTATTCATGTTGTTCTATGATACATAGTGAATAATAGTTCGCTTATTTAGTGACATGATGAAAAGTTTACCAAAAAAACACCCCTTTTACCTTATTACTTGAGGCTCCCCATCCACATTTATATATATCAATTTCATAAAGTCGTGGCGAAAACAAATTTTTCTTCCCCAAAAAATGTTAATCTAGGTAGAAGAAGTTTCATAAGAACTACATGTGTCTGGATACCTACTACATAAGGATATGTAGTTACTTCAGGATCTTATATCCTAATCATGGCCATGAATCCAAAAAAACCTCACTTCTCCCAATTTTTTTGACCCTCATATTCATTTCAGAAAACCCTTTATAAATTTAACCACATGAAGAATCAATATTTATTTTTCACAAGATCTATATTTTCCAAAAACCTCTATATAATAGAACCTAACCTGTGAACATAAAATAAAGAACATCTATGTACATGTCTCTTGATGTTGAATCTCATGAAATATGTTCATTATCACCTGAAATTAAACAGTAGAAAATCAAATTCCTTTCACATGATGTTAAACTACATGAAATAATATCCTTTTTCACATGAACATAAAATACAAAACATTAATGTCCAAGTCACAAGAGACTAAACAGCAGGACATAAGGTCCAACCTACAAGACCGTAAATCTACTAAGAGTGATTAGTATTGTATAACCCAAATATACTATACAAGAACCATATAAATCAATGAGAACATGACATATTAGATCATAAAGTTTGGCTAAATTTCTCTTTTTCCCTAAAACTCTATATTTTTCAGTCCCTTATATTAATGACTGGATATAAAAAAATTCATTTTTGTAGATAAATATTAGAGAAACTTTATTTTTCTGATCCTATTCAGCGATATAAAAATATTCCATGACTAAATTTATGTTAGATTAGTTAAGGGTTTATTCATCATAGAAGAACTACATGTGTACTTATTTCTACACTATTATGATACATAGTGGAATTAGTGCTATATATTATAGACATTCTCATGTGTCATTTTTCATCTTTACCCCTCCCTATGGGATAATAAAATACTTATCTTAGAAAACATAGGTCTATATTCATCCATCACCATCCCTACACATTCCTTTTCCATAAATTATACTTCACACCTCAATTTTTTGAATCCTAAAAAATCATTCATTGAAATTGATAATGATTGTATATAAATCCAAAGTACAATTATTTTTTTCTATGCATAAATTCCCCAAATAAGGATCTACATATGCACCACCAGTATGTCCTACCACTAGAAACATGTTTTCAATGATATGAGAAGCTAATATAATCTCTATATACCTTCCACCATTATAACAAAACCTATCATTCTATCATCGTTAAAAATGTCCTTGGAAAAAAATGTCCCATATCATCATCTAATTAATTATTGAATTCATTACATTATGATATACACCTACCATAATCTAATTATTAGTTTATACTTGATAATTAAGTTTTTATGCATTTGTGCATCATGAACATTTTCCAAGAAGAGATAAAAACTCATCCTTGAACCATTGACCAACCATTATCACAAGACCCTGAACCACATGACTTGGTAGTATATGAATCATGACTCTAAAATGAATACCCAACATTATGAGTTAGTCCATACTGGAATTAGGCTCCATAATACAACCATCATTCCATTCACCTTCCCCATATAATGTGTTCTTTACTTTTGTTCAATGATATATGACCATACACTACGGTGATGTGTTGTTCAATTTGTTCAACACAAAACAATAGAGACCTTTGATCAATGAATCATAGAATTATACAATATTATCATACATTTGATGTCATCTATGGAATTAGAATTGGGATTTAATTCTATTTGGATCTATTACTTTTGGTTATACTATATTATATATTCCAAATTTTTTTAAAACTATCTAACATAAAACAAAATATTAATTTTTCCAACATACACAACAATAAAATTCATAAGGTATGATACATAGCACTTGTTAGATCAAAAAACCCTAAATGGAAACATTAAAAAAATTTGAGTCAATACTCACTATACAAGAACATAATATGATATTGGAAAAAATAGGCATTTAAAAGGAAGAATAAGTGTAAAACATGTTATGTTAAAACCTATAAAGGGAGACCTAGTAAAGAGATGAGATATTTCCCGCTAAGCCTTCACCTTAACATTATTATGTTATAATTATAGAGATGGAATGAAAATTATACAAATATTGGGGGATCTAATATATGATCCCAAAAAAGTCTGGCTATTCTCACCGGGTCCCTTAGACTAGGTAGAAATCAATTCATGTTTCTATTTCTAACATTAAATTCGGTTGATCCATGTGCAGTGTGTGAATATATGTCATCTAGATATTCAAACTACCTAGGGAAATTAAATAATCACACTAAAATTACCCCATCACGATCCTTTTCACATTAAGTGAAATTTTTTAACATTTTAATGGATCAAATATAGTTTTATGGTGGTTGAATTAATTCATATGCCTATCTATGAGCCTCTCATGGGAGGAGATCCCATTTTAAATCATAAAAGATAAATTATAGTGTTAAAATCATGGTGTTTATTCCCATAACCACCCATTATCCATTGAAAACAAGAGACCATTATAATTCAATTTTTTGGGAAAAATTCTTTACTTTACCCATTCCAAATTCAGTGGTGAATCAGATTTAGGTTTTCATTATACTAAAAATATTACGAAGTGATAATCCAAGTGAAAAAAGGATAATTAATTAAAACGAAATTGGGGTAAAAAGTAATTTTAATTCCATAAACAAAATAGATAGAAGAACCTATAAGTTGTAGTCTATATATATAATAGTGAATTATAAAAATATATTTACATAAGATTGGATTTTATGAATTTATTTTTAGGATTCATCAATATCATGTTGAATTACAACCATATTTAAAGCCCCGAATTCTTGGAAATGATGATTCATCTATGATATGGAAATAAGAACATCATTTCCACTTGCATGGGATTATAAAAGTAGTTATTAGTATATCAACAAAATATAATGGTATTATATAGCTCTTATTGTATATAGTTCAATAGGAGGTACTTTCCATTAACTTAAATTTACACCTATGATACCTCCCCGATATAATTGGATTCCTCTTTGGATATTGCGACATGAAGATCTGTAAACCATATTAATAATCATTCCTTGATGATAATTCATTTTGAATTTTTCTTGTTTTATTACCCTCAAAGATCCTCCATAATGACATAATGGATGGAGTAGTAATCAAACCTATCATTCCCCAATAATGTGAACATATTGAAAACCAAGTGAATCCTAATGGGATGATCCTTGAATGTTGTCTCTTAGATTTACCTTCATATATTCTTCATGAAATATAGATGGATGGTTCAAAAATATACTCATGGATGATTTTTCTGATTCAGATCTACACTAAATGGGTGATATATACTCAATAACTTACTCACTCTCAAAACCATTTATGTGTAGCTATAGAAATAGTGTTTCCCAATGGGGCCCCACTCTTTTTGGGTTACAAATACTCTATTTTGAGAATGGATACAAATTAAACCGATAAACCTAATCACAATGGTCCAATTAGAACTAATTATTAAAAATTATAAATTAGAAAAAATAATATAATATGACTTTTGGATTTTATGGATGCTCACATCCTATTGATTATGGGTGTCTGCGGTTACAACCACTTCATGATAGGGTGTGTTCCACAAATTATTCATTATAATACTTCTATTTTTATAGTGGATGCATCCCCACTAATTAGTGATGTCTCATCTTTTACATCAGTGTCTCTTTTCATGGCATTTTTTGTTGAAGGATTTAAAATATCCCTCATGTTTACAGACTTTCTAGTTTGTGAAGTTGAAATATCCTAGTAATATTAACCTTCTAGAGGACCGTCAAAGTCTACCTCAAGTAAATTAGGGGGATCAACCATTTATACGTCCATGTTAGGGGACTCTAATAATATAATAGTAGGGATATCGATTGTCTCCTATTGATAAAATAATATATAGATATTATATGTAGATAAAACTACATATGTTATAAATATGGATAATCACATAATCATTGAAAACTGCCAAGTCAAACATATATAATGAAGACACACACCCTTCTAGCCCCATTCTATAATTGCTAAACTCTTCAAAAGAGGGAGTATAATTGATTTCTAAACATCAATGGTAACCATTTTCAATGAGCCTAAGAATGTAATGAGCTATGTGATATGGAAAATATCAGTAATTGTTTTGTGATATAAAAGGTTATATGTGAATGGGTAATGGTTGGGTATGGGGGGTGCTATCCATGGGGTATTTCCAAGTGTCTATAGGTTATATCCACGGTTCTCTCAACCGGGGCTGGTATTGGCATTGATATAGGGTAATTCTTATAGCCATGGTTTGAACCGTGGCTATATGGCATTATCCATAGTTCAAACCATGGAAACAACCCTATAGCCATGGTTTGAAAACCATTTCATAGGTTAAAACCACTAATCGCCTATAGCCATCATTGGGAACCAGGGCTATAGGCCTTTACAATTCCTAAAACATCTTGTACCATTTAGCCAGTGTGGCCCCCATGAATCCTCCCCAACACCCCTCCAAATCCCCCCACTCTCCCCTTCCACCCCACCTCAACCTTAAACCCCCCCCCCCATGAACCCCTCCCCCTACAAAATATCCCCCCACTACTCCCCCTACAACACCCCTTCTCACTAAGAAAATACCCACTCCACCCCTAGAAAGACCCCCTGGATAGATCCCCCCCTTTGGATACCAGCCACTGGATAGACCCCAACCCACCCCCAGAATGACCCCCTCCCCCTCCTGGATATCACCCCCTACTGGATACCGCCCCCCTCATGGACACTCCCATGGGCCCCTAGACAGACACCCCCTTGAATAAACCCCCTCCTGGAATTACCCCCCCCCCCCCCCCCCGTGGATAGACACCCACCCCCTCCTGGACACGACCCTCCCCATATACACCCTTATACAACCCCCCCCCCCCCCACCCCATGAACAACCACCCCTAGAAAGACACCCACCCCCTTGTACACCTGCACACCCATGCACATTTCCCCTACCTCCTGGACCACCCTACGCAGCACACCCCCTGTTGGGAATACCCCCCCCCCATTTCAGGACACCCCCTCTATCCTGGACATCCCCTGGACAGACCCCCACCCACCCCCCTATAAAGTCCCACTGGACAGCAGTACCCCCCCTACACCCTCTACACACCCATGCCCCCTGTGTAGATTCCCTTACACCCCCACGCAACCCCTGCACACCCCCCCATTCCCCCTCCCTTATACCCTTACACACCTGATAACCCCCTTACACATCCCTTGCACCACCCCTACATGACAACCCATGCACCACCACTATTGGACATCCCCACTGTACCCCCCCCCCCCCCCCGAAATGACCCCCACCACCCTGGACTGACACCCCCCTACTCACCCCTTTCCCCCAACACAACCCCCCTTGAACCCCCATACCCTTGCGCACACCCCCTTCAACACCCACACTACACCACCCATTGCACCCCCCATGTTGGACACCCCCACTGCACACCACCTTTTGGACAAACACCCCCACCCCTTGGACACCCCTCTTTCCTAGACAGACCCCCCTCTCCCCGAATAACATCCCCCCACCCTTATAAAACCACCCCAACACCAAGGACATCAACACCCCCTAGAAATGCACCCCCCCCCCCATGCACTACCCTGTACACCCATTCCCCCTTGCACCCCCTGCATTGCCAACCCACCCCCACCCCTGTACACACCCCTTGCACCCCCTGTTCCCGAGCACCCATACCCTTTCATACCCCCCTGCACACCCCCACTACACCCCCACTACACCACCCCTACTTAACACCCCTTGCACCACCCCTGCTAGCCACCTCGTACACCACCCCTACTAGACACCCCCACTACATCCCCCCTCCTAGATAGACCCTACCCCCCTGGACAGACCCCCTTCCACCCAGACAATAACCTCCCCCCTCAGACTGTAGCACCCATGGGACAACACCCCCCAGATAGACACCAATGTTGCACCCCCTACACACGCACACCCCCTATCCCCCGGCACATCCCCCTTGCACCCCTTCCCACACACACACAAACCCCCTTGCACCCCCATTCCCCTTGCACACACACCCATGCACACCCCCACTACACCACCCTACTGGACACCCCTTTCCCCACCCCTGTTGGACACCCCCACTACAGACCCCCCTGGAAAGGACACCCTCGCCCCTGGACAGACCCACGCCCCTCATGGACACCCCTTTCACCCCCTACACATCACCCCTTACACCCCACTCATCACCCCCTCACACCTGCACAAACCCCTTTGCACAGCACCCCTTCACACCCCCATGACACATCCCTACACAGCCCCCTACAACCCCCCCCCCCCACATACCCCTGGAACAACCCCTGCACCTTGCACCAACCCCTTTCAACCCCCTTTCAAGTGGAATTTTGAATGGAACTAAAGAAGGAATGATCGGGTGTCATAGTATCCTAGTTAACACATGGATACCTCAGGTGTATGGAGTCATAGTGGCCTTGGTGTGCATGCATGCCATATTGTTTTCTTTTAGGTTCATATTGATATGTACATCCCAATAAAAAATAAAATGATCATTAATAAAGGCTTCTGTTCAAATGATATCCAATTCCATCTAATACATACACCATTGAGTGGTATCATGAATCACCAGATAACACAAAACACAACGTAATGGCTTTTACTACATCATGCCATATAAATTGGTGCATATTTATAATAATCTACAACATTCACATTTGTGTCACAGGTTTTCTTCAAATCATTTAAAATCATTGTGAAATGATACCAAGTATTTTGGATATAATATTCATAGAAACACCCTCAAACATTGGAAGAAAACATTATATAATAATTATGGGAAACTAGAAACCCTCTACGGGTGTTTTGGTGGACATACTAGAGTTTGGAAAGATGAGAATATATTTTTAGGAGGTGGATGAATGAATAGTGATGTGGCCATGGAGATGGTTATTTTTCCTGATGTTTAAATACTCAATGCTACAATGTCAAGAAGAAGGGTATTTCATTGGGAGTGAAGTCCTGAGAATCACTTGAATGATATGGAAATTGTGGTTATGTTTTACAGTATTGATGATCGATTGAATTATAATGTCATATGAAAATGTTGTGCATAATTCATTCCTAAAATTATTCAAATATCTAAAATATGACATTTTTTAACTTTGTGATCAAAAAGATATGGCAATATATTCTCATAGGTGGGATTAACACTACCCCCTACACACCCCATGCACCCCTACATACCCCTTTCACCTCTCCCAACCTCTTACACCCTCCCCCTGGAGCCTGCACCCTCCCCTTCCCCTTGCAACAAAACCCATCTCAACCCATGCCCCAAGCACACCCCCTTCCCCATGCCCCCATCACTCACCCTACCCCTACCCCCTCCCCTGCACACCCCCCTGCCCACCCCCTGTCCACCCCATGCACCCCCTACAATTGAGGTGTTTGGTTATAATTTTACATTTACGAATTTCCCTTAAGACCTTTCACAATTGGAGTGCATGTCATGATGAATGATCCACTCTATTTATTTCATGACATCCAATTAAACTTTATAAAGGATGCATAACTGTTACATAATTCACTACATGAGGAAATACTGCTCATGTTCCATGTTAACCATGTTTAGTTCCATCTAAGTCATTCAATTCATTAAAACATGGAAATTCTATTTATAAGAAATAAGGGGGTCACTTATTGGGGATGTGGTCATTACATCACATTCCTACATGGGAAATTACATCTTAAAAGTCTAGCAACATGTAATGGTTGTTTTGGTTCAAACAAACGTTTTAACATATATAGGGAAACCCCTACATGGATATAAAATATTTCAAGCACGATGTGTTCTTTAAAACTAAAAATGACATCAATTATAAGGAAAACATCAAAGCAATATTGTCACGAAACATAAACCACTGTGAGTTTTCGTAGACAACGCACCTCTGTTGGATGAGTTTTATTATGAAAACAATGACATGTTTATCAAACAGAAACAATTATCCTAACTACCGATTATTTAATAATTAAAATTTTATATCAAAAATAATAACTAAGAAGGAAACTGAATGAAAATTAAAACATTCTTGAATTAAAGTGGCTAGGAGAGGGACCCTACCTCAAATGAGCCAAGCCATACTCGATGCTTGACAGTTTTATCTGTGACAACTCTAAGATGCTTCATCCATCCTTGGAGCATATTTACCTTTGAATATACATAAGGAATACCTAAAACCTATGTATGTGTCTTCATGGACTTTAACACGCACAAGAGGATCCTTATATATATATGCTTGCATACATAAGATCATTACCCCCACACACATATTCAATTTCCATATATATACATAAAAACACCTATCCCCTTATATGTAATTGCACTACCATGGGCAGATATACATATAACGAGAGAACGTATTATATATATGCTTACCTTTGCATATGCGGTGAGTTGACTTTGACTATGTTTGCTACAACACACATGAACCGGTTTTGGGAGACTTTAGAAAAATGCCAATGATCTGATGAATCAACATTAATTGAACCTAAAAATTGAAGTAAAAGGAACATGATTAGTGAGAATGGAAATAATAGAACAAGTGATGATGATAACAACATCAACATGCAACATCATCATCATGATTATGATATCAAAAAAATAATATATTTTTGAATTCAAGATAGTTTCATGCGAACGCATGGGTGAAATGAGAGATTAACATAAAATAATACAACCAAGGAACAATTAATTCAATTTTTTCAGTAACTAATTCCCCATGTATAGAGTTTTTTTTAAATTTCAATATCTATCATGAATGATTTATTTTAAATATTCGCTACAATCACTATTTCAAGGGATCAAAGAATATAATCAAAGTATCCCAAGTAAATTGAATTTATGTGTTAAATTGGTATACTCATTCAAGGAAACTAGGAAGGGTGTATGTGAGTAATATTGACAGCAACCAATAATAGAATAATAGATTGGCATATGAATCACAAGGAATTAGGGGAATTTAGTTCATAGGAGCTTTTAGAAACTATTACACCAAGAAATATGTTATTTTATGAAGAATAAATTTTCTTTGACTCCATGAGGGTTAGTTTTTGTAGGTATTAATTTAATAATTCACAATCATTATAGTATGTACGTTCTAAATTATAAGGTTCTTTTTTGAACCACATCTCATGGTGGAGGTTCCTATTATGTTACCTTAATATATTAATACTTTAGAAAATTATGTATCAACATACTAAAAAACAAATTTCTTGTTTTTTGAAAAATTAAATCATGTAAAACCCTTATCCAGAACCATGATTGAATGAGGATTAAAGTAATGAGAAAAGATAATATGTTAGAGAACTCATCTACTAAGTTTATCTAGTTCATCATATCCAATGGTATATAAAAAATGGACATTTATGGAAAAACAATCAATAGAATGGCAACGATGGGTGCTTGAATAGATATATTCTTCAATGAGTCTGAAGAAATCATGAAATATTCGAGTGGACCAATACCTATTGAGTAGCAGTTTTGACCCTAGAAGTGTAACTAATTTATAGTTTACCAAATACATCTAATCTATTCAAACCATTGGAAAATCTGTGGATTGTTAAACCACCTTTATATGAAGACATAAAATTATTTTGGTATACTTTCAACACCCACATTAAAACATAGATGTTTGAACAATGACCTATTATGTTTTTTATAGAATAATCTGATGGACACCCCTTCTAGAAACCCCTGGACACCCCCCCTCCCAAACACCCTCGCCCCTCCTGGACACCCCCTCCCTCCTGGACACCACCCTCCCGCCTAGACACCCCCCTCCTGGACAACCTCTCCCTCTCCTAGACACCCCCTTTTGAACTCCCCCTCCACCTGGAAACCTCTTGGACCCCTCCGTCCCTACTGGACACCCCCCCCCCTCATGGACAACACCTCCCTCCTGGACACCCCCTGGACACCCCCTCCCTCCTAGACACCACCAACCTCCCTCTTGGACACCCCACCATCCCTCATGGACACCCCACTAGACACCCCCTGGACACCCCCAACATCCTTCCTGGACACCCAACCTCCCTCCTAGACACCCCACCCCTATAGACCCCCCCCTAACTATAATTTTAAAATTTCAATTGATGAAAAATTTATATTTTATTCCATGGGTACAGAATGAATGAACATATTTCAAAGTGAAATATCATTTTTATACTATTGAAACTATAGAAATTCTAAATGTGTTCAAATTAATTTCCTTATTTCACTGGTTTCTATTTAAGTGTAATATAATTATTTCATTTGGAACATTTTATAAAAAAATGGAATTAGATATCTGCCAATTGAGATCATTCAAACATAGAAAAAGTTATATTTTAATTTTGTTTAAAAAGGCTTATAAAATAGTATTTAAAAATAAATAATATTAGAAATAGTTATCAAACACACATAGAAACAAAGCCTTAAATATATTTTTTCCTAGATTTTTTGATTATCTTATACTCTAAATTCTAGTTACACTTGAGATACAATGATATTGAATATTTTTTATTATACAATGTTATTCTATATTTTATATGAAATGTAATTGAAATCATAATAATACCATGGGAGTATTAATTGATATATAATTAGTTTATAACTATATGTAGTTATACAAATTACACTATAAAATTTAACTAGAAATAAAGGAAAACTTTAAAAGAAATTCTAAATGACACAGAATATCGTGAAAAGTGTAATGGATATACTGAAAAAATAAATCATGAAATATATAATAATATGGATTTGGGCTATAAGGTTTACTAATGAGAAATTACATGGAAGGATGTGTTGTGTTATTATAATAAATCTTCATGTATGCAGTGACCGTATGACTAAGAAATCTCATAGGTAGAACTAAATCCCAAAATTGAAAACTTCCAACATTTATTTCATCAACACTTATGAAGAAATCATCACATTAATTCCTCAAACTAGATCAAATTGGGTCAAAACATATGGATATATTCACTATATCATAGTAAGAGTTTAACATGAAATGAAATAATGTAATAGAATCACAAGGAATAGGATGATCACTGGGTGGGGGTGACTATGTAAGAGGTGTTCGGGAGAAGAAGGTGGGGATTCCACCTAGGAGAAGCATCAGTGGGGGGAGGTGAGGTGTCTCACATTTATTGGAAATGTTGGGGAGGAGGATCAGAGACGATAGCTCACGGTGGGGTTGCCTCATTTGGTGGCAGCAATGGGCAGCGTCGGGAGGGAGATGAGGATGGGGAAACAACACGAAGGCCATCAGGGAACCGTCGGGGGATGATGATTAGGGAGAGGAGAAAGGTAGTAAAACTCAATAGTCCACTCAGACTCATTCTATCCCAATAAATGTGAATCATAGACTCGACTCATAGACATGTAAGAGTCTAATTCCTCCCGATCTGGCACCACCATGAGAAACACCCTTTCACCATATAGGTACAATATGATGATTCAATCTCTCTATGATGAATTAGATTAAATAATCCCATCACTATGTTTTTATAGAATACATGACTGTGTTGATGAAGAATATGATTAAAAGTAAATGATGTAAGTTGAGTATTGAGTGTTTATAACTACATGTGTTCTATATAATACCCCTAAAAACTTATCGCAGAATATGGAATTCAATTTTACCCTTTTTTTCATTATCAACACCAAATTTCCAGGTAATATTAGTCCAATTTCCATTATTATTTTATAGAAATTAAATACTTCCAATTAACATCATCCAAATAATAATTAAAAAAACTAAAATTAGTATTAATAACAAAAATTCACATGACCTGGAATTCATATTAAAATCATAGAAGTGAAAAATATTCTTTCAATAGATCATATTAAATAAAATCTAAACCCACAAAAAAATTAAACATAAATTGAAAATTTATCTTACACCAAAACCCACCAGTCTATTTGTTGAAGGAGCGTTCGATACAGGGTAAGGAGAGGCGAAAAATAATCAATCTTAATAAATCACCCTCCCTCTCCTATGTGCGATGAAAGGAATAGGGTTGTTGTAAACCCCCATGTCTTATGAGGTCAATAATGAGAGGAAAGTTGAGCTAGCGGTTGCTGTGTACCATGTGGTTTGTTTGTGTGGTGTGTGAAAGGAACCATTGTTTGAAGGAGAAGAACACTCAGTTCTTCCCATCCATCCAACATCAGTATTTTATTTCTATATTTCATGTGGAATCATGGTTCTTGATGGATCTCAGTTATATCTTCAAAAAGAGTAGGCAATATAGATTCAATCGAGGTGTCAATAGTGACATTCATTAAATTATACTATGCTAGGGATTAATTTGATCACCAACAAGAGGTGGTAGAAAATTCCTCCTCATATGGTAAGATATCTCCAGCAGGGTTCCATGGTTTCCAGAGTACCGCTGGTCAAATGAGAAAAACAAAATAACAGAGCAATACTGGTCAATGAAGAAGAACACCAAATGTGTGGAAGGAAGTGAGGAGTGAAGGAAATTATCACCCTAGGTAGGTGCGATGCGAGGTAAAGTTTCATTAAAAATAAACAAGGGATTTAAGATTAAAAAATCACACATTAGATTCAGTGAGTGTGCGCAAGTCTAATGTTTCTATTCTGAGTCTGGTTTTTGGTGGTTGATTTTGCTTGAAATCGAATCTGAATGTGAATTGAAATGAAAATGGTGACTAAAACTGTAAAATCGTCAAATTCTAGGGGTTAACTCACAATTTTAACTAAATTTGAAAAGAGAGGTTGCGAAGACTGTTGGAGAAGAAGGGTCACCGCCAAGAGGAGAGGCTGCTGCCGAGAGAGGAGAAGTCAGGGGGATGGAGGAGGGTGGCCGAGAGGAGAATTTTCCTCCAAGAAGAGAGGGGCTCCAATAGAAAAGAGGTCATGGGTAAGGTGGGTTGCATGGGTTCAGGGATATGAGAGAGTCTCAGAGGGTTTAGAAACCATATAGCCATGGGTTTTAATTAAAAATGTGGCTATAAACTGAACAATATCCAAATATCAACAAATTGTGGCTATCGATCTGTGTCTATAGGTCATTTTTCTAGTAGTGGTAGGAAACATTATTAATATATTCATATAAATTTTTCTGAAAATATCTTCTAGAACAACGCCCATAACAATTTCCTTAGATGATCTATTGGAAGATACGATAAAATTGTGTCCATGATATGTTTATGTCTCTATACTGATAAAGATTATGAAATTTTATACAAGAATGGAATCATATTAAGGGATCTAGCTTATAATAATGGGTATTAAGGTAAATATAAAATTTAATTTCCAACTCTAGGTGATGTTTTATTATCAATTGTTTCCCCTATTTAAATATATAAATATCCTTATAATTTGATTCTATTATAAGAGTGACCAATTTACACACTAAAAATACAGCTTGGGGTCAGATATCACTACTCTCATGTGATCCACAATACCCATAGAGCCTGATCGCATATAATCCTTGAAATATGAATGAGTACTCAAGATATTGTTAGTTCTTATGGGTACTATTGTGCTTCAACCAATGGTTTTTTAAATTTGGAAATAATAATAATCTCTTTATAATAATTTTATTTTAATTTAAGAAATGTTTTATTTTATTTGGTTACATGTTGAAAATATAATAAACTGATTTTCCTGAATTGGTTAATTTCATGAGATATAAAAGAACTGTAGTATTGTATGATTAACTTCATTAAATTATTTATAGATATATATAGTTCATCATAATATGAAATAGATCTTTTAATGTATTTATAACCGACTCTGAAGATTGCAAATTTTGAATTTTTGATTGTTTTTATCAATTATTCTATAAAATAGATGGTAGTTTCATCATCATAAAAGAATAAGGAAAAATATTCATTCTTAATTTTTTAGGTCATCCTGATGTCATACAATATTTTATTTCATAGATCACTTCTGATCAATGTAATACATTTATTTTAGAGAGAATTTTATATGTTCTATATAGTGTGAGATTTATCTATGTAAATATCTATAATTTTTTTAGACATATTATTTGTTATAAGTTATGAATGAGGGATTATAGAGAAATAAATATAGATCTATTTTGGATCCTATCATATCAAGGGATTCAGAGGAAAAAAAGAGCTAGGATATATCGTTTGTGATCGAGGTCTTTTGACGATATTAAGACTTAGTTTTTGTAATTGATAAAATCAAGAACCTAAGAGGATAGAAATAAACATACCATAAACTATATTTAATGATCATCCATGAACTATGACTAAAAAAATATATTTCGAATATCCTTCATAAGATTATTTGGATTGTAATATTAAACTCCATGTTTTGTTAATTTCCAACATACATACATTTTATCTTCATATTTTTTATGGATATTGATGAATTTATGATAAGATGAAATTCCTATATTAATATAAATTTTAGAATTATTCATATTTCTATTTCATTTATATCGATACAATCAATTGTGTAATTTCAAAAAAAAATCAAATATATTTTGGGTTGACTGGATGATCAAACCATCTAGTATCTAGAAGTGGATGGAAACTAAAAGTCTCATTTTAGACTGAAATTGTCCCCTATTATAATTTCCCTACCCTATCTCATCAAAAATAACAATTAATATCAAAGAATTATTATTCTAAAAATGAAATTATAAATAATCTTTTATTTTTTAATGGAAATTACGTCACATTCTCTTCTAAAACTAACTATGTTAAAGAATAAATATTTTATTTGTTTTTCAATATAACGGGACATGTAGTTGGTGGGATTGAGAACATGAATCCTATCAGTCCATCTATTTTTAAAGGAAACAATTTGAGTATGGGAAATGTAGAATTATTTTGTGTATCATAAAAAATAGTGTGGTTAAAATTATTATGATTATGGATGGGTACAATGTTTCAAAAAATAAGGCTATGTATTTTACTCATGATTCTAAACATGAATATATAAAAAATGAAATTTTTTTAATATTGTTTTTTTTACAATAAAAATATCATATTCTATCAAATATATTCCTCTACAATGTCTATTGGAATTTGGGGAAGTTGGGGATTTCTAATTACAGAGCTTCTAATGTTCTTGAATTTAAAAGTTATTTGTTATGTGTGGACTATGAGTGATTTTATTTTATACATAGAGAGTCTAATTCCTAGTTTCATCATTTATTCATGAAAATTTATAATGAGATGTAATCTCTTAGTGAGAAGGATACATCATACATTAATATTGTTGAAATAGTAATAGTTATACTTCCAAAAGACTGTGAGTCTAAGCATATAACTATTGATGACATAAATCATCTAATTATACTTATTCATGATTATCTAATGATAATTATCATGAAATATGAGATATGATTAAAAATATATGCTCGTAATGAGAATAGGAAGAATATAGTATCATTATATTTTAATTTTGTTTATATTACATCTAAGGATATAAACCCTAGTGTTAATCTTAATAAGAATAAAATAAACATTTGTTGAATACTTGTAATAATGAATATAATGAAGAAGAAATTGATTAGATGGTAAGAAGGATGGATTGGATGATCAATAATATAGACCTATAATATGAAACTAAAAATTATTGAATGGGAAACCATAATATAAAGTAATCATTAGAGGTTTTCAGTTATGAAAGTAAGAATACACGTCATATGAGACCGAATTACCTAAGGATAAAGAAGAAAGATATAAATTTTAGGATAATATTTAATTAGTAGAGGGATGAAAATTATGAAATCTCTAGATATAAGGAGTACTGGTGGTGGAAACACATCATCTAATAGTGCATCATAGGAAATTGTAAGTTACTCTATAAAGAAAATTGGAATCTGTGAAAATGTTCCTAAATATGATTAATATATTAGGGACATGGTAACAATACAATAACATAAAAATATATATATAGATTCTTAATTAGGTTACATTTAAGATCATTATTATTCTGCTTCAACCAAAAATTTAAATTATAATTCAATAGAAGATGATAAATTATGTTCATTATATTGTGAGGAATTCATACATAAACATGAACAAATGGTGAGATACAGCTCTTATGAAAAATGATAAAAACATATGGAGAATAAGAATGATTATTATATTACTAATATAGCTAAATATAACAATAATGTTTCAATACCTACTATTGAAATATCAAATATTTCATGAAAACTATAATGTAATTCTGAGGAAATATCAACAACTTATGACTAGAATTTAATTTTAATACTTTTGAATGAAATTAAATATTCAATAAAACTCTTGTGTAACATTATTCTGGGTAAAGGAATTTATGATAAAATTAATAATAAAATAAAACAATCTCAATATTCAAATAGATTTAGTTATACTTATAATAAATTTTGTTTTTAGTGAAATTATTTACTACCTTAGAGACCACCCCTTATCATAAAATGTCAAATGGTGGGTATTAGAGAATTTTTTAATCATTCATAGTCTTTTGGTTCTATTAAATAATTTATTTCCAAATTTTTGGAAGTTGTTCAAAATTAAATATTGTTATGTATATGGGTTTTTAAAATTTTGTTTGACAATTTTAAAATACCCATGAATGTAGGTGTACTAAGCATATAGTTTTAATATTTTCAAGAAAATAGTAAGTGTATAATTGGATTGAACAAGTGGTACATGGAAAAACATTGATCTCCGAACCCAATAGGACATAAGTCCCACTATTATATCTTGAAAAAGTTAAATGGTTGGAGAATTTATTTTCAAGGGAATTCATAGGGTGAAATCATCATAATTGGTGATGTTTACTTCATGAAAAATAGTATATTTCTAATGTTCTATATGTTTTAGGACTTGAAAAAAACTTTATAATAATAATATAATTATGAAATCATGGTTACTTTATAAACATCAAGAATTATATATATACTATTGAATGTATAGAGGGTAAATTCATTAAATCTACCAATATAAATGTTAATGTTTACACAGGTAACCTAGAATATATTTGGAATCTATGTTTATCATTTTTATGTGCCACTGAGTATTAATATTTTCTAAGACATAGAATTTTAGTTCCCTATATCATTATGACTATAACTAAAACTTTTTTAAAAGGTATTTTTTGGTATCTTCCATAACATATGTCAAACACAACAAGATTATATAATATATGTCAACACATTAAGAAATAGATATCTTATTTTAAACATATTAGTGATGTATCATATTTTAGAGGTTTATAATTAGTTCACATTTTATTATTTGGTCCCACATTAACTAAAATAATTATGGGAAATCACTATATTTATATACTTCTTGATGATTACACTATAATTACTTATACCTATTTTCTCACTTTAAAATATAATGTAATATTTTGTTTTAAAATTTTCATACATCTGTTAAAAATGAGAAAACCCCACTATTTATTATAATCCAAAGTGATCGTGGTGGAATGTTTGAAAATATTGATTTTAAAATATTTTTATGTTAGAAGGCTTTCACTCATAATATATTTTCCCCGAGGATATCTCGGAAAAATTGGGTAGTAAAATAGAGAAATAGGGTTGTTTGTCAAATTAGTTGAATTTTTTTGAGTGAATATTCCATTGATATAATTTTATTGTATAGGCCAAAAGTACAAATTTCTATAATAAAAATTGAGTTTTACTTCTCCCTTTTAATCATATAACTTTCTATGTGATGTGAATCAAATGTAAATAAATATATTGATACATTAATTTATTTAGGTGAAATATATTTTTTAAAATAATAAAGACTAACTTCAAAGTATTTCATCTTAAATGAGATGAAGTAATTTTTATAATTTATTCAAAAATAACAAGGAATATAGAGTTTTAAAAAATTAACTAACCTTTTAAAAAAAATATTCATGTACAGATTGATGAAACTGGTCCATATGTTTTTATAAAATTTTTGGATGTTAGTCATCTAGATTATATTTTTGAAAATACATTTTATCTGTTACTAAAATATGGTCCCCAATAATAAATAGTGAATTCTTTGGTTGATATTACAACAGAATTGTAATATCAAAAAAACTATTTCATTCAACGAAACACATCATATTATTGTGCAATAACATACCATTTTTACTAAAGAACCAATCAATATTAAGGGATTATCCCATTGATAATATCATTGTATATGTTATTTATCCAATAAAATCCCAAAAATTCTTATTAAATGAATGTTATCCTCAGTCATTGATATCTCAATTCAAACCTAAAATGTAATATTATGCATTGGGTGATGAAACTAAGATATGGGAAATATTAGACAATATTTATCAATTTTAACAGAATCATATTTTGACATTGGTTGAGTATTCTAATTAAATTTATAAAATTAGAGTTAAATGGGTTTTTAAAATCAATTGTTATTAAAATTGAATATTTTAAAGAAATAAAGAAATAAATTTTTTGAGGATTACTGTTAAGAATATGGAATTTATTACGATGAGAGTTTTTCAATGGTAGTTAATCTTGAGTAAATCTGAATATTTTTACCCTTCACAACACATCTGAATTTTACTATAATTAAAATTCACGTGAAAAGAAATTTTATTTATAGTCAATTCAAAGAATAATTTTATGCTGAACAACCTCTTGTTTTTTAAAATAACACATTTTTGGAACGTATACTCAATCTTTTCAAATCTCTACATAATCTTAAACAAGGCCCATGATCTTTTTTTGAAATACATATTAGATTTATATTCATGAAAAACAATTTAAGGAAAATTTGGATCCAATTTTTTTTACAAATAAGTTCCATAATATCACCTTTACTATTAAATTTCTTTTTATGGAATTCTAATATTCGTAAAAAAAAAATATCTCTATGATATTTTTTTGAAGCTTATAAGTAGTGACATAAAATGAGCATGATGGGTGACTCAAATGTTTTCTATAGTTTTCAAATTTATCTATAATAGGTATGAACTATTTTTACTAATGAAAAAATATATTATAGGTTTATTATTAAATTTTGGTTTTTAAATTCCTTAAGTAGTAGTTATACGGTTGGTACCTCAATAAAGAAATTATGAATATTTGAAATTGGTTAATAAAAAATAATATACAGTTACGATTTTATGCCAATTATATTTAATGTATATTCAATAATAGATTATGTTTTCTATATTTTTGTGTAAAATATTAAAACACAATATAAAGGAATAATATTTAAATATAATAATTTTATTTTATGTTATATAAAAATATCCTAAAAAACTAAGCATATTCAATTCTTTTATAAATTATTTTATTCTAAAATTTTACCTAGACTTGACCTTCATAGGCTATAGTTAGGATGTGAAGAGAATTTCTAGGACATGAAATTTCTTAATATATTCCTTATTTTGATCATTAAAAAATAAGAAACAATCCCTTTCACTCTCCCCTATGAAAGATGAATATATACGATCTACAAGAAGTTTCAATCGGATGTTATGGGTGAAACACACACTCATAATATTTGGTTTGAAATTTAATCAAACTCAAATGATTCTTTATAACACTCTTCTATTTTATTTTTTAAAAAAACTGAACACATAACTCATAATAAGAATGGATAGATGTAAGACACCATATTATTAATAATAATAGAAGAAATGATGCAATTTTCTTTAAATTATCAGAATAAAAAACAACCTTGCTGATATATTCAACAAAAAATTGATTTTTTTGATAGACTCCAATATATTATATTGAAATTTTGTATGATCTATTTAAATGGATCATTAATATGATTCTTGTTTAACATAACTCCAAACACTGAAAAACTTCTCAAAGAAGGGGTACATATTTTATAAGATGAGTTATATTTTCATTATTAATATAAATTAAAATTTTATTATTTGAATTAAATTTCAATTGATGTAATTATATTTGATGAATATAGTTTTCTAAAATTCATCTAGTTCTATGATTTGTTAAGATATGTGTGTAAGCCATATAAATAAAAACATGATCAAGTAATCTATATAATGTTTATATTTAAGACACCATATGAAATGAAATTATCATTATAATTATCAATATAAATATCATCAAAATAAGAATATGATTTATTATTATGAGAAGATAATTTTTTTGATTAGGATTTATGATACTTGTCTTATTGCTCAGTTTTTTTTCTTATGTCCACTAACATCCAAAAGATATATGTGTGTTTCTATATATTATTTCTTTTTAATAAATTGTTTTAGTTCCCCAACCCCAGTATGCTCAAATCCAGTGTCTACTACCATTACATTAGAGTGATTACAAGGAAATACATGTCGAAGGACAGATCAGTTTAGTTATCTTGGTAAACTACATACTTAAATGAGTATTGTATTAAAAATGTGTACACTAATTACTACAAATTTTTTTCTTACTTTCATAGAGAAATTTATTCACACATGGCATAACCCTGTGTATCTTTATTAGTATAATTCATGGATTCCTATGGAAAAAAGGTAATAAGGGCGAGCTCAAATTCCACATAAGGGTTTAGTTATTTCGAGGTAAATAACTAAATAATGCATAATCAATATAAAAGAAAAATAACAAAACACCTATCATTTAATCAATGTAATGAGAATAAAATGCATCCATATAAAATTTCAATGGAACAATACCATATAAAAATAATAACTAAATCTAAGTTAAGGATTTGATTATTTATTGGAAATCATTTCTATGGAACATGAAAATCAATATCGTCAAGACCTTTCTCAAGAATGTTTAAAACTAAAGTTAAAAAACAGTTAATTTGTTTAACTAATTTGTCTCATGAGAACCTATTTTTGCGTTAGGGGTATATTTAAATTATGGTCCCTAAACATCACTAATAGTCCCATAATTTCAAATATATTGAGTTATTGATTTAATTAATAAATAATATATCTTATGAAATTTATGTATTAAATAAAAGATATAAATATATCAATAATTACACAGTTAATCAAATAACTAGAAAAGTCAACACCATTTGTAGAAATGGTATGATGATTAGGAAAAAATAATATCCATTTCATGAGAATATGGATATTTTATTTAAATTTGATGTAAAATATAAAAAACCATATGTAATTGATTTTTTCAAGATAAATCAATCAATCATAATAGAAAGTGAAATTACCAAAATAACTTTTAACAATTGGTAATTTTCATGTCAAAAAACATGGATGAGATAATTCAAAGTGAAACAGAAAAAATAGGATTATTCAGGGAATAATTATATTAAATTAAAATGGGGTAGTGTATACACCACAAAAATTATCTATCTTCTGAATTTGACATTTATCTCGTAGATGTAAAAAGTGAGGTTAAAATACCTTACCCTATTTATTCCATTAGTTGAAATTCCTTTAACCTCTTTTATAATGGTTTTAATAATGTTATTAAATTATAAAAGAACCATAATCCTATATATAATATCATATAATATAATATTATAATACTTTATTACCAATTTATTAATAATCGTTTTTTATTTTTACTTTTTGCATGTTAATTGGCCAGTTTTTCGAGTATGATTTAACTTGTTATTTTCTTCCTATTACTTTTATAATGATTTATTCATCTAAAATAATTATAACATTATATAAATATCATATATAATCATTATATATATATATATATATATATATATATATTTATAATAATACATAAATTTTGACACTATAAAATGATATGCACCATTCATGTAAAGGGTAGGCCATACATATATAAGAGCACTGCTTCCTTTTCCTTGACATATTTAAAAAAATAAAAATGAAATGATTTATAATTATATATATTATTTTAGTATCATATTTATTTCATATATGGCACATAGTTGTTTTTAAACCATCCTTTATAATTTCAATTATAGCGTGAATGAATCACATTGCATTGAGGAGGTGGTAGTCTACACATCCACAAACTATGTTATTGTATTCTAAAAAATGAAATAATGAAGGTATGTGTTATAAAAAAATTAAATATGAATATATAAATTATAAATAATATATAAATATCATATAAAAACTATAAATCCATTATTATTTCCAACTTTGAAAGGTGTTAAATAGAAGAACGAACAACATCGGTTCATGAGGTGGTAGTTCGTCTTACACAAGAATGATGATTTCGTATCCCACGTGATGGATGTATGTGAAATTTTTAGTCTAAATATTACTATAAAAAACTCACTATATATAAGATTCTAAGGTTATTATAAAATTATGATATAAAAATAATTGAAGTGATAGATAAATAAATGAAACCAAACTAAGTATTGAAGAATGTTACCACTAATTAAAGTAACTCCATTTGGTTAATTCCAAAAGAGTTAATTAGATGGATTTTTGACTAATTTGAGAATTATTGGATAAGGGAAGGTATGTTTTCAGTTTTTATTTTCAATTGTTTTATGATCCAAAGGGCTATATTGGTGTGAATAAGTTGGATGTGTGAGTTCCTTTTTATATTTGAGGAGTGTCATTCTAGAAAATACTTGAAAGAGGGAATTACACCCACATTGTTTCATGTAGATTGAATTTTATAATGAACCCAATATGATAAAATTGTATATATGGTGTAAATATGGATAGAATATAATTTTCGTAAATAATTATAAGTCATTTTTCCCTTATGTTTATGGGTTAGTCCCTCATTAAGCTAATTTTCCACTTAAAGAATATATTTAATTTTAATTTCTTTCACTAATATTTTTGTTCTGAAAAATTAACATTATTTTATATTATATATTATTATGATTCCTAATATTTAATTCATTTTGAAAATGTCCAATCACAGATGTTGAAGAAATTAATTAAAATATAATCTCATAGATGAGACGATAAAGTAGGTTTTTAAAGTAAAAACGTTCTAATGTTTGAAATGTTTATATATCATATTTAAGTTTGAAATTTACTCTAATGACTGATATTTGATTAAATGATTTGAAATTTTATTAAATATACTATAAATTAAAATAACAATATAATTTATCTATATAAATAAATTTGTCAAAAAAGAAGTTTTTAATTAATATTTAGTATTGTTCAGAATTATTCAAAATATAAAACATAACATAAAAATATTAAAAAAGTAAACCTAAAATATTTTTAATTCTATTATTTCATAGTTTTATTTTATTATTACACATAAAATTTATAAAATTTCCAAAATTCAAGTTTAAAATATGTTTTCCATTAAAAGTTAGAAATTGTTTTTTAGAAGAATTTAATTTTTAAGTGTAAAACTGGACTTATTCTTATCTTATGCTTATCAAATATATTTGACAAAAAAACAAAAATATTTTATCGGATATAATATATATATAAATTTATTTAATATAATTCACTTATGGTAATGAATTTAATTTATTATGATAAAACTCCTTTGTGAGCATAAAAACATTTACGTTATATTTAATTAGTTTATATATTCATTTCAAATTAATTGATTACCAATGAATTCAATTTATATTTATATAAACCATATATTTTAATAATTTAATTATCTCTATTCATATATTCTAATTTAATGGTTAGGTTATATATTATAATATTAAATACAAATATCTAAATAATATATTATGGTTATGTAAAACTCGGTATTTCGTGTAACAAAATCTTCCAAAGATAGTTCTTGTTGCATGTAATGAAATATAATTAGTATTGAATGCATTTATATATAGATAATATATTAAACTTATAAAAAATATGAAATATACCATATAGTCTTTAGAGGTTATATTTATTTCTACATTTGGTGTTTTTTTTCATACAATCTATAAAATAAAAGATACTATTTTAGAATTCTTGGGGTGTTACATTATCCCTAGATTAAATAAATTGAATTATTAAAATTTAAATTCCATCATATAAATATAGGGTTTTAAATTTGAAAATTAATTTGTTAAAATCCCATATCATTATAAGATTGATGAAAATATCCTCTAAATTTGAGAGAATAAAAAGAAAAAATACCAAATTAATTAACATATAACTTGGTCACAAAAGTAAGATAACATTAGTGGAAATTATAGATTCATACATGGATGGATAGCATAAATATTTATATTTCTGATTGAGTTCATTGATCACAAACAAATAAATAATCAAGGTTATTTTAAGGGTCTCAAATCCATTTATCTTTGATGATTTAAATGACAATCTCTTCAAAAAAATTAAGGTATTAGTAAAAAAATTTAGTTTTAAGATATTTTTCTTGACATTGAGGAAATTTTTTATTGACCAAGAATATAAGAAAATTTACTTGATACATTTCTATTTCATATAAAAATAATTTGTCATTTGGTAGTTCTTTTATAAAATTCCATTTCATTCCTTGTTGAATGAAATGGATATCCTAAAATTAACTCTTTTTTTATTCCCAAATAATTAAAATTTACTTTTTATAGATCATAACATTCATAAAAAATGTCTCTATGTTTGTGTCTAAATTTTTTAAAAAAACTAATACTGTTAATACATTAATCTATAACCTCATAACTGATAGTACTGGTTTATTATTAAAATTTATTTTTCAAATTGTTTACCTAAAAGTAATAAGACATTAACCAGGACATCACGTAGGACAGTGGTTGGTGAGAAACCCTTATCATTCCTCGTTCTTGGGATCAAGCACTAATTCCTTTCTAGATTCAATAGGTTGTCCCAAGGAATACTAGTTTCCCTTTTTCTAAAACCATGTAAATATAATTTCCAAAATAAATATGATAGGAACCAGTGAAATAAAGTTAATCACTAAATAGCCTTTTAAAAATGGTTTTAAATACAGCCCCAACACCAAAATATGTCATAAATTTATATCCAAATAGGTTATTCCTTAGAATAGAATTTATCCTATAGTATATTCAATTAAATCAGGTATTGTCTAGGTTCCCCATATTTAATCTAATGAACTATAAATGGACACCTAATATGAGATTCAGTTCCTTAAACTAAACTTTTCATTTTTCCATAGAAATTATTTTAAATTTTTCCTTCTTTACCACACATAAAAAATTTCAAAATTCCATTGATACACTTTTCTGGGTTTCACCTTCCACATTTCAAGCATGATAGAAATCAAGCCTTTTTCATTCATCATCTCCTCCACTCGATCTCTTTGAAAACTATTTCCTTATCTTCTTAAATGTGTCTGTGAGTTTGTTAAGGTTTATAATGGTAATTATATTTCAGGAAAATTTATATGGAATTAAAAAGATATCTTTCTCTCCAATAAATATCGCATTTTCTTACTCATTAACACCATCTAATCTATTATATTCATTATTAACATAGTTACTTCAGGTTCCATCCATTGACTAAAACCAAAAGAACAGTCTAAGAAGTAATTATCATAATGGAGAAACCATATATTCATTTTCATGGATTATAAATATTGAAAACTATTTTTTTATCTAAGACACATTAGGATTAACTTATGTCATTATTTTTCATTAACTACTCAAATAATTTTTAATGGTTTATAAATAACATGTTCATTATCTTGACTGTATCCCTCAAGAGTGTAAAACTAGTTGTAAGGTAAGGCCCCTTGTCATGTACCAGGTTATTCTCATGTTAGGAACAACACATATTTTTGGAGCTACTACCCCTATGCACATATGTTCTAGAACCATATCAAATTTTATTATCCATAAAGAGTTTTACTTATCCGAAAACCACATTATAATTATCTAACAGAAACATTAAGTTGTTTTTCTATAATTATCCCCAAATTATTCCATAGGTTTAGGTTCCGTAATCTATGTTTTCCTCAATCTATTATCCAAGGTTTATACTAATCATTATCTAATACCAACTTTATCACCCCAACTATAGTAATCCAATAACGAATGTCCAAACCCATTACATTGGCGTTATTACAAATAAATTAATCCCTAAGGACCTATCATTTTAGTTGTCCGGGAAAACCAGATACATATGCGAGTCTTATGTTAAAAATGAATACATTAATTATAACATAATTTTTTCATTGTTTTGAGGATACATTTATTCCCAATTAGAGAAACCTTTCATATGTTTCTTAGTATAATTCATGGATTCCTATGGAACGAAAAAAGAATAAGGGTGATCTCAAATTCTCAACAATGGATAATTATAATGGAACTAATAATGAATCAATGAGAATAGTTAATATGGAAAGTAAATATATGAAGACTCATGGAATGTA
Organism: Viscum album; assembly: GCA_963277665.1. NCBI lineage: Eukaryota > Viridiplantae > Streptophyta > Magnoliopsida > Santalales > Viscaceae > Viscum > Viscum album. The sequence continues at coordinate 169,470,712 of OY728125.1, read as the reverse complement.
ATAAATGAAATAATTATGGATTTTGTAAACAATATTTTTGTAAATAATTGAAAACCAATGTCAGTTAAACAACTAGATAAGGTATAATAAAAATTTAATGGAAAAGAACTAAAACACATGAAATTTAATTAATGGACTGAGAATGAAATGAATCCATTGAAAATTTCAAATAAAAACTATCAGGGATAAATAATAAAAGTCTATGAATGAAGAACATTTTTTTTGGACACCATGTCTGAGGATCTTGGAAAATTATTCTATCACTTCCATTAAAGCGATGGTTTAAAACTACATGTAGTGACTCATTTAATTTACCCAACTTATTTGTCTCAAGAGAACATATCGATGAATCAAGGGATATATAAATTTTGGGACCCACCCATCACTTCCATTTTGAAAATTAATCATATATTGAGTAATAAATTTTTGTAATAAATAATATTCCTTATCAAATATCTACATTTAAAAAAATAGATTTATCAATAATTCCCTAATTAATCAAATAACTGTAAAATTTAACACTATATGTAAAAATTGTATACAATTTAGGAAATTATTATATCCATTTCATGAGAATATTGATATTTGATATAAATTTAAATTATAGTAAAACTGATCATTAGGAAGTGATTGTTTCCTAAGAATGTGAACAATCATAGTAGAAAGTGATATTGAAAAGATTACGTTTATTACTTAGGAATTATCTTGTCAAACACCTTGGATGAGATAATTCAAATTGAAAGATAATATTAAATGAATCATTATTAAATCATGATATCAAATTAAAATGGGGTACATATACACCACACAAAAGAAGAAAGTGCTGAGTATGAAATTTCTCTCACAGATGTAAAAAGTGAGATGAAAATCCATTACTTTGTATTTTGTTTTGGGTGAACGTCCTTTAACATCGTTTATAATGGATTTAAGAATTTTAATAACTTATAACAGAACAATTAAAATATTTATAATATCATATATTATCTTATTATAATATCTTAGTAACAGTTTCTTAATAATCATTCATTACTTTTCAATATTTTGGGTGCTAATTACATAGTTTGTCGAGTAGGTTTTAACTTTTTATTTTTTTCATATTACGTAGATATTTATTTAATAACCTACATTATGTATAGAATGATTTAAATATCATATATATTCACTATATATTTTTTTATAATAGTTCAAAATGTTTGGAGATGGGAAATGAAATGCATTATTTATAAAGACGGTATGGTGTACGTACACATGAATTCTACCTCTATTTCCATGACTTGTTTAAAACAATGAAAAGTAAATGATATGTATATATATATATCTATGTGTCTGTGTATTATAATTAAAATTTCAATTTTATGTCATATATTTCACATATTGTTATTAAAACCATCATTTTTTACATTACATGTATAGCGTGAATGAATCACATCACATTGAGGAGGTGGTAGTCCATACATCCACAAACAATTTTATCATATTCTATAAAAATGGAAAGAATAAATTTATCTATTATATAAAAATCTAAATAAGAATAAATACTTTAAAAATGAAATATATATAAATATAACATATAAAATATAAATACATCATTTTTATTACCCTGAAAGGTGGTAAATGGAAGAATAAACGACATCAGTTCGTGAGGTGGTAGTCCGTTGTACACACAAATAATGATTGCATACCCCATTCGATGGATTTTAGTGAACTTTTAGGTTGAAATATGAGCATAAAAAATATAATTATATTTGAGATTCTTAAGATATTATATAATCATCATATAAGAATAGTTGAAGGGGTGGCGAAAGAAATGAAACAAAACTGATCATTGAAGAATGTTACCTATAATTGGGGATACTCATTTTATTTTTTACCAAAATATTTTTTGGATTGATTTTATCCAAAATTGAGGAATATTGGATGAGGGTAGGGAATTTTTAATATTATTTGGGTATGGTTTGGAATATCCAAAAGGTTTTTTTGGTGTGAATAAGTGGAAGGGTTGAGTGCCTTTTTATAATGGATGAGGAGTTGTATTCTTATAAATATTGAAATAGGGGATTCCAACAACATTATTTCCATGTCCAGTGGGTCAAATAATGAACCAAATTCAATATAAGGTAGTATATGGTGTAAATATCTACATACATGCTGTTTTTAAAATATTTATAGTTGATTTTTTCCATTATGATTATGTTTTTCCCTTGTTAGGCTAATTTTTCTCTCATTCATTTTAGTTATTTTTAATTACTGTTACAAATAATTTTTTTTAAAAAACTAATTGGAACTTATTATAAAATATAATTTATGTTAATTCCAAATATAGAGTACATTTTTCCAAATTAAAATTATTGAATTTTCCGAAATTAATTTAAATGTAATCACCTAGACAGGAGGACAAAGTGTGTATTTAAAGTAAAAATGTTCAAATGTTTGCAATGTTTTTAAATCCAATTTCAGTGTGAAATTGATTAGAATAACATAAATTGAATTAATTTATGTATAATTAATATAAATAAATTTTAAATAAAAATTAAAATATAATTTATCAATATATAGTAATTATATGAAAAGTAGTTTTCAATTAAAATTCGATAATTTTCAATATTTATCAAAATATAAAACTTAATTTAAAAATACCTATAAAATCACCATATGATAATTTTTATATTTATATTTTAAAAATGATATTTATTATGAAATATAAAACCTATGAAATTTCCAAAATATATTATTTAAGTTGGTGCAACATTAAAAGGTAGAACAATTTCCTTTTAGACAAATACAATTTTAATCATAAAACTAGATTTATAATTATCTTATCCTTATTAAATATATTAGATGAATATAAAAATATTTTAGTGAATATATAAATTATATATTTCATTAATATCATTCAATTATTATTAATTTAATATATTAAGATAAATCACCTTTCTGTGCATAAATACAATTCCTTTATATTTTACTGGTTTTTATATAAATGTTAAATTAATTTTTAACCAATGAATTCATTTTATAATTTTATAAACTATGTATTTTCATAAACTAGTCAATACTATTCATCACTGCTAATTTAATTAATATTTTATATATTATTATATTAAATAATCATATTTTAATAATATTTCATTTTTTAGTTAAAATGGGTCTTTCCTGTAATGCATACTACCAATGAAATTATTCATTGTGTGTAACACAAGATAAATCAGTATATCATAAATTGAAATCTATAGAATATATTAAATTTTATTAAAATACTAAAATACCATAACGTCTTTAGTAGTTATATTCCATTTCTAGTTTAGTGTTGCGTGTCATACACGCTATCGAATAAAATATGAAATTTTATAATTTTCAGGGTATTACAATATTATATTATCTAAAGGGAATAATTTTTAATGTTTAGTGAATTGGACATTCAAAATTAAACAAATATATTTACATAAAAATATTAAAATTTAATAGGATGATTATTTATTTTTTAATTCTAAAATTATTATCTTTTAAATTCATATCAAAGGGCATGTATTTTATGACGAAACCATTTTTATAATAGAAAAACATTTAGATTATTATTTTTGGTTGTTTTTTAAAACCTTTACCTTATTTTAAAAGTAGTGCCTTTTTTATTCTCATTTATACATTATTTCAAAAGGGGGGAACGGTTATTGGATGTCAAAAATGGGGGACAAAATTAATATTAATCTTCATGAATATGTATTTTTGTTTAATAAACAATAAAGAGATGTTTCACAAATTCTTTGTTTCTATAGTTTTATTTAGATAATAATACATTAATTATCATATAATAATGATTTTACTTGGATATAATTTATGGGGGAGAATGTTTTTTTCAATTGAATATTTAGGGAGAGATTTAGGAAATGTGATGTATTTTATTTTCAATAGTGTGAAAATAGGAAGTTGTCTCTTTTATATTTTAGTAAACAATTAACCTTTCCATGAATATACAATTCTTTTTAAAAATAAAAATATTTTTTAGGGAGGTTTTTCCTTTGAAACATCATTTAATTTCATCATGAAATCACAATATAATATTTAGTAGAATTGTTTTCAAATTAAATATTATCTTATAATTAATATTTGTTATAAGAAGAAAATACAGTAAAATAATTTTTATTAAATACTTAATTTCATCATATATAAAATCACTATAGAGATGATGGGTTTACATAATTGAAAGACATAATGTTACTAATAGTTCCTCATAAGAGTTATAAAATGTTTCTAATTTTTTTATTTTTAACTAGGAAGAATATATATTATGAATATTGAAGTCGCTTACAGATTTAGGTATAAATTAATCCACAAAATAATTATTAGAATATATAAAGAAAAAAATTATTTTTAATGTTTTGAAAATATAGATTTTATGAAATTGATTGTTACCATTAGCTTTTATGATCAATGGAATTGTTTTTTGGGTTTTTTGTTAGACAAAAATTGTGTGAGGTTTATCATTGTAAAGATATTCATAAATTTCCATTTGAAGTCATATTGTTTTAAATCCTGTATGATTGGTTTATATCAATGATTGGAAAACTGAGATGTTCCAGATCCAATGTGAATGAGAACAATTAGGGATGTGAAGATTGAGTTAAGGATGACCTTTTATTATAGATGGATTTCAAGGATTACGTGATATTTTTTTAAATCATATCAATATAGGGAATCTAGAGATTATAATATCAATTCAACTTATGATGGGATTATGTTGAGAAATTATGAGGATATAGAAACATGTACTATGGATAATGTTGAAAGATATTCCATTAAATTTTGGTAAAAGTGTAACTTTATAATATATATTTTAATTTTATTTCGATTGATATATGATATTCCTTATTTTTTTATATTATGCATAAATCTATTTTATAGTATTTACTTAATTTTGAGGAACATTTGAAAAAATGAAATTCCTATATGATTACATGTTTTATGAATTTTTATATTTTTACTATATTAATTTTAATACTATAAATTATTCCATTTTTAGTATTTTTAGTGTGATATTTTTTAGTGAGTAGATCATAACATCTGGTAGGTTTAAAAATATAGGTTGCAGAAAATTTAAAGTTTATTTTGGACTATGATTAACAAACTCTGATAGTTTTTCAAATATATCTTATTGATGGAAAAAATCAAATATCGTAAAGTGTATATCACAGATGAAACATGTAGTAGAAAATATTATGACTCATATAATGGTAAGATAAATTGTTATTGAGATGAAAATTTTTGTGAAAAAAAATCCAAATTCAAATTGGTCTATTCTTTTTACCCCTTCATGTGATGAATGTTGAACAATCTCACTATATTCACCACTTTTTCAATACCTAATAATGATGGTACCTAGTTTTAATGTAATGATATGACATACAATGAATGGATTTAGGCCTATAAATATTTTATATAAGCCTCCACTTCAAGTGGTATTCCTTCATAAGAGAGTTTAAAGGAGGGTGTAAATTGTATGAACGTTGTTAAAATAATATTTTTAACATGAAGGCCCCTAAAAAAGATTTTTTTGAAATTTTTATTTCCCTGAATCTCACTCCCACAAGAAAATGAGAAACATGTAATTTTAATTAACTCGAGGAATATAGTAAACCCCACTAATATATTGAATGATATATAGATACTTCACACATTTTTGTGAAATCTTGGGAAACAGCCGCCTACTAGATGAAATATTTTCAATTAGCCTTATTGTAACAAGTGTTTTTTCTTATTCCTATTCAACCTTAGTTGTTGGTGTCCACTTGATTTATAGATTCATATTCGACAAATATCCATTTGAAAATGAACCAATCAATAGATCGACATATTTTGTGTGAATTCTGATATTGTAATCTCTTGGTGGAAGTGTAACCCGTCTATCTGATTACTCCAATGTGAACTTCAACCAAATCTAATGGGAAAAAATGTATTCTTTAAATCTTTTATGCCTTGAGGATGGGTAAGACATATTTTTTTAGTGAAAATTTTTTGAGGAAAACTGAAATGGTTTATATTCCACATAGATCATCTCTCTATCGATCCTAGTGGCCCACATAGTTTCCCTTAATGAAATAAAGTAATCCATTTATTCAGAGTTTCATGGTACATTGTATTTAATTACATTGTTTTTTCAAAAATATGATAAGATTATAATTTATAAACACAAACCCATGAATTTTATTATATCATGGTTGGTAACTCAGAGTTGTTTAAACCCTCACGTACACTAAATTTAGGGATGAAGGTTCTAGGTGCAGTGGAAGCTTGGTTGGGACGACACCCAACATTGATTTTCACCATGATTAATGAATATTCCGAGATCAATATGATGATGAAATCCAGTCTGTATGGAATATAATCAAAGATTTAGATAAATAATAAAGTGGTCCGAATCCTTTCGAGGGGATCTTTCACGTCGTGTTTATAATTAATTTAATTAATGTCGTAAAGAAAAAAACTAATACCTGGATCATTGGTATTTTTCTTCGTTGATGATGATGATATTATAAAATTACACATCTGGATTATCTTTTTGATCTTGTACGTATCAAAACTATAATCCCTTTGGCATTGATCCACACATGCTCTGATGGCCTCCGATCAACACAGCTTATTCTCCAGGTGTTAGCGCGGTGAAACGAGTGTCTTGTGTCGGTCATTCTTGATCGTTTCTTCTTTAGTCATAAATAATGTCTCTCATTCTTGAGAGGGGAGAAAAGTGTATTTGAGAGAGAAATTTTTTAGCTCAACAATTAGAAATTCTCTAGGAGTGTGGTGTGGTGTATGGCACAATAGGCGTACTTTTCTATTTATATACATTGAAATACAGTTATAATATTTAATTGCATAGAAAAAATTAAATACATTCATGAACAAAGATAACACCCATGAATTTAATAATAATACTGCGTCGTTATTTATGGTGTGCCAAATTGTGAAAAACGGAATTATAACTAAAATTTCCTGTCACAAAATAATTGCTGCGTTATTTTAATTTCTGGCCACTATTTAACTAATTATTGATCGTCTTGTAAATAATTATTTTATTATTTCACTGACCTTGGTCTACTGAAACTCCACATCCATTTATTGAACACCCAAATATATAAATAAATTATTTTTTCCCATTAAAAATATTATATTTACTAACTAGTAAATAAATATTAATTAAATGTTAAATAAAATAAATAAATATATTTTATTTAATTTATGCGTTCATTTTAAATTGAGTAAAATTATTCCACAGTCTTGAGAATAAAATTTATTTCATTAAATAAATTCAATTATAATTTAAATAAGACCACCAAAAATAGTTAGTGTTTGACCCTCTAGGATTATATATTATTGGCATTAGGCAAGCTTGCCTAAAGTCCAAGAGTATTGTCTAACAACGGGTAAAGGTACCCATGATAAATAATGTAAAGTCACAACAATGACATCCACATATGAGCACTAATGGTGTAATAAAATCGCTTTTTCATAATATCCCATCAAGCCGGTTTCATTATTGTCTCATCAAATTTTATTCTTCATACGTAATTCTTAGACTACCTGAAATAAACTCATCATCACACCATGGCCATGGAATTTCGCATTAATGTTCTATTTCAATGAAAGGGTCGAGATATCAACTTCCATAAATGGAAGGAACAAATCCATCCTCGACTTATCCATTAATATCATGCCACTCGTGACACACCCAACATACCCTACTTCCCGCCAACTATCTACGTGACAGTTTTCGTCAGTAAATCAAAGTGAGTAAGTTAGGACACGTATTAATGATAATCTTAAAGTCTAAGGATCATTACACATGGTCACTGATAGAAATATTTGATGAAACCAAAACATGTGGAATTCATACTAGCGCGTCTGTTCTCATAATCTCCTATATTAGTGATTACCAAGTGCGAACTTCCTGAGAGAAAGTCTCATATTATTATGAGTACTAGCACAAGACGGTCTGCATGCTATGTGTCCCATATTAGCATGTCATCCATATACAAAACTATATTTATGAAAATTGATATTACATTTATATGTTCTCATCATAGCGAGGAATTTCCATGTCCTTATCAATGTAGAAAATAATCTAGGACATTATTACATCATAGTCATGTAGAAAAATGAAAAATATGTAATAATATAGTAAATATCCATGTAATCAACGTAAAACCAGTTTTTTATAGGACACTAACTCTTAAAAACTCCCAATTGGACTAGAGACAACTTCCTACGACTTTCAGTCCGCCAAACCTCACATGATGATCAAGTGTCTGTAGAGTCAAGGCTCTAGTCAAGGGGTCTGCCACATTGTCATTCGTGGAAATACTGCTCACTAAATCTTCACCTCTCTAAGAAAAATCCCTCAAGATATGATTCTTCCAATGTATGTGTTTCATCCACTGATGTGACCTTGGATCTTTTGCGAGAGCCACCACTGCAGCATTATCACAGTATAATGTGAAGGGATCATTACCGATATGCATCACATCTAGTTCCTAAATAAAGTTTCTTATCCAAACTAATTCTTTATCTACCTCAAAAGTTGTGATATACTTGAAATATATTGTAGAATCTGTGACCACACTTTTCTTTGAGCTCTTCCAACTTACTGCACCTCCATTTAAATTGAAGATATATCCCATTTCTGACATCATGTGATCTTGATCAGTCTGGAAACTAGAATCTACATATCTTATAATGACTAGTTCCAAATCTCCTCCATAAACATGGAGCATATCCTTAGTACGCCTTAGATACTTTATGATAGTCTTGATTGCCATCCAATGGTGGTCATCTAGGTCAGCTTGATATCTACCTACCGTACTCAAAGCGTAGGCAACATGCAGCCTAGTATATAGCCTGGCATACATAACTGACCCAATCACTGATTTGTATGGATTCCATACCATTATCTTTCTTTCCTCATGTTTCTGAGAACACAATTTTGTAGAAATATGAATTCCATGTGACGCTGGAAACAATCCCCTCTTGGATTTTTCCATACCTAATCTCTTCATTAACTTATCAATTTATACACATTGACATATTCTCATCAGTCTCTTGGATCTATCACGATGGATCTTGATCCCAAGAATATATGTTTCCTCCCACAATTCCTTCATAGAGAAGCATTGATTCCAACATGCCTTAATAGAATGTAAGACTGGTATCTCTTTTCCAATAAATAATATTTCATCAAAATATACTATTAGGAAAACAACTGCACTCCCACTAAATCTTTTGTAGACACAAGGATCACAACCATTCTTGATAAAACCAAATTCTTTTATGGATTCTCAAAATGAATGTTCCATGATCTGGATTCTTTCTTTAATCCATAAATGGATTTCTGTAACTTGTATACCTTATTGAAATCCTTTAGAGTCCCAAACCCTTCAGGTTGTATCATGTAGACATCTTCCTGAAGGTTCCCATTAAGGAATTCTATTTTTAAATCCATTTTCCAAACCTCATAGTCATGGTAAGACACAATGGAAAGTAGAATTCTGATAGATTTCAGCTTTGCTACTAGTGGGAAGGTTTCATCGTAGTCAATTCCTTGATATAATTTAAACCCTGTTACAACCTATTGTGCCTTATAGGTACTGACTTGTCCTTTCATGTCCATATTCTTATTTAATACCCATTTGAAAAAAATAGGCTTTACATCAACTAGAGGATCTACTAAAATATAGACTTGGTTTTTGTACATGGAATCTATTTCAGAATTCATGGCTTCATGCCACTTAGAAATGTCTATGCCACTTACTCTTTCTTTATAGGTTAGAGGGTCATTATTATCAACTAATAATGAGTCCCCATCCACTATAACTAGAAAACCATGCCATTATAGTTATCTAACCTCTCTTGTACTCCTACACAATACTTGTGTCTCTGGAACAAATTCTTCTTCCACAAAGCATTGTAGAATCTATTCTTGTACCAACTCTTGTGTATCATGAGCCTCAACTTCCTTGAGGTCTATCTTGCTCCCAAAATCTCTTTTGAAGATGTTATACCTCTCAAATTATATCTCATGTATTGCCACTATAACCTTTTTTTCTGAGGGTTTGTATAAGTAATATCCCCTTTTTTCCTTGGGGTATTCTATAAAGGTACACTTTGTGCCGTGGGGGTGTGAGTTTGCTACCTGAAAAGGCCTTAACAAATGCTTCGCTACCACACACTTGTAAATTCGATAACATGGATTTTCTTCCACTCCAGAACTCGTATGGAATACCATTTATTGATTCAGTTGTTACATGGTTTCGTATGTGTGCCGCTGTTTGTAATGAACACACCCAAAGGATAATGGATGACATTCATGACTCATCATTGATCTCACCATATACAACTAGTTGTGATTACTCTTTCATTTACTCCATTCCACTGAGGTGTGTAAGGATTGGTGAATTGGTATAGGATCCCAAACTCTTGTAAGTAATCAATAAATTCTTGACTAAGATATTCCCCACCTCATTCTGAACAATGTTTCTTAATCTTCTTACCAATATGGTTCTCATCTTATTTCTTGTATTCCTTGAACTTATCAAAGAAATATGACTTATACCTCATTTAGTATATATATCCATATCTACTAAAATCATTATAAATTGTTATGAAGTATGATCACCCACCCATTGTTCAATTATAAATGCTCCACACACATTTCTATGAACCTATTCAAGAATCCATTTAGTCCTTTCACCTTTCCAAAAAAATGATACTTTGGTCATTTTGCCTTGTAAACATGCATGGCATATGCCGAGTGGTTTTAGTTCAAAAAAATCTAAATATCCACCTTAATGTAACTTTGTCAAGCGTTTCTTGTTTACCTGACCTAACCGGTGATGCTAAAGTTTGGTGTGGTATTAGTCATGTGAAGTATCTTTGTCATCAATTTACATTACTTTGTTTTTACATCTAACACATAAAGATCATTGTATAAATATGCCCTACCAAAACAAATGCTATCTTTATAAAGAAGAAACATTCATTTCCAAACCTAAAAATGAATCCATCTATATGATGTCTGTATAAAAAAATTATGTTTTTTATAGAATGCATATAAAAACAACCCTTTAACACCAACATTATCTCAGTTAGAAACGTGAGGTTGTGGTCCCCAATTTCTACACCAACTAGTTTGGCTTCATTGGATGCTCATAGATCTACTTCCCCTCAATCAATATTCGTGAATCTACTTTGTTCTTGTAGTTGGATACATATGTGAGCACCACAAGCTATATCTAATACCCAATTTTTAGAAACAGATAGATTTCATTAAAAAACAAACACACCTGAAGCTCCCCCTTTCATCTTAGGATGGGTGTAGTTCTTCATCCAGTAGTCCTTCTTGCCACATGAAAAACAAACATCCTCTTGTTCCCTTAACTACCCTTTGATCTTCCTTTTCATTGATGTTCGTGAAGAAGATTTGGGCTTAAATCTCTTCGCCCTCCTCTTCCTCTTATTCACCATAAGGACAGAAGAATTTTCGCGCGTCATATCTTTTTCCACTTGGAGAATGAGGAGAAAAAGATCAGATAAATACTTATCAATGTTTTTCATATTTAAATTGACAACAATGTTAGAGAATCTCTGAGAGAGTGATGCAAGAATGAGATCAGTGACCAGTTTTTCATGGAGTTTGAACCTGAGAACCTCCATGCACTCAATGTATCCAATGATCATGACTAAATGAGGCCCAGCTGGGGCACGTTCTCTGATCTTACTTTGAAAATGTTCCTTACATATCTCAAAGCATTCTTTACTTTCTCTCTCCTAGTAAAGACCACTGAGGTTCCCGAGCATGCTATTAGAATCCATGTTTTCATGAGACTTTATGAGATCACTAGACATTGATAAAAAAACATGGAATTTCAACCGCATCATTCATATATTTCTTATAGACCAAGAAATCCTCATCACTTTCCTACTTGGTAGGCGGAACAGGTAATGCTGATTTCATCACGTAAGACTTTAATTCATGGCGTAGGATAACTCGAAGGCATCTAAACCATTTTTGGAAGTTACTACTGGTGATGATATTGTCTTTATCTAGAATCGATCGTATGGATAGTGTGGTTAATTAGTTTTTCATTTTTCTTCTACAAATAAAAGATCATATCATTAGTATATTCTTAATTACATTCAATGAGAAATAATAAATTTTATTAAGCCTCCCAATATTTTATCAAGTCTTAATGGCCCTCACCATTGAACTCGGAATGTCCAGTTTCCATGACATTATAGTGGCATGGATTTATATTCCCCTTCGCATAAACCCAACATGGGATAGTAATGAAATTAGAAGGTATTTTGTTAGGTAGGTCTTTACCAACTACATTCTTGCAGTTCCTTGATCTATTGAGTGGACTCAACAATGTTAAAATCATGACTTTGGATTTCTTAAACTTCTACCTCCAATATTACACCAAGTCTAGCATGGGAAACTACTTTTTATGTAATGTGGTTAAGTCAACCTGTAACCTTTTATAAAGGATTCATGTATTAATGTATGTCTCCCAATAAGGGTTGGTCAAAAACATAGTTTAATTGAGTTTTTTCCTTAATCAAGTAATGGTATGCTTGGTCTGATGTAATATTTTATTTGTGGGATTTTTATCTCTTATGCATTAATTAATTATTATCACATGCTTGTTAATATTAATTGGATCATACTTAAGTGATTAACCATGTCTTGATAATATTTACACATAAGTCTTGTTTATTTTAGTTCCATCTTGCATGCCTGTTTATTTCATTAATTTTGTGATCGTAAAAATACATCTACAATGAAGAACCATGAAAATGGAAGAAAAAAACAAATTAAATGGAATGATCATGACCTTTCCTCATGGTTAGTTTATCTAGAAGTTTATAAACATACCCTGGTATAGGGGAGAAACACCTTGAACCTTTTGGTTTTGGGTTTACAACTTCCACCTATCCACCTCCATATCTCCAAGGATTGGTTTCGCCTCAGCTCCATAATGAACCTCATACACTATTTCGTTAGATCCATTCATTACATATTCTCCTTTTATTAACTCACATGTAGGAGAGAGGTAAATGGGGTTTTATATAAAATAAACCTTGGGCATGCAGACCCTACATATTAATAAGGAGAAGGCTTTCAGGCCAAAAAATTTAATTCAAATTAGTAAATTAAAAGAAACCATCCACATACCAAGGTCTTGGTTTAGTTTAAGATCATCCATACATGCGATGATATTTATGCATAAATAAAACTAGAATTCAATTATTTTTTCATTCTCATTTAAGATAAATCACGCTTGAATCAATTAATTGTCATCTTTAATTAATGAATCATTTTACCATAAATCCTTTTCTGAATTTCCTTGAGATTATAATCCATCATAATTTTAAATGAATAAGTTAATTTAAAATTATCTTTGTAGGTAACTTGTACCTTGGACGCAACCTAATAAATTCATATACATAACTACCCCATTAGTAGAAATGAACATTACACAGATGTTAAATTAAACACATATATAAACAACACTTATCATGTGTTGTACCTCAACATTACGCCCGCATGATGGTACACGTCTCAATGTTTTATATAATATAATAATAAATTTTAAAAAAATATGAATTATTTTGATGATTACACGATGTGTAGTTCCAACTACACAACGTGTACTGTTGTTTCACCGTCTATCTGATGTACATGCCCGAGGAAACGACATGTGAGTGTACTTCAGAAATATTTGGTTTACACAGGGGGCCGAGTGGGCCACACGCCATGTAGATCATCGTTACACAGTCTCTAGAAGGGAAAGCCATGTACGGTGTACACGGTCCAACCCTAACCAGAAGTGACTACACGCTGTGTCCATTTCGGTCACACGACGTCTAATTCTGAAACTGTGTGCCACCTGTTCCTAGTCAACAAACGGAGTCATTTAAGACTTATAAAGACTATAACACATGGATTGGTTTGGCGGACCAATCTGATGCATTGAATCTTGACTACATGGTGTGTATTTCTGAATACATGTCATGTGTTTGGGTGTTGTACGACCAAGAAACTTAAGCATCTACGGATGAGATCCACAATTTTATTTTAATCAAAATTAAATGAAAAGATAATTTTTGTAAGGTGAATGAGAAATGAAAAAGGAGGAAAAGACCTCTAGATTCAGATTTGTATAATGATTAACTTCAATTGAAACAAGAAAATTATTAAATGCATAATTCTTCAACGAAATATTTAGAATATTATAAACTATGATGTAACACCTCTAATACCACTTGACGGTTCCGGGCACATAAGAAGCATGGTATGGATGGAACCCAACTTTGATTTTTACCATGATCAATTATTATTCTAAGATTAATATGATGATGGAAACCAATCTCCATGAAATATAATCAAAGATTATGATAATGAAGGTAGAGGCCTGAAACCTTTTGAGAGGATCTTGCACACAATGTTTATAATTAATTTGATTAATTTCATAAATAAAAAAATAATACCTAGATATTTGGAATTTTTCTTCATTGATGGTGATGATCATCAATATTGAACTTTCCAAATTATCTCTCTGTGCTTGTAACGATCAAAACTAGAATGCCGCTAGTTGTGATCCATGCATGCTTTGATGGCCTCCGATCAACAACACTCATTCTCCGGGTGCTAGCATGGTGAAATGGGTGTCTTGTGTATGTCGTTATTGATCGCTTGTTCTTCGCCTTGAAGAACGTATCTCATTATTGAGATGGAAGAGAAGAGGATTTGAGAGAGAAATTATATGTATCAACCATTCTCAATTCACCAGGTGTGTGGTGTGGTGTAAGGCACAATGGGTGTACACACCTATTTATATACATGGAATTTTAGTTACAATATTTAATTGCAAAGAAACAATTAAATACATTCATGAACTTAAAGAAGACCCATACATTTAAAACCTATACCACGTCAATATATATGGTACACCAACTTTCAAAAAATGAAATTATAGATAAAATTTCACGTCACAAAATATTAGAAATGTTAATTTAATTTTTTCCAACTTGTTAAATTATTATTTACTATCTTGTAAATAATTATATTACTAATGGACTGACCTTGGTCCGCTTGAACTCAACTTCCATTTCTTGAACACCCGAATAAATAAATAAATACTTTATTCTCTTAAATAAATTTTTATTTACAAACTGGTAAATAAATATTTTTTAAATAGTCAATAAAATAAATGAATAAATTTTATTTAATTTATGCGATCAGTTTAACTTGAATAAAATTATTCCACAATCTTGAGAAAAATATTTATTTCATTAGTTAAATTCAAATTGAATTTAATTGAGACCACCAAAAACAAGTAGTGTGTGACCCACTTGGATTATTTCTCATTGGCATTAGGCGGGCTTTCCTAAAGTCGAAGAGTAGTGTCTAGAAACGAGTCAAGGCACCCAATAGAAAGAACATAAAGTCCCAACAATGACATCCACATACGAAAGCTCACTGGGTAATATAATCTCATTGTTGCAATATCTCATCAAGAAGGTTTCTTGATTATGTCATCGAATTTGACCCATTAATAACATGCCACTAATGACGCACCCAACATACCATACATCCCGACAATTGTCTACGTGAAGGTTTTTGTCAGTAAATCAAAGTACGTAAGTCGTGACACGTATTAATGTTAATCTTAATGTCTGAGGATCATTACACATTCTCACAGATATAAATATCTGATGACACCAAAACATGAAAAATTTCTACAAGTGGGTCTGTACTCATAATCTCCTATCTTGAAGATTACTATGTTCGAACTTCATGAGAGGAAGTATCATCTACTTATGAGTACTTGCACCTGATGGTCTACATGCTATGTTTCCATCAAAGCATTTCATCGAACCATATGTCCATATTTAAGAATATTTTTAAATAATTTTGAGGTTCTCATCATAAAGGGGAACTTCCATGAACATAATAATGTAACAAATAATCTATGACAATATTACATCATAGTCATGTAGAACAATGGACAATATGTAATAATACATTAAATATCCATGTAATCAAAGTATAATTATTTGGTTCTAGGAAACCAAATCATACAAGAGAAAAATTATCAATCTATGATCATTTTATCATTGATGAACTCATAATGACTTAGGTGGGATGTGATCCAATTTAAAATCGCCTGGAAAGGGTAAAAAAACTATGAACTAGGCCTTCCCCTTTTGAATTTTTCTAAAGAGGAGATAAAATTTCACCAGTATTATAAATTATTGGTTATTTTATTTTATTTTCACTTTATTAGATTCCATCATAGACATAAAAAATATATTCTTGTGTGGGATTCACACAATGGTAATAGATATACATTGAGAAACATCAGATCAAATCCTTCAATGTTTACCATTCTATCATCCATGGGGGGACCCTCCCATCCAAAATTGGTGTAGATCCTTTACTACATCTATTTGGATATATTAATATTGAAAGGAGACTAGGGGAGTTTCAGGTGAATCAATGTCCCTAAATTTCAATACCTAGTTAAAATTTAATTCTTATTCAGAAAATATATCATATATTTCACACTGATGCAGAAACAATAATTAGACACATCAAGTTTAATAGTATGTTTCACCTCCTTTACAAGATGTCTTTTTCCTCAGTGTATCATGATTATTATCCCACACACAGTTTCCCCTTGTTTTTATCTAAAGTAAACAATACTAGAGTTTGTCGAGAACATGTTATACCTATTAGCTTCAAAAAGTTACTATATAACATTTAATAAATAGAGTGACTCTTCTTGAATTTTTGTTATTGATTTATATATGAGCCGCAACATGAACTCCATTTATGAACATATTCTTATTATCTTTATAATATTATTCCTTAGTTTTTTTCAATAAATTGTAAATATTTATATTCTTGATCAATATCATCTTTATAATTTTTCTTATTTTATATTCAATTCATATTTCAAATAATATTTTACCACAATGATTTTTGGATATTTTAATTACTTCTCACCATTCAAAACTTTTATTGTATATTCATTTTAGCTTATTCAAGTTATCAATTTTGTTCATCCTTTCTATTAAATTTTCTTAAAGACTCATATTATTCATGATTTTTAGAAACATCATGTTCTTATATCGATTAAATAATCACAACTGAAAACATTATTTGAAATATTATCTATGTGTGAATAGATTAATGAACTACTACATGGATGATCATATTTTATTATTGGACATATCTAAATAACATTTATCTTCCATGTTCAGTCCTTCTTCTAATATTTCTTCAATCGTTATCATTTTTTTCATGATGTTGAATCCTTGAAGAATTGATCAGCACCATTATGTAATTATTTTTATGTTTAACTCAATGTTTTATTAGAATATTTCTAAAAATTATGATTATTTTATGATGCTTACACACACTTCTTATATGAAAATGATATATATGTAATTAATTTATACAGAAATGATTGTTATAAAACCACCATATCATGTTTATGAAGCATAGATATTTCTCATTCATCCTCAAGGATGATTTTTTAGTATCTCTATATTGATATTTATATATGCCACATCATGTTTATGAGAATGATGATAATGGTTATTTATATATTTAACTAACGATTTCATAGTGTTTGGGACATTTCTAATTTTCATTCTCAAAACAATATATTCCATATCATCTTAAAATTAAATTATAATTTTTTTAACCTAACTCAATGCCTTCAAAAATTATTTAAATAATCATAGAGATTTATCCAAAGGATAACCATTCAAGGAGTTCTCTCCAAATTCATTAAAAGTATTCTTATAAATCATGAAATCCAATGTTGGTTTCATCACTCCCAAATATTAGTTAAAAACATACAAAATCAATCATCTCTGTTGTGGAATGAACATTCAAAATATATAAAATTATTTTTTTCATGATGGCAGGTACATTAATTATGATTGTTAATAAATAATTTATCGAAAATATAATACCATCTCTATGGTTTCAATAATACCTCGACTTATTTATTGGTAATATGACACATTTCTCCCCCTATTTATAAGAAAACAAAAGTTAATAAAACATAGGTACAAACACCAACATTCCCAATGAAAAAAGTCATAAAAGAATCATAACCTATTATATATGAGCTATATCATAGTTTAAAAGAAGACTGACTAGATATTACATCAATGATATCTGAAAAACAACTCATCTTAAATATGTTAGATCTTCATTATAGTGTAAAAACAATTCTATAAATTATTTAATAGATTCCTTCAGGTAAAACTAGATATAAAAGTTATAAAATAGCATATAAAAATATATAAAGCATTCTCCCTAAAATAAAAAACATCCTTATGAGTTTAATAAATATTATATAGAGGTGGGAACTAAAAATATTTATACCTCAGTGAGTTGAAGTCTGTTTCACTCTCATTTATAGTCATATCTTCTTTAGTTGTTCTGTTGTCAGGGGCTTAGTAATAATAGCATCCTATTGATCCTTATAAGAAATAAAATTAAATATTAAAACACAATTTTTCCTATTTAATTTTAGTACATGATACATGATATCAATGTATGGGGGTGTCACGACCCGTCCTCGGGGCCCGTGCCGCGACTACCCCAAGCCCGCCTTCCATAGGCCAGGGGCTGGCAACTAGCACCAAAGGCGTAAAATCCTGATAACTGGGAAGGCATTGCCATTATAAAAGAAAACAAGCACCACAGAGTACAAGAGGAAACAAAACACTACGTACAAAAGAAATGCTGAAAAGTAAATGGGCCAGAATACAAACCCAAAAGAAAGTACAACTACAACTGAACAAGGTACAATAGCAAAAAGACAAACAGCTGGAAGAGGGAAGCAGCTCCTGGGTCGTCCTCCTCGGGTCCTACCTGAAGGGTAGGTACAGATAGAGCAGCTCCTGGTCGTCCACCTCAGATCCTACCTAAAGGGTAGGTACAGATAGCCTCCTCCACGCTCTCATCCGTTAACCTCCTCTGTGAGTCGTCTCGTCGCGTAGTCCACCTCCGGGTACGGACTCGTCGTGTAGTCCACCTCCGGGTACGGACTCGTCGTGTAGTCCACCTCCGGTTACCGACTCGTCGTGTAGTCCACCTCCGGGTACCGACTGGTCGTGTAGTCCACCTCCGGGTACCGTCCAATCCTCGAACACTCGGCCTCCGTCAGCATTTCCCGTCGTCTGCAACCAACACAACGAGGTGCGGGCATAGCCCGGGCAGGGGTGTGTATAACGATACTCAGTAGTGGACCCGAGACCCTCAAGGTCTCACTAAACCAACAAGGATAACCACAAGAAGATCTCAACAGATAACCTCTACTTAGATATATGCCCATACATATACCTAAGTTATCAAATAACCCATCTCAATCATGAGGAAACACAAGGATTGTGAAATCAACGGATAACCACTACCCAGGTATATGCCCATACATATACCTAAGTTATCAAGTGACCCATATCAATCATGAGGCAAACACAAAGGTCAAAAGTCTCAGCTCAAATCAGGATTTTCATTAACAAAACCATAACTGCTGAAGAGAACCATCTCTGGAGTGTACAGTGGTCTTGTCACGACTCTGAGGTACTTCTCACTAACCTAAGACTGCTGAGGTACTCCTCCTGTCAAGTACTGCGGGTTTGCGGCCAAATACTGGGCGCTCCGTCCGCTGAGGGTCTGTCGCCAAATATCGGGTGCTCCCACTAATAGCCTACAGAGGTACTCCTCTTGTTGAGTACTGCGGGTTTGCGGCCAACTACCAGGCGCTCCGTCCGCCGTGGGTCTGTCGCCAAATACCGGGCGCTCCGTCGACTAGGCTAGTCCACTCACTCCAAGTCGAGTCGGTCAAGCAGTCGTCAGGTCTCAGCCGGCTACACGGTCTCCGTACTCCGCACACTCGTCTCTGGGAGGGTCCGCTCCATGAGCTACTGGTCAATACTCCAAGTATCACAAAGTCCCGCAAAGAATTATCTCAAGGGACCACCTCGTCATAGGGGTCTCAACGCAACAGACGACGCGTCAATCGGACGCCTGGTCTGTGAGTTATTGGCCTTTTCGTCTCAGGGGCCCGGTTGGTTTCGAGTGCGAAACAATCCGGCCGTAACTCAACTATACACCGAACACTCATAGGGTATACTCATATGGACCGTTTCTCAACGAGATCACCGACGCCGCTGACGGTTCGTCAAACGAACGTTCTATCAGAAAGGTATCAGCTTTTCCGTTCCAGGGGCCCGATTGGATTTCGGTGCGATCCAACCCGTCCACTATCCAACTGTATCCAAATCTCGGCGAAGAATGCCAAAAGTTACGTATCATCAACAGGAACTCAATGCAACAGACGACGCGTCAATCAGACGCCCGGTCTGAGAGTTATTGGCTTTTTCGTTCCAGGGGCCCGGTTGGT
Source organism: Viscum album (assembly GCA_963277665.1). Lineage (NCBI taxonomy): Eukaryota > Viridiplantae > Streptophyta > Magnoliopsida > Santalales > Viscaceae > Viscum > Viscum album. The sequence goes on along the minus strand of OY728125.1, from coordinate 169,450,235 downwards.
TTTCGGTGCGATCCAATCCGACCGCACTCCGTCGGAATCCAAACCTCGATCGGAGTAAGCCAAAAGATCCTTCTCACTTAGGAGAATTCAACAAAGCTGACGACACGCCAATCGGACGTTTGTAGCTCAAGATATGAGCGTTTCCGCTCCGAGGGCCGGGTTTGTTTCGTGTACGAACCAACCCGGCCGAACTCAAAGTATTCCGAAACCTTAAGTGCGATATACCGAAATGACCGTCTCAATCCAAGGATCGTGTTTCCGCTGACGGAGGGTCGTTTGGTGGCCCGTAGCTCAACATAAGGCCATTTGAACAAAAACCGTCCAAAGACGGGGGTCCGGGCCCGGGCCGAGCCTGTCACGACCCGCCCTCGGGGTCCGTGCCGTGACTACCCCAAGCCCGCCTTCCATAGGCCAGGGGCTGGCGACTAGCACCAAGGCGTAAATCCCGGTAAAAAGGGAAGGCATTGCCTTTGAAAAGTAAACACACACCACAGAGTAAACAAGCGGAAAGTAAACACTAAACAAAAGCAGAGTACTACTGAAAGTGCGGAAAAGTAAATGGGCCAGTATACAAACCCAAACTGAAAGTAAAGTACAACTCGAAAAGGGAAAATCAGAAACTGAAAAGTAAAAGCCGCTACTCCGAGCTGTCCACTGGAAATCCCACCTGAAGGGTGGGTACAGATAGCTCCTCTGCTCCACGGGTCCCGCCGTCGGCTCCGTGCACGTCCCGCCCAGTGGTCCACCTCCGGGTACCGTCCCGCTCTGCAAGCCTCAGCTAAGGTCAACGCTGTCCGTCGTCTGCAACCAACACAACGTAGTGCGGGCAAAGCCCGTGCAGGGGTGAGTATAAGCTACTCAGTAGGGACCCCGAGACCCCTGAAGGTCTCTCAAATCCACAAAGGATAAACCACGAAGAAAAGTACCATCACGAAGTAACAACCGACACTGCTTAGGTATATGCCCATACATATACCTAAGTCATCAATTCAAATACGCTCCAACCTCCGAGCCCAAGTACAACTCAGTCCACACAGGAAAGTAAACGTATTCCACACAGGAAAGCAAAACGTAATCCACACAGGATTGCTCAACACAATCCACACAGAAAGCAATAGGATTCAGCTCACACAGGTATACTTCTTCAAGGACGATAAAGATGATCACTGATCCATCTAAGTCGTCGGACCCACGAAGGATCGATAGGTAACTAACCCCCGCAAAGACCCACACAGGATCGGGCCCACACAGAACCGCTGAGCGCAAGGACCCACACAGGATCGGGCCCACACAGGACCTGTAGCACTGATCCACGTAGGATCGCTGAGTGCTGTAGTCGTCGTCGTCGAATCCACACAGGATCTCTGTACTGTCGTCGTCGCAGTCACAGTAGCAGTAGTAGTCGTAGCAGTAGAACAGTCGCAACCAGCACTAGGGTTCCCGCACACAGCGAGCTCGTTCGGAGGGTCCGCTCCACGAGCCGAGAGGCTGATACATCAACTGTCACGAAGACCGGAGTTGATGTATCCAAAAGTTCTGTATCGTCAACAGGAACTCAACGCAACAGACGGCGCGTCGATCGGACGCCCGGTCTGAGAGTTATTGGCATTTTCGTCTCCGGGCCCCGGTTGGTTTTTAAGGCAAAACCAACCCGACCATACTCCACCTGCGTCCAAACCTCGGGCGGAGTATGCCAAAAGATCCGTCTCACTAAAAGGAACACAACGCGACTGACGGCGCGTCAATCGGACGTTCGTAGCTCAAGATATGAGCGTTTCCGCTCCGAAAGCCAGGTTGGTTACGTGAACGAACCAACCCGGCCGAACTCAAAGTAATCCGAAACCTTGAGTGCGATATACCGAAACGACCGTCTCGATCCAAGGATCGCGTTGCCGCTGACGGTTCGTCGATCGGAGGTCCGAGGCTCAAGTTATGGGCCCAAAACCGATTCTGGTTCGAAACGAGGGGGTTCGGGTCCGGGCCGACCCGGCCCGACCCCCCCCCCCCCCCCCTGGGGGGCGCGGCCACCGCGCCGCCGCGGTGGCGTCGCGAGGGGCCGCACGCGGGGAGCCCCGGTGGCTTGTCGCCGCGGGGGTGGCTGCACGCGGGGGCTAAGCCCCCGCTTCCTAGAATGGCGGCGCGGCCTTTGTGCCGCGCCCCTCTTTTTTTAAAACACCCCCCCACGTGGGGGGGCTGATTGAGCGGAACCGGGGGCCGGCTGCCCCCCTTCTTCAAAGAACCGCCCCCCTCATAAAGAGGGGGGTTTTTATGAGGTGGCCGGGGGATTAATTCCCCCGGTTTTAATGGTATCCGGCCGGCCAGCTGGCCGGCCGGTTTTCTCTAACGGGACCGGAAATTCCGGTCCCCCCTTCGGCTTCCGACGCCGGCGGCCCGGCCGCCGGTCTTCTCTTCCGCCGCGGCCCGGAACCGGCCGCGGTCTCCTCGTCCCGCCGCGGCCCGGAATTGGCCGCGGCGTTCGTCATCCGGCGCGGTGCGACGGCACCGCGCCCCTTCGCCGTGCCTTGATTCCATTCAACGCGGCGCGACGGCGTCGCGTTCTTGAAGATTCTTCCTCGGCGTGGCGCGACGGCGCCGCGTAAAATATTTGCACGATCATCCGCGTGGTGAAACGGCACCACGCCACTTGCTTCCACCCGCAAGAATAAACAAGAACGATGGAGGGGGGTTCGGCCGTGTTCGTGCAGTCCGGCCCCCCTCGCGTTAACAATAACACTTATATAAAATATTCAAAAGCCTCACGTAGACATGCGATCCACGAGCAAGAAATGGAATAATTAAAGAATAAAACAACAACCCCTACATTGGTATAAGGTTCAAAGATTCGTCTACGTTCTGCAGAAGACGGCGTCGCGGAGGTCGGGCGTCGCGGTAGCCGTTCGTCAAATCCGATGACGAAGGGATGCGTTCGAAGAGACACGTCGTTGGCGAAACTTGTACGCCGACGAAGGTTGTCCGAGGAAGAAGTGGCGTCCTCTTCGTTGACACGGAAGACGAAGAAGAGCGGAGCGGCATTCTTCGTCGGAACTTGAGTGTTCTTCGTCAAGTTGAGCGTTCTTCGTGTTCTTCGTCAGAGTTGAAGAAGAAGAAGAAAATCTCCCAAAAGCTCTCAAGGTGGCCAAAGATATTAACCAAAATAAAATAAGACACTATCTTATTTTATTAACACATCAACACAAAATAATTTCCAAAGTTTGAAATTCAAAAAGTTTAACTCCAAAATTAAATAACCCATGTCATTTAAGAGGGGGTTAAGGGTGTTGGAAGAAGATGAAAGGTTGGGAGCTTCGTGTGGGCCCCACCACACTTAATCCTCCCAAGGGAGGTTAAGTGGATGTGGGTCCCACTTCCAACCCCCTTTGGTAGGTTTTATCAAGTTATAATAAAATTTGTTCTTCACAAATTTTATTTAACTCAACTAAAACCCCAAAACTAACTTTCAACCCGCAACAAACGCAACTCCCGGAAAGGTCTCTTTAAGCGAATATCGGCGCTGCGAGTTCATCGGTGCTCTCGGATTTCAATTCCGAGCACCAGATCAAAAGTTAGGAATTCCCGCTCGTTCGTTCACTGAACGTACCCGAGCCAAACTTAGGAAATTAATTCCGGGCACTCCGGGCCTCGGAATCAGGTGCCGTCTGAAACCGCGCTCTTGTAAAATTCTAAAGAAAATTAAGAAAAAAAATTTCCCTTGAATTTTACGGGTCTTTACATTACTCCCACCTCAGGGCTTTACGTCCCCGTAAAGATACATCAAAAACTAGGGAAACAAATGAGGGTACTGAGCACGCATCTGAGCCTCCCGCTCCCAAGTGCTCTCCTGGAGATTCCCGTGCTGCCATCTGATGCGCACAAGAGGAATCGATCGCCCACGCAGGACCCGCTCCTGTCGATCCTCTATCTCCACCGGGACCTCCGTAAAAGTCTCCCCATCGTCAACGTCAAGCTCCCCATGGTCAATGATGTGCGTCGGGTCGTGCACGTATCTCCTCAGCTGAGATACGTGGAAGACGTTGTGCACCCGGTGCAACTGAGGTGGTAGAGCCAGGTGATAAGCCACCTCGCCAATCCTACTGAGAATATGGAAAGGTCCGATGAAGCGCGGAGTTAACTTGCCGCCTCGGCCAAATCTCCGAATACCACATCGAGGTGAAACCCGCAAGAAGACGTGGTCGCCATCCTCGAACTCCAGTGGCCTCCGCCTCCTGTCAGCATATGACTTCTGCCGGCTCTGAGCTGTCCTCATCCGCTCCTGGATGACATGGACCTTCTCTGTCGTGGCCTGGACCATCTCCGGTCCCACCAGTGCTGACTCCCCAGGGTCTGTCCAGCACAAAGGAGATCTACATGGTCGGCCGTACAACGCCTCGTACGGTGCCATCCCGATGGTGGAGTGGTAACTGTTGTTGTACGCGAACTCCACTAAGGGTAGGTGGTCCTCCCAGCTACGACCAAAGTCGAGGACACATGCGCGGAGCATGTCCTCAAGAGTTTGAATGGTCCTCTCTGTCTGACCATCCGTCTGAGGGTGAAAAGCTGTGCTAAGACGTAGCTGCGTCCCGAACGCCTCCTGTAACCCCTTCCAAAGCCGGGAAGTAAAGCGGGAATCTCGATCAGAGACGATAGATGATGGCACGCCGTGGAGCAGCACAATCTCCTGAACGTAGAGACGTCCCAAGCTCTCCACTGAGCCCTGCTCTCTGATGGGTAAGAAGTGTGCCGACTTGGTGAGTCGGTCAACAATCACCCAGATGGAGTCGTGACCTCTGGAAGTGCGTGGAAGTCCAGTCACGAAGTCCATAGATATGTCGTCCCACTTCCACTCCAGAACCTCCAAGGGCTGTACCAAGCCTGCTGGTACCTGATGCTATGCCTTCACCTGCTGACAGGTGAGGCATCGAGAAACGAACTCTGCTACTGCCTTCTTCATGCCCGGCCACCAGTGCTGTCATCTGAGGTCCTGGTACATCTTCGCCACTCCAGGATGTACCTCCAAAGTAGAAGTGTGAAACTCCCTCAGCACTTCCTCTTGCAAAGCGACTGGTACCATGGTACGTCCTCTGAAAAGGATGTCGTGCTCTGCTCTAAGGGAGAAACCATCAGGTGCCTGTCCCGAGGATATCTGTGCACGCCGTGTCTCACAGTCAACGTCCCTGCGATGTGCCTCCCTGACTCGCTGAAGTAGTGGAGGAGTGACTGTGAGAGACTGAAGAAAGGCTGCTCCATCTCTATCCACGAAGGATATCTGCAAAGAGGCTAGCTGCTCTGTCGCCTCCTCAAGTAGCTGAATGCCCGTCCTCCTGCTGAGGGCATCGGCTACTACGTTCCCCTTCCCAAGAGTATAGACTATCTCAAAGTCATAGTCCTGGAGGAACTCGAGCCATCGCCGCTGTCTCAGGTTCAGGTCCTTCTGCGAGAAGATATACCTGAGACTCTGATGATCGGAAAAGACTGTAAAGCGCTCGCCCATCAGATAGTGTCGCCATGTCTTCAGAGCGAAGACCACTGCTTCTAACTCCAGGTCATGGGTAGCGTAGTTCTGCTCATGCGGCCTCAACTGTCGTGATCCATAGGCGATCACTGCCCGCTCCTGCATCAGAACACATCCGAGTCCGGTCCCTGATGCATCGCAGTAGACTACGTACCCTACTCCCTCCTCAGGCAACCTCAAGATAGGTGCGCAGGTCAATCTCTGTCTTAGCTCCTGGAAGCTCTGCTGACATCTGTCTGTCCATACGAAGGGTTTCCCCTTCTTCGTCAAAGCTGTGATTGAAGCTGCAACTCTAGAGAAGTCTGGCACGAATCTCCGATAGTATCCAGCTAGTCCCAAGAAACTCTGAACCTCAGTCACGCTCCTGGGTGGCTCCCATGCTAATACAGCCTCAATCTTCGCGGGATCCACTGCAACTCCCGCCTCAGAGATAACGTGTCCCAAAAAGTGGACCTCACGTATCCAGAACTGGCACTTCGAGAGCTTACCATAAAGCTGGTGCTCTCGGAGTGTGTCAAGAACAACTCGCAAGTGATAGGCGTGCTCCTCCTCTGTCGTAGAATAAATCAGAATGTCTTCGATGAAGACCACGACAAACCGATCGAGGTATGGCTGAAAGATCCTGTTCATGAGAGCCATGAACACTGCTGGAGCATTGGTTACACCGAAAGGCATAACCAAGAACTCATAGTATCCATACCGACATCTGAAGGCCGTCTTCTGCACATCCTCGTCTCTGACTCTGAGCTGATGATAGCCTGACCTGAGGTCTATCTTCGAGTACCACCGTGCTCCCTTGAGCTGATCAAAGAGGTCATCAATCCTTGGTAGCGGATACTTGTTCCTCACTGTCACCTGGTTCAGGCGACGATAGTCAACACAAAGTCGCAAGCTCCCGTCCGCCTTCTTGGCGAACAATATCGGGGAAGCCCAGGGTGAAACACTGGGTCGGTTGAATCCCTTGCCCTGCAAGTCCTCCAACTGTACCCGTAGCTCTCGAAGCTCGGCGGGGGCCATCCGATATGCTGGAGTGGATATCGGGGTTGTCCCGGGGTACAAGTCAATATAAAAGTCTACCTATCCGCGAGTAGGTAGCCCTGGAACGTCGTCAGGAAAAACGTCCGCAAACTGATCCACCACTGCAGGAAAACCAGGACTCCGCACGTCAACTGCTCCGAGGATAAGGCTAGCCAACTGATGAGTGATGGGCTGTCCTCTCCTCCGCGGAAGTCCATCCTGTGCTGCAAAGGCTCCCTTCTCGCCGGTGAAGGTGAACCTGCTCCCGTCGGTGCGTACACATCGCACCTTGCGCCTAAAACAGTCAATCTGTGCATGGACCGTAGATAGCCAATCCATGCCCAAGATGACGTCGTAAGGCCTCGACGCTGCTACAAGAAGATCCCAGCTGAAGCTCTCGCCTCCTAGAGTAAGCTCACACTGCCGTCACCAGTGCGTAATCGTCGAGTCTGCTCCCGTAGGAGTCTCTAGCCGTAAGGATCGAGCCAACGGCTCTGTCGGAATCTCCGAGCTCCGAACAAGGGCAGCGGCTATGAAAGAGTGACTCGCTCCTGTGTCTATAAGAACTGCAGCAAGGGTGGAATAGACACAGATAGTACCTCGAATCATCTCGGGTGCACCGTGGTCGTAGGCCTCTGCTGCCTGGAGCTGTGCCTGTCGCTGCCCGCCAGCTCCCTGTGGTCGGGGTGGACCTCCTGGTGGTGGTGGTGGTAGAGCCTCAAAGCGTCGGCCACCACCGGCTGCTCGTCCAGCTCCTCTGCCTCATCCGCCTCCTCCCTGCGGACCGCCACGGTCGACCCTCTGCCTCTGCCTCGGTGGTCCCTCAACCGTCTCCTGCTCCTCGGCACGGCGGGTCGGGCAGTCACGAGCCATGTGGCCCTGCCCGCCGCACAAGTATCACTGTCTGCCTCTCGTAAGACTGGCTCCGTGCTGTGTGCCCCGCACTGCTGAGCCAGTGCCCTGAGATCGTCTGCCCGAAGGTCTGGCCTGTCTGGACCCCTGAGTTATCCGTCGACTGCCTGCTGCAGATGACTCTGCCACGTGCCGCCCCGCGGTGGGTCGCTGTGCTGGTGTAGACTCAGCAAGGAAGCTCTCGATCAGAAGGGCCCGCTCCAGTACTCCTGTCTGAGTTGGTATGCTGAGGGAGATCAGCGATGCCCTGATCTCGTGTCTCAAACCCTGCTCGAAGGTCCGGGCCCGGAAGAATGGGTCCCGTACCATGTCGGTCGAGTAGCGCGAGAGATCGGTAAATCTCGCCGAGTACTGGGCGACCGTCATGCTGCCCTGCCGTAGCTGTAGAAGCTCCTGGATACGCACCGCACGAAGGGTGGCTGGGACGAACTCCGAGCGGAAGAGGCTCTCAAAGTCCGTCCAATGTAGAGATGCCTCATCGTGCACCTGGAGCGTCAAGCTCCACCATCGTCCTGCTGCTGCGTGTAGTAGGCTCGCAGTGAGGATCACCATGAGGTCTGCTGGTGTCCTCACTAGCCTAAACACTCGAACCACTGCCTCCAGCCAGTCCTCTGCTGCCTGGGGATCCGTCTCCCCGCGAAACCTGGGCGGTCGCTGGCGCTGAAACTCATGCAGTGCGCTGAGGCGACGTGCATCGTCAGCGGCTGCTGCTGGAAGCATCGGGGGCTCGGCGGGTAGAGCTACCGCCGGTGCCACTACTGGCAAAGGGCCCTGTACTGAGGCCTCGTCGCTCGGTGGGCTGTCGTCTCGCTCGACTCTCGGAACCCTAGCTGGCTGCCGTCGTGGGGCCATCCTGAAAAGGAAACAGGTGCGCCACGGTTAGAACAGTATACCTGGTGAGCTGATATAAGTAATCACAAAGAAAACATTGAAACACACACGCAATCAATGATTTCGTGCATTAAGTCGGAAATCAGAAGTCAGGGTCCTGGTGTACGGATACGTCGGCCTCCGCACCAACACTGGACTCCCTGGACTGATATCCACACTCAATACGCTAAACATTATTGCTTCACATAGAAAAGATCAGAGTTCGCGGTAGAACCGAACTCCTCTGATACCAATTTGTCACGACCCGCCCTCGGGGTCCGTGTCGTGACTACCCCAAGCCCGCCTTCCATAGGCCAGGGGCTGGCGACTAGCACCAAGGCGTAAATCCCGGTAAAAAGGGAAGGCATTGCCTTTGAAAAGTAAACACACACCACAGAGTAAACAAGCGGAAAGTAAACACTAAACAAAAGCAGAGTACTACTGAAAGTGCGGGAAAGTAAATGGGCCAGTATACAAACCCAAACTGAAAGTAAAGTACAACTCGAAAAGGGAAAATCAGCAACTGAAAAGTAAAAGCCGCTACTCCGAGCTGTCCACTGGAAATCCCACCTGAAGGGTGGGTACAGATAGCTCCTCTGCTCCACGGGTCCCGCCGTCCGCTCCGTGCACGTCCCACCCAGTGGTCCACCTCCGGGTACCGTCCCGCTCTGCAAGCCTCAGCTAAGGTCAACGCTGTCCGTCGTCTGCAACCAACACAACGTAGTGCGGGCAAAGCCCATGCAGGGGTGAATATAATCTACTCAGTAGGGACCCCGAGACCCCTGAAGGTCTCTCAAATCCACAAAGGATAAACCACGAAGAAAAGTACAATCACGAAGTAACAACCGACACTGCTTAGGTATATGCCCATACATATACCTAAGTCATCAATTCAAATACGCTCCAACCTCCGAGCCCAAGTACAACTCAGTCCACACAGGAAAGTAAACGTATTCCACACAGGAAAGCAAAACGTAATCCACACAGGATTGCTCAACACAATCCACACAGGAAAGCAATAGGATTCAGCTCACACAGGTATACTTCTTCAAGGACGATAAAGATGATCACTGATCCATCTAAGTCGTCGGACCCACGAAGGATCGATAGGTAACTAACCCCCGCAAAGACCCACACAGGATCGGGCCCACACAGGACCTGTAGGCGCTGGCTCACACAGAACCGCTGAGCGCAAGGACACACACAGGATCGGGCCCACACAGGACCTGTAGCACTGATCCACGTAGGATCGCTGAGTGCTGTAGTCGTCGTCGTCGAATCCACACAGGATCTCTGTACTGTCGTCGTCGCAGTCACAGTAGCAGTAGTAGTCGTAGCAGTAGAACAGTCGCAGCCAGCACTAGGGTTCCCGCACACAGCGAGCTCGTTCGGAGGGTCCGCTCCACGAGCCGAGAGGCTGATACATCAACTGTCACGAAGACCGGAGTTGATGTATCCAAAAGTTCCGTATCGTCAACAGGAACTCAACGCAACAGACGGCGCGTCGATCGGACGCCCGGTCTGAGAGTTATTGGCATTTTCGTCTCCGGGGCCCGGTTGGTTTTTAAGGCAAAACCAACCCGACCATACTCCACCTGCGTCCAAACCTCGGGCGGAGTATTCCAAAAGATCCGTCTCACTAAGAGGAACACAACGCGACTGACGGCGCGTCAATCGGACGTTCGTAGCTCAAGATATGAGCGTTTCCGCTCCGAAAGCCCGGTTGGTTTCGTGAACGAACCAACCCGGCCAAACTCAAAGTAATCCGAAACCTTGAGTGCGATATACCGAAACGACCGTCTCGATCCAAGGATCGCGTTGCCGCTGACGGTTCGTCGATCGGAGGTCCGAGGCTCAAGTTATGTTCCAAAAACCGATTCTCGTTCGAAACGGGGGGGTCCGGGCCGACCCGGCCCGACCCCCCCCCCCCTGGGCGGCGCGGCGGCGCGGCGGGCCGCCGCGGCCTGGCGCCGCGAGGGGCCGCACGCGGGGAGCCCCGGCGGCTTGTCGCTGCGGGGGTGGCTGCACGCGGGGGCTAAGCCCCCTCTTCCTAGAATGGCGGCGCGGCCTTTGTGTCGCGCCCCTATTTTTTTAAAATGCCCCCCCCCCACGTGGGGGGCCTGATTGAGCGGAACCGGGGGCCGGCTTCCCCCCTCCTTCAAAGAACTGCCCCCCTCATAAAGAGGGGGGGTTTTATGAGGTGGCCGGGGGATTAATTCACCCGGTTTTAATGGTATCCGGCCGGCCAGCTGGCCGGCCGGTTTTCTCTAACGGGACCGGAAATTCCGGTCCACCCTTCGGCTTCCGACGCCGGCCGCCGGTCTTCTCTTCCACCGCGGCCCGGAACCGGCCGCGGTCTCCTCGTCCCGCCGCGGCCCGGAACCGGCCGCGGCGTTCGTCATCCGGCGTGGTGCGACGACACCGCGCCCCTTCGTCGTGCCTTGATTCCATTCAACGCGGCGCGACGGCGGCGCGTTCTTGAAGATTCTTCCTCGGCCTGGCGCGACGGCGCCGCGTAAAATATTTGCACGATCATCCGCGTGGTGCGACGACACCACGCCACTTGCTTCCACCCGCAAGAATAAACAAGAACGATGGAGGGGGGTTCGGCCGTGTTCGTGCAGTCCGGCCCCCCTCGCGTTAACAATAACACTTATATAAAATATTCAAAAGCCTCACGTAGACATGCGATCCACGAGCAAGAAATGGAATAATTAAAGAATAAAACAACAACCCCTACATTGGTATAAGGTTCGAAGATTCGTCTACGTTCCGCGGAAGACGGCGTCGCGGAGGTCGGGCATCGCGGTAGCCGTTCGTCAAATCCGATGACGAAGGGATGCGTTCGAAGAGACACGTCGTTGGAGAAACTTGTACGCCGACGAAGGTTGTCCGAGGAAGAAGTGGCGTCCCCTTCGTTGACACGGAAGACGAAGAAGAGCGGAGCGACGTTCTTCGTCGGAACTTGAGCGTTCTTCGTCAAGTTGAGCGTTCTTCGTGTTCTTCATCAGAGTTGAAGAAGAAGAAGAAAATCTCCCAAAAGCTCTCAAGGTGGCCAAAGATATTAACCAAAATAAAATAAGACACTATCTTATTTTATTAACACATCAACACAAAAGAATTTCCAAAGTTTGAAATTCAAAAAGTTTAACTCCAAAATTAAATAACCCATGTCATTTAAGAGGGGGTTAAGGGTGTTGGAAGAAGATGAAAGGTTGGGAGCTTCGTGTGGGCCCCACCACACTTAATCCTCCCAAGGGAGGTTAAGTGGATGTGGGTCCCACTTCCAACCCCCTTTGGTAGGTTTTATCAATTTATAATAAAATTTGTTCTTCACAAATTTTATTTAACTCAACTAAAACCCCAAAACTAACTTTCAACCCGCAACAAACGCAACTCCCGAAAAGGTCTCTTTAAGCGAATATCGGCGCTGCGAGTTCATCGGTGCTCTCGGATTTCAATTCCGAGCACCGGATCAAAAGTTAGGAATTCCCGCTCGTTCGTTCACTGAACGTACCCGAACCAAACTTCGGAAATTAATTCCGGGCACTCCGGGCCTCGGAATCAGGTGCCGTCTGAAACCGCGCTCTTGTAAAATTCTAAAGAAAATTAAGAAAAAAAAATTTCTCTTGAATTTTACGGGTCTTTACAGAGCCGGCCCGACCCCCCTGGGTCGGCCGAACCGGGTCAACCCGGTTCGGCCCGGTCAGACCCGGTCGGACCGTTCTGGCTCGGCTAGCCCGGCCGGCTCGGCCGAGCGGCTGAGCGGCCGACGCGGGGGGGGGGGGGGGGGAGCCGCTGCCCCGCGAGGCAACCCAGCGGCACCCGCGGGGTGTCGGCCAGACAGCCGGACGCGGCTGAAGCCGCGTCCCGAGTGATGCGGGGGGAGTCGCCGCCCCCGTGTGACACCCCCGCGACACCCGCGGGGTGTCTCCCTGGCGACTGGACGCGGCTTCAGCCACGTCCCGCGAGCGCCGCCGCCGCGGCGGTCTCGTCCGGCGGCGCGCCGGCGCCGCCGTGCCGCCGGAGTCGCTCTGGTGGCCCGATTTTCTTCCCGACTGCGTCTTTGCTCCTCCCGAGTTCCTTTCCTCACTACGGGATCATCAAACTTCCATTACGGCATGTTTCGTCGTCGCCCGTCAAATCCGCACAATCACGAAGAATGGCGGAGGGTTGTCGGGCCGTGTTCGTTTGGCCCGCACCCTCCACGTTAGAGATAAACAACGGGAGGAATAAATTTCAACACATGAACACATATTCGAAACAATTTTCAATGAAATAAAATTGTTTCATAAAACGGGTTCCTCATTTGAACGGAAAAAACAATTTTAATAAATTTAAAATTGTTCACAAATCCAGTTCTTTAACTTTTTAAAGAAACATTTACAGGAATATAAAAAGGGGTAATTCCAAAAATAAAATCCCTACCTCGTCGTCGCTGTCGGATGCGAGGTCGTCGCGGAAGGAGGTGATCGTCACACCGCGGAAGGGCGTCGCGTCGACGATCTCCGAGGACCCAGAACATACGGATTTAATTAATAATAATTAAATCCATGTTGTTGTTGATATCCAGAAAGAAAATAAAAAGAAGCGAAACCCCCTACCTTGTTGTTGTCGATCGAAGGCTGTCGCTGGGTTGGATCGTCGCGGAAGAAGTTTCTCGAAGGGAGATCCGTTGGCGTCGCGGTACAAGGCTTCGCGTCATAAATCTCCGCAGGTTCGGCATTCTTCGCGTTCTTCACGTTCTTCGCCGAAGAATAATGCTTTCCTCCAAATCCTCTCCACGCCACAAGTTTCAACCCAAAATAAAATAAGCTTAAGCCTTATTTTATTTACACAACTAAACATTTGAATTTCAAAAGATAAGAAACGAACCATTAATTCGTAGAATTAATTCAATGAAATAAACAGCTCATTTAATTTACGAAATAAACCACCCAATTAAATGGTCTATTAAGAAATTAAGAAAACGCGTCAGTTGACTTTCATAATGAAGGGTTTTCGCGGATGCGTTAATTAGCGGAAAGAAACGGCGGGGCTCGTGCGGGCCCCACCTCACAAATATCCTACCAAGAGGGTAGGATATTTCTGGATAGTACCCTATCCAGTTCAACTCAGTTTAAGCCGCTTTTAAGTGGCTTCAAGTGGCTTCCAAGTGGCTTAAGTGAAATAAAATAAAGTTGTCGAAAAAATTATTTTATTTCTTAACCATAAGCCCGAAAATTTAAAAACCACACTCGAGCAAACGCAACTCTAGAAGAGGCGTTTCTAAGCGAATACCGGCGCTGCAATTTCATCTGTGCCCTCAGAATTCGATTCCGGGCACCGGTTCAAAAGATAGAAAAACCCGCTCGTCCGTTCACTGAACAGACCCGAACCAAACTTTGGAAATTGATTCCGGGAACACTGGGCCTCAGAATCAGGCGTCGTCAGAAACTGCGTTCTTGTAATATTCCAAAGAAAATTAAGAAAAAAATTTCCTTTGAATTTACGGGTCTTTACAGGGGGTATGAAATATTAAATAGGATTTTAGGATTAATTGATGGAGCATTGATTATTACAAGAAAAAACCAAAGGATAACCAAAATCAAAAATAAAATCATACAACTATTTATTCATCCAAATAATATATGTAGTGGCCTATAAGTTACCCACACACTCAGATTCAATTGATCTCAATTTCACTGATGTTTTCATCATTGAATTACATGAGACATAGCTCATTCCAATAATAATTGACTCCATAGATGTTTACATCCTATGATTTATAGCTCATTCCCATTCAACATCTGAAAACATCCATTAATTTATATTAACTTTATTATTTTACATTACAATACAATTGAATGTATTAGATATGTATCTTAATATCCTATTTTCTACCAACAGAGATAAAAAAGTATCCCTCAAGTTGTTCCATGTACACCTCCATATTATTATTTTTTAAACTGTGAGGCAAGAAGCCCCTTTATTTAAATTAAAAATAAGAATAAAACCAAGGAAAAAATTATATAAAAAAATAAATAACAATCAATAAGATCAATAATATGTATGCATGCTATGGTGAGAGGAACCCCCACCCCGACCATGAAAATGTCGATATTTTCTCTATCTTCCGACAAAGATCCAATTCCCACCTCTATCATCTGGAAGCACACGATCAACAATGTCTAACATTTCTTCCTCTCCTGAATCCTGAACAGTTGATTTCCCATCATGCTCACTATTACCTGATGTAAGCATCTCAAATGAAATATGAGCTCAAACTTACATGTTTGGTTTATTTTTCAAATGTTGAACTCTCTCAAAGTCTAGAGTAAAAAAAAATTACATCATTTAATCCATTATTGGGGTATCAATTTTTGAAACCCCATTTCTATCTATTTTATTAGAAAAATCACTATAATGAGCCTTATAGGAAAATGTAGCCTCAGTAAAATCTTCTTTTAAACTAATCATTAATGGGGTGAAGGACTGTCCCTATTATGTTGTCAAAACAGAATAGGAGATGTGGAAGTGTCCTATAAAAGGGCTGAAGTAGAAGAATTTTCCTGGACACTATAATAAACTATATTCCTAGTGGTATTTCATGTATAAAGTCACATAGCTATATTTGAATCAAGTGATATCACAACACAATAGAATTATTTTTCCCATTCCAAGACCTATTTTATATCATATATACATCATAGTTTTACACTCATTTTCCAATGAAAATAGAACTTCAATAGTTCTTTAAATAGGGAGAGTAATAACAAAATTGGAATAATTACCTTGTTCAAATGGTTTCAGATGTTCTGTTTGAACCTTCAGTTCATTAAGAATAGAAGCAAAATGAGGATAATTATCATCATCTGCTATATTAAGATGCCTAAAATAATTTAATGATGGGGGTGCTTGATGGAACACAAATATATTAATCAGTTGATGGAAAATATAGAATCAATGATTTGTTGGTTAGTAAAGTTATAAAATAATTTGATTTCCCTAAAACAGGGGTAGAAAATCATTACTCTTTGGGGGTTTGAAGAGTATTTCATTTTTTTGGATTTCACTAATGTAGAAGAAACTTTATTAAATTTTCTTTTTAGGTATTTTAAATAAATTGTTCTTTTCTTATGCTAGATATCAAAATCTACATTATCATATGAATCATGTTCTATGGAATCTTGATTATCATCAGATTCTTCTCCAATATAATCATATATGATGTCTCTAGATAAGAAATATTTAAAAAAAGATCCTTTAATATAAAGATGTGTTTCCTCTACATTATCATCCCAAGATAAGGGAATTTTCTCAATCCCATGACCAGGAAAAATAAATATATAACCATCTAAAAGAGATAAAAAAACAAAATGATATGATAATAATACCATCCATATTTCACAGAAATGATGGGAAGGGTGTTTCTTAATACCATAGGAGACCCTTAATCAATAAGAAGCTTGTTCATATGAGGAATTTATATTATGAACAATCCTAACCTTGTATTTATCATGATTATTAGTCTATTCAAAAATGATTTAATAATTCTCTTGATTTTCATTCTTCTTATAACACTTCAAGTCATGAACACTAATATTACAATTAGATAAAACTAAATCAACTATACCCATTTATTTTTAACGACCAATAAGTATGTATGATTCATAAAATAGAGGAGTTATAGCAACCCTTCTCTTTATTTCACATTAATACATGATTTAATTGAATAAAATAACACTTAAAAAACTTTTAATAACGATAAGTATAGTTTATTTGGGAATTAGGTACATTTCACATAAACCTTATACTTGAATTATATCTTTATTGAAAACGTTTTATACATGATTTGGCTTAAAACTGCAATGGATAACCTATGGAAATACATAAGAAAGTGGTGGTCCATAAATCCTTATAAGGGAATAAAAATGGAATAACATGAATATAATAATACATGTTCGATAAGGCATATCAATGAGGTATAAATGAACATGAATACTATGGAATGAGTAGTTGGGGTTTTGGTAATAAGCCCACTGGGCCTTCGGCCTATGTAATGGGTTATAAACCCACTGGGCCTTCGGGCTATGAAATGGGTTTTCCCTCTACCAAGTTAAAAGAGGTATTTGCATTGATTTAATAATAAAAATGAGGCATCAGCCCCAACCTTTAAAAAATGAATAATATGGAATGATATAGCATGATAAGCATAACATTGGAAATGTGGAAACACCATTAAACACTACATCGTAGGTCAAGGATAAACCGCCAAGACTTCCCGATGGACAACATCCCATAAAGGAATAATGCACAAACCTATCCCAACATGACGTATCATGATACTAAAAATTACCCAATATATTGGAGCACTATATAATTCTCGACGTACCCGTCACATTCATTTCATTATTATGGTTAAGTGTGCCAAAAAAATAATAAAACACAGATTCATTCATTATCAAAATTTATTCCATGATCAAGGAGTGTCAAATAAATAAATTTCAATCCCCAATAAAAAGGTATATGTTTCTAAAATTGAACATCCTGTATAGGAAAATTTTACAACATACACTACATAAATACAATTTCATAGAAAATCATGATGACAATTTAGCAGTATAACGACGTCATTTATAAATTCATAAAATAGGTTGATGAGATAGAAATGGGTGACTCATAATTTAGATATGAAGTGGAAAATAGGTTCATGGAAGGATATGTCCACACATTTATGATTATAAAAATAAGGAATATCATAATAAATATGATTGAAAAAAAAGACAAAGGAAAGGATTCTTACAAAATTTCGGCATGGTAGCAGGTGTACATGGGAAGGGATAATTATAGATAAAGGTGATTATAATTATTTATAAATAATAAAGTATTTACGGTGGATGTGTGAATATATACCCCCTCACTATTAATTGAAAAAAAAGGCATAACAAGATAAAGAAACGTGGATAATGATGAGAAAGGAAATAAACCATATGAAATTTTGGAATGGTAACGGGTGTAAATGGGAGTGATTAATGAGAGGTAAAGGGGTATCTCATCTGAAATTCATAATTATGGAAGTATGGGTGTGGTGAGAAAATATACCCCATAATTATTAATTTCAAATAAAATGGTATAACATAGAGGATATTCTTCAATATAAGTGAGAAAGAGAGGATCCCTTGCCCTAAGAGTATGACACCAAAAGATTGAAATGAACTTCTTGAGAGCTTCAGGGATCCTTGGTATGATTATTTAGAGTCCAGGGTAAGCCCAGGCTACAAGGATTTTTACTGAAAATAATTGGGTTCTTGGGTGGGTTTATATAGGAAAAGGGATGGATTTCTTTAATATTTAGGTTTTAGATAAAATAAAATATTTCAAAACACAAACCCTCTTGTGTTTTTGGCCAACATGTTTCACTAATGTAGAGATTATTTTATTATTTTATTATAAAAATTTATGAACATATTAAAATAATTCCTTTACTTATGTGGAGATGAGTCACACTTTTAAGTAAATGAATTTAAAACTATAAAATATAAAACATGTTTTGGAGGATTCATAAAGGCTTAATGAAATTAATAAATTAAACATAAAATCACATTATTTTAAAGATTAATCATATATTTTCTTATGTATACCAATTATAGTACTTATAACATTATTTTTTGTTATTATGATGTCATAAAACACAGTATATATTTATACTGTTTTTAATTGTGACCCAAAAATTCAAATATCTCAGAAACATATGAAATATTCACCATTTGATAAGTTCGAAATTATTACTAGAAAAATAATATTCATTTTAGCAAATTAATTTTTTAAATATGTACATTTTTACTCTTAAAATAATATTCTATATTTATTTTAAAATATGGGTTCATTATGATAACAGTTTTTGAAAACTTATGAAAGGTACAATTCACTTCATAATAATAAGATGACCATTTCTTATTAATAAAAAAATATTTAATAATAAAATTTTATTAAAATAATATTGATTTAAAATATATTACTTCAAAAAATGAAATTCCTTAATTGTAATGGAATATTAACCGAAAATACAATTTGTGTTTCATTGAAAAAAAATCAAAATCATTTATAATGTAACAATAAAAAATTTAATTATTCTATAAAATATACATATTCATATTATTAAGGTTTTGATACAAGTCAATTTATTACACTGTTGTACTCCCTAAGAGTAATGTTTGTAATGGTGAGACTTTTATGGGGTAATTCGGCGAACATAGATTGGGTCATGATATCGATAAATATGAACTTCTCCCATAAACAATTTCACTCATGATTAAGATGTTGGATCTCATATTGGGATTGATCAAATGAAATTCCCAACAATTTTACCTCCCTCATAATCTCTGAAAAATATGCTTCATAGGGTATAATCCTACTTGATGAGGTCATCACATCCTTTGTTTGTATCCATTGGATTCGGGAAATATATATATTTATATTAAGAAGGTGATCATTGTTCAAATAAAATATTAAAATAGTAATAATATTAATGGTATTTTAAAATATATATATATAACCAAGTAATTTAATGTGTTTTATATAAAAATGTAAAATATTAATAAATTTAATTATATCAAGAAGAAAAATTCATTTATAATAGTTTGGGTCGTTACAATCTCCCCGTTGAGAATTTCTACATCAAAATTTTCATTTCGCCCCTTAAAAATGATGAAGGTAATTTTATCTTATATCTTCCTCTCGTTCGCACCATTATTCTTCAATCTTGTGGTTTCTCTATAAAACTTTTACATGGTGCATTTTCTAATTTTGTAGGACATTGTCTCTATAATCTAATATCTTCACCGGCTACCCCTCATAAGTAAGATCATTCTCCAATGGTACCAACATTGGATTGATTACATATAAGGGGTTAGGTATGTACTTCCTCAATATTTATACATGAGATACATCATGAACTTGAGATCATTTAGGTGTGAGTGTAATTCGATAGACCACTGCTCTGATGCGATCAAGGATCTCAAAGTGGATGATGTATCTTAGAAAAAGATTTCCCTTCTTCTGAAATCACATAACATTCTTCCAAGGAGATATGAGGAGGAATAATATGTCTCCAACATTAAATTATAGGTCTCATAAATAATTTTAAAGATATATTTTTTTCAACTCTGAGAATGTTTGATGTGATGCTTAATAATCTTAACCTTTTCCACTATTTCCTTGACTAATTCAGGACCTATACGTTTTTCCCCAACTTCACTCTAGCTTATAGGTGTTCGGAACCTCTAACCATAAAGGGATTCATAGAGAACCATTTGTATGCTTGTGTGGAAATTTTTGTTGTAAGATAACTAAATAATAGGAATATGTTGATCCTGTCATCCTTTTAAGCCTATTGAGAAAGGTATCAACATGTACTCAGGTTGCTAGATAATCCACATATATTTTCCATCAGTTTAATTTTGTTAGGCCATGATGAAGTTGAAATAAGTTTTCAATGTATTCAGGAGACTGTAACAGCCCGATATTTTATGAAAAATATTCTTTTTAATTTTATTAATGTCTTGTGTTATACGCTACACCAAAAGGAGCTTTCATAATACACATCTCTGACCTGGCTTGAATTATACGCAATCGCGACCTTCCACGATAGCGTGTGTTGTACGCAACACCGAGTTTCGCTAAACAACGATATGCTATTAAGATATTATTAAAACTAGCTGTTATGAATAGTAATAACCACTTTTTGAAATTTTGTAAATTTTATTTTTCAAAATGGAATTCATTTTTGGGTTCGTAATATCGAAATTAGCTTTGGGTGAAATTTTGGTACTTTTCGGATAACTTTCATATTCTGATGAATAGTGAAAATTACTAAATTTTAATTAAAAACAAATTTTTTAATCGAAATAATTAATAGTGATAAATTATTAATTTGAGTGGTTTTAAAGTATATTTAGAATATATTTTTACAATGTTGGTCATTGGATGTAATTTCACATTTAAACCAGTTATAAACTAGTGTCAATCTTTTGATAGTTATTATCTCTTAAAAACACGCTATTTGTTTTGACGACGAGAATTAATTTTTAAATTAGTTAATGCAACTGATATGTTTTGAATTTGGTAAAATAGACATCATTTTTGAGTTCATAATATCAAATATAGCTTAGGCCTAATTTTTGGTATTTTTCTGAAAACTTTCAATTTTCGATGAATAGTGAAACCACTAAGTGGTAGTTAAAAAACTGAATTTTTCATAAAACTTAATTTTACCTCTTCTGTGAATGGAATTTCGAAAATCCGAGAGACATGGTTAATATCAAGGACTAAAATGTGGTTCAATGAGATGAAAATAATTTTTGGTGAATAGTAACTTTTTACTTTTTTTTACCGTGGTTAATAGTAAATAAGGTAACTAATGGTAAATATGATATTACTATTACCCTAAAACATGTCCTAATTATATTGGATAAGTGTAATTCGACCAAAAACAACCTTAGGAATATAATATGACCATTTAGGTCCACTTGGATTAGATTATGACATTTAATATTATTTTATTTAATGAATAGTTAAAATAGTTAAAATCAAAGTTTAATAACTAAAACATTTTTAATATGGGGTTATACATAAGATAAATTCGACTATAAATATTCATTAGAAAGATAAAAAGATTTCCTACATAATTATATTTTATTTATAATTTTTAAAATTTAAATAAATTAATTTATTTATGACACAACGATGATGTAGTAATTACCCTTTTAAGGAAATATTAACATAATTGATGTTATAAATGCTCAAATGAATGTAATTTGAGACTTTTTATGCATTCCACTAATTTTCTAGGTTACTATGATATATTAGTGTTGATTTAATCAACTTGGTTCGAACATATAATTCTGTTATGACTTTCACAAAAATCATATATCAAATAGTGTCAAAATTGACACAAAATAGTTTTTAAATCAAATATTATATTATTAATTGTAATTTTATTCCTAAAAATCTAAGGTTCGGCCAAATGACTTAGATAAGGATATATATATTTATTATAAACAATTTGGGGTTCGTTTGTCATGTTATAGTAAGTGTATTAACCATATAGTGAAAGAAAACAAAAAAGACACGGTAAAAGTTAAATTATTTAACTTAGAGTTAAATCTAATTGATAAGGTTAACATAATACCCTAAACTTGTCTAAATCCTATTGGTTGACAGGATTTCGACCCATCCCCACTTTATCTTCAAAATAAGACCCTTTGGAACCATTATAAACCGATTTTGACTTTAATATAAAATAATATTTTGAGGTATTCCTAAGATGCTCCTCTCCTCCCTTATAAAAGGACACCTCCTCCCCCTCCTCCTCACACCAATTTGAGCACTCAAGCTCGGCCAACCCCTTCCGAAATCTCTTCTCCACTTCCCTAGCAACATCCTAGAGGTTCTGGTCTTCCTCAAAGACCAATTTTAGTGCCCTAAGAGGAGGTCTCAAAGAGGCGCTTCAAAGAAGAGTTAATTACCGTTACCAATTCTTTCATCTTTATTTCTTCTTCCACTTCTTCTTCTTAGGTTGTTTAATTATGAAGTAATAACATCAGTATCACTCATATACTGATATGTTATTTTAAGTATGAAACAACCCTATTTCACCATCTATCCATCCTACGGAAAAAGAAATCACCGCGCGTGCGTACGTACGGAATACCGTCTCCACGCCGTGGTGTAATCTATTTTCCACCACCACCTTACATGGATGGGTATAATGGTGTAAAAAATAACTATAAATAGTTATTACAACATCATATTGATTCTGATATATTGTATAATCCACTCCAATTCAATTCAATAATTATGGAAATGATATCATCGCTCGTGCGTACGTATGGACTACCGTCTCCACGACGCGATGAGATTCATTCTTAATGATTAACCATTCATGAATGATTATAAAGTATATATAATAAGTACTAATGAAATATATGACATAATAATGATACTGGATTTATGTATATATATATATATATGTATGTCATCTACTTACTTCCATTCAAGACAATAAGGAAAGAAAAACAGCGTTCATGCGTACGTACGGACTACCGTCTCCATGAACGGTGTTTTTCATTTTATTTATCTATCTATTATATATATATATACTGAATATATATGATATATAAATCATATTTTATATTCTGGAAGTAAGTTAATCATGATATAAGTAATAATGATGTCAAGAACAACAAGTCAAAACACCTACGATAAATGAAACGATTTTACCCAAAATGCTTCTTTAACATGGAATTTACAAAAGAACGGGTAATATAATGTCATAAGTGAACCATATATGATATCATAACAATGAATATGATTCTTTAATAAGTCAATGACATTATTTAAATCATTATACAAGAGGTTCGGACACATACGAACAAATCGGACCTAAGGTAAGGGAAATATCACAAACTCATTTTTATCCGAGATTGTTTATTCGTAAGTATTTACTGGGGTGTATTTTATCATCCACATCCATGTTTCATCAATATGTAATATTATTTCCATCCACCTACAATTGTTTAAATCCATTTTTACCCTTCGGTGAGTTTTTAGTAATATGTATGAATGGAATCTTTTGTCATACGAGGTACTTTTTGACTTTTCCGACAAAAGTACGAAGAATGTTTTTTTTAACTTATACGGCATGAATGGATATTTAAAACATTATTTCCAAGAAACTTCCTTTACAAGTTTTCAAGTTTATTTTTAATCAACTTCTTTTATTTTAAAGTCGTATGACATGTTATGAAAGGAAAAATGTTTTTGAAGTAGAAAGGATATTTTCCTCAAGAATGGAGTTCAAGTACTTTATCAAAATTATTTTCCATCTAAGATAATAAAAGGGTTCTGTTTTTATACCTATTATTACATTGGTTTGATTATGTTGTGATGGAAATATTTTTATGAATTCCTTTATCTTATATGAATTGTTTTATGATGTCATGTTGTTTAAGAATCCCATTTTTATTACATGGGTTACGCTATGATGTATGGTTTATGATTATGTGGCACACATAAGAAAGGATTCATTATAAGATGGGTGGGACCTATATCTCCCTCCAATGCATTGGGTAAAGATTTTATATCTCATGAGATAGACAGGGCTGGAACGGTAGGTTATACCGGTTCAGTGAAACAGGACTGAAACGAGGGTTACTCGATTCAGAAAGGGACTTTGTCCACTAAGATAGTCTTGGAAATGAGTCTTGACTAACAAGAAATGATTCTCTATGATTATGTGTGAATGCCACAAAGTTTCATGTTTTAAGTTATGATTATTCTGATTACATTTCACTGCCATGATTTACCCCATGTTATGAAATTATGATCTCTTTTGCAGGTTAAGATTTCCAAAAGTTATGTGCTTATGTATATGATGTGATTGATATTTCTTTTTTTTACCCTTACTGAGCATTTGAGCTCACCCTTTTTATGTTTTCTTTTCCCCAGGATATAAAGAAAGGTTTTAGGTTAAAAAAAGGGAAGATCTTTATGGGAGATATTGAAGATCTTTCACCACAATTAGAAGATTACGTTCCGAGTTTCCAAAGACACTAAACTATTATGATCCTTGTGTGTGTGTTTTTGTTATGTACTAATTATTCCTCAAATGTAATGTAATGTCCATGTACATCAATTTTTGGGTCTCTACAGTTGGTATCAGAGGAAAGGTTTAGTCAACCTTTGGAAACTAGGATGCGAAAACGTTAGTGAGATCCCTAGAGATATTTCTACGGTATGTCTAGGGATGTCCCTAAGGTTAAGTATACGTATAGGTTATAGTACTAGAATTACGCTAACGATCATAGAATTAAACCTAAGATGTTAGATATTGAAGGTACTTCCCCTTTATTATGTTGTTTTCCCTAGCATGATTTTTTCCTCTCACACTATTCTTTTTGGGTTTTAGACGATGGTTGGAACCCGAAGGAACCGTGTTGATCAATGCAATGGACAATGCAATGATTGTCCTCCTGAACAAACAAACGTTATGGGAGATGGAGTGCAAAATCTTATTGCTATACTTACACAAGCTATGAATCATTCTGGACTTCCAAATGAGCAGAGAAGGGAACAATATTCTATTGAGTCCTTCATGAGGCAACGTCAACCTTCTTTCAGTGGGTCTTCTGATCCACTTGTTGCTGAACAATGGATCAGTACCACTGAAAAGATATTTTCAGTTCTTCAATGTTCTGAACATGATAAAGTCATCTTAGAAGTATATCGTTTGGAAGGTGAATCTGATCAATGGTGGGATCTTATAAAGAATACAAGGAAAAGAGATGAAATTGAGTCCATGGAATGGGACGAGTTCAAGAACTTATTTTTCAATAAGTACTTCCCTCGTATTCTTCGAACAAAAATGGAGAAAGAGTTTCTTGAACTAAAGCAAAAAGATGATGAATCTGTTGGTATATACGAAGCGAATTTTACAAGACTTTCAAGGTATGCATCTGGCATTATCATCCAACCTGAAAGTAAAGTTGATCGATTTTTCAGTGGCTTAAAACCATGTCTTCGAAGGGCATTAGCTATAAGAGACTTCAGTAGATATGAAGAAAGTGTGCGTTGTGCTATCAAGGTAGAAATGGAAGTTGGTGTTACATATCCATCTCATGGTTTTGACAAGAAACGAAAGTTGGAGTTCAAGGAGAAATCTCAGAATAATGGTGAAAAGAAGATGAATGTTTCCTTATGCACAAAGTGTGGAAAGAAGCATGGTGGAGATTGTCTTAAAGGGACTAGAAAATGTTTTATGTGTGGAAAAGAAGGTCATCGAGCAGCTGAGTGTCGAAGTAATGGAAAAAGGGTTTCTAATGATGTGAATAAAGCAAACACTGCAGAGAACGCACCACCAACACTTCAATGCTTCAAGTACAAGGAAATAGGGCATTATGCTAATAAATTCCCTAATCCAAGGGTTAGTGATGATCAACATGAGAAACCACTGAAGGCAAAGGACAAAGGGAAGTCACATGCGATCACTATTGGAAATGTTGAATATGACAATGATGTGGTGGAATGATTAAGTGTTTATGTAATGGGATTCCAAAATAATGTTGTATCATTGAGTATTGCAATATTTATTGATGTGGTATTCAAAGTGATTGAGATATTTTTTGGAAATAAGGTGATATGCGCATAATGAAGGGAAAACGAGAAAATGAAATGTTTAATAGTATTAATGAGCTCATGATTGATATAAGGACTAAGTGATATCATGGTTTGAGTATATAGAATTTTGAGGATTTTGGTATGTGGAAAGTGTTAACTTTAAACTGAATTCATGTTTTCACTAAGGTATTCAAGAGAATACATGATTAAAGACTTTGAATGTTTGGAATGTGACCAACAAAACATATCTTATGATATATGGGGATCAACGATGGTATTAAATCTCTGGTAATCATTTTCACTATGTTATGAGAGTGGACTGCAGTATTATGGGTAAGCCTAAAGATTGGAATGGATTATGTTGTAATAAGTTAGTATTGTTTAAGGATAGAAGTATTTTTTGATATTATTGATGGGATGTTATAGTAATATAGTTTTAGAAAAAGGACAACCTGCAGGACGGGCGACAGCCCATCGCGTCGGACAAGGCTGTGGGAATCGAACCCACAACCGAAGTGCGACTGGCCTTTATCGCCTACCACTGGCCTACAGGAAGTCCCTGTTTAGTAGAAACTAGTTTTATTATATTAAGAAGTATTATATATGAAGTATAAGTCCATTTTAGGAACCATATATGATTAATCTCACTATAGATCGACTTATGTATATAATTTTTTCTAACCTTTTGTTTGAGATAGATGGAATGACCCGTCATTCTATCACATGATCTGCTAACACTTCACGAATAACAAATTCAACATCATTTATTTAAGAGATGAAGTGGAAATTGTTCAAGGCATGAACAACAGTGAGATTGTACCAAAATAAAGAAAGTATTTATTCTAATTCAAATTTTCAACTTTAGGGAAATGATATTGAAAACCAAAAATGTTGTCCTAGTGATCTTATACCTGATGAATCAGATGGTACCTTAGATCTTCACAAATTTATGGATTTGTGATTACTGGATTTTCCATAGCCATGTTCTCTACCACTCTCCATCAGAACATGATGGTTAGATTTCTCTTCCATATCCATATTTTCACCTATGTGGAAACCCAGTGATTAGTTTATTTGGGTAATCGTTACATTTCATACTTTAGTTTTTAAAAGCCAAGTTTTGGTATTCCTTTTTACGATGTGGGTTTCTATTAAAGAAACTTTCGAATAGTAAACCATTTATAACCCCGACGAATTTCGAGGGCGAAATTCATTTTAAGGGGGGTAGAATGTAACAGCCCGGGATTTTATGGAAAATATTCTTTTTAATTTTATTAATGTCTTGTGCTATACACTACACCAAAATGAGCTTTCACAATACACATCTCTGACCTGGCTTGAATTATACGCAATCGCGACCTTCCACGATAGCGTGTGTTGTACGCAACACCGAGTTTCGCTAAACAACGATATGCTATTAAGATATTATTAAAAATAGCCGTTATGAATAGTAATAACCACTTTTTGAATTTTTTTAAATTTTATTTTTCAAAATGGAATTCATTTTTGGATTCGTAATATCGAAATTAGCTTAGGGTGAAATTTTGGTACTTTTCGGATAACTTTCATATTCTGATGAATAGTGATAATTACTAAATTTTAATTAAAAATAACTTTTTTAATCGAAATAATTAATAGTGATAAATTATTAATTTGAGTGGTTATAAAGTATATTTAGAATATATTTTTACAATTTTGGTCATTGGATGTAATTTCACATTTAAACCAGTTATAAACTAGTGTCAATCTTTTGATAGTTATTATCTCTTAAAAACACGCTATTTGTTTTGACGACGAGAATTAATTTTTAAATTAGTTAATGCAACTGATATGTATTGAATTTGGTAAAATAGACATCATTTTTGAGTTCATATTATCAAATATAACTTAGGCCTAATTTTTGGTATTTTTCTGAAAACTTTCAATTTTCGATGAATAGTGAAACCACTAAGTGGTAGTTAAAAAACTGAATTTTTCATAAAACTTAATTTTACCTCTTCTGTGAATGGAATTTCGAAAATACGAGAGACACGGTTAATATCAAGGACTAAAATGTGGTTCAATGAGATAAAAATAATTTTTGGTGAATAGTAACTTTTTACTTTTTTTACCGTGGTTAATAGTAAATACGGTAACTAAGGGTAAATATGATATTACTATTACCCTAAAACATGTCCTAATTCTATTGGATAAGTGTAATTCGACCAAAAAAAACCTTATGAATATAATATGACCATTTAGGTCCACTTGGATTAGATTATGACATTTAATATTATTTTATTTAAGGAATAGTTAAAATAGTTAAAATCAAAGTTTAATAACTAAAACATTTTTAATATGGGGTTATACATAAGATAAATTCGACTATAAATATTCATTAGAAAGATAAAAATCTTTCCTATATAAGGATATTTTATTTATAATTTTTAAACGTTAAATAAATTAATTTATTTATGACACAACGATGATGCAGTAATTACCCTTTTAAGGAAATATTAACATAATTGATGTTATAAATGCTCAAATGAATGTAATTTGAGGCTTTTTATGAATTACACTAATTTTCTAGGTTACTATGATATATTAGTGTTGATTTAAACAACTTGGTTCGAACATATAATTCTGTTATGACTTTCACAAAAATCATATATCAAATAGTGTCAAAATTGACACAAAATAGTTTTTAAATAAAATAATATATTATTAATTGTTATTTTATTCCTAAAAATCTAAGGTTCGGCCAAATGACTTAGATAAGGATATATATATTAATAATAAACAATTTGGGGTTCGTTTGTCATGTTATAGTAAGTGTATTAACTATATAGTGAAAGAAAACAAAAAGACACGGTAAAAGTTAAATTATTTAACATAGAGTTAAATCTAATTGATAAGGTCAAAATAATACCCTAAACTTGTCTAAATCCTATTGGTTGATAGGATTTCGACCCCTCTCCACTTTAGCTCCGAAATAAGACCCTTTGGAACCATTATAAACCGATTTTGACTTTAATATAAAATAATATTTTGAGGTATTCCTAAGATGCCCCTCTACTCCCTTATAAAAGGACACCTCATCCCCCTCCTCCTCACACCAATTTGAGCACTCATGCTCGGCCAACCCCTGCCAAAATCTCTTCTCCGCTTCCCTATAAACATCCTAGAGGTTCTGGTCTTCCTCAAAGACCAATTTTAGTGCCCTAAGAGGAGGTCTCAAAGAGGCGCTTCAAAGAAGAAGTAATTACTGTTACCAATTCTTTCATCTTTATTTCTTCTTCCACTTCTTCTTCTTAGGTTGTTTCATTATGAAGTAATAACATCAGTATCACTCATATACTGATATGTTATTTTAAGTATGAAACAACCCTATTTCACCATCTATCCATCCTACGGAAAAAGAAATCACCGCGCGTGCGTACGTACGGAATACCGTCTCCACGCCGTGGTGTAATCTATTTTCCACCACCACCTTACATGGATGGGTATAATGGTGTAAATAATAACTATACATAGTTATTACAACATCATATTGATTCTGATATATTGTATAATCCACTCCATTTCAATTCAATAATTATGGAAATGATATCATCGCTCGTGCGTACGTACGGACTACCGTCTCCACGACGCGATAAGATTCATTCTTAATGATTAACCATTCATGAATGATTATAAAGTATATATAATAAGTACTAATGAAATATACGACATAATAATGATACTAGATTTATTTATATATATATATATATGTATGTCATCTACTTACTTCCATTCAAGACAATAAGGAAAGAAAAACCGCGTTCATGCGTACGTACGGACTACCGTCTCCATGAACGGTGTTTTTCATTTTATTTATCTATCTATTATATATATATATATATACTGAATATATATGATATATAAATCATATTTTATATTCTGGAAGTAAGTAAATCATGATATAAGTAATAATGATGTCAAGAACAACAATTCAAAACACCTACGGTAAATGAAACGATTTTACCCAAAACGCTTCTTTAACATGGAATTTACAAAAGAACGGGTAATATAATGTCATAAGTGAACCATATATGATATCATAACAATGAATATGATTCTGTAATAAGTCAATGACATTATTTAAATCATTATACAGGAGGTTCGGAGACATACGAAGCAAATCGGACCTAAGGTAAGGGAAATATCACAATCTCATTTTTATCCGAGATCGTTTATTCGTAAGTATTTACTGGGGTGTATTTTATCATCCACATCCATGTTTCATCAAAATTTAATATTATTTCCATCCACCTAAAATTTTTTAAATCCATATTTACCCTTCGGTGAGTTTTTAGTAATATGTATGAAAGGAATCTTTTGTCGTACAAGGTACTTTTTGACTTTTCCGACAAAAGTACGAAGAATGTTTTTTTAACTTATACGGCATGAATGGATTTTTAAATAATTATTTCCATGAAACTTCCTTTACAAGTTTTCAAGTTTATTTTTAATCAACTTCTTTTATTTTAAAGTCGTATGACATGTTATGAAAGGAAAAATGTTTTTGAAGTAGAAAAGATATTTTCCTCAAGAATGGAGTTCAAGTATTTTATCAAAATTATTTTCCATCTAAGATAATAAAAGGAATCTGTTTTTATCCCTATTATTACATTGATTTGATTATGTTGTGATGGAAATATTTTTATGAATTACTTTATCTTATATGAATTGTTTTATGATGTCATGTTGTTTAAGAATCCTATTTTTATTACATGGGTTACACTATGATGTATGGTTTATGATTATGTGGCACACATAAGAAAGGATTCATTATAAGATGGGTGGGACCTATATCTCCCTCCAATGCATTGGGTAAAGATTTTATATCTCATGAGATAGACAGGGCTGGAACGGTAGGTTATACCGGTTCAGTGAAACAGGACTGAAACGAGGGTTACTCGATTCAGAAAGGGACTTTGTCCACTAAGATAGTCTTGGCAATGAGTCTTGACTAACAAGAAATGATTCTCTATGATTATGTGTGAATGCCACAAAGTTTCATGTTTTATGTTATGATTATTGTGATTACATTTCACTGCCATGATTTACCCCATGTTATGAAATTATGATCTCTTTTGCAGGTTAAGATTTCCAAAAGTTATGTGCTTATGTATATGATGTGATTGATATTTCTTTTGTTTACCCTTACTGAGCATTTGAGCTCACCCTTTTTATGATTTCTTTTCCCCAGGATATAAAGAAAGGTTTTTGGTAAAAAAAAAGGGAAGATCTTTATGGGAGATATTGAAGATCTTTCACCACAATTAGAAGATTACGTTCCGAGTTTCCAAAGACACTAAACTATTATGATCCTTGTGTGTGTGTTTTTGTTATGTACTAAGTATTCTGCAAATGTAATGTAATGTTCATGTATGTCAAGTTTCGGGTCTCTACAGAGACTCTTCGAGAACACAAATTTGAAACATGGATCTCGATTGGAAATAATCTATAGTAGTACTCTAAGCAGCCTGACCACTTCTCTGATGTATATCTATGCAAGTATATCCAGTGATAATTCCTCCCATATTGGAATTAAGTGTACAATATTTGTAATATAATCCCTTATAACCCTTATAGCATTATTCTTTCTTGGTTTCATTAGAAGATCTGTGACAAAGTCCATGGTGGTATTTTCCCATTTCCATGTAGGTATAAGAAATGGTTTCATCATCCCCTTGGATTATTTCCCTTCCGCTCTCACATTTTGACATAAAAGACATCTTGAAGTAATTTTTTGGTATTATTGTTCATTTTGTCAAACCAATAGTGTTCTCAAATATCTCACTACATCATTTTTTAGGGATGATGGAGAAGGTTGAGCTATGAGGATCACCCAATATCTCCTCTAACTCTGGATTTGATAGCTACATAGTCTTCACTTAAATTTCACAACACCTTTATCATTAAAATTGAACTCAAGGATTTCCCATTCCTTATAGCTTCCGATTTATTTTGAATTCCCACATAAAATCATTGATAATCCTTTAGCCTCTCTACAAGGTATGGTTTTGAAATCATTTGTGAAATGATTGATGATTTTCCTTCCTTTATGATTCCCATGTCTATACATTCCAGATCTAATGATATTAGATCCTTAAAAATTCCCAAAAATGATAAAATTGTCATATTCGTTCTACATAGTGTGTCTTACACATATTCTCTTTCCAAATATGGTAGTTCATTAAGAATTCATGGTCTTTGATCAGCTCTAACCATCTCTATTGGCACATATTTAGCTCATTCTTTGTGAATATATACTTGAGAATTTTGTGATCCCTATATATTTCATAGTTTTCTCCAAATAGATAATACATCCAAAATTTTAAATAGAAAATGACTACCTCTAACTATAGATCAGAAGTTGGGTAGTTTTATTCGTGAACTTACTACTTCCTTGAATAATAAGAATTGAATTTTTCTTTTTTCATTAACACACAACCCATGCCCATCTTCGAAGCATCAGTTAATAACAAAAATCCTCTCCACTTGTGGGTAGTTTTAGAACAAGAGCAATGATAAGACTCATTTTAAACTCCATTAATACTTCTTCACATTCATCATTCCATGTAAACTTGTCCATCTTCCAAGTTATTTTGGGGAGATGGTTTGACCATCATGATAAATTTCTCATGAACCGATGATAGTACCTATCCAAGCTGAGAAAAATACGGATATCTATCCTAGATGGTGGCCATGTAAATCCTTCAATATATTCCATTTTTGATGGTTCTATAGGTATACCATTTCTTTTGATAATATTATCCATGAAATATACTTCCTTTAACCATAACTCACATATTTTTCACTTGGCATAAATCTTTTACTTTTGCAATGTCTTTAGCACAGTATTCAAATTCCATTCTTGCTCTACATTAATTTTTTAATATATTTGAATATCATCTATAAACAAATACCAAAAATTCATGGAGGTAATATTAAAGACTTTATTTATCATTTTTATAAATATTTATGCAGCATTAGTGAGTTATAATGGCATTACATTGAATTCATAGTGCTCGTACCTTGTACCAAAAGAAGCCTTGTGGATATCTTCCTTCTTCACCCTAACTTAGTAAAATCCTGACTATAGATCCACATTGTGAAATTATTTCTCTCCAGACATCTACTTGAAAAATTAATCTATCTGAGGTAGAGGATAAATTTTCTTCATAATGATCTTGTTGAGCTCATGATAATCGACACAAAAGCGCGTTGACTCATCCTCTTTCTTGAAGAAGAGGACTAGAGCACCCCATGGTGAAGCACTTGGGCATATGAAACCTTTATCTGGATTCTCATATAGTTGTTTCTTTAGATATTAAATGTCCACAACATCCAATCTATATGGACTGTGGGATAATGGTAATTCCCCAGGTATAATCTCCATAAAAAATTTGACATCTCGATTATAAGGATGACCATGAAATTCCACAAGAAACATATTAACGTATTCCCTCACAATGGGCATGTCTTCAAGGTTTATTTTTTCCTTAGACTCAATCATATGAGCTAGATATTCTTCCATATTGGATGTAATATCCATGATTTAGATGATTGTGAAAATAATATTCATCCTTCTCCTGGAATTTTTATAGAATCTAAGGATGATTTGTAATACATAGAGTGATTCCCGTCTCACAAATATTGATGTTGTATTTATATAGGGTAATAAAATCCATTATCATAATTGAATCAAATTCCACAAAAGGGATTATGATAAGGTTTTCTGGAAAATTATGCCATAAAATTTTAAAGGGGAGGAGTTATATACTTGGGATGTAATAATTTCTCAATTTTCCATTTTCATTCACATCTTTACTTACAATATTTTTGGCGGTGTTTTAATTTTTCAACAAAAAATTAATGATATGATGGAATGTGTATAACAATAATCAAAAAGTAAATTCACTTTTCTTAAATTAATAACTAGCGTACCTATCACCACTTCATTATCGAGATTCACCTCATCAGTGGTGATGGAAAAAGATCTCCCTTGCTTCCTTGGAGGTAGTTGGTTCTCTCCAAAAACCATTGGATTAGTGAATTGGTTTATAAATCACCCTAGTTCCTTAGCACTGTAGTAATGAAAAATATGCTAAAGGTTAGCTAGATAATTCCTTTCCTCCATCAAAGTAGTGTTTTTCTCTATTTTTCAATCATTGTATTGGTTCCCTTACTTCTCACACCTAAATCATTTCCTCAACCCCTTCATGAAATTTTTAGGGTGATTGTTTCCTCAACATTAGAAATTGGGATGATGTAATTTCATGGAACTAATAGATCTCTTTATCATACCACCAATATTGATCTCTACTTTTTGCTTCTTATCCCTGTGATACCCTTCAGATTCATTGATATCCAGTTAAACATTGAGGGCACATCATAAAATTTTCTCATAACTATCAAAGTAACGGATTTATAAGACTTTATGTAAACCACGTTTTATCCCACCATGAAAGTGGTCAATAATTCATCCAGGGGTAACGACAAATTTAGGGGAATACCGTGAATGTCTTGTGAAGTTTCCCTCATTTTCACCTATAGATTCTTCGTATTTTCTCCTAAGGGAAAGAAAATACATTTCTATCTAAATATGGAGAATGTGAGGAAATTTATTATTATAAAACATTTTCTGGAAATACTTCCACAATAATGCTTCGATATCTTCCTAAGAATTCATAGTTTTTTTATCAATTTCCTCTATTGATTAGCTTCATCGTCCATTCAATAAACAACCAAAGGAACCCTCTCTTTTTTGCAGCAATGAATGATGGTTATGATCTCCTCAATAGAGCTGATCCATTGTTCGATGATTAAGGGATCAGGTGATCCATTTAATACAGGACGCATTTTTTACCAGAAGGTCTTGATTTCAACTAGTTCTATTTTGAGGGGATATGGATGCTCATACTAATCTAGGTTTCTCTTAAAAACCCAAGGCAGCTGAGAGAGTATCATCATGAAGTGTACACTTCCAGCTCCCATCAGGTTGGGCATTTAATTGGAGTAGTCATCAAATGTTCTTTCACATTGATTGTTTGTCTGATTACTCATATTTTTGGTCATTTTCACAATAGATAGAAAATTATTTATGATTATATTTCACTTTTAAACACATAAATTTGGATTTATCGACATTAAAGGGATAATATATAACAAACATGTATTTACTTAACTTATGGATTTCTAGGATTTATCATAATTTATCCCTGATATACATCCTAACATACAATATTATTTTCATTTTCATCCTAACTTGATAATGGTTTTTAATGAGCTTATGAATTATCAAAGAATATACCCTAATAATGTCGGACTAGATGTGTATTAAGGCCACTTTTTGGGTACCCGGTTACCCTGATTCATGCATAGAACACCATGTAAGTGTTTTTACTCCTATGTACATCTATTTTAGAACCACATATACTCATATTATCCATGAAAAATGTGTTTTCTTCACAAAAAAATAACTCTATACAATCCAAAATTTAAGGGATGTATTCTTATACTAAGACTTATCTCTAAAGATTTTTCTAATCCTAAACCCAAAATAAATAGCTTGTTCCTTTGATACCAACTATAACAAAACTTATATTTATTACACATTAAAATAAAATTTAATTTCACAAATCTACAATTAATACAACCCCAATGATCCAGAATTATAATGTATTTTGTATGTAGATACATTTCATTACAACATTAAACATGAATTACAACATCTTTATTGAATACATATTTAACATGATTTAGCTTAAAACGGCATTTGATAACCTGGGGAAATTAATTAGAAAAATGCGTGTCATATATCCTAGTAGGGGAATATAAATGACATAACATGAAGATAGTAATACATGTTAGAAAAGGAATATAAATTAGGCATAAAAAAATACGAATAATAAGGCATGATATATCATGGTAATCATAACATGGGAAATGTGGCAACAACATAAAACACTACATCATAGGTGAAGCCTAAACATCCAAGAATTAATGGTAGACAATTTACTATAAATGAATTAGGTACACCACTATCCCAAAATAATGTATCAGGATACTAACATTACCCAATACATTGGAGTGCTATAGAATTTTAGGCACACCCATCACTTTCATTTCATTCTTATGCCTAAAAGTGGAAGAAAGATCATAAAACATGGATCCATTCATCATCATAATTTATTCCACAACATAGGAGTGTGGAATACATGCATATAAGTCCCCAATAAAAATTTATATGTGTATAAAAGTGAACACCCTTTATAAGAAATGGGTATGTAATTCCCTACATAAATGGGTTTTCTTCAAAAATCATGGTGAAAATTCGGCAGCATAACTGCATCATTTAAATATTCATAAAATGGGATAATGAGACAGAAATGGGTCTATAATCATTTGGTCATGAATTGGACAGTAACAGAGAAATGTAAGGAAAAGTACACATGATTATAATTAGAAAAAATAATTCAGAAGATAATAAATAATATCGAATAAAAATATAAAGGAAAGGATGCTTATGAACTTTTGGCATGGTAATAAGTGTATATGGAAGGGATTAATGAGTATGTAAGGGGTCTATAATCATTTATATATAATAAGTGTAGTATGGGGGAGATGCAATAACATACCCCACCATTATTAATTGATAATAAATGGTTATAACAAGAAATGAAACCTAGATAAAGGTTTTAAATGAATAAAACCTTTTGAAATTTCGGCATGGTAATAAGTGTGAATGGGAGGGTTTAATGATAGAGAAAGGGGTATCTCATCATATAGAAAAAATAAGGGATGTTTGGTGGAGAAAAAAAAACATACCCCAACACAAATAATTGAAAATAAAATGGTATAATGTGGAGGATATTTTTTTAAAAAAAGTGAAAAGAGAGGATCACATACCTTAAGAGTCTGACACCAATATCTTGATAGGGGATTCTTGAGAGCATGTGGGAACCGTGGGAGGATTTTTGATAGATGAGGTCTGAGTAAGGTAGTTCTCAATGGATTTTTAGTAAAGAGTAGTGGGAGCTTGTGTGTGTTTATATAGGAAGAGAGGGGGGTTTATTTAATATTTATCTTTTGGAATCTACAAAATAAAATATTTCAAACCACAAACCATACAATGGTTTTTTCAAAAGAGGACGAGTTTTATTTACTTTATTTCAAATAGGGTCTGATATATTAAAATAGTTCCCTTTATTTTGTGGGGGTGAGTCAGACATTTATATAAATGAATATAATATTCTAAAATATATTAAATATTTTGGAGCATTCATAAAGTTTTCATAAAATTAAAATTGAAAACATAAAAACACTTTATTATAAACGAAAATAAAAAAATTGGCCAAGGATACCAATTATAGTTTTTTACATCATTCTTTGGTCAATATTAAGTCATAAAAAATAGTATATTTAAATGGCATTTCATTTTAACCTGAAAATCCATCTATCTAAGAAAATTATGAAAAACATTCCATGGGATAATTTCAACATTATGATCCCAAATCGAATATTAGTTTTCTATAAATATTCTTTTAAATATATTAATTTATCTTTTAAAATAATATTTGACCTTTATTGAAAAAATCATTGTTAGTTTGACAATAATAGTTTTATAACCCTTGTAAAAAGTACATTTCACTTCATAACAATTATATGACCATTTATAATTAATTATACATATTTAATAATAAAATTTTATAAAAAAAATATTTATTTAAAAAATAAGTTAATTATTCAAAATAAATCCATTAATTGAATTTTAATATTACCTGAAAATACAATTTTTGTTCAATGAAATCAAAATAAAAATCATTTATAATTTAGAAATAAAAATAAAAATAAATTAATTATTATATACTATATACTTATTCATATTTTTAAGGTATTTAGACATATCCCTTTATCACGCTCGTTTATTCCCTAAGAGTATTGTGAATGATGGTGAGACTTTCATGGGGCCATTCAGAAAACATTTCTTGGGTCGTGATCTTGATGCTCTTGAACTAATATTGTAAATGGTTTTTCCAATGATTAAGTTGATGTATCTCATCTTGGTATTGGAAAAGGGAAATTACCGGTGATTCTATCTCCCTCATAAGATCAAATAAATGGGCTTCATTGGGTAAAATCAAACTGGATGAGGCCATCACTTCTTTTTCACATGTCAATTGGATTTGTTAATCCCTATATTAATATTAATCATGTGATAACTGTTTAATAGCAATATTAACCTTGATATTATTCTTAACAGTCTTAGAACTCCTAATATATAACCAAGGAAGTGAATGTATTTTCTATAACCATATTAAAAAATAAGACATTTAATTAAATACAAAGGGAAACATCATTTATAACAGTTCGGGTTGTTACAAGAGTTTTCTCAAGTTCAATCCTAAGTGAAATTACATATTACGGAGTGGAAAGTACATCCCTATCAATTTCTATCACAATAAGATCCACTTCCACTAGGAATTGTGCATAATTACAAAAAAAAATACTTTTTTAGTGGCATTGTCCATCCAAATTGGAATTTCAATCACCGAAAAATATCATATTGATTTTTCAGGTTTTATAATACCCAATTAACCCCATGAATTAAAAAATAGTACTATGCTCAGGTATCCTTAAACTCATTCAAATTGAAATTTAACATCAAATTATAAACCCTCAAAGTACCAGGCCTAAGGATAAGTGAACCTAAAGTCCATGATTAACCATTAAGTTTATCCAAAGAGAATAACATTGGGAAAAATCCATGGCCAATTGAGATGAATTTTAAGCCTCAGAATCCCCAAATAAATTCTAATAGGGTGATCAGGTTAGCATCATTGCATGGTTTCGACCCTTTCATCAGAAAAATACGATCGTTGAATGAAAACATACACAAATAGAGCCTTTTTGAGATTGAATCATCCAAATCCAATACCATTTTGGTCAAAACATTTTAAAAAATTTGTTTTGAATGGAGATTCGTGAGTGAAGAAAAATACCCTCTAGAAAAACCTGAGATATTAGATGTGATTTTCAAAGATTCTTTATCTAGTTCCATGTAACTCTTTGAATAGAACATGTTTTGTCAATAAGCCTTCTGATATGAAGTATAAGAATAAATGTTTTGACATGTAGGATGTTTGAGGGAACATCAATCCCAATCGATCATCTAGTGAATCATCTCCAATTACTCCAACACATCCCCATTAGTCCCACCATTCAGAACATCTGATTTAATATCAAAATAAATTATTTTTGATATTGTATAAGAATATATATAAAGGAATAAAATGATGGAATCAATTTGGTCTATTTTGTATAAGGTTTCATCATAGTCAACACATCTAATTTTTTAGTATCCTTTTTATATCTACCTTGATTTATTTCTATCCAATTCACTATTATTATGGGGTTTATTTTAGAAAATTCATTTTTAGCTACTCACATAATTATTTTTTTGTTTGGGAATAGGTTCACAAATTTATCTTCATTCATGATATTAAACCGCTAATTATTTTCAAAATCCACCTTAATATATTTTGTCTCATCTTTTTACATTAGAATTTTAAGGATTTCTATTAAGTTTTTTCAACAGATTTCTACACCAATATTTTGGCCCCTGATTATATTTTTTATGTTTATATACATATTTTTCTTTGAATTGACACCTAGAATCATATGAAATTCTTTTTAACTTTTTTAAAAATTTACATTGACTCTAGTGTCTTGTTATCAGCACTAGAAATGTAAAAATCTAATTATGCTTCAAAGAGTTATCTTTAAAATAAATATTATACAAATTTAGATATTTCAATATAGTCTTCACCATCCATTAAAAATAAATTATTATTTATATTTCATTTTATTGAAATAAAACACCATTAATTTTACCAATTATTTTATTTTTCTTATTATAATAGATATAGGAACTCCCATTTAGTGTATACCCTAAGAAACTTCTATCGTTAGACTTATAATCAAACATTCTTCCACATATATCAATTTTATTAATCAGAAACCAAATTATAAATACTCTATAATGCATTTAATTTGGACGATTCATAAATTGAATTTCAAAATGAGTTATGTAATAGTAGGGAATATAAACAAGCCTATTATAGATGATTTCATTAATTTTAATAACTTATAGATATAAATATATTAATGTTTCAATGTTTATTAATACTGTTATATCCATGTAAACCGGTATCATGTTTTTATTTTTAGGCAATCTATTTGGAAAAGATTTTATATGGAATTTTATTATTTCATAACACATTTTTTTCAAGGTATTAGAAGAATTTTCTATTGGTATACTCCTGGTAATTTTCTAATATCATCATCTTTAGAGGTAGTCTTGTATGTTTATATACATCTAATCTAGAATTCATTAATTTTATAAATGATTTTTATTTGTTTATCTGAAATGTGATTCACTTCATCCTTTTGAACTCATATAAAAAAATAATATAGTAAATTTCTTCAATTTTTACCTCCTAGTCATTGGAATACCCACATTGTAGTGGATTAACTAAAGTGGTTTAGATGAATTATTCTCACCTCCTTATGGAGCATTGTTTTCTATTTTTTCTATATTATTGATTAAAAAAATGTAAAGATGTATTTTTAGAAACAAATATATAACATAGATTATTATTTTATTAGTTTCATTATATTCTATAATCAATGGGGAATCATCTTTTATGCCAAAATTTCCTTTCTACATCCGCTATCAAATAACAATTAGTAAATGCCACTCCAAATTGAAATAAAATTATTAGAGTATTAATCCCATTAGTTTTTGAAATTACTTATATAAAACTTCTGAAAATGCATCCATATTTCTTAAAAATAACCTCACGTCCATCTTCACAGATCTTTGATACCCATAATATGTTATTCATTAATCCATAAATAAAAAAATATTCTCTGAGTTTATTTTATTTATACCAATGTACACTATTCCAATTCCTAGGAATTTTATCAAGATACTATTTCCAATTATTATTGGTAGTACATTATATTCCCTAACCCTTTTAGGTAGTTTATATCACTCTTTTTTTGAGATAAACACCCGTCACCAATGATCGTTATCATTTCTATTTTATAAGAGGTGAAGGAAACTTCATCCACAGTAAGTTATTTCCTAGTCGAATATTTATTTTATTCATTCTCAATATTCTAAAAAAATTAACAAACTAATAATAAAAGTAGTAAACACATTTGATGTCTTTTCTTCTTGATCACACCTTCCACATACCACTCTCGAGCATTAAAAACTACATATGTATTAACATTGATATGAAACTGTTGAGGTTTTGGATGTGTTATCATCTTTTATTTATATATCCCCCTTGATTTATACTCTATTATCTATCTAGGTAGAAACATATTGTATCAAAAATAGTAGAATATATGTCCCAACATATAACCACACCATAATTTTGTCATGAACCATTCCACGAGGTTCGTGTCGTGACTACCCCAAGCCCACCTTCCATAGGCCAGGGGCTCTGGACTAGAACTAGAAAGGCATATCCCTAAAATCGGGAAGGCATTGCCTTTTAACCTGTAAGCTCACACAATCCAAGAACACAAAAAGATACAAGCACAAGGTAAACTATATTATAAATAGGGTGAGTATAGTATGTAAAGGGGTTGTAATAAAAGCCCAACTGGAAAGTACATGTAAAATTGAAAACAACACATGTGAACACCCGCCAAGGATCCTACCTGAAGGGTAGGTATAGCTCTCGAACTATCGTCTCTATGGTATGTCTCATATAATGGTCCACCTCCAATCAGTCTCTAGTCCGGGCACCCTCAGCCTCGATCAATGTTGTCTGTCGTTTACACAAGACATAGCAAGGTGCGGGCAAAGCCCATGTAGTGGTGAGTATAACAATACTCAGTAGGGACCCTGAGACCCCCGAGGGTCTCTCAGAATCCACAAAGGATAAACCAAAAAGCAATACCATAATCAAAAAGCACGAAGACAACATTCAACCATACATTGGTATTACCCCATACATATCCCTATGTTATCATGTATACCGATATCATTCAAGAGGAAACACAAGGCCCAACTCTTTAGGCAAAAGCACAACAGTTCCACGAAGGAAAGAATACCACAAAGGTAACACCAGGATGGTAAGTACCACAAAGGTAATGCGACATAGAAGAATACCAAGAAGGTATCACCATGTAGAATTGTATAAAATAGGTAAAGACTAAGGTCAAACAATCTATAACATAAGTAAAAAAGTATAGATGATTAGTTGTATTCCTTGATCATCTTACTTTGTTGAGAAGCTCTGCTGTTGACCCACACAGGATCGAAGATGACCTACACCAGATCTTAAGAGGACCCACACAGGATCTAATGATGACCCACACATGATCTGAAGACAACCCACACATGATCTTTTGATGACCCACATAGGATTGGTAGATGCTGACCCACATAGGATCTGAAGATGACCCACATAGGATATGAGGATTCTTCAAGTACAGCCAGCCACAGGGTTACCACACTATGCAAGAATGATTCAGGGAGGATCTTCTCCTCAAACCATAGGACTCAATTCATCTTCCAAAAAGACCCATTTTGGATTATACCCAAGGGATACCACATCATAAGGGTCCCAACGTAACAGACTGCGCGTCAATCGGACGTCTGGTCTGTCAGTTATTAGCCTTTTGTCCAGAGGGCCCTGTTGGATTCTGGTTCGATCAAACCTGGACATAATCCAACTTTATCCAAAACTCATGTTGATAATATCAAAAGGAACTTATCGATTCAAGGATTCCGGTGCCACAAACGGTTCATCAAACGGATGCTCGGTTCTCAAGCTATGGCCCAAAAGGTGTATCTGGGTCTGGGTATGGCCCGTATGGGCCGGACCGTGGTGGGCCCAGCCCACCAGGCCGTAGTCCAGCCCGACCTGCAAAGGGGGTGGCCCATTGGTCTGCCCACTGTGCGGACTGCATTTGGGGTGGCCCACCATGGTGGGGCCCTCCCTAGTCACCACTCAGGGGAGGCCCCCTTGGGATTCCCGAACAGTCTAGTTGGACCATTCGGTTTTGGCCAATATGGCGACTCCACGTGGCGCCGCCTGCTGGAATGCGGGACCCAAAATATTGGGTCTTTCTTGGTATGACATATCTAGTAGGGGTTCCGGCTAGATCCCCTTCCATTGGCAATGGCATGAGCTGTTGTTGCCTCTGTAGCTGGCCAGGAGTCGGTCGCCCTCCAGGCACGCCACCATAGCCACCAACACTGTCGGTGCAGAGGCACACCACCCAGTCCTCCCCATGGCTAGTCGGCGCTCCGACCGCCACCCTCCTCTGCCACGGCCGACAGGCCCTGACCTCCGTCGGTAGCTTGGTGGCGCCGCCACTACCATCATGGCCAGCTGGAGTGTTGGCTGCCGCATGTACCCGGCCGACGCTGGTCGCCAGCAGACTTCCGCGGGTCACTAGGTAAGCTCTGGTGGCCTGTTCTTTAGTCTGAAGGAATGGTTTTGTGTCCCAGGATTCCGCCATTGCATCTATCCCATCATGTTTGAGTTCCTCTCAACCTATGGTTTCTCCCATGAAGAACATGTCAAACAACATAGTAGCATAGGTATAGGGTCGTGTTCATTTAGCCAGCACCCTCCACATTAGACCGATAGCGTGCGACTCAAGAAGATTGAATCAACATAAATCAACAAATAACAATCATGAAAAAACCCGACCTAGATCATTTTTTTAGATGGAGTGAAGAAGAATATGAAGATGTTTAAGACATCGATGTTCGTCGCTCCCACAACATGCTTCCGAACCGCGCTCCAACATCTGTTCCACGTTCTTGATCCGGAGAGATGTTCGTTCTTTGTTGGGGATTCCTAGTTCCTTCCACAAAGAGTTCTTCAGCAAACGTTTTTTCCATAAATTATCAATTCTAGGAGAATTGATGAGCCAATCCCTCAAAAATTGGCGCTACGAGTTTGACGATGTCCTCAGATTTTAATTCGGAGCACCAGTTCAAAAGTTACGAATTCCCACTTGCATGTTAACTAAATGTACAGGAAGAAAGTTTGGAAAATAATTCAGGCCATTCCGGGCCTCAGAATCACGTACCGTTAATTTTCACAAACTTCTAATATTTCCAAAAATAATTACATTGAAAATTCAGGGTCTTTACATTCTTCCCACCTATGGGCTTTGCATCCTTGATATCCATAACACAAACAAGGGAAACAATTGGGGGTACTGAGAAACAATCTGAGCATCCTTCTCCCATGTGATCTCATAGAGGTTCTCGTGCTTCCAACGTACGCGCACCAGAGGTATCGATCGCCCATGAAGGACTCTATCCAGCCGATCCTCAATCTATAATGGAACCTCTCAAAATTTCTCCCCATCATCGATGTCCAGATCGAACCATTCAATCACGTGTGAAGGATCATGAACATACCTCCTCATTTAGGATATGTGGAAAATCTCTTGCAACTGGTGCAACTGGGGCAGAAGAGCTAAGCGATATGACACCTCGACAACTCTGATGAGGACCTGAAAGGGTCCCATAAACCACAAAGATAACTTGTCGCCCCGGCCAAATCTCCAAAAACCTCGTCAAGGCCCAGCTGATAGAAATACATGGTCACTATCCTCAAACTATAGGGATCATCATATCCTATCAGGATAAGAATTATGCCTTCTCTGTGAAAACATCATCCACTCATGAATGACATGCACCTTCTCTATGGTAAAACATACCTTCTCTGGTCCCATGAGTGTTGACTCCACGGGGTCAGTCCAACATCGAGGTGATCTGCAGGTTCGACTGTACAATGCCTCAAATT
The DNA here is from genome assembly GCA_963277665.1 of Viscum album. Taxonomy (NCBI): domain Eukaryota; kingdom Viridiplantae; phylum Streptophyta; class Magnoliopsida; order Santalales; family Viscaceae; genus Viscum; species Viscum album. Next base: position 169,405,889 of record OY728125.1, on the reverse strand, counting down.
GTGCCATATCGATGGTTGAGTGATAGCTATCATTGTACGCGAACTGCACCAAGGGAAAGTGATCCTGCTAGCTGTGGCCGAAATCAGGGACGCATGCATGCAACATGTCCTTGATGGTCTGAATGGTCTGCTCTGTTTGACCATTCGTATGAGGTTGTAAGTTGATGCTCAATAGAAGCTAATTCTCGAACGCCTCCTGAATCCCCTTCCATAGTGAGGATTTAAAATTTACATCATTATTAGAGACAATGTTCGAGGGCACTCAATGAAGTTGTACAATCTCTTACTCGTAGAGGCATCCCAAGCCCTCTACTGAACCCTGCTCTCTGATAGGTAAGATGTGGGATGGCTTGGTGATTCGGTCAACGATCACCCAGAATGAATCATGTTCCTTAGAATTGCGTGCATGTCCTATCACAATGTCCATGGAAAATTCATCCTACTTCCACTCTGGCACCTTTAGTGGATGAACTAAGCCGGCTGGAACCTAATGCTCTGCGTTCACTTATTGACAAGTGAGGAATCGTAAGACAAACTCTTCCACTACTCTCTTCATTCCCAGCCACCAATGCTGACACATAATGTCGTGGTACATCTTCTCCACTCCTTTATGTACCGATAGAGGGGACTTATGGAAATTTCTAAACAATTCCTTCTGTAGCACCACCAGTACCATTTTACATCCCTTAAAGTGGATGACCTACTGCCCACCTTCAAAAAATCCATCAGTTGCCTATTCTGTGGATATATGAGCAAGTCGAGACTCACAATTAGTGTTTCTAAGAAGAACATCCCTAACTCGCTGAAGGAGTGAGGGAGTGACTATTAGATACTGAAGATAAGATCCTCCATCTCGATCCATGTAGGATATCCACAATGCGGATAGCTGCTCTGTCGCCTCACTCAGCATCTATATACCAGATATTTTGTATAGTGAATATGATACTACGTTCACCTTCCCTTGAATATAGATGATCTTGATGTCATATTCCTAGAGGAACTCAAGCCAATGTCATTATCTTAGGTTCAGGTCCTTCGGATAGAAGATATACCTGAGACTCTTGTGATCAGTGTAAACTATAAAACGTTTTCCCATCAAGTAATGTCCCCACATATTCAAAGAAAATACCACTACTACCAACTCCAGGTCATAGGTAGCATAGTTCTTCTCATGTGGTCGTAGATTTCGAGAACCATAAGTTCTCACTACCTGCTCCTATATCAGGACACATACACGCCCGGTCCCTGGTGTGTCGCAGTAGACTACGTTCCCAATTCCCTCCTCTGGTAGCCTCAATATGGGTGTACTCGTCAGTCTCTACCTCAGATCCAGAAAAAACAATTGCCATCTCTCAGACCACAAGAAGGGTATCCCCATCTTCGTCAACACTGATAAGTGTGCCATAACTCTGAAAAGTCAGGTACATACCTCCAGTTGTAACTGGCTAGACCCAGGAAACTCTACACCTTCGTCACACTCCTTTGTGGCTCCCAAGCAAGAGGAGTCTCAATCTTCACAAGATCCACTGCAACTCCAGCCTCCGAGATGACATGTCCCAAAATGAAAACCTCTTAGATCTAGAACTTGAACATCCAGAGCTTACCATAAAGCTAGAACTCTCAGTGATTGTCAAGAACTATCTACAGATGATAAGCATGCTCCTCATATGTAGCTGAGTACACCAGGATGCCATCGATAAAGAATACCACATATAGATCGAGGTATGGCTTGAAGATCCGGTTCATGAGTACCGTTAACACTGCTAGGGTGTTGGTCACGCCGAATGGCATAACCAATAATTCATATTGGCCAAACTGACATATGATGGCTATCTTTTTCACATCGTCATCTTATACCCTGAGCTGGTGATAGCCTGATCTGAGGTCTATCTTCAAAAACAACCAGGATCCCTTCAACTAGTCAAAAATATCATCAATACATAGTAGTGGGTACTTGTTCTTCACGGTCACCTAGTTCAGGCACCGATAGTCCACACAGAGTGTCAAACTCTCCTATGACTTCTTGGAAAACAAAATCAGGGTTTCCCAAGGTGAAACACTAGGCCTAATGAACCCCTTATTCGGAAATTCATCCAGTTGTACTCAAAGATCTCGAAGCTCTACGGAAGCCCTCTAATATGATGAGGTAGATATCAGTGTCGCCCTAGGGTACAAGTAGATACAAAATTCCACCTCTCTGTGAGGAGGTATATCCAAAACATCATCAAGGAAAACATAAGTTTTCTGGTCCACCACTATAGGATAGCTCAGAATCTCAACATCAACCACATTGAGGGTAAGGCTATCCAACTGATGTGTGATCGGCTACACCCTCCTTTGGGTTTTTCCATCATGTGCTGCAAAGGTTTCCTTCTCGCTGGTGAAATAAAACCTGGTCCCATCCTCGTGGACACACCTCACTTTTCCCTAATGCAGTCGATCTGAGAATGGAATGTAGATAACAAATACATAGACAAGATGACATCGTAAGGCCTCGACGCTACTACTAGAAGATCACAGCCGAACCTCTCGCCTCCAAGAGTAAGCTCACACTGCCAGCACCAGTTTGAAATAGTTGAATCTGCTCTTGTAGGAGTCTCTAGCCGTAAAGATTGAGCCAACTACTCCACCGAAATCCCTGATCTCCGAACGAAGGCTGTGGAAATAATACTGTTACTGGAACATGTTTCTATAAGTAATGCATCTAAGGTGGAGTAGACACAGATCGTACCTCGAAACATCTACGGAGCACTGTGGTCATAGGTCTCAGCTTTCTAAAGTTGAGTCCATCCCTATCCACCTGCTCCCTATGATCGGGATGGACCACCTGGAGGTGGTGGTGGTAGATCCTTGAACCACTGCCTACCCCCTGCAGCACAGCCGGCCCCTCAGCCACGTCCGCCTACTACATGAGGACCTCCTCAATTGAATCTTCACCTCTTCCCATGAGGTCCTCTGACCATCTTCTGGTCATCCGTATGGTGGGCTGGGAAGTAACGATCCATGTGACCATGCCCGTCGTACGAGTAACATTTCATGGCCCTCGCCTATCCTGCTCTGTCTCGAGCTCCCCTTACAGCCGACACTATATCCAGTGGTCCTCCGCCTCTAGGTTTGGTCCCCTTGGACCTCTGTGTCATCTGTCTGCTACCTGCTACAGATGAATCTGCTACGTGGCATCTGGTGGTGGGTCTCTCTGCCAGTGACTACTCAGCAAGGAATCTCTCCACCAAGATTGATCACTCTAACAACTTAGCCTGCGTTATGATGCTGGGAGATACCATAAAAACTCTGATCTTCTGTCTGAGCCCTGGCTCAAAGGTATGGGACCTGAAGAAAGAGTCTCGCACCATGTAACTGGAGTAGCATGAGAGGTCGGTAAACCTCATTGAATACTGAGCCATTATCATGATTCCATGTTACAAGTGGAGAATATCATGTATACGCACTGAGCATAAGGTTGCGGTGACAAACTCTACCCTAAAAATTCTCTTGAAGTCTGCCCATATGAGTGTCACATCATAGTGACCCTAGAGCATCAAGCTCCACCATTTCCCTGCTGCTGCCTGAAGAATACTGGCTGCAAGGATGACCATAATATCAGCTGGTGTCCCTACCAGTCGGAAAACTCCGACCACAGCCTCCAGCCAGTCCTCAGACGCCTGTGGATCCCTCTTTCCCCAGATCCTCGGTGGCCTATAGCATTGTAACTCATGAAACACGCTCAATCGACATGGACCCTCTGCTGCTGGGGCTGGTGGCATTAGCTACCCAATAGCTAGTGGTGCTGCTGGTACACCACCCGATGGTACAACTGCTGAAAGGGGGCCCTTCACCGAAGCCTCTTCACTTGGTGTGCTGTCATCACATACTCTACCTGGAACCCTGGTTGGATGTCTATGTGGAGACATCCTAAAAAGAAAAAGGTGTGCCATGGTCAATAAGTTATACCTATTGAGCTGATCAAAGAGACCTCAAAGAAAATTATTCAAAATCACACAAGCAATCAGTGGTTTCATGTACTGAGTCGGAAATCAGAAGTCGGGGTCCTTGTGTATGGATACGTCGGAGGCTGCACCAATACCGGATTCCTCAAACTGAAAACCACAATTTTTACACTTAACACTATTGATGAATAAAAATATCAGAGTCCATGTTTTCCATTAGAACCGACCCCTTTGATACCAATTTTTCATGACCTGTTCCCCAGGGCCTGTGTCATGACTACACCATGCCCGTCTTCCATAGACCAGAGGCTGGCGACTAGCACTGGAAAGGCATATCCCTAAAACTGAGAAGGCATTTCCTTTTAACCTAAAAACTCATACAATCCAAGAACACAATAATATACAAGAACAAGGAAACTATATAGTAAATAGGGTGAGTACAGTAAGTATAGGGACCGGAATAAAATCCCAAGTGGAAAGTACAAGTAAAACTGAAAACATATTCTCTGAACACCCGCCAAGGATCCTACCTGAAGGGTAGGTATATCTCTCTAACTATAATATTTGTGGTATATCTCATCTAATGGTCCACCTCTGAGGAGCCTCTAGTCCTGACACCCTCATCCTTGATCAATGTTTCCCATCATATGCACAAGAGAAAACATGTTGTTGGTGTAGCCCGTGCAAGGGTGAGTATAAAAATACTTAGTAGAGACCCCGAGATGCATGAGGGTCTCTCAGAATCAACAAAGGATAAACCACACATCAATACCATAATCACAAAGCACAAAGACCTCATTCAACCCAACATAGGTATATGCCCATACATATATCTAAGTTATCATGTATCCCATCTCGTTCATGAAGAAACACAAGGCCTAACTCTTTAGCCAAAAGCACAACTGTTTCACAAAGGAAATAATACAATGAAGGTAAGTACCACAAAGGTAAAACCCCATAAAAGAATACCATGAAGTTATCACCACACATATGTGTACCACAATGGTAATGACTCCGATCACACTAGGTATAACTTATGTATGGATATACAGATGATTAGTTGTATTGCTAGATCATCTAACTTTGTCGCGAAGATCTGCTGTTGACCCACATAAGATCTGAAGATAACCCACACATGATCTGAAGAGGACCCAAACATGATATGAAGATGACCCACACAGGATCTAAAGATGACCCACACAGGATTGGTAGATGCTGACCCACATAGGATCTAAAGACGACAGACACCGGATCTGAAGATTCTTCAAGTACAACCAGCCATGGGGTTGTATCACTAAGCACGCTTGATTATGGGTGGATCTTCTCCTTAATCCACAGGTTTTACTTAAACTTCCATTAGGTCCCATAGAAAATTATCCCAATGGATGTCACGTTATAAGGGTCCCGACACAATAGACGTCGTGTCCATCAGACGACCTGTTTGTAAGTTCTTTTTGTCCCAAGGGCTTGGTTGGATTAAAATTAGATCCAACCCATCTATACTATAATATTATCTAGAACTAAATTGAAGTATATAAAAAGGACCATCTCGATTGAAGGATTCTTGTTCCATAGACAGCTCATCAAACAGATGCCCGGTTCTCAATATATGGCCAAAATGGAGTATCAGAGGTCTAGATCGGTCCAGGTCCAGTCTGACCTAGTCAGACTCACATGGACCCCCCCTAGCCGCCAACCGGGGATCCCCCCCCCCCGGGATTCCTGAATGGTCATGTTGGAACGTTCGGTTATGGCCAATTATGCAGTGCCACACGGCACCACCTTCTGGCACGTGGGACCCGATGGAGCGGGTCCAGCTTGGCGTGACACGACCGGCCTGGGTTACTGCCAGATCCCCTTCGAGCAGCACTGGTGTGCACAGCTATTTCATCCACATCCAGCCTGGTGTCGTACACCCTCTAGGCGTGCCGCTGTGGCTCGGCAGCCGTGGCCTCCAACACCGGCGACACGAACGCGCACCACGCCGGCTTCCACACAGCCAACTGGCATGCTGGCTGCCACCCTCCTACACCGTGGCTGAGAGACTGTGGCCTCCTTCAGTAGCATGGTTTCACTTCCCCTAGAGTTGCGGCTAGCCAGTGTGCTGGCCACCTCCAGTACCCCACTGGCGCCGGTCGCTGGTGGCCTTCCGCGAGTCACCAGGTGAGCTCTAGTGGCCCGTTTTTCAATCCAAAGGAATCGTTATGTGTCCCAGGATGTAGCCTTTGCATCTATCATGTCATGGTCTAGTTTCACTGAACCCGAGGTTTCACCCATGAAGAACACATCAAACATTGTAGTGGCGTAGGGTTCGGGAAAATTTCATTTGGCCCGCACCCTCCGTGTTAGACTAATAGCATGCGACTCAAGAAGATTGAATCAGCGTAAATCAACGAAGAACAGTCATGAAAAAACCCTACCTCGATCGTTTGATTGATATGGAATGAGGAACAAGATGAAGAAAATGAGGAAGCCTACGCTCCTCGCTCCTACAACACATTTTCGAACTGGCCTCCAATGTTTGTTCAACATTCTTGATCCGGAGAGGTGTTTGTTCTTTGTTTGAGATTCCAGGTTCCTTCCATTAAGAGTTCTCCAGTAAAATTGTTTGCCAACAATTCACAATTCCAAGAGAAGTGAGGATCCAAACCCCCAAATTATGTTTAAGAGTTGATTAATTGTTCAATTAATGATGGCTCATTAATTGGGGGAGGGTTTCCAAGAGTTACACCACATTAAAAGAGGGGTTTCAAGGTCGGGTGGTCCCCACCACCAACTTCAAAAAGTGGTGGGGAGATTTCAAATAAAAATAAAACTATTATTATATTTTTATTCCTCCACAATATCCTAGAATTACATCTTCCACCTTCGACCCACTCCGGTCGAGGTGAAGGCCTCTTTACATGAAAATCAACACTGTGAGTTCAACTGTGTCCTCAGATTACAATTCCAAGCACAGATTCAAAAAGTTATGAATTCCCGCTCTCATGTTAACTAAACGTACTTAAAGAATGTTATGAAATTCATTACAGCCACTTTGGGCCACAGAATCACGTGCCGTCAATGTTTGCAGACTCGTAATATTTCCATAAAAAATACATGGAATATTCTAGGTCTTTAAAAAGTTCCCCAAATGGGTAATATAAAAATTATACTTCTTAATGGGTTGTATTATAGTTCAACTTTTAGACCATAAATAATTAGTTCAAAAATTTATTTGGTTAGATTATTCATTTAACATTGTTGGTATAATTTTTACCCCTTTCTATATTTTTTTGATTCCATACTTTTATAGATTTTGGATTTTGTACGAGACTTTAAGTTATTAAATATTTCAATTTTACATTTTTTTATCTAGTAGAAGTAGTTTACCTATATTATATAACTTATTTATATTTTCCATTTTCAAACATTGCATCATGTTTATAATATCTACATGTATTAGGTTCCTTGGAAAATTTACCCTTTTCTATAATATACCTTTTTTCTATTGTATTTTTTCATCCTGATTCACATACACTGCTTATGGTATTCTCAATTTATAAATTTATTAACCCCTAAGGATAATGGTATAATTGATTTCTTAGATGATTTTACAATTTTTTAATATCAATATTCAGAATCTCAATTTCATTGACTAGATAATAATTTTCTTCTTATATTTGAATTTTTTGTATAAACATTATTTTATCGGGGTGTTATCATCTCTTTGAATTCATATATCTTTTCAAAAAAATTTGATTTTAATTAAAAAATTATATTATTTTGCAGTGTATACTTCTTCAATAATATACTCAATTTTGTACTATTAATAAACTTGTGATGGTTTTACTTATACTTCCTCCTGTGATGAGTTCACTCTTTCGGGACACCTCAATGATTTTGATCATCATTATCACCACTTTATTCACTAAAAGAATGTAATTTATTAATTTAAAAACCACTTCTTAAAAAACAAGGTGTGATTTTATTTATTTCCTCTGTCTAAATGTTTTAATGATTACTCTCTTTTATGATCCTTTTAGAGTGTTTTTCATTATCATTTTTTCTTCCAGTTTTCAAGGGAATGTATATAGATAAAGAATAACTTTTATAAAAATAAAAAAATTTAATGGATTTTTACATCTATACCTACCAATTCCTCGTGTTAAACTTCCTGAAATGAGAGGAATGTTTTCAGTATAATATTATATGTTTTATTCTTCATTTAGTAATTTCTTTTTAACTTACATCATTATAAAATTGAATGATTTGAAATAAATTTCCTTTTCCTACCTTACTTTTCTTTTATGTGCATGTATTATTCTTATTTCATGGTTAATAAGAGTATTGTATATTTAATTAGTGATGAAATCATCAAGATCTCTATCTTTAAGAGATGATACCTTGGTATAAAATTATTATGTAATTATTGTCATTAATTTCATTCCCAATTTATATTATACCAAACTTTATCCAAATCCTCTAATTTTTTTTAGAATCAGGTTTTCATTGGTCAACAACTCATCATTAGTAATATCATCATTCTTTGTAATATGATAAAATTATTATCGAAAAATGTGTATCTCTACTTCATTCAAATTTATATATAATTTTTAAATTCTATAATTATATTCAAAAATAGCATTATGTGTTTTTTAGACCAAAATAATTATCAGATCCATTTTCTATATTAATAAAAATAAATCATTCCTAGTATTTTTTAGATTCCAAGAGTAGTAGAATCCCATTAGATAGTATAAAAAACTCATAATTAATTCTAAATTTACAATTAATTTTTTCCAAAAATGATTAAAATTTCATTTTCAATGAAGACCGTTGATTTCTTGATGAGATTAAAAACTAGATCTAGAAGTGGGGGATATTTATATTTAATTAAAAATTAATTTATGAAAATATATTGAATTACATCAACTTGTAATTCTCTCTTTATCGGTGATCATTTTACGATATCTCATCATATCATTATTGTAATGCATGTTAAAAGTGTTGAATCCCTCTATTGGTGATCCAATAACTCACCATAATCTCTAATAATCTCTATAGAATCAAAAGTTATTGGATAACCAATCCTAATCACTTGTGTTGTTCATAGTTCATCATAGCTGAATTCATTTTAAAGGAGGAAGAACTATTGATGTTCTTTTTTTGGCTTCAGATAGGCGGGTAGAAAATCAATGTTGATCCCTTGATCTATAACCAGGGATTGAAAGAGTATCACTCTATTAATTGGGAAAAATCATTGTCTTTATTCAAAGAGATATAATTTGACATTTATTATGGATGGGATATAGTCAGAACTTTTCTCACAGAACCCTTTACATCATTATAATTATTAATTTACCAAATTTCTAATAATAATATTATTAATAATAATTACATTACATGGGAAAAATATTTAAAAATACATTAATCTATTATATATCATTTCAAATTTAACCATTAAGCTTCGTTATTTTTCCTTAATTGATATTTACCATTCCTCAAATAACAAAAATTTAATAATTAAATTTCACTGGGTTATTTTATGATAGATATAATAATTTTTATATATAGAAAACTTTTTTATAAATATTTATTATTATTATTTAAAATATTATTCATTTGAATGTATTCAGATTAAATAATGGTTATCCACCAACCCTGAATATATATTATTAATTCTCTCTTGTTAAATTCAACACGTGAACTTAACTAATATTGTGGATACATTTTTTCCATCAACCTCTAGGACACTTTCTCAGTGTCATTAGTCATAACTTCCTAAATTAAAAGGTTAAAATATTGAATCATTTTGAGGATCCCATATAAAAAAAAGTCAATTTCATAATAAAATTCAACATTATTTTAATGTATATCAATAATATAATCCCATTATAAGGATATCTCAAATCATACAATTTAAATTATAGATTCATCAACCAATACAATAAACTTCAATTTATTTAACTTTTTGAAAATGAACTACCCCACTAAAAACCATGGATGTTGATATATCTAGGGGTTTATATTTCCATAATAGGTCTAGAGATATCAAATTTTATCAACTAATATATGTAAATCCATTATTGAATTATTAATTAAGAAATATCACTCATGACACACCCAACCTATCCCACCTCTCTGCAATTTTATGTCATCATGGTTTTCATCACTACATTTGTTTTATGAATAATGTTGCCCAATAATAATATTATTAAAGTCTATGAATCAATACACAAATCCCCAAATTGGAACATCAAATTCCATAAGGAAATATGGATTTTCTATTTTTAGTTATGTTCTAATAACCTCATATCATGGATATTACCATGGGTAAACACTGTGAGAAGGAGTATCAATGTATTATGACACCCTTACCCCAATAAAATATATAATCTATGTCCAATTATTAATTTCATCCAAACATGACACAATATTAATGAATACAATTGTTTAACCTCTAGGTTCTCATCATATAAGAGAACTATAATGACCTTTCAATGCCATAGACATTCTTATGTCATTATCACATATAAAAATCATATAATAGAACAATATCTAAATGAAAATAAACTTCAATAATAATATAAAAATGTAATCATGTATTATGAAATTCATTTATTGGGAACCAAATCCAATAGACACCCACTTGAACAACATCCAACAGAAACCAAATTTCAATCCACTAGCTCTAACCCGATACTCATTCCTCTAATGAGATAAATCCATGTTAAAGGGTCCCACTATGTTTTTATCTATGTATACTCTTCTCTTGTATAAAATCACAACATTGAAAATCATATCTCATTATATAAACCTTCCAATGTATTTTATTTTCCCTTTAGTGGGACGTCAGCTCTGTAGAGAGTACCACCATAGTAGTGTTGTCACAATAAACTGTGATAGGGTATTTATTTATAGGAATCACATTATGATCTATGAAAAATTTAGAATCAAAATAGATTCCTTAGATATATCGAAAGCCATAATATAAAAAGACTATGCAGTAGAATATATGAAAATTGGGTTCTTTTAACTATTCTAGCTCATAAATCTACCATTGATAATAAATATATATGAAGAATTTGACATCAAATAATAGTGATCATTTAAAAAGAAATAATTCATTTAACCTGAATAAATAAATCATTTTATGCTCTATTCAATTGGAACATATATTTATTTTTCCTCATATACTAAATGATAACCTTATGATTTTTCAAATCCTATTCACTTGAATCGTCCATGTATATGCTAATAATTATCAAAGTATTTCCAACATTAAGCCTCATATATAACATAAAAATTTGATAGATCCTATTTCAGATGAATATGGGATATTAATCATTGTCTCTATTTCCTCTTGTGTCTATGGATTCATTTATTAGAATGATTTATATCATTTTACACTGGAAACAATCACCTCTTGGATTATTCAATACACCACATCTTCAGTATATAGTCAATGTAAGTACTATGACATAGTCAAAGCAGCCTATTGGATATATCACACATGATATTGATCCCTATAATGTTCTATGCTTCAATTATATATTTCATAGTGAAGCACTTTCTCATATATTCATTAACCTATTCTATAGATGGTATATCATTTTCAATTAGAAATATTTCATCAATATGTACTACTAGTAAACCAACTGTACTCCCTCTAAACCACATATAACCACATGAAACCCTTTATTTCAGGATGAAAAAAACCTTTATGGATTAATTGAATCAAATTTTCCTTGAAATGGATGCTTTCATTAATCAATAGATGCATATATAAAACATTCGTGTATATTTATAATTTAGTGGAGTCATAAACCCACCCATTTTAATATACATTTTCCCTTGAAGGTTCATGTTAAGGAAAACAATTTTTAAATCATCTTTAAAAATCTTGTAGTCATGGTATATTTTTATAACATCAAAAATTATGATGGATTTAAACATGGAAACTGGATAATATGATTTAATATAGTTAATTCCTTGATATTTTTGAAAACTTTTTAATATTAGATATGATTTATATGTTTTTACTTTACAATCTATGCCCATTGTTTTCATTAATACCCATTTTAACAATGAATTCAATATACCATCTACCAGATTAATTAGAACTCAAACATGGTTTTGATACATGGAATATATCTCAAAATTTATGGAATCATATAACCTCACAACTTCTCAGCTCAATACTAACAACTTTTAGGATATTAGATCATTATTTTAATGAAATAATGATTCAAAATAATCAGTTATTGAGAAACCATATATATCTAGTTCTATTAACACCATTTTACTCCTATTAAACAATTGTGTTTTAGGAATAACATCTTCAATATGGACCTATATAACTTGTACATATACTAACTAATTTATATAATGAACATAAACTTCACTAAAGTAAATCATCCTTCCAATTTCCTCCTTTAGGATATTCTCCCTCTCATGAAATAATGAATATCTATCTATAAATACTTTCTTGACCAAGGGTTTTGTAGAAAGTACCCCCTTGATTCCTTTAGATACCCTATAACGATACACTTTATGTCTTAGGGTTTTAGTTTGGTGAATGAGATGGCCTTAGAAAATACTTCACTACCCCTTGCATGAACATGTTGCAAAACATGTTTCTATCAACTCCATAACATTAATTGAATACTTTTTTCCTCATTATTTAGAACTCAATTTAGTAAGAATAATTTCTTCTATAATAGATACCCCCAAAATTAAAATAGAATGCCTCTGTAACTCTTCATTGAATTTACCATATCTAATAGTGTACAATTTCACCATTCAATAACACCATTTCACTATTGTGTATAATGTGGAGTGAGTTGAGATAAACTATCATAATCTTTCAGAATATCAATAAATTATAGGATAATATATTTTCTAACACAATACAATTGATGTTTATTTATCTTCTTATAAATTTGATTCTTTATATCATTATTGATCTTTTTGAACTTTTAAAATAATTCATACTTATACCTCATCAAGTAGATACAACCATATCTATTCAATTCATTGGTAAAATTTATAAATTATAAATACATATATTTCCTCTACAAAAAAGCATACACACATAAATGTGTACTAAATCTTTAATCTTGGAGGCCATGTCACCGTGACTATCAACCGGTGGTGTTTCCATCCTTACTTGTATATAATAATGTTATAATTCATGTGAATTAAGCTCGTAAGAGTCTAAGTAGACATACATTGAGTGATTTTTAAAACATTTATAATTTACATGACTAATACATTGATGAAAAAATATGGTGTTATATGAGTTTCATGTATTTTGTTCATTATCTATTTCCAAAATATGGTTTTCATAATTTAATACATAAAGAACATTATTTAACTATTCTAAATCATAACATATGATATTTTTATTAATGTTTCAACCATTATTTCAAATATGAAAATAAATCCATCAATCTTTTAACAATAAATAGATATAATATTCTTTGCAACACTATGCATATAAGAACAATTCATGAAAACCAAAATCAATCTTGTCAACAATGTTTGATGGCAGTATCTAATGGTTAGAGAATCTAGCCTCACCCTATTGGTAGTCTGTAAAGGTACAAGGGTGTGTAGAGGAAGCTCATGGGTCAGTGATTTTAATTATTTTCATTGTCAAAAGGAAGAAACTTATCATTGCTGCAATATGTTCCCTAGTACAGTCCGAGGATCTTGCATAGATTAAGAGGGTACATATTTATCATTGAAAAACATATATATTCATATTTGAGGTTATCGTCACCAAAAACTCATCAAAAATGACAGTTTCATGAAGAATATAAAAAAGGATCCCTATATAAAATCCACACATGCATCAAAAATCCATTGGCGCACCGATCATCAAATTCCAGGTGCAAGCAAAGAGATCTGATAACGCCTTCAATAATCTGATGATCACCACATCGATGTGCCTTCAATGGATAAGGATAAACTCGATTCGAACAATAGGATATGGAGTCTCTCTCTCTCTAGAAAATGAGTGAGGAGGGAGATAGTCTATATTTTCTGCAGTGAATGGTACATGGTGAGGGTCCCACTCCTCCTATAAATAGTGTATGATTAAAATACTCAGTCGGGTTCCCTGATGCCCATTTATTTACAATCTTAAAAATAAATATTTATGAATAATTAACTACATAAATGTTATTTATTATTTTATTAAGTATCTATAATATATGTAAAATATATTATCTGATAAAAACGTATTAATTTAACTCGACACGTAATTCCCACTAAATATTAAATGAACCTGGAATATTAAAATAATATTTTTTTGATTAATATTATCTCATATTTACTTAACTAATAAATAATTTAAATAATTTCAACCCAATTATTCATAACTTGAATAATAATGAATTTATTAATGTCATTGGTGATCGATACATTGAAAAATACTTGAACCTCATTGTGTGTCCCACCATGTCCAACATACCTATTGAACTAAATACGACAGATTCTTGAATATGATATTATCTGTGACCCTATAGGACATTATCTCGATATCATTGAATAAAATCCACATATCAACAGTGGATTCTTGAAACCCATAAATGCCCCTAATGAGATCGAGATGGAGATAGGAATGAAAAAAACAAATGAAAACGTATTTTTCACTATAATATATTTGTCTTTAGTTATATCATAATTCAGGATGCACACATGTTTCATTGCCCTTTCCTTGCTGTATTATTTTTTTATCTAACCAGATGGATTTACCATTTGACTTCTTTGGAAAAAGACTTATGATTGGTGAAGCATCATGATATACTAGACTTAAGGTATACTACTTCCTTAATATGGTAGTGATAAATCCTTTCTTAAATATTCAACCAATGTCATGCCACCAATGAAAACCCCAACACAAGATAGCTCACCATGATTTGATTATTGTATTCATTCCTTACATCAAATTACACTCTCAGATGGAATACACTGGTAATAATCTCAATCCCATATACCAATACAAATGTCTATAGATAGAAACATTCTATGACACCAAAAACGTGTGGGGTTCGTATTTTTGGGATTATCCTCCTGATCTCATTACTAGATATCACCAATAATAAACTTTGCGGGAAGAAGTCTCAATGATTATTTTCCCCCAATACCTGATAGTCGGATATGTACTGTGACCAGTTAGAAATATGTATGCAGACTAGATGTCCTTTATTTAAGGTTAATATCATGGTAGCATCAGGTTCAAATTACAGCCTAGGATTTGCTACTAAATTTGGTACAAAAAAGTAATATATGAAATTTACTATCAATTATGTGATTCAGAAAATAATACACTAAAATATTATGAATACATTATGAATATCTAAATGTATACATGATGCGGTAATTAAAACTACTGTCCATGTTGGGTCTTGGGAAACCACTTATACAATACTCCCAATTTCAGTAGATCCAACTTGTTAACAAACCTTGTTACCACTCACATGACACAGATCATGTTTCTATTGAGTAACATCTCTTTCTATAGGGTCTTCCACGTTTCTTCCATGTTTCAATTATTCTATATGCGACCTAATCTCATTGAGTAAAACATCTCAATATATGTTAACCCCAAGTATATCCTTTTTTCACTATCAAAGATTCACATCTTGGCTGGTACAATTAAAATAATTATCATTATGAGAAAAATTTACATACTGGGTGACATTCCAAGAACTGGAACAAAGCGTTGCAAGTAATAACTACTTATTAGTTTTCGGAGAAGCTTCAACATACTCAGGTTTTGTAGGTATGGATACCAATGTATTAAATGAGATGGTTTAGCTCAACACCATAGCCAAATTTTGATATTAGATAAAATTTTTCCAAATGGGGACTGGTCTACGTGCCATCAAAACTAGTATCCTTTCCTCTCAACAAAACATGCTCATTTCCCTTATACATTCTGAAGTATAATAAGATAGTTCTGACTACATCATATTTAGTAGTCCTGAAGATAACATAAATTTTCCTACATCAATGTATAAATTGGAAATATCATTTATTAAACATAGCATAGAATATGTGTTTGATCCATTGCTGAAGTGTATAGAAATCAACTCACCGCTTAAACTCATCCAATTACATTGCATATCTACTAGGATAGATTTATGCCATGTGTCACTAGAAACAATCATTCTCTTGAAATGTTATGAATTGTATTTTTCAATAGCATGCTGGTATATGAATTATTAACAAGGTAAAAACACCCATTAGATCTATATTAGTATATCATATTCAATAGAACATAGATTGATACATTAATTAAATAACTAGTAAATTACTATCATCATGATGTTGACAAACCATAAGTTCAATATTTGTTCTACATATGTTTCTGAGAATATTTTACTTGGAAAACAATGGTTCTTCCACCAAGCTCTATTAGAAACATAGAAATGATTCATTAAAAATGAAATATCTGAATTCCCATTGATTACATTAATCCTGGACTGGATTTTTGTATGTTTCGACCCATATTGGAATCCAATGTTTTCATCATCCCTTTATAGTTAAATCATATTGACACCCACCTTGAAATTTGATCGTGACATCCAATTCCCAATTAAATGACATTAGAATTTAGATACGCAAGTAAAATTAGAATGGATTTAGGAAAATTGATTTGGCATAAAAAATCTGCCCTTATTGGTACGACACCTTTACCATCTATGTATCATTTCTCTTGAATACACGCCACAATATTAAATTTAACAATCCCCTTTTAACTTTCACACATTGAATATATTACTGAAATTGAATAGACCTTGTCAATCTTAGGTATTTTCCATACTTATAAGAATTATTATTCCCACTAAAAAATATATCACCAACCATGGTGAATATAAAACTGTATCCATGGTTTTGACATTTCTCCATAGTATGTGTCTTTGGAATATTATTATTTCAGATGAACTGGTAGGAACATATTCTTATTCAAACTGATTTTACATCTCTTGAATTGAATAAACTCATGTCAATTTCTCCCACTATCTATAATAGATATGTGAACCCTTATACAAAAATGTATTCTATCAGTTTATTACCACTTTTATATCATAGGGATTTATGTAATATCCTAAAAACCCTTTAGATAATTACTTATATTCACAATGTGTTTCATCATGATGTATTCTTGTTTATATCCTTACAAATACATTCCATATAAACATATGTTCTATGTCATAATGGATTTCCCTTATAATACAACTCATATGATATCCATTTCTCAATATAGATGGCATGTGGTTATAGTATTTTCCTATTATTTGGTATGAAAATCTTGAAATATGTTGGAGGTTTCTTCAATTTTCAACATTGATACTACATACATCATACCCATGATGTATAAAATTGGAGTTTAGGAATTTTTACATGTTACATTTTTTATCAATGTTTACATGTAAGACTTCATCATTGAAGATCCTCATTAATATAAATGACCTTATGTGGATATGGTAATGTGTATTTAGGAATTTCCCTATGCTACATTATATTAATCAATGGACACTTGGTCAAGATATTCATTTGCATGACAGGCTGAATAAAATCATATCTTATGGCCTTGAAAACTTCACTTTCTAATTCATTAATTTATTAAAGGAATCTTATGACATATATTTACCACTATCTTTCTAATGGAATAGTTCACACTCTCTTATTGAAATACTTTCAAAATATATGTTGAAAATCATTATTTATAATGGGTTCTTTGTCCAAAAAAAACATTGATAATACCATATATTTGTTTCTTTTCTGAGCCTAAATATTAAACACAGTATATCCATGAAATATACTTTTAGTTTTACTTGATAAAGAATAATCATTCCTCAACTAGGTAAAAGTCTTATATTTTATATTGATCACTTATTTCATATAATTCATGTATCACTGAACTATTAATTGACTATGAGACCCCACAAAAAATATTCATTCCTAAACCAAGAATAATGTCTCATATTTATTAATGGACAAAAGAGAAAAATGTTCTGATTATAATCAATAATAGTTTGACCTAAATAATCAAATTGGAATTTAGAAATATTTTGTCGCTTTCCACTGACTTAGGTATCAACCTTTTTCATCCTTTTGGATAATATATCTTACTTCTTGAAATGTTTATATTACATATTTAGTCAAAATGTATTAATACAAAGATGTTAATGGAATATTCTATTTAATATCCATGAAGTATTACCGAAACATTAAATTATATATTGATGGATATCCACTAAAGAAGAAGTGGGTACTTATTTAATTTAGTTAGTTGGATTTAATCTTCATAAAATGTATTTTGTGTTATATGATGAATATAACCACTTGTTTAATATAAAAATTCATTTTATTTAAGGAAATTGAGAATGATCCATTGAAATTACACATTACATTGGAATTTTCTCTTTTTTCCAATTATTTCCATAAGAATTAAATATTAATCAATCTTTTATATCCTTATTTACTTGAAGTACCTTATGTAAATAGGTAATGAATCCTTTACTCTATCATGTTCATTTAATAACCTTAAATGAAAGGGGGTTAATTGATTTATACATTGGGATACCTTGAATGATTGTGATCCATCTTTCATATTTACTAGAACCCATTATAAATGATTACCAATACAAATTGTTCTTCACTTTCACCTCGTAATGTTCTCATAGTCAAGACTACATGTTATATAATTCATGTCTCGATGTTTTAACCATAAAGAATCACCAAATGTTGATGAAAACATAATGAAAAAACCATCATATGTTGTAGTTATGAGTCTCTTATAAGAAATTTTACTATGTTGTTTCTTGATGTGGCTTAATTGGTATAGGGAGACTGGAACCTTAGATTTCTGATATAGTGGTATTGTGTGCCACACTTGCACTACAACTGGATATTCAAGCTAGTTTGGACATTTACATTGTACAATATTTATCTTGATTTATATTTTGGTATTACCTTAAATTTTCTACAATAATAAACAAAATCATATTAGTACTTTTATATTGATTACCAAATTTTACATTATTTATTAATTAATTAAACGTCACCATATATTTTATCAGATTCTAGGAACGTGTTGTGCTAGAATTAGAATACTCAAACTCTTGAGTATTATAGTGTAAAGGATACATGAGCCTCCCCTGATAGTGTGACAGTTATATCTATACCACTTCTCGGAGAGATCAAGGTTGGATTTGGATTGGGTAGCCACATTAACTCGCAGCTCATTCATATGTTACTTGAAGTGCCCACTTATTAGAATCGTAAACCTACTTCCTCCATCGCTTCCCTCTAATGTGATATAATGTTAGATATGGATAATCCTTACTAATATTTTAGTTATGTAACACCACAACTCTCATGAGAACTCAATGATAATAAGAGGATCCCTTGTATTCGGTAGGATGAGCACATGAAATACCTAGTTTGGTTCAATTTTGAATGATGGAATGCAATAATGACTTAATATTTCATTGAGGGGTTTTTTTGTTTTTCTCTTGAATAATGTAATACATTTATATTAATATTTTCATCTATGTAGTCATGCTCACAATTGAACATTAATAGAAAAAAAATGTGTTGCTTCATTATATATTCTATTATTTATTATTTTAGGTGTTTCCCAGCTATTATAGAATGTATTAAATAATAACTAAATTCTTAATGTAAGTCTACTACCCGATTGGTTTTGAGAATCTAAAATGACATAGGGGAATAACACATGACTCTTCATTTGACTAATGATGAAGCTCACCACATCCTATTAATCTTCTTCCCATCTTGAGTATCACCATGTCCTGGTGTTATCTGCGTCTTGCATCATCCTCATCATGGCGTACTGAATTATCTTGCCTACATCTACACCATGCATCATTCTCGTCAAAAGTATTATTATACTCACATGTATGTAAGGGGGACTATGGATGTAATGTACGCCAAATTAAATTTGGACATACATATTGACTGAAAATAAAGACGATGCGTAGAACATCATTTAATTAATTACAGTCATCGTAAACAAATAATAAATAATTAAATAAAAAATTTAATGCGGACGTATGCATGTTGGAGTTAAATACCTGTTGCAGGTTAAAATAAAATAATGAAATAATTAAATTGAAATAAATTAATGAATGAGGGTTTTTAATTAAATTAAATTAACTGATTAAATTAAGATCTATGTCGATGATCGGGACGGTCTGGAATCATCTAGAGGGTGAATTTTCTTCAAATGGAGGCATTGGGGTTTTTAAATAAATATATGTGTTTTAGAATTTTTTTATGGAAAAGGGATAGGGTTTAAAATATTTTTTAAAATGGGTCTTTAGTTTCTTGAACCCCATTCACGCATCTTCGACATAGAGAGATGCATGGATGGGGTTCACGCATCCTAAGCAGTGGGGATAAAATATGTGTGAAGCCCATTCATGCATATACCCTCACAAAGATGCATGAACGGGGTTCACACCACCTTTTTAAACTTTATTAAGGATGCGTGAACCCCGTTCACGTATCCTACAGACTATTTTAATTTTTAATTTTTTTTAATGTTTTTATAATTTTTCTGTTTTGTATTATTAATATATATATATATATAACAAAAATTTACAGCAGAATTTATATGCTATTTAATAACCAACAGTTCTTCCATTACAATAGTCTGGATTCTGACAAACACCCTAATCCCAGGCTCTCTTTTATAAGAGGGCTAGACCTGGAAATCATTATGCATTTTCGATGTGGGATTCAGCTTCTCTTTTTCCTGCACAGAACATTATGCATTTCTAATGTGGGATTCTATTTCAAGTATGTCAATTTGAAATACTATAAAATACAAACTATAAGACCAATAAAATTAAACTTAAAACATAGATTAAACATATAATAAATTATTGAAATTAAAAGAATTTTTTAAAAAATGTTGATAAATATTAATTTATATGATTTCAAAGCCGTAAACATGAAACATAAAAACGATTCAAATACGTGTCTTTTAAAGACAATAAAATAAAACTATAAGACAAATATCAATGAAACACAAAACATGGATTAAATATATAAGAAATTGTTGAAAATAAAAAAATCGTAAAAAATGATGATGAAAAATAATTTATAAGCTTTCCAAACCACAAACTTGAAACTTAAAAATGTTTCAAGTACATGGAATATAAAACCTATAAGGCCACCGGTTTGGGCTTGGAGTCCTTAAGTCTTTCAGGCTACCAAGGCCTTCGAGTCAGTAGGTCATTCGGGCCACCTTTAAGGCCCTCATGCCACCTTAAGGTCTTCAGGCCACATGCAGTTTCCCCAGACACACTACAAAAAACGAGCAGCCCCAGAAGATGATTCAGAGTAGGTGAACATACCAGAGGAGAACCAAATGGATTGTCAGAATGAGAGGGTATGGCTACGCCATCAGTACCAGCCTGTGCTTGCACGGGAAGCCTAGCCAGATGGTTAAGCCAAGGTGGAGAGCTACTATCATGTAACAGATGTTGGGGAGGGGCAGTTCCTTATAGATAGTCTTGTTGAATTCCCTAAGACCTTCGGGTCATGTAATCTTCTACGCCTATGGGCCTTGTAATCTTTGAGCCTAAGGGCCTTGTAAGGGTTCCCCTCATCCCTTGAAAGGGGGGTTATCAAAAATCAATAAAAATGAAGGCATTCGGGCCATTCGGACTTAGAAAACCTATTAAATAAAAACTATAAGACCAATATAAATGAAAATTAAAACATGGATTATACATATAAGAAATAATTTATGATTAATTAGTTAATTTTTAATATAATTAATTATTAGTTAAAAATAAATATAAATATAATTATTAATTATTAATTATTAATTATTATTTTATAATATACAATAATTAATTATTTAATAAGTAATATAATTATATAATAATTAATTAGTTAATTAGTAATATAATTATTAATTGATAATTATTTTGTTAATAATTAATATAACTATTATTTATAATTATTAGTTATTAATTATTAATTATTAATTATATAAATATCAATTAGTTAATTTGTAATATAATTATTAATTATAACTATTTATTAATTATTATATAATAATTAATTAGTTACTTTTTAATTTATTTATTTATTATAAAATAATTAATTAATAAATTTGAAATATAACTAGTAATTATAATTATTTATTATAATTATTCATTGTAATTTTTATTTGTTAATAATTAATTATTAATTATATAATAATTAATTAGTTAATTTGGAATATAAATATTAATTATACAATAATTAATTAATAATATAATTATTAATTATAATTATTTTTTATTTTTTATATACTAATTAATTAGTTAATTAGTAATATAATTAGTAATTATAATTAGTAATATAATTACTAATTATAATGTGTAATTATTAATTATATAATAATTAATTAGTTAATTAGTAATATAATTAGTCATCATAATTTTTAATTTTTAATTTTTAATTGTTATTTATATAATAATTAATTTTTCTAATTAGTAATATAATTATTAATTATATAATAAAGAATTAGTTAATTAGTAATGTAATTATTAATTATAATTAGTAATATAATTATGAATTATAATTAGTAATATAATTATTAATTATAATTATTAATTATTAATTATTAATTATATAATAATTAATTAGTTAGTTTCCAATATAATTACTAATTATTAAAAATTATTTATATAATAAATAATTAGTTAATTATTATATAATTAATAATTATATTACTAATTAACAAATCAATTATTATATAATTAATAATTATATTACTAATTAACTAATTAATTATTATATAATTAATAATTAATAATTGAAAACAATTAATTGTAATGAATAATTATAATTATTTATTATATTACTTATTTAGTAATTAACTAATGAATTATTATTTAATTAATAATTATATTACTTAAAAAATACTTAATTATTGTATAATTAATAATTATATTACTAATTAACTAATTAATTATTATGTAATTAATAATTATAATACAAATTAACTAATTCATTATTAAATAATTATTAATGATATTACTAATTAACTAATTATTAACTAATTAATAATTATATTAAAAATTACATAATTATTCATTATCTATTTCTTATATGTTTAATCCAAATTTTAATTTTCATTTATATTGGTCTTATAGTTTTTATTTTATAGATTTTCAAAGCCACGTACTTGAAATGTTTTTAAGTTTCAAGTTGGTGGTTCTAAAAGATTATAAATTATTTTTCATCAATATTTTTAACAGAATTCTTTTTATTTTCAACTATTTCTTATATTTTTAATTCATGTTTTATGTTTCATTCATATTGGTCTTATAGTTATTATTTTATAGTGTTTCAATGATGCGTATTTGTGCCATTTTCAATTTTCAAGTTGGTGGCTTTGAAATATTATAAATAATAAATCGTCAACAGTTTTTAGGAAATTATTTTTATTTTCAACAATTTCATTTATGTTTAATCCATGTTTCAAGTTTCATTTATATTGGTATTATAGTTTTTAATTTATATTATTTCAAAGTCACATACATTAAACAGAATCCCACATCGGAAATGCAAAATGTTCTGCGCAGGATAGAGAGAACCTGAATCCCACATCGAAAATACTGAAGGATTTCCTAGGCTAGCCCTTTTATAAAAGGGATCCATGGGTGAGGGTGTCTGTAAGAATCTGGACTGCTGCAATGGCAGTACTGCTGGATATTAAATAGTAGATAAATTATGGTGAATGTTTTTGTTATATATATATATATAAATACAAAACAAAACAAATATAAAAATAAAAATTTTAAAAATAAAAAAAATAAAATAAAAATTAAAACATTCTGTATGATGTATTAACAGGGTTTATGAATAATTCATAACGTTACAAAGGATGTGTGAACCCCGTTCATGCTTCCTAGTGAGAGTAGATGCGTGAACAAGCATCACACATCTTTTATCTCGACTACATTGGATACATGAACCGCGTTCACGCATCTCTCCATGTCAAAGATGTGTGAACGAGGTTCACGCATTTAAAGACCCATTTTTAAAAATATTTCAAACCTTATCCGTTTTCCATACAAAAATTCTAAAACAAACATATATAAAAAGATAAGGCATTGAGGCCGCTATTAATCCATCCTCATGGTGGACCTCTAGTGAATGGGGTGTCCAAAATGATCCGCACGAGGGTGGTGGGTTCCTGGTAGGAGAGGCAACGATCTTCGACCCGAAGAAGGTGGGCTATGGAGGAGCCATGTGAGCAGGATCTAGCGGCTCGTTGACTGCATTAAGGTGGCCCTGCGGAGGAGGTCGTGACACTGCGGGATGGGGGGACTGGCTATGTCATCTGAGATGGCCTGCTGGATGGTGATGAAGGGGAACATGGAGGTGGGACAGCAACTGAGCCTACTGAGGGTTGGAACTGACTGGCTCTGGTTGGGTGTAGAGGTGGCATTTTCGACCGGTGGGAGGAGAAAGTGGATGACGACCTCATGGAGAGAATACACACGTGGTCGGTTAGTCGTGGAAGGAGGGACACCCGGGTTTGGTCCCCATGGAGGCCGGAACATTGGGCCACCCCATTTAAAAATTGAAAGGCCTATTTTTTAAAGTCAACCCGACCACATTGATTTGAGGGTTTTGTTCTGTTATTTTTTTGTGGAGAAACAAAATATTTTACTAATTAACTCAAAATTCATCATGTGAATAATTCCACATTAGGCCCACCCCTTTGGGTTGCTTTATAAAAACATCTAATAATATTGAACTTAGAATTTAATTTATTGTTATTATAATAATAATATAATTGTTATTATTCTAATAAAACAATTATGTTAATTATAGACATTATAATATTATAATTTTCACATAACTACTATTATTTTTGATGGTTGAAAACTGACTAGATCTTGGCCGGGTCTTCGTTATGATTAGAAATAAACATTGATTTTTAAATACCAGAGATCATAACATAACCATAATATATATATAAAATTTCGAATAGTCATAACATGGATATTCTAAATCATATCGATGCACGGTCGGAACCATTGGTGCTGATTTTAAACCCACTACTTAATTTAAATAAAAATAAATGTTTCTTGGCTCAAAAAATTTACGTGATTTCTCTAATTCCAATTGAAGGTTTCATGAAACGCAAAAGAAGCCTCCAGGCTATGGATTTTAAATTTTGTCACCATTGGGATGACAAAACTCATAATCACCAATGATTCGAGCCATGTTAGGTCCATAGATCTCACATAAATTAAAAGAGAACATATTTAAAACTAAAAAACATAGCTATTCGGATCAGAATCGTTGCTCAATGAAAACTAATCACTAGTGATCATTTCATGAAGGATCTGTCACAATATCACTATAGATTATCCACATACACTTCAAAAGATTGATGGAGAATCGATCACCGTATCGACCTGCCTTTGATGTGTAAGGGAGAACATTATCCAAATTCCTAGACTGGGTGACTCTCTTTCTAAAATTTCATAGAGGAGAGTGAGGCTGTGGATTTCTTGGAGTCAATGTTAAATATACAGAGCCTCTGTCCTCCAATAAATTGTGAATGTTTAAAATACCCAGTAGGGTTCCCTGCCCTTGTTTAGTTAATTCCCCATAAATAAATATTTATGATGGGACAAACTGCACAAATATTATTTATTAGTTTATTAAATAACTAAATAATATTTAAAATATATTTTATGTGATAAAATAAAAGTCATTTAACTCGACTTGTAATCCCCTCATAATATTAAATGAATATGGAATATGAAATTAATATTCATTCAATTAATATTTTCTCATGTTTACATACCTTTTAAATGCAATAATTAAATTCAACACAATTATTTATATCTTGAATAATAACGGGTGTTTTTATTTATTCGGTGATCAATTCCTTGGATAACAGTCAAACCCCGTGGTGGGTCTCACCTTGTCCAATATACCTATTCCATTGAATAGAGAGGAATCTTGAATATTCTATTTAGTGTGAGCCATTAGAACCTTATCTCAATAGTAGTGAATAAAACCCATAGACCAAGAGTGGATTCTAACAAACCATTAAGGCCCCTAAAGAGTTATGCATTGTCATAAAAATGACTACCAACCTACGAACACATACTGTATATTATAATCTATTTTTCTTTGAATATCTCATAATGTAGGATTCAAACTTGTTTCATTTACATTTTCATACTTTAATATTTGTTCATCTAACCAAATAGAATAACCTTTCGACTACTTTCGACAAAGACTTATAAAGGTAGCACCATCCTGATCAAGCTGACCTGAGATATATTACTTCCTTAATATGGAAGAAAAAAAATCCATTCTGACTATTCATCCAATTTAATACGACCAATGATGAACCAAAAATAAGCAACCTCACTATGATTTAATTTTCATGTTTTCTTCCTTTAATTGAAGTAAATTATTAAATGGATTACACTAGCAATGATCTCAACTCATGAGACCAATACATATGTCAACATATAGGATAAACCAATGACACCCAAAACATGTGGGGTTCCTATTGGTGGGTATGTCCTCATAAATCTTACTATTAATGATCACCAAGTGTGAACTTAATGAGAATAGGTTTTAATACTTATGATCTACCAACACCTGATAGTCAAACATTGACTGTGTCCATTCTGTAAAATGTATCTAGACCATATGACCTTTGTTTAATATTAATTTCATGGCATCTTGAGGTTCTCAATATAGCATGGTATCTGCTATAATATTTTGACATGGAAATTAATATATGGACATTACTAGTAATTAGTTCACGATGAAAAGCATACACTAAAATGATAAGAATACAGAAAGTATATATAACTTTATAGATGATATAGTAATCAAAAGTATTGTTCTTGTTTGGTCTAGTGAACCCACATTCACAACAGTCTTTAGATTCACCTCATATTTAGAAAGCTCCAGAAATGTATTTGGTTCCTATATTTGGATACAATTGTGAGCACCATAAGAAGTATGTAATACCCATCATGTAGACATGGATAGATTTCACTCAATAATAGTAATTATTGATGATTCCCCACTCTTCATTGTTTAGGTGAAGTTCCTATCCCTGTGGCCCTTCATTACATATGAAAAAATTAATATGTCCCATTCTTTTATATTCATTGGGATCATCTTCTTCTTGAAATGATAGTTCTACAAAAATTTACACATGGAATTATTCTACGACCACTTTCTCTTTATTTTCAAGTTCTTATTCACAATAAGGACCATGGGGTTTTAATTCCTCATATATTAATCAACATGGTGAATAACTTTAGGAATTTTTTAATGACTCTTCTAAATATTTCTCATATTATAATTCATAATGAAATTAAGTTGTTTTTTGGTAGTGAGGAGTAAATGATATCTATTCATAGATTATCTAGATTATTAAAACGAATAATATATAGTTGACAAATGTAGCTGATAATATTGGATTCATTTTACCCTGATGGTGCTGAAATCTCTAAGAATTCACATGAATTGTTCATTGGATATCTCACACCTCACTAACTTGTCAATCTCTTGATAGATATTTAGTAGTTGAGAAATAACTTTATACGTATCTATATACACATATTTAATAAATAAATAATGTACATGATGTAAAACATTATACACTGGCCATCCATTTCATTATCCACATTCTATAAATAGAGAGATACTTCTTCCTCAATAGCCTCTTTTCCATGTGACTTAGGAAGTGGGACTGCTAACACTTATGATTTCTATTCATGGCCAAGTATAACATGTATTCCCCAATATGGTTCAAGGAAATCAACTCTAGTGAGAATTATATCCTTCTATAGTATAGATATTTTTGATATTTTCAAAGTTATTTTATTTTACATTTTCTACAAAATACAATATAGTATTTAGTAGTTTAATCTGATGATAAAAACATATTGATATATTTATTTTTAAATAAATTCCAATTATCTGAAACAATTTTTTGAAACCCAATTTCCCCCACCATCGGTTTTGAAATATATTTTCAGCTATATATTCTAGTGGAAGGGATACATATTCACCTTCCCATAACCTATAGAAGGGAGTAATATGTTTTTAAAGGGTTTTATATAGGCATAACATTCCAAATGTAATAACTCATAGTTCCTTGATTTGTTGAGTAGACAAACCAATCCTAATACCATATTTTAAACTTTTCTTCAAAAAATTCATCATAGTCACACCATGTCCTATTTTGGTATTCAACTGTTCATATAAACCAAGTTATGTCAACCAAAAACTTAACGAAAAAAGATTCATGATAATTTAAATTACTCTATCATTGATTGTTCAATCACCTTGAACGATAAGGTAAATTATAACATAAGTAGTGAAAGTTTATTCCTACTTAATATTTCAGATGAAGTATTTTTGTCCATATTTGTAAATCCCATCTTATATTTCTAACATGCCTTGTTAATATTAAGAATATTTTTCTTATGGGATTATCAAATCCTAATAAAACATTCATATATAATCCATTTATATTTAATTCCATCTTTTATGCTTCTTAATTTATTTATTATGTCATCAAGTAGCATTTTAAAACATATATTTCTAACCATAAAACTAATAGAAATAAAATAGAAGTGGGTAGATGTTGAGATTATTTAATGGTTATTTTAACTAGATATTGATAAACTAACCCTCGACCCCAGGGGAAAACACCTTGAACCAGAATAGGGTTCGTGTCACAACATTAAACATTTGGATCCTATGTATAACCATAATTGGTCTCACCTCATCACCCAACATGGGACTTCCTCCTTGATCCCGAGAGAGCCATCCTTTCATAAGAATTTACTCACATGCAGTTGAAATGGAATAATGGAATGGATAATGGGGATTTACATAAATGAAACCACATGCATGCAGACCCCAAAATAATAAGGAGGTTATAACAAGCATTATACCAAATTTAATTTAATAATAATAAATTAAAATATAACCAATCTTATAAAAATTTCTAGTATAATATTTTGATCGTCCGAACATCATTCAAAGAGCATACATTAGGAATGTTTTTATCAATTACATTGATTCCCTATCTAATTAAGATAATTCACCATGAATTAATCCAATTAATTAAATTTATAATAATTACATTGAAGAATCCTTAACTCACCATCATATATAATTTTAAAAAAGAGTAATTTCATTTAAAATTAATAAAGTATATAATTGTTCTTAGATGAAACATTATGTACATATCTAAATTTTTTAAAAAGAAATCGATGTAATATATAACTATCAGTTCTATGACATGATGTGTACATTCTAAAATAAATGACAGATGAAACACATGTTAATAGGATTGAATATATATATTTAATTTTTTCTGTGAAAAATAGGAATTAATTATGTAGAGGACATCATGGAGTGTATAATTGCAAAATATGTATAGTTTCTTATGTTCAAGTATGTAGTACACACCATAGGTATGTACATGTTTCTTGTTATGGAAATGTTTGAGGTACATGATGTGTACATGGAATAAATGTTGTGGGGACATAGAGTTTCATGGATCATCCATCCCAATGTTGTATATAAAATACATGGAATTCAATGCTTCTCTTTGTTCTTATATTTGGAAAAACTGGGACTACACATCCTGAACAATAGATACACGATGGGTAGTTCTTAAATTTGTGTGCTTGTTTATCCAGATAAACACATCGACCCTCTTTTGTTTGATATTATATCTGATTTCATTAGATCAATCTGAATTGTTCAGAACATATGAACATGAAAATAAAACTACACGATATGTATATAGGTAATACATGTTGTGTTATTTGATTTTTTTTCTAGGAAGATCCTTTGGAACCTCTAAATTGTCTTCTTCATATTTTTCTTCATTTTTCAATCATATCCATTTGATGGACATGTTATTGAGAACAATGAAAATTAATCGTTTATGATTTAAGATATTAAATTGAATCGATATAAATAAAATGGAATGTAAAGGCATGAATCCAATAAATCAATAAAATATAATTATAAATTAAACATGAGATCGCTCAATCGACACGTATAGGTTCTAGGCATAAAAAAGTGTGTTATATTATATGAAAATCAAGACTTTTAGTCTTAATTTATGTTTCACTATTATTATACATGATTTAAACATCATATATAATGATAACCATATATTTTGTGTCTATACTAACACAATAGAACCAAAAGGGGGGGATCTTCACATGTAACTTATATATAAATTCTTTAGAAAATCTAGTATTTCCTCGACTTGTAATTATTTATTCATCGATGATATGATTGAATATACCTCATTATATCATCATTTTCATACAACATCCAAATATAGAAACTCTCACATGGTGATCTAATCATGCACTATATTCCCTAAACATCATCATAGAATTGTCAGATGCTAGAATGACCGATCTTGATCCCTTTTATTGTTCATAGTTGATTGCAAATGATTTTTTCTCTAAGAGGAATACCTATTAATATTCTCTAATTGGCTTCAGATAGGATGGTAAAAGATCACTCTAGATCTTTATAACTATCTCTAGTCATGGGGAGGGTCTCATTGTATATGTTTTACATAACCATTGTGTTTATGTAATGTTTCATAATTAGATATTTATTATGAAAGGATTAGGGTTTGAAATTTACACACAAAACAATTTCTATATTTATAATTAATAAATGACCACATTTAAAATAATAATAATATATTGACATGTGAAACCCCTTTAATATATTAATATAATTTATTTTATTTCCAACTAGATTATTATGCTTTGTCTGCTTTTCCTCATTGAGATATAATAATCCTCTAATAATGAATTTTTTTTAAATAAATGTAACTCAGCTATTATATTATTACATAGTAAATATTATATTTTCCAAAAATTCAAATGAATATTTATGAATTTTATTTAACTCAATTATTCATTTGAATAAAATTTTATTAAAGTAGGGGGATCACACAAACCTAAATATATATTATTCATTGTAACATGTTAAATTCAATGATTGAATTTAATCAATATTGTAGACACACATTTTGTTTGACCAACTAGGACACAATTTTAGTGGAATTAGGCATAACCACCTAAATACCATGTTTAAAATCTAGAACCATTTCCAAGATCCCATAGAGAAATAATTTAATGGAACAAAAAAATATGGCCTTCTATAAATGATTGACAAGTAACATAATCAATTTATTATGATGTCACAAATTAAGATGATTCCATGCTGGTTCCATCAACCTATAAACTCTATTTCTATACCTTGGAATTTATAGAAGGAAACTCCCCCACTAAACATTGTGGCCAAAAATTTATATTGGTCGTTTTTTATGCATCAAAGGGCCTATGATTTAATCTTCTCTTAAGGGATGGAAGGGATAAATCCTTTCTCACTTTATACATTACAACAATATCACTCATGACACGACCAACATATCCAACGTCACCAAGAGTATTTGTCATCACATATTTCTTAAATACATCAATGTTCATGAGTCATGATATCCATTAATGATAATAATAATATCTAAGTATCAATACAGATAACCACAAATAAAAACTTCCAAGGATACATGGAAATGTGGATTTACCATTATCGAGTCTGTTCTAATAAACTTCAACCATAGAGATTACTAAGGGACAACTCAGTGAGAAGATGTCTCATTGTCTTATCATCCTCAAACACCTGATATCCTATATCATGTGTTCCCCATTAGAAAATATCATTTATCCATAGTACAATATTCAATAATACTATCATGGAATGTCAAGGCTCTCATTATAGTAGAGTACTTCAATGACCTTTATTTGTGGAAAATATTCTTATGAAATTATCACATAAAATATCCATTCAATTGAAAAAAATATGATGAGATAAGATACATTAATAACAATGGAAAACATGTTATCAATTAAAATTAATGTTATGTATTAGTATCCAACTCCAATAGAATTCATCTTGCACTAGATCCAACTACAAACAACATTCAATCCAGTAGCTCTAACATGATACTCCAACCTCTACTATGATAAAGACTTAGTCAATGGGTCCTCCACGTATTCTTTTATGGATACACATATCAATGTATCTTTACCTCACTAATAACAATATCTCATCATATGAATCATGCGAGGTATTTTATTTTTTATTTTTTGTTAGATCAACACTTTGATGAGAGATACAACTATAATTTTATCATAACAAACTATGATAGTGTCGTAAATATTAGGAACACATCATGATCATTGAAAAAGTTGTGAATCTGAAATACTTCCTTGACTACATATAATTCCTCAATATAATCATACTTATCTATATAATCACCAACAACTTGATGCTTAGTACACTTCCAGCTCATTGGTCCCCCCGTTGAGACAAAAGATATATCTAGACTGAGACATTAGATCCTTATAATCTTTATGAACACTAACATCTATATAACCCCTATTGTTATTAACTTTATATTATCTATATAATGGGAATATATTACTTTTTTAGATACGATATTTAAGTATATTCTTAACAACAGTCCAATGATGTTCACCAGTATCCATTTGGTAGCATCCTACCAAGCTCAAAGCATATCGAATGTTACGAATAATACATAACATGACATATATGGTAGATTATATTAGATAAATGTTTGAGATCTTACTCATTATCAATATTGTTTTATTCCAGGGGAAAATTTTATTTGAAAGATTCATACCATGTGACATTAGATCTAATCCACCTTTTGATTATTCCACATTCAACCTCCTATGTATCTAGCTAGTTTATGTACCATGACATAGTCTAATAAGCCACTTAGATCAATCACACATGTTCATAAATTTTTTAATGCATATGGATTCAATTATGTAATTTCTGTAGAAGAACATTCTCAACCTTTACATAACTTCTTATAAGGTTGGTATATTGTCTCTTATTAGTAATAAGTCATCAAAATGTACTAGTATGAAAAAAAATATTCTCCCACTAAAATGATCCTAAAAATATGGATCACATTTATTATTAATGAAACCGAATTAATTTTTATCTTAATGTAATAAAATGTTTCAAAACCTGGATACTTCATTGTTCCATATATTGATCCCTAAAAATTTCAGACCCTTTTGAAATTTCATAGAGTCACAAACACTTTAAGTTGTGTCATACAAACATCCTCTTGAAGGTTCCAATTATGAAAATCAGTTTTGACATCCATTTTCCAAATATCATAGTTATTGAAAGTAGATATTGAATGATCAATTATGATTGATTTAAACATTAAAAATGGGGGAAATGATTCATCATAATGAAATCATTAATATTGTTAAAAACACATTATCTACAAGTTGTGGATTATAGGCATTTACTTTACCTATCATGTACATATTTCTCTTGAATCACCATTTTAACCAAACATGGTTTACAACGAATGATCTATTGATTATAAAAAAACACAGTTTTCATTCATGGAATCTATCTCAGAATCCATGGATTCTTTCCACATTGCAGCTTCTGAGATTTCTACCCCCTCTAGTTTTCACTAATAGATTATATTTTTATATGTTTTATTATTTTGTTAAATTTTAATCCCCCCATTTTATAGTATAGTAATTTTAAATAATATTATAATTCACTATTAATCATTTACATTTACACCCATTAAATTGATTTCTATTATTTTTTCAAACAAAATTCTTTAATGTTAAAATTATATTTTTAAATGTTATAATTTTAAATATTTAATTTATATCTTTTTAAATAACTTTTTCATTTTTTGTGTCTAAATATTAATAGTGAAATATATACATTTATAAATTATATACATTTATACATATATTATACACTATATACATATATATATAGCATTTTTTCATCATATTCTTCTTTCATATCTGACACCACACCTTCAGCATCCCCTTTCATGCTTATTCGGTTTGACATCATTGGTAGCTCATAAAATCCGTAGAAAATTTGAATCAATGTGAAACCATAGAGACTCAATAAAAATATAATTATACACCTTGCACAACATAAAACCATTTCACTTTAGTACATCTAATGGATCTTCGACATAAATTTATCTTGATATACTCAAATTATCCTGAATACATGTTTATAGTTTCCATGAACGATCATCCTTAGTGACTGTGGTATTATGGGAAGTTACCATGGATATATCTAAATTGACCACATGAAGATATAAAAAGTTACCATGTGAAGGAATATACCTACTGTGAGGTTCCAATGAACATATATTAAAGAGATAAAAATACCTATCTTGATTTTTAAGTGGTAGTTATTTTGAATGAAAAATATTATTACCTATAATGGGTGAGGTTTTCCAACCTCATGTGTATGTACCATTCGTGATTGACACATCATGATACCACAAGTACTATAAGTGGAATCCAAATTACCATGAATAATTGTGGGTAGCAACATTAATGGTATTTTACTTACCATGAGTAATTTTATATGTACCATAATTTTTATATTTTTGTTACTATGAAGAACATTTTAAAGTAAAATAATGTTATTATTTTTAGACGACCACATGAAAGATGATGGTTATAATCTAAACACATATATCGTAAAACTATTTTTACATGGTCATTATGTCTCATGGTCAGCACATCACTTTGGTTATTTTGAGAAAACTCGGTTTTTCTAGAATAATCAATTTTAACAATATTTTTATAATTTAAATTGATGAATGTTTATTAAATTAATCTCAAAAAATATATAAATATATTAATTAATTCTATAATATAATGAATTTGTTATAAATATTTTGAGTTAAAAGGCACCGTATAAATTTTTTTAAAATAATAATAATTTTATAGTCTATTGTATATACATTTTCAATTACTAAATTTATTCAATATTCTTTAAATAAATTAAATTATTTATTCATTTGAATAATTATCACTTATTTTAATTATTATATTTAAAGTGTTTCAAAGTTATTTCTTTTATGAATATAAGAGCTTGAATAATCACTATGTATGAGTATGATAACTCAAATTATAGGTAACAGATAAAATGTCTATGCTTGTTATTTTATAACGCGTCTTTTTGTGATTAAATATTATGATGCTCCATTATCAAGGAGTTAATGACATACAATTATTCATTGTAAAAAGAATCAAAAAATTTTATAAAATAAACTGGAAAAAATCTAATTGAGTAAGCTGAGGAGGATTGAAATATTCATAGGGAGTGGAAAATATAGCATTGATACAAGAATTGAGATTTACTAAATCATGAAAATGAGTATTGTTACATTGTTGTAACAAAAATGGACTTAATAATTTTGATCATCTACTATTGAAGTGATCAATATGGATGAGCTACATCGATATTAAACATCATCTTCTATGCTTCCAATATTAATTTCTATCTAACCTTAATTTTTGTATTTATAATATATATATATATATCCTGTAGAGTGATTTTATGGTTTTTCCATCCAAAATATTTTAAACTAAATTATTTATCATATATAAAATTAAGGGGGTTATGAATCATAGATAATTGTCAGGTGGACTGAAAATCCATTAAAATTCGATCATGGTTATACTATCATGTGATAAAAAAGAATGTCGTATGTAATTGGGATATAACTCTCAATCAAGAGTGAGATATTAGTGAGTATAGATATTCTGGCTAAGTAGTCAAGATTAATGTGTATACTAGGATCTTGGTGACTCATAATACTATAAAAACATCATATTTTCTTAGTTTTATTATAAAATACGCAATTAAAACTATGAATAAATATGATTATTATATTTTAATTGATTAATTTCTAAAAGGACTATTCAACCCCTCTAGTTTGTCTTCCCATATCATTGTGATCTCTAATTTTGTATTAGAGGGTGGTGCATTTTATTGAATTGGTTATTAATATTTTTTTATCTATTTAACTGACCATTATCGTAGGAATAGAAGACTATGGAACGATCCACTACTTGGATTATGATGAGTCTTGTGTTTTAGATACAGAATCCCATCGAAACACCTCACATCAATGGAAGAGAGTATGCTTATTGGAATGATTTAATGGAGGTATTTCTTAAAAGATATTAGTCTTGAATTTTGGTCTATCATTTAAAAACCATATAAACATCCTAATTTAGAATCAAAATATCTAACTATAAATGATTCTTAAAAATGTGTTCTGAATTAAAAAGTTATTAATTATCTATTTTGGTAGAAATATTTAAATCTACATATCCTCATTTTTAAATAATTATCACACATGGGGGACTTTAAATGTCCCAAAAAAGGTACATATAATCTATAGATAATGAGGTTGGTAATTCACAATGATGAGTGTGAATAATTAAAAATTACTGACCAATAGTGCATCAACGAGATGTATAATACATTCACTAATATTTAAAATATCAGGATGGCACATAGGGAGACCATAGAGAATTAATTTATCATTGAAATAATACTTCATGATATAAAAAAAACATGAAACTCAATGAAGGTTCGATTAAGTAAATTAGTAATTTGATTAATTATAAAATGGTTGTACTGGTACGATATATTCTTTAATTTGGGATAGAAATGAAGAATGATATTGGTGATGAACATGATAGAAGTAAAGGTATAACATTAAAATATTATATTAATTTATATGTTAATTCATCTTATTCTGAGTTTTTGGAAAGTGATAAAGATGAAATATAAAATTTTATTAAAATATTATACAATTACATGAAAGGAAAGAGAGGTCTTAATAAGAGTCACCAGATAGATCATATATAAGATGAAAAAGGTGATGTAAAAAAGGAAGTATTAAAAAAATGTTTTAGAATTAATATGATATAAGTTCCAAAAAAGGAATATATCAAATAAAAAAAATTTAAACAAGAAGGGAAATAAAAGTAATAAAAGTAGATAAAACACACATATCATTGTGGATGGAGTTTTAGAGAGGAGTGAGATTCAATTAGTGCTGATTATAATTTTGAAAAATATTTATCCAATATATGTTTAATAGAAACAACAAAAAATGAGTTATTGTTTTTAAAAAAATAGGTTTGATAATCAATTTTATATTGAATATGATGCTAAGTAATTAACTAAAGAAAATAGAAAGATACAAATTGATTTTTTGAGAATGGATGAACATCACAGAGAACATCAAATAGAAAATAATAATATGAATGAAGTGAAAAATGTTGTATATTCAGAACTATTGAGGATCAAATAAGTGAATGAAATAATAAAATATTTCTTATAGAAAAAAATTAAAGATCATGAATTTATATTTAAGTTAGTTTGTGATGATTTATATAACATTGAAATGGAATGAAAAAATCTCAAACATGAAAATAAGAATTTTAAAAAACATGATCCTATTGAACTATAGAAATTTTATATTACCTATAAGTTACTAATAATTTGAATAAAGATAAAAAAATAAAAATTATTATATTAAATGAAACCTAATATTTTTTGTTAAAGTTATGAAAAATTATTTAAGATGATGGCTTTGAGAAAACAAGATAATGATAAAACTATCTTTGATTCAAATAGAATGAATCATAGTATCTGAAAAGTTCTCTTATTGAAGTAATAAAGGGAATTTCTTAATTGTTTCAAAAATTAGATGTAATATGAATAGGCATTATGAAAAATAATTTTCATTACGATTTACTTAGTCATTAGTGAAAAAGATTATTTATAAGAATCTATCTTGTATATTAACATATAACAAATTTCTAATATCTTTGTGGGTTCCAAATTTTTTTATTACTAATAAAATTTCACCAAAAATATCTTGGGTAGTAAAATAATTATCAATTAAATCTATTTAACATGAATCCTGGCTAAAGAGTTATCAGGATAAATGTTATATATATAGTGGATAATCTGGGAAAATGATTTGTGATATCTTTAACATTTTATTTTTTAATTATTATGCAGGACGCACTGACACTTTCTATGGATACATTAATGAAATATAAAGTGGTTTTTGGAGAAATAGATATTTTAAATATGTCATAATTTTTAAATTATTTTATATATATGGTTTAAAACACAATTTAATTATTGTATCAAAAATATTTGATCATGGAATGAGTGTATAGTTTAAAAATAATAAATTTCCTTTCATAAATATAATATTATTATATTTTATACTAAGAGAAAAAATATATCTACTCCATAGAATTTGTTGAGCTAACACATTAAAATTTAATGTGTTTTAATGTTGTAAAAACAATATTTTTGGAATAAAATATTTTTACCTGATCATATTTTACAAATATACATGTTAGAAGAATATTATCAGGTTCTTGAACATCTAATATTTAGGGCAATTAAGTATTTTGTGTTTGATTCATATCTAATGGGTATGCAGAAAAATATACTTTTATATCTATTAATAATTTTAATAATTCTTGATTGAAAGAACAAATTCATCTTAATTTATTTTGGCCCATAATAACTTCAGGTTTAAATATTAATATATATGTGTTTTTTCTTCTATATGATTTCAGAATATTCACATGAACACTTTTCCTATCTCATAAAGTGATACATTAAATAATTTTACTACTTTCTCAAAATAGATTCCAAATCAAAAATGTCCATTCCATAATAAAATTTAAGAAGTGAAAATGTAGATAATTTTTTAAATCAAATTTTATAAATTTTTTGAAGATAATAAAATTTTATATAAGTTTTATACGCATGGAACACCACAATAAAATTGTTTTATAGAGTGGAAAATATAACTATTCAATAAATGAAAAGTTCAATGATAAATAAATTCAAAAAAAGGATGAATTGGTAAAAAACGGGTTCTGTATCTTAAATAGAGTATACATTATTACCACAGAAAACCCTTGCGAACAATTTAATGATGATAAACCTAATACTAGATAATTTAATGTTTTTTTTAGAGTTTGAATTTTAAATACTGAATATAATATGGAAAAATTTCTTAATAGATTGATGAAATAATTTTTCTAGGATATGAAAATAATAGTGAATATTATAGAGTATATAACAAGATAACCATGTAAATGGAATCATGTTTTTGTGAAATTATAATTAAAAATAATGAAAATCATATTATATATTCTGTTGACCCCATAAAAAATTTAATAAGTTAATATATTATAAACATAAACCTGAAAATTATATTCCATTTTTTGAGGGGGAGTATATGTATTCTCAATCTGATACTGTGTATTTGAAAATACACAGAGATGATTTTTAAGGAAATATAATTGGAAATGAGGAATACAGAATTAAAACTAGAAATTATACTATGTTTTTATTATAAATCCACCTTTATTGATGATCTTGGCCCTTTTAGTATTAAAAAAACATTATGATATTGAAAGTGGATAGGCTTTATTCTTGATAATCTTAATTAGTGTGATAGAATTTAAAATTATAATTTTGTTGATTTACCTAAATGTAAACTATATATTGGATCCAAATGTATAT
Organism: Viscum album; assembly: GCA_963277665.1. Taxonomy (NCBI): domain Eukaryota; kingdom Viridiplantae; phylum Streptophyta; class Magnoliopsida; order Santalales; family Viscaceae; genus Viscum; species Viscum album. Next base: position 169,366,401 of record OY728125.1, on the reverse strand, counting down.
TTTTAAATAAAATGGATGAATCTATAAATATTATTTGAAATGAGGCTTGATTTGGTACCGAAGTTTTTTAATATGAAGAAGGATTTTATTTTGAAGACTCATTTAGAGTAATTTATATAATAGTATCCATTCAAATTGAATTATATTTTAAATGTTTTATAAATTTTAATCTATATGAAAATATATGTAGTTCATTTTTAAATGGTGTAATTTTTGCGAAAGTGTATCTAAATCATTAACCTCGTTTTGCAAATGATGGGTATACATATCCTCATTTTAAGCAATCTAAGTATTTTTATGGTCTAAAGTAAGATTGAAGATATTTATATTAATAAATAACTATATTTTTACAAAAAAATGAATCTTACGAAGGAATGTTTATTGTAATAGTATTTATAAATTAAATTTCAAATGATATTATAATTATACAAATATATGATGATGATATTATATTTCGATCTCGAAATGATATACACATTAATGGGTTTTAAAAATTAATTAAAAATGAATATGATAGGAACATAATGAGTGAATAAATATTTTTCATAACCTTCAAATTTTAAAATTAAAAGGTGGATTTTTTAAATAAAATAAAATATCCTAAATATTTGGATAAAAAATTAAATATTTATTCATGTGAAACTATGAGAACATGAAAAACTACTATTTATAAAATGGATGTTGATGAATATATAAAATATATGAGTGATAAATTGTACATAAGATTGATACGATACCAAATTTATTTTTCTTCCTCAATTTCTGTAATTTTTTAAGTATCTAATCCAAAAGAATGAATTTTAATGGAAGTAAAAAAAGAATAATTACATATGTAAATGGAACTGTTAACAGTATTTTATTTTACTCCAATAATAAATGTTGCAATGTTTTATATTATTCTGACTCTAACAATGGAGGTTGTATACTTGATTGGAAAAGCACATCAGGTATGTTTCAGTATGAGCTAAAATTATAATATAATGGACTTCAAAAAAATCAATTTTAAGCTTCATTGAATTCACATAAGGCTTGATACATTACTAATATAATTTTTTCTGCTCAAAGCCTTTGGATATAAAAAACAATATCTAATTGAAATGTTTATTTAGATGAAATTTATTTTTTCATGACAATATTTATATAATCTTATTATGTACAAATATATTACAACTTTCTAGTACCTAACATATATATGTTAGATTCAAAATTTAATAGATCATTGAAATAAAGGGTATATCATTTTGAAATATATTTTAATAGAAAATAGACTTACAGATATATTAAAAAAATAAATTTATTCCATGAGGTTTTATAATATCATATCCCAAATAGGAATGATGGAAATTTAATTTTTTTTGAACATGATAAACATCATTTATATTTTTCATTTCAGTTTTAGAAATCAATGAATTCAGTGAGAGTTATCCATTTCTTGTAATTTTTTAATAGTACCATTCTTAATATTATTTTTATTTAATTTTTCATTTTTATATTTGATAAATTTAAACAAGTTGTATAAAAACTTTCATATTTTAAAATTAATTGTTTTGTTATAAATTTTCAATTTACATAAAATGGAATATTGTTAGTGATGATAGTTTATATTTTTATATGTTTTATTATTTTTATTATATTTAAACCACATCATTTAAAAATCCATTAATTTTAAAAATTATTTTAATTCATTATTCATAATTTATATTTTTACCATTATAATTGATTAATAATAATTGTTTAAAAATAGTTTGCTTGTATTTTTTTATGTTTATTATATTATAATTTTAAATTCTTACCTTAAATATTTTTTAAAATCCTTATTCTATTTTTTAAATTTTTAATACTTATACATCTATATAGTTATATGTAAATTATATCAATATTACTATATATATTTATTATTCACTATATATATATAATTCTTTTGATTCATCACATACCTGTGTTTTTTGACACCAATCTTTTAGAATATATGCATATTCTTACCTGGATTGACATCACCAGTAGCACATAAAATTAGTATAGTGTCCGAACTAGTGAAACACCACGATGAATCCATAGCTAGAGATCTTTGGGACCATGCATATTGAGACCCCATTTTACTTCAGCACTTCACATGGCACCTTAACAACATATTATCTTTCTATATTTAGGTATCCTTTATGATGAGTTTATAGTTACCCTTATGATTTATCTATAGTAACCTTGATATTTTTTTTAATTTACTATAGTTATCTCTAATGTGACCCCATAAGGCTATTCCATGTTACTGTGTGAAATCATATACCTACATTGAGGTTCTAGTGAACGTACATGAATGAGATAAAAATACCCACCTTGCATTTTAACTGGGAGTTACCGTGAAGGAAAAAAATGAGTACCAACCACTAGTGAGGCGTACCAAATGAATGTGTATGTACATACCATGAATAAAAAATTATGTTACTATAATGACCACATATGGAATCCAACATACCATAAAGCGCAAGAGGTACCAATAATGTAGATATTATACATACATTGAGTTATTTTATAGCTACCACGAAACAATTTTTTTAATGAAGCTTATTTTAAAGTGACCACATGTCATATTTTTTTAAAATACATCACAACAAATTTTGTTTTTATGATTTGTATACTAACCAGAATACTATGTTCACACGGTCAGTATGTCTCAGGGGTTGCACATCACTTTTCATATTTTGATAAATCATAACATTCCTACAATACTCGATTTTAATGTTATTTTGATACTTTTAATTAAATTTTTTTATTTAATTAAATTTAATCTGTATATTTATTTTTAAATTAAACTTTTAATATAATGACCATATAATAAATACCATGAGTTGAAAAATATCACAGAAATCATTATGGAAATACTAATTTTTATAATAATTATTTTATGCACTATTATATATATTTTTTGAATTATCAAATTACTAGATGATTTTTAAAATATTGGTAAATGATTTTTTCATTTTAATAAATCTACTTTTTTTAACATTTATTTTTTAGGTGTTATGAAGTTATTTTTTTCATAAAAAAGAGAGCTAGGAATCTCTATGTATGAGCGTGATAATTCAAATTATACATAATAGATATATTTTAAATGCTTATTATTTTCTTAAATTCCTTTATATGATTGGATATTATATAGAGACATATTATTATCATACATATATATTACAAATATTTAGATAGTAAACGATAAATCACACCAAAACACAACTATGGGTCACAATAGTTTATTGTCTATGAAGACAAGGTACAAAATCATCTAATTTAGTGAATGATATTAAATACTTCTCAAACTTATCTTCCCATTTAGTACTCTTCAAAGACATAGCCTAATTATATCATTTTCTTTATAAACTAGTAAAATAAAACATAAGAACGTTGAGCTGATATTCACAATAAGGGTAAACAAGGGAGACACGTAATGAAAACTTGAACATAAGAGTATGTGAACATGACTGTAAGCATAATATGAATATAAGATTGTGAGAACATGAAAATAACATTTGAAAACTGTAACTTGTATATCAAATATCATAATTTGAATTCCTGGAATAATGTTTGGTTGTTCCTAAGACATGAATTATTAGGATTTAAAGAACACGTGTCTTGAGAGAATAACGTTGGCATAGTTAATAGTATTTTGACATACCTATAAGAATATAAAAACAATTATTTTGTAGTCAATGACCATTTCAAAAAAATATTGGTGAAATAAATGGGCGGATACACCTCCTAGGTGGGACACACCACCATCCCATGTGGCATCCATATTCTCATAGTTTAATGGGTTCACTACCCAAAAAAATCATATTCACAATGATTTACTCCCATAACCATCATTTAGGAAAAATTATCAGACTGAATATGATTCATTCCCTTTTCTATTACTATCTATATCATGTGATATAAATATTTACCTAGTGTATTGGAGTGACATATAGGTCCCACCCATCTTTGGTTATAACATAACTACATTCCTTGGTTTTAAAATTACCACCATCACATAATGAAAATCATACATATGTGTTCCTTAAGATCATATAATATTCATCATATTAAAACCCATCAAATTAAATTCGTTTCATAAAAATTTCATCATAACATAACCTATAGAAAAAATTCTTACATCATAATCATATATTTATTTCATCAAAAAAACCCATGTAAAATGAAGAGGGATTCATATGCATTTTATCCTGGAATAACCTGTAGAAGAGAAATGGTTTACATAAACATTATGCAATTGTAAACATAAATCATATAAATAAAGAATAAGAATAGTATCCTTGGACCATATCCTCTGTAAAGCTTAATTAAAATCAAAATACACTATTATAGATGGAAAATTATTCTGTAAGATTACTTGGTATATTTCTGGGGGAAATAACATTTCCACTGGGAATTGGACTTTTTAAAATTTAAAACATTTTCAGAATACTTTTTTCTAAAATAGACTTTTATACTATTACATAAATCATTAAAAATAATTTGAAAAAATTATTGAGGAAAATAACCTTAAAACATTGAAAAAAAATTGTTTTTAAAACATGAAACATTTTGAAATTACCTATATTATAAAATAAAAATGAAAAGATAAAAAGGAACCTCTAAATAAATTTTATGTTAGGAGGGTGGAAAATTTAATACATTACCTACATTTTGAAATAATTATTAATTTCACATTTATGGTAAGAGATAAATGATAATAGTTTGGAAAATTAAATTAATTTTATTTTTAATTTTTTCTTCTAAAATTTAAAATATGGGTAAAAAATCATTGATGAATAATTTTAACAATTTTAAATACATATCAGAAAATTGTTTTATAAAACATGGGTTTAGAAGAAAAAATATTTCCCACCAAATAGACAAGTAATGTTGGATTTTTAAAAAGACATTTTCTTAATTATTTTTAGTAAAAAACATTGGGAAATAGTACTGCTACTTGAATATATCATGAATAAACATAGGAAAAGAACATTCAAGAGTTTATTGATATATGGATAATAATAATTCAGCATTAGAAACGTAATCATAAATAATATTGATAAATGATGAGATTGTAACATAAAATCATTATCACATTAGTAACTATGTAATGTAAGCCCCGTATAGAAATAACATAAAATATCAGGTGGATAAATAAATTCAAGATATTATATATCAAAGTGGATGTATATACACCTTGTGAATGAATATTGGTTCATAATATACATACATCTCAAAGAAGGAAAATTATAAAAAAAAATACCCTCAACATTTTGTTAACTTTTGAATTGTAATCCCCATGGAAGGGATATCCTAAAATTAATATTAAAATACCAAAAATATATAGAATGGAATAATAAAATAAATTCATGGATTTTATATACACCACATAAAAGTAACACATCTGGAATATTGAATGTGCTTCATAGAGAAATAAAATTGCGGTAGAAATCCCTTACTGTAAGTCTTGAATTTAAATATACAAATTAAAACAATCTATATAATAATTAAAAGTTCATTATAAATCTATTAAAAACCCATATATATATATAATACCATATTTTTATTAATTATGTCCTATTATTACCGATTTATTAAAAATTCCATGTCAACGTCACGTTTCGGCTAATAACAACTTCGTTGTTCATTTATGATTTTTTATATTTTTGGTCCTATTACTTTAATAATGTTTAAATTATATCCAAAATTGAAATTTTAAAAAATAAGAATATTTATATAAAAATACTACTCATAACACCAATCTTAAATGATGGTTTTTATCAATGAATTACATTACGATCATGGAGACGGTAGGCTGTATGTATGCACGAGTGACATTTCCATTTTCCCATGATCATTATGGAATTGAGGATTATAATATATTATATCTAAATATTTATAATAATATCATAACTACCATGTTTTTACTTTAAATATAATTAAAAATTTCAATAATGTTGTGTGGTGATGAAAATAGATTAACATCAATTCATGAAGGCGATAGTCCACACATACATGAATGATGTCATCATGTTTCAATGAGTGAAAAGGTATAAAATGTAATTATATATTATCTCTTAAGAATTAATAATATATCATTAATCTATTAATTATGTAATGTATATCATATATATGTATCCTTATTATCTTCTATGAAACGAGTCAGTGAAAAAAATATCTCATCGCTTCTTCAGGCGGTCGACCACCATACACAGGAATGAAATTATCATATCCCCTATAGAGTGGAAATTATAATTTTTATATATGATATAATAACCAAATAGGTATAATAATGGTATCTATATCATATATAAACTTTATATTCATCATGATACCCAACTATGAGAGGTGATAATAGAAACATGAATGACATCATTTCACGAGGCTGTAGTTCTCCGTACAAATGAAATATCATTCCGAAATACATTTTATTTAAGAGGATATTGTTTCTGGTCAAGAATATAAAATAAAAAAACATAATTATATTTTATATACTAATGTTATTATTTCATCATGTTCTACAAATAATTTTTCAATCTAGAGACTGAAATTATATAAAAGCACTCATTGAAAAATGTTACTTCTTCTTGTGGTGTCATCCATAGTATTGCACCAAAATACTTGTAAGGTTTACTTTCTCCCAAAAATATGGAATCTAAAACATAATAATGGAATTAAGTAAGATATATTGGCAGGTATTGGATGATCGAAAAAGGTTTGATGTAGTGAAGAATAGAGGAGTGTTGGTGGCCTTTTATAATTAAGGTGAGTGGAACACATTTAATATATTGAAAAAAAAGGATATACAAACGTTTTTCACATTCTAGTATGATATAAATGAATTATTATCATGAATATATGGTATAATTTCTAAATATGTATATAAAATGGTTTTTGAAAATATTTTGGTCTATTTTGGACCCTTATCTATTTAGTTAAACCCTTGGTAAACCCATTTATACCTTAATCGCAGTAAATAGACTTTAATGTATTTACAATTAATTTTTGTAAATGTTTTTCTTTTAAAGTATTATATAATATAAATTATTCATATTACAAATATTGAATCCTTTTTTTATATTCCAATCAATGAATTGAAAATTGTTCAGTTAGAAATTAAACTCACAAACACGACGAGAAAAAGGGGTTTTAGAGAGAAAATGTTCAAAAGATTACACAGTTTATATTTCACTATTCAATATAAAATTGATTCCAAGGACTAAAATTGTATTAATGGTTGTATTATTGAACTAATAGTACTTTAAAAGAAATTTAACATATATATTAACTTTGTAACTATGTTAAATGAAAATATAGTTTCCAATTAAAATTCATTATTTTTCAACATTCATAAATAAAATGAAATTTTTAATTAAAATAAAAAAATACCCTGAGGATAATTTTTAATTGATTATTTTAAAATACAATTAAAATTTTAAAATTAATTTTATAATATATTAAAGATAATAATTTTAAAATAAATTCTCTAAAGTCTAAAAAACTGCTTAAAATAAATACACTTTTAAACATAAAAATGGATTTATTATTAAATCAATCCTAGAAAGCATATAAGATCTATTTAATACATTTAATTGAATATATAATATAGAAATTTCATTAAAATAATAAAAACACACATTTTTTTTAAATATTGATTGTTGGAGATGAATTCTACACATAGGCATAAACGACCATCTTTAGGTAAACTAAGAGCACCCTTCGATTCAACAAAACATCCTAATAAGACCAAGGATGGTGTGCATAAGATATAGATTATGTTTATAATATGTAAACCTTCATTTAGGATTATTATGTTCCCAATTTTATGTGAAATTACCCTTTACGTGCATGCCCACCACATATCAAAGGAATGTTTCATGTAAAACATATTTTGTCCCCGAAGTTCTGCACGCTGCCACTGAATCATTTCTATAATTATTTAAGTTCACCCCTTATTCAAGGTTATACTAAATAAGATTACATGTCACTCATATATTCATAATACACCACCATTGTGACATCGCACAAGATGATCCCCTAAAGTTATATGATTTTGATGGAAAAGTTCCCTGGGGGTCCGCCTTCATGTGAGCTTAGAGTGGTCCAACCCTCACCTCTTTTGTCTTCACTGTAGGAATGTCTGTGAAAAATAACACTCTTGTGTGCACCATATTCCCTTATACACACCCAATTATTTCACTCAAACCCATCATTTTCCACACATATCTCCATTATTTCATGAAACTCCATCTATGAATATCCATGGATTTCCTTTACTCTAAATCCCCATGTTGGATCTCCTCTTGTGCGCATCCCTCATCTCTTGCAGCAAACACCTTCACATATCCCTCCACACTATCTTGTAGTGATTTTTTGGTCCCTCATGTAGTTTCCCCTTTAGATATGAACTTCCTCTTTCTTATCAATATGTAACCTAAAGTATTTTCTTTTCAGAATAGTTTTGTTAACATGGAAACCTTGATCGAACACCCATCCACACCCATTACTTTTGGAATTTTTGATGCCTTACCTTCCCCAATGGTTGACTAGTGATGGTTATGTATGTCAATGGATTAAGAAGTGAGCTCCCTATATCTACATTGATGGAAGTAAAACTCCCTAGCACTAACTTCCTCAACACATAACGTAAAACTAAGATATCACACTATTAGACTAGCCTATGATGTCTTAGTGTATGACCCACATGAAATGATATCCTCTACTGGGTATTAGAGAGGGTATGGGAACCAAGAACCTCTCTTTTACCATACTCTCAATCCACCATCCCTATCACTTTGTGATTTGTCACCCTGTGCGCCATGATCATTCTGCAGGCATAAGACCTAGCACACAACTTCATTGGATTCTCTATGTATGACTGGCGTGTAATGTGATCCTCCTCACATAGAATGAGATCTTCATACTACATTATTATATTCTCCATGGGAATCTCACTTCGTAAATAATGATATTCTCCATGGGAATCTCACATATATAATCTCCACACCATCTCTTGTCTATGAATATTTTGCAATATGACAGTTATGACTATTGCTTCCTCTTGTTTCTCACATAGAGCATGACTCACTTGGGCGTTGAGGATACTGATGTCCATAAGACCCTTAATCTATGTCTTTGGGAATCTCACATGAATATTCCCTCTCTATTATAATGGGCAGCCACATTGGTGTAATCTTCATCATACCCCTCTCATCTTTGCACATTCCAGTTGTAAGCCCCAACCATATGTTTCACTTCCATGGGCACATGTTAGGGTGTCTCGGTGCCCCTTTCAAAAATTAAAATGAATTTTATTCACAAAAAACATTGATACATAGAAAACCCCCATAAGTTTCAATACCAACACCCTTAAACACCTCCTTTCATTCCACCCACCTCACCCAACACTCCACCCATAAACCAAACTGACCTTTCCTGGGCTACCACATCCCAAAGAGATTGTTCCATCCATCCAGACTACTCCCATGATTAATCCCCTCTAAATACAACATAGTACAACAAAGTGAAATACATTTATGGAGGAAATATCTCATGCATAAGCCTCACTTAATACATCAAACTATGTGGGTTTTGATCCCTATCTTCTCAATTATTTATGTATGATGCCTCCATGAGGTTTAGTCGCAAAAATGGCAATCCTTGGTGTCTTCCTCCTAGTGGTGAACCTCTCTAATACTTCCTTAGTGGTGTCTAGATCATCCTTCATGGTGTTCAATCATCACTTTATGAGACACAGCACCCTGAGTCTTCTCTCATTGGGTATTATATCCATATATTATGTAATTCTTCCAAATGTTATCTCATAGGGAGACACCACATTGATCCACCTCCATATGGAATTCTGATTAGCCTATATCCATCTCCATTTAATGTTAAACTCACGGCCTATCTCGTGTATAAAATGGAATACCTAAATAAAACCACAGAATATATTCCTCTGGCATTGGATACCCCTGATCTTCATAGGATTCCTTGGGTTCCATGCTCAATATTCCACCATGATATTCCCTCCTATGAGTATGATGTAGGTGACTAATGTTCCAGCATCCATACATGCAGAAACAATGCTCAATGTGGCTACTGACCTTATTTATGGTTGTTTCCCTGTCAAACCCCCTTATAATATTTGGATAGATGTATCATAATTAATAGATGTCCACAATGATATGTCACTGGGAATGAGTTTCACGAAACACTTTTTAATATATGAGGGATACTTAGACTAGGAAACAAATTCCTAGGAGTAATCCCTAGAATGTTGAACCAACATCCCGTCATACCATTTAGATCAAGGATCTTACATAAGCAAGAAATTGATTAATTTTTCCCCCTTTTGGAAAGTGGTAATGTGGGCGACAATGCAGTTGTTAACATCATAGAAAAACTCATGGAGGCCACGCCATGGAGGAAGAATCATAAATAGAAATGGTGGTGTGAAACTATTCTCTTCAATGTGTGTATTAGAAGCATTAGAGACATCAGATAAAAAGATAACCATGTTACTATATCCAAATATTAGGTAGTAGGGCCTAATATGAAAAATAGTGTGCCCTATGGGAAACTCACCAGTAGTTGAGTTTGTTGAACATTGATCTTCTTGGTTTGAGACATATCAGTATGGATCTCTCTCTCTAGAAATGGAATATTAGACAATGTTGGGGTATTGGTAATTGAATTCCTCACATTTTTACAGACATTTGAATTGTATTTATTTATAGGACCCATTCTTTATGAACTTACTCACCGAATACCTATCGATGTAGTGACAAGAGGCCTGTCAATGAAACAATACCTCATGACCCCACCTCAATGACGATGGCTTCAATGACAAAATCTACAAGGCTCTCATTCCCCATATCTCCATCTAAAATCATCCATATGGGGGTTATGCACACCCTTGTATGATAGTATAATAATGAGGGGTCATTCATATAAGGGATATGGATTTCTTGGACATGGAAGCTTATTCCCCTCACTATCATCACCATCCCCAAATTCTACTTAGGGATCCCCTACTTCCCACTCTAATGAGGAACCACATCAGAAGCCTCTCCCTATAGTGATCCTTCAATTTTCTCCCCTATGCTGAGATGGAAGGTGATTCCCATGTCACCTCGAGAAAAACCAATTCCAGGGAGTAACCTACAAGGGATCCCATATGGTCATGTCAACGCCACCAATGATCAGTCTTGCACGATGAGGAATAGATTGATCATTCCCTGGATCTTGTAGCCATGTTCCAACTCACCCAACACCAACATCAGGACCATGCTCTAGAGGATGCCCATCGGAGGGATTCATATTCAATAGATCTTGTGGTCTATGACACTGCTGGTGCATTCCACCAAGTCTATAACACTATAGAATAGGGTTTCCTCATAGCCTAGTGGGTATTAAGCTTATGAATACCCCACGGTTAGGTTGGGATGACTATTTCAGCTATTTTTGCCTCTACTATACATTATGGGCCAGTCTATGATGATGATAATAAGTAAAAAAGGACCACCATATACAACCACTATTATGAGAGGAGGTTCTCCCCTCTCTTACAAAAAACGAAGAGGTCATCCCCATATTCAAATAATCTTCCAAAGTAGAGGACCTCACTCATTTTTCAACACACAATAGAGACGTTCTCCCCATGCTTATGGTTCAGAATATGGAGTTCCTCCCTGTGTCTCCTACTATCCATGTGAAGGTCCTCCTCAGATCATTCCCAACTCCAATAAAGGTCCTCCCCACTCAATATTCCACCAAAAAAGAGTTCATCCCAAATTTATCAATGTACTGTCTGAATTTCATCCACAATTCCTCATAATAGGCAAATACAGATGTCATCCTCATTCACAACAACCATAATAGAGGTCGTCACCACTCTCGTATAGGTACTCCCTACGAATCTAGAAACCAGTATGGAGGTCCTCCCTATACTCATGTAGCCCAACATGAAAGTCCTCCCTATGTTCCTAATGACCAAACTAGAGGTCATCCCTACCACATCAGTAGTCTGAGAGGAGGTCCTTCATACTTAGATGAAAACATTCAATACATAGGTCCTACTTGTATCTTGAAAAATAAATTAGTAGGTCCTCTATGTGAAATTAACCCACATCATTAAGGTTATCCTCATGCCAAAAAAATTACCATCCCTAAAGAACTATCCCTTGGTAGAAAGTCGAATTGGCACCGCTGAAGGAATGAATCTGGAAAACTAAAAGTCATTTTCAGTCCTGTTTGAATATCAGATTATGAAGTTTATTTTGAAATGATGATGGATCCATCCCCCAGTCTTCTGTATGAGAGTCTGGGGTAGGATCTCAGATGGTGAGAACCATCATCCCATAAGGTGGAGATCACAAGATCACGAAATCCCTTCATAGGTATATATAGGGGGAGGAAGACATGGATACCTTCCATGGAATGGTGGTATAGTCATCTATGTCATCACCAGATTCATTCCCTATCTCTACTTAATATCAAGAAGAATATTTCATGGACATGGTAGACCTTGATAACCTAGCGGACCCATTGATGACTGTCACTGACCTCACACATGAGGTAGTGATTGGAACCCCATCCTACAAGTATGTGATGATGTGTATGGATCTGTCTCTTTGAGATGATCCACCATGAATTTAATAGACTGTTCATGCAGCAGTCACTCCACTAAAAATTCCACAACCAAAGTGGCCCACATCCATGTCATTTCTAGTGTTTCATCTATGAATTATTGGATCATGGGACAAGAAATATCCTGGTCCTTCTTCTGAGTATGGAATTTTTTGTGACACTCTAGCCACAGACAATATGTCATTGGGTTTCTGGCCTAACATTGTTCCTAAATTTAATAATCTGGATACTCTCAATCAGGATGAGATTTACTGATTTTAGAGGACCATCTAGGTGAAACATTATTGCCTTTTTGATTGTCAGTTGGTTTACCCAAAGAGTACATTACACTTCGACAACCTCATCCAATAATGTCATATGGTTGAGTTGGCCACACTTCTAGTGTTCAAAAATCTTATCTCACCCAGTTACCACCATAACCATCAATATAAATACATTTAGAGCTTCATTGTTCTCCAAAGTATCATTGAAGAAGTATTTCTCACATGAAGATCCTTTTTTGGGGAATGTATTTTGTTCCCCAATTTAGTCCTATTATATGACACATTGGTTTTCCCGGTGACATCGAGGATATGCTAGGTTTCATCCTAGTGATCATGGATAAACTCACTCTACCCATGGATGGGGATGTCGTCTCATGATATAATAGGGAGAACTGTCCTACCTGGGTAACACAATATGCGGAAATTATTGTTTTATCTATCATCATTAGTGGTAGAACCTCAGCCAAGGGAAACTTTCTGCATTGTTTACCATAGTCCAGAAGCAGATCAAGGGGATGAGACAACGATAATGATCAGATCTACCTAATACTACACAGAGGAATGTGGATGACCCTAAAATTTTTACTCTATACCATCATATTGATGACCAACCCCATATCATCAATGAGATCCTTTCTATATGTCACCCAGATTACAGTTATCCTCGATATGACCTTGTTCCTCCTACACCGATACATCAGGGGTAACATCAATTCTTCCTGAATGAGTTACTTCTGGTAAAGCCTGTTGATCCCGCACAACTAAACATAAAAAAAATCCAGAGCTTATGGAAATCGACCATTGTATGCATTGATGAATCTACATAAACAGAGTGAGAATCCTTCTTAGTATGATGATCAAGCCATTACACATGCCACTTAGTAGATATCTATGTAATCCCCTAAGACCTTCTATCATTTTGATGATCTAGTCAATTCCCTAGTTGTCTGGAATCCTCACCAAGATAGTAATCCCCACCATGAAGACCCAATAGCTACTCTCACTGATATGATTGAATCCTTAGAGATGCAGTAGGTGGTGATTACTCCTTATGGAAACCCATAGCCATTGTACATGTACAATATGTAATTACCCCCAAATTTTGGTAATCCAACCTTGGCCCCCTTTAATGGGATGGGAGACCTATAGTAGAATCTATCCCATTTCATCTCTAGTTGTGGACCTATGTTAGGATATATAGAGTAATAAGAAGTGGATAAGATCTGATGTATTGTTCAGACATTGGAAGGACCTATTTTAATCTCATACAACTAGTTACCCATCAAGTCCATCACCATTTGGGAAGACATCCATATGAATTTTATCTTCTAGTTTAGTTCCACTATATGTAATAAAAGTATTTCTGACTTCTTCAAGTGGAATTAGTTTCCATATGATAATGTTTCATGCGTCATCACCACATATAATGGCCTTAAATACTTGCTCGACATGTCACTAACTCAGAATCAGCTATTGAAAATGTGCATATGAAATGTAAAAACTGAATTAGTCCATACCCTTATCACTTTGAATTTCTTAGGTGGATTCTATGATTTCTATGACAAGGCTCAATGCCTAGAAAATGTTTTGCATGAAACCAAAAAGGCATGTATTTTTCCTCATTCAAATCATACAGGATGAGATTCCCAGAAAGAATCTATCGCTATTGTACAAGTGGGGTTCCATAACTACTAGATTTGTTGCCCATAGAAGGTATCCAGACACTAATTTTTCGAGGATATAATCCTTAGAAAGCTCCACCTCTCAAACTCCGGAATTGGGAGGGAACCTACTCAGTTGGGACCCCAACCTAAAAAATAGAATGTGGCCCCATCCCCTTGTCCAGCACCAGACCATAATTAGTGACAGACTCCCATAATTCATCTTCTAGATAAGAGAAAGAAAACATTATCCTTCCCAAAGGACACAGTCCCCGATTATTTACACAATTTTCTATAGATGGTATTCTAGTGCTTTTATAATATAGAAATACCAATGAATCTGATATCACTAGTCATCAAGATCACTTCCTTTACTACAAAATCCTTTAAAATTTCATAATGAAATGATATGTGTTCAAGGAATCACTCCAGGTCTAGGTAGATAATGATGTTGTCAAGCTAGGAAATGTCCTGAATTAGGTTGCAAACTTCTCATCCAATATCCATAGTAACAATTATGGTTCCAATGATTGGGAAAATTTCTCTAGCTGTAAGATATAAAAATATGATGAGCGATGGGTTCATAGGGTAGTCGATCGCACCCACTGCTTAATCCGTGATAGATTAGGCAATCCTAAGTCTCCAGAATACATTTCACCTTCTCCAACATCTTATTAAATATCACCTTATCATCCATAAACATATCAAATTAGTAGGAACTGATAGATAAAGGAAAAAAATTCCCCCATCGATATTGATGTTGTATCATACTCTTGGCGACTTCATACCACCGGAGATGGGAATCAAATCCAAAGTGTACTGGGCATAAGAGTAATCCTATGACAATGATCAAGAGTATGAATTTATGAATACAATCATGTTGTTTGGCCCCTACCTGATTCCCATAGATGAGGAATATCAGGAGAGCTCTCCCAATTTCCCCAGCAGACGCCGTTGGAAAATAATTTTAGGATAGATATGACTCCAAAATCCTTAGTCCAATGCTTCATGCTAGGTAGTACATGCCATTGAGGAAAGACAACATGAATTACATAGATCTCAGAAGGAAAAATCATTCCATCCTAATCCTCTAGACTCACTACCAGCATTTATTATCCTCATCGACGAGATAGAATATTTGTGACTATTCCATGATCAGCTACGTCGAGCTACTTCCAGACCTCACTTAGCTGATAGTTATCCAGTGTTAGTTCTAGGAAGTTTTTCTACTATGTAGTAGGATGTTTCTAGAACTGAAAAAATCATTTGGTTTATACATAAGTCCTCATCATGATTCCCACCACAGAGAGACCTCTTGTTGGTACAAATGTGTGTTTAACATGGAAGTATGATGTGTTGAAACACCTTGATAGAATTCCTTCCAAACTATCGATCCTTGAGGATATTTGTGTGTCATAAGACATGTGATAAACCCTTGAAAAATCCTTTAAAATAATTTCCAGTTCGAAATAGAGGTTGTAGCAGCTAACAGATTATATACCAATGGAGTCGAGTAATTAGAATTCCATTTCATCATCCATTTATCCAGAGAAGATGAGAGTTCTCTAATGTAGGGTAACAACCACCAGTTTTACATCACTGTCAAGTTCAATGTAATATTGGTCTATCATTTTACAGTTCACATAGGTTTTGGGATTATTCTCATTCTCACCCAGATTTAAAACTGAATGATATTTGATCGCCACTGACCTGTAGGTTCAAGGTTCCAATATGACTGAACAAAGACTGTGTGGCAGGATCTGTTTGAAGACCCAATTTATTGGTTTGGTAATAGACTCTGAATTCATGTTTGTCTCATAGGAAACTTCATAAAATTAATTTTTAGGTAGGAACTTGCTTAATTTTCATGCCTAAAACCCCTCCTCATATCATAAATTCCTCATGTACCCCAGTAATGTCTGATTATGCATACACCAAGGTGATGCATCTCCCTTTGACTCTTATGAATCCCACAATATGAATGTGAATTATTACTATATTAAGGATAAGGACACTCATAAAAATGTTGTTAAATACAAATCCATCATTACAAAACCAGGGATAGATCTATATGACGCATTTGTCATCCCAATTTAATATTTGAAGGCTGTGGTTCCAAAATGGGTTATTGTTATGTGATTTCTGAGAGAATAGGGATCTCATCCCCAGTTACTAGAAACAAAAATATTACCTCTTATTCCTACATGGGTCCAGTATGGTTTATACCAAAGCCCGCTACTTTGGTCTGGTATCAAGATGTTTGCTCAATGTCTATGGGCCAGGTATGGTTTATACCAAAGTCTCCTACTCTGGTCAGGTATAAAGATGTTTGGCCATGTCTTCAACTATTTTCCAGACATACTTGTTCCACTGATCCACATTAAACAAACATAAACCAACCTGCCACCATTAATTTGAAATCAATCATGAAAATCTTTTTCAAAGTCCTACTGGAATCAGAATGATGACCTATGTCTCTATGATTTTAGTAGTTATAGGAGTCTCCGAGTGAGTATTCCACCCCTGATCATGCTGACACCAGTGTTCCTTTGGAATCATTTGGTTTGGAAGAATCTCCTCTTCTAAATGATCTCACAACATCATATGATGAAACATTTTTTGGAAGAATATCCTATTACATTTGATTAAGGTATATCCACCACCATCGATGAGATGGTTTAGGTGAAGGTTGATACCAAGCTAGATCCAAGACCAATGTTGATTAGCGCAACCATTCCTACATAGGAACAACAATAATATGTGGATTTTTTGAAGAATCAACATGTTGTTTTTTCCTGTTGTTATGAAGAGATAACAGGGATATACCATCAAGTAACTTTCCACCATCTTGGTCTCCCCATACGACATTTTGATTTCAAGTAGCATCCTATAATGAAAATATCATCCCATGACGCAATGGTTGAGACCGAAGATGACAATATCATCAAATCTAGCTTCGTCAAGGATGTTGACTACCTCAAGTGGCTCTAAAAATCAACCCAGATATTAAAAATAATAGATAGGTCAGAGTCTGTATTGAATTATGTGATCTCAACCACCATTTTCTGAATGATTATTTAACTCTTCCAGTAATATATTTATTGATCGACACCATAAATGGGTTCTAAGATCTAAAATTAATGGATTGGTATTCTGGGTAAAAACCTATCTCGATGGCCCTTCTAGATGAGGATTCAACTACCTTCAGTGACGTGAAAGGTACTTTTTACTATCATGTGATGCATTTCAATATAAAGAATGTAGGAGCTTCCTATTAGCGTTCTATAATCTACATTTCAAAATGATCCTTGGAATGCTAGTAGAATGCTACATATATGATTTGGTGGTTAAATGCTTCTAGTTTCAGGACCATCTCATAAATATTGAAATTTTTTTCAACTTACTTCATTCCAGGAGTTTGTGGATGAACCCCTTAACATGTGATTTTGGGGATACCTATTTGAAGTTCCTCCATTTCATTTTCAGATACAGAGGATACGAGACTGACCATATATGATCAATTCCATTATCTAGATGCCTCCTCTGAGAAACCATTGTGAGATCTATGACCTTCAAGGAAACTTATCCTACATACACTGATTCAACATGAATTTGGCTGGAATGTGTAATACCTTTTACTGGCTAATGAATGAAGGTTTCGTCAACCATTGGTATGAAAAGTCCCTAAACACCTTTTAGGATATCGAGAAATATCATGTCGAGCCTCTAGATCTAATTCTAGCTATCTCAATGTGGCCTATATTACTCAATGTGACCACCCATGAATGATCTCTCAATGCCATAATTAATCATAAGAACATTGAAGGGAAAGAGAATAGTGTATTCTATCTTAGTCACATGCTCCTCCGCATAACATCCAGATACTCACCTAGTGTGAAAAGATTTCTTGTGTTTTTTTCACAATGTAGAAGATGAAACACTATCTATAGAAACATGAGATACAGTTGGTATCTCACATGGATATGATATAGTATATATGGAACCACCCTATGTTGATAGGATGACTAGCATTAGGGGGGAAATTCATCAACAGTAGGACATTAGCATTGTTTTGTAGAAGGTCATATAGCTTCAATCCATCCCCTAAGGAAACATCTTTGGATTTTGTTTACCTTGATAAAGTTATCCTCTTAGTTGACCACATTTTTCATTTTTGGAAGATGCATTTTTATAGTACCTCCTAGAGTCCAACTGATTAAAGGAACAGTGATCCCATGCTCAACAGAGTGGGTCTAGGAATCATCTTTTGCACCCTAACATAGGATATCCAAAACTATTCATTCATACTATCGAAGTTCTATACGAAAAATGATTCAGAGTATCGGGATCTCATTATTAGTCTCAGGATGGATCTTGAGATTGATGTTTCCCTCTTTCATGTGAAAAGGGAATTCATTCTAGTCATCAAGTAGATTAATTGTGATTACGTTGTTAGAAAGTCAAAGATTTTTCCCTCTCTCAAGCTTATTCACCAGATGATTCCTTGGTTCCCATCTCATCTAGAGGTAACTGATGTTCCCTATTCACAGAATATATGAGCTGATTCCCTAGCCAGTCTATCCACATATCTTGCAGATCCGAACCATGATGGTATGTTCATTCATGTGGTGCGTTGAATGGGAATCTCTCGTGACACTTTCGATGATGATGATGAAAGTCTACAAGTAAACCAACAAACCACTTTTTCTTCAACATCAAGAGCTATAGATCCCCCCATAGATGAATAAATCTCTAATTTTAAAAATCACATTGTTGAGTATCAATAGCATGGCACTCTCCATCCAGATAGATCTAAACTTGAGTGTCCCTAATATTATGTAAACTCTCTACAACATTGGTTTGATGGAATTGTCCTTCATTGAATCTAGGGATATTAAATCCCATAGGTTGTGAAGGAATTTCACACCGAATATTCATGTGCTTCTCATTTTGGGTCAAATCTTTTTTGATAGATTAGAATGCTAGGCTAGTTATGGACCACTATGGTCAATGACTACGTCGAGTTCGATAAGAGGATCCATGCATGTTAGATATTCAAAAAAATTTCAACGACCTCTAGATCCTCTCCATACAACTATGTACTCCTGGACCATATTATCCTAGGGAATTGATGTTATGGGACCATATCCACTATCGACAGCTTTCCAGTGTAGGTTCGCTCTGATCACAAAAGATTTATTCTCTAAGTGGGTAGAAGAAATATCTCTCAAGGAATTCATGGACTTAAAATTCATGTAATTCATGATATCTAACACCATTTATCAGTTTGGAGTACCTCGTTCTATTCTCACTGAAAAAAAACTAACTCATAATAAGTTGAGATGAAGAAGTTTTATGCCAACTGCAAAATCCATTCTAACAATACACCCCGCTACAATCCATGGGAAAATCGGATGATCGAGGCATTCAATAAAACCCTCTCCAAAATTATATTAGAATATGTTGGTCCAAAAAATGATATTTTGTGCATACAATCTCCCCAACACTTTCATGGATTATCAGACATCAAAACTAAATTTCACCTTGGTGAATCCATATTTCCAAGTGTTTACGACTGAGGAAGTCCTTCCCAATGAGAGACATTTTCCATCACTTTGAATAATTTAAAATTATTAGAAGGCATCAAAAAAATTAGCCAATGTTTGTCTGGATTAATTGGAATCCCTTTCCAAAATCAAGCTCTGATTCCTATATGATATTGAGAGGCACCGAAATAAGATATCTAGAGCTTTCAATAATAATCTCCACCTATGCTCTTTCCTCCAAGGTGATATAGTATTGGCTCTCTGAACATCGATGATGCCAACAAGGAATCCACCAAAGATGAAAACCAAGTATGAAGGGTATTATATCATTCATAATGTCAATCCTAATGGATCAAACTCTTTGGTCACCATTGATTGGGAGGGCATAAATCCCCAATCAAATTCCATGTTTTGTAAGTAGTACTTCGCATGAATGTGATCCTTCATCCTATTTTCACGATGTTAAATTCTATAACAACCTATATCCAAGTTGTATGTTTCTAAACTATGTGGAAACCATCTTCCTAGGAACAAAATAGTAAACTAAGCACCCATGTCCAAGCATTATGAATTTAATCAATGTGAGACTTCTTATCCAGAATCTGTTGTGCGGTGATGGGCCTCTGTGGCCCTCATTCCCATAGGGTTTCTTTGTGATGCCACAATACATATTTAGTAATTACAATCCTCTTTCCATGGTATGAAATATATGACATTAAACTAATATTTCCAATGTCCTAGTTTTAAAATTAAAAACTATGTAACAATCATCATCATGGAATTATGACAATAAACTGAAAATTTCCATAATTTCCATTCTTGAGAAAACAATTCCACTGGCATTGTTCTTCTACCATGCCATCTTCATAAACTAAGTATGACTTGATTAATATCCTTATGGGAGGTGTAGGAATTCCGGGACATTTCTTCTCTAGGCTTAGTCGTAAATTGAACCTATGGGGTCCCATACTGGATTTCCTTTGGTAGTTAATTATTTTGAAAGATATCCTTTTAGATACTCATTCACATCAAATGTATAATGGTTGTTCTATGAAACCCCCATTGAGAAAACTCAACCCCATCACATCCTAGTCTCACAATAATAAACTATGTGGCAGCTAATGTCCTTACTACTTGATGATAAAATGCATAGACTGGTCTTTTCATATGACCATAAAACTATGGCGTCATTTCTACCTATATTGGTAACCTACCACACCACATATGTGTATATAGATTAGACCTAAATGGGGGTATTTCCTTAATGAACTAAATTCATATTGATTCTTATCCAAACAAGAAACATAGTGACCCCTAGATTCTATATCCTAGCCTAGAAACTTCATGTAAAATGATCATCTCCTTATGTATCATCCTTATGAGTTAGGTAGTGATGCCAAAATATTCAATCTTGGGCCCATCCTAATGGGATATGTAGTGATTCCCAAACAATTTTTCTTTGGTCCTAGCCATATATTCATAGATCTTTTGACTCCATGATCTCAGTTTAGTCCTCATTATATGGCATTATATTTTATATGGGATTTTCTATGGGATTTTTGGTGTGATGTTTTGCCTTGTTGGCCTCATTCACATCGAGATTGTTATAGAACCTAAATATAAATATACATTTGATACATACCCCACATTGGTTCACAATATATGAAACTAAAATAGATTTTCAATTCTAGGAATCGTGACTATAAATGGTGTGTAGACCTCCCTTGGGATGTGTCATGCATTGTTGGGACTACTTGGTCCTCACTCACATTAGGTCTATCAATACAACATGAAATAAACTTCCACTTGGGATACCTTGCTTAGTGGTACATCCTTTTTGACCATAAACTATGATCCTACATCCTCAATGCTTTATTATAAAATGTAGTCATACCCTGAGAAAGATCATGATGCCCTATGAGAATAATGGGATTCTAAAATTTCATCACTAGATGAGGATTTCCCCTTCCAGTGTCATTATACTACCCTATTGTGTTTTATAACTACATGGGAAATGATTCCCATACTCATTGGATATGTATAAATTCCTGAAAAATTAATATTCAGGACGTACTTCAAATATTCATCCCCTTGGTCTTTAATATGTCCCACACAGTACAACTTTAAACTATCTATAAAGCCTAGGTTTGATTCCAATTCTCTATTACTTTCCCATTTCACACTTTGAGCCTTTCTCTGTCTGGGGTTCCATCCTCCTTAAAATCTAGACATAACCCTTTATTGGTGATTGTCTCATCCACATTTGGCTTACCTCCCCTTTCTGGACAACACCCCAATTGATTTCTAGTAACAAATTTATGATCATGTGTTTTGGGACATGGTCAACGGTCAATTTTTTATTTTATTTCTCCATTCCAAGATAGTTAAGTAGTGATTTATGTGTTTTTGAACATGGTCAGTAGACTATTCACACTCACCAGTCACCTGTATGATCTAAATATTAAAAGTATTAGCTTATATATTCTCCATTTTCCACACACTCACATGTTTTAAGATCCCAGATACAATTCCTTGTTTCCTGCATCAATCATGGCTCATGCGTGATTAGGATATAGATAATTTGTGAATTGATGTGATCATCATGGTCTGAACTATATGAAATTGAACTATATTCCTAAATCCAATAAATCATGACTTTAAACTTCATGTGAATCCCTAGGAATGGGTGGTGTGGTGTTGGGCCTCCATGGACTCATTCATTTAGGTTTGTTAATCTACCACACCATGAGTATCCATTTGCGATGTCCAATTTCTGGGTCAAAACATTATGACCATAAACTATTTATAGCCCCTAAAGTATGAGCATCACTACATCAAACTACATTCATGACCCAGGTTTCGAATCTACCATCTAGTATGCTCCATCCCACACTTTATGTCTCTCTATATTTGGTATTGTGCCATATTTTTCATCAAGATGGACCACCAAATGGTGATGGTCTCATGCCACCATTGTCTCACCTCCAATCATGGGACAACACCCTAATGTATTATTTTTAAAAAATAGTGGGTCTTTGGTTTCGAAATCAGTCAAAGGTGTACCCCTAATTTTTTCACCCCCTCTTGATTATTGTGGTAGTGGTCCCTATGTTTTGAACATGGTCAAATATTATCCCTTACTTATTATTATCCCCTTTCATGCTCCAAAATCCATGACATTAAACTAAGGGAATCGTTGTGGTTCACAACCATTTTTGTATCACATATACTTCCTCCTTGTTTGTTACCTAAATCTCATGTGGTTTGATGGGCCTCCATGTCGCCGTTCATGTCATTATTATTTCCTCTGCAAGAATAATTCTATTGGGAATAGAAATTTTCATGGTTATTGTAACATGACATTAAATTATAAGCCATGTTCTATGAAACATGACTTTAAACTGTGTGTAATGTCCTTGTCACATGTCATTAATCTATATTATGTATCTTCCTCATCATGTGACATTAAATTACATGCCCACCATCATCATTTTCATGATTTAATCATTGAATAAACCATAGTTCCTCACCTTAAAGGTCCTCCTTGAAGGATAGATTTCAACTTTGTCCAGTCCAATTCACCTACACCAATGTGTTCTAAACCGTGGTGGTGTAATTATGAGAGTTTTGGATTCTATTAAAATATTACATAACATAAATACCTTATTTTACATTCCCTTAATTTGGATCCTCATCATCTTTAATATCTGAATGGAACACCTAACATCTAGTTAATTATGCTTCGTCTCACCTACAATCCAAAGCCAATGTTTCTGAAGACATCAGATGACATTTCAAGTTAGGTTCCATGTATCAAACATGATTAGGGGTTGACCCTCATTTGTTTGGGCATATTTCAGGATTTATGTATGGATATTCTGTTTTGAACATGGTTAGAAGTAATATTTTTTTTGTATTCCATCATCCCCTCATTCAAAATATAGGGTATCATGATTCCCACTTTTCAACCCCTTTGTTTGGATCGATTTTAATTTCCCTAGAGTTATCCCATTCATTCACTAGAACACATTGGGAGGATAAAGTTTTCTGTTATGAGATCCCTATAATTCTGTCACAAATTCTCAAAACATGAATTTTCTTAGTGTTTTTTCAACAATAACTACCCCAGTTCTACAATGGTTATCTTGAAATCCCATAAAATGGGAATGATTATGTTGTCATCCCTTATTTTACACACCGGGCATGACCCACATGAGCTTAGGGATTCTCATTAGTTGTCCCAAAAACATTATTGGTTTGCGATTATTTAATAAATAAAATAAATTTTTTCACACACAAAATATGTTCCATGAAATAGATGTGAATTTTGGAAAATTTTCTCCTAAATCTCTACTTCGGCAACAATCCTCTGCAGCTCCACCAAACTTTTGTTGTGTTTCATCGAGGACTTGTTACCGCATCCAAAGAACTTCTTCCTTATAATTGGATATTATAAAACCATCATCCACTCTTGTTTTTTACCACATCCACTATACACGAGGATTGAAAATCTGATCAGTCACCTGCTTCATCGGGTTCTCATCCTCCTTAGGCTGATCACTCATATTGCTGATGTTTTCTGATTGGGTTATGTGGAATGTAGTATGCTTGATTACTTGTTAATCTAGCCTTAGGATATATTAGGTATCTCTATGATTTTTTCACAAGCTACTGGACTTCTATTGGGAATAGTGATCCTCTAGATGTTATATCACTATATGCATCTTCTTAGTGAGGAAGTCACGGACCAACTCTTGTAGGTCCAAAGTGTCTTCCCCTCTAATGCATATATTGTGCATCCAATGATGGAGTGACCACATCTGACCAACCAGTTGTGGTTTAGGGGTCTGGTCAACAAATATATGAATGCATTTTCTTGAAATGTGCTCAATGATATGGTTTTCTTTGGAAACATTAGGTTCAAAGTCATCCAGGTCCTCAAGATCAGTAGGCTCATACACTAAAAGGATTCTCAGAGAATAGAAATGTGTTCCTCCTCTAGAATACTCTCAAAAATTTCAGGTTCCATATCATGTGGGAGTTCATATTCATGTTCTTCATATTCATTATCCTCACCACTTAAATAATTGAGTTCTACCCCTCCAGTGGCATTACTCTCAACATCATCCACCTACTCGTATGAGACCGCCGAGGATAGATCTATATGGGAAACCAGATCCTCATGAATGGGTGCTGCCATCAGAAGGGATCACATTGATTCAATAACCCTATAATCTTACGGAGTCCTCAACCTTCAAATTACTTCATGGATCCAATAGTCTTAGTCAATCATATTTGTCAATGATAGTTATGACTCTATGAGATCCAAACATATAGTAGCTAAGCGCCATTAGGTGAAGCTCCTGGGTCACTGTAGGGACTAACACTATATGAGAGACCTATTGACTTAGTATTTCAATGACTGGAACCAGACCTCCTTTCATCAATTGAGTGGCAATTACCTAAGACAAACACGCGTTGATGTCAAAACTCTATGGAAGCCTAGATATGATCATACAGTTCAGGATTTTCGTTAACCTAATGGAGGTATTTCAATGATGATCCTACTAGTATGTGCCTCTTCAATAGGGTTAACTGATATAATTCAATGACATTTTCCCCTATAGATAACATGAATGGCCCTGGGTTATGAGCATGTGACCCTAAACTCATCAATTTTCCCACCACTAGCTACCTCAGCCTCAACCATATCACCACTTACATTAGTAAAAGGTGTAGGCCATCGATCATGCTCCCCTTCACTCGCTGACACATTTTTATTCTCTGCGATGATGACCACATTCTCATCACCAAGTTTCTATTGTCTGGGATGAGTTATAGATTTAAAATACACGATAATAAAAGAGAAATGAAGGATAAATAGTGAGTAAATTAAAATTATTGATACATTATTGGGGAAATTTTCTTTAGTTCCCATGATAACACCACTCTCATGGGACACTCTTGATGAGAAACCATTACATGGGGACTCAATCTTCTCCATGATCTTATTATTACCCTTCATCCCATCATTATTCATCTTACTTTTCATCCTCTTCACTATAATCTACATGCAATGTTTCTTCTCTATCTGATTCTTTGAAGCGCATCACCTTCACTAGGGTGTGAGGTTCCTCGTATCACCCCCAATGTAATGTGTAGAAATCCATAACTATAATAAAATCAAACCTCCAATGGAATATCACCTTATCTACCACCTAAACATTTCTGATTTATAAGAATTAAAACTCATTATGCTTCAGCCTCCAGCATAGGTCTTTAGTTTATAGTGGTTGTTGCAATATTCTCCAAGAATAGAAGAGGTTTTTGAAAATAGTTTTAGAAACTGTCTATAAGAGATATATTATCTTATTCCTTGGTTATTCTTTGTATGGTTCTCAAGGCATCTTTTGGGACTACCCCACTTTATAAATAGGAGGTGTGACTGCACCCTGTGACATCCCCACTATCATGGTTCCAACTCGTTTTTCCTCTATCACTTGGAATGCCTCGTGGCTTTACCTTTGGGTGGAAGACCATCTAACTTCTAGGAACTAGGGTTCTATACATGCTACTTAGATTAACCTGATCCACCATCACGAGATCTTCTCTGGATATTCCACGACCCAATTTCAAACATATTCCGTCCAGAGGCCCTCATCGACATTCATTGGAAGTAGTGTGATAGTCTTTCCAAAGCCAAAAGTAGTCACCATGCACCAAATATGGTGGAGATTTCATGGGTGTCACTATTCAAGGACCCATGTACACATTTTAATCATCCTCATATGAAGTCACATGAATGACCTATCAAATTGGTATGGAATATATGGTTCAAAAATGAACTTTATATTGATCAGGCCCACTAGCACAATGTTCATGATGCTCCGTAAGTATTCCTTATTCTCCCATGAACCTTTTAGTTTATCCACTATATATTAAACTTGACTTTGGAAGGGGTGTACATAAAAAAATCAGTTTTTAATATGGAGCATTATTTCTTCATTAAAAATGGTCAGTGTCTGAACCCCATTGATGTTCAGAAGGTTTCGTCATTTAAGGGTACATGTAGGAAAAATGTGATTCAAGAAATCATATCCACCAAGATGATATGGAATATAGCCATGCATGATATAGAATGGTCCACACATTCTCTTGGGCATGATTTCTCACTAGATTCATCCATGAATGCTATAAATCCATTTCAGGATAGACACTCCCATGTTTAACTAGTTACGAGCTTCCACGATTCCCATCATTACCAAGGTCCCCGGGTGGGCCCCCATTCTTGTTTCCCTAATCATAAGCATCCCCCAACTTAAGATGTTAGTAAGAAAGGTGGTGTATTGAACCAATGGGTCCCATCTCATATCCATAATGTACCCCCACGTTTGATATTGTCCCACTTCTAGGACTAGCCAATATGATCCCACCTTTCCCCTCTGCATTTCATTCATGAACTTCACCCCTTAGCTTGTCATCCTCACCTTCTTGTCCATTCTGAAGAATAGGATGATCCACACTGGGATTGTGATGCCCTTATGGGTGTACATTATTTTTATATGATTTTCACCACCTCTAAAAAATGACATGTTAATATTAGGGTCTACCCATGATCCACCCATGTATTCACCAGTGTTAGGAATTCATCATATTTGAAACCCTCAAGAGGAATGCCTCCAATGCAATGGATGTCCCACAAGATGATTCCAAACTCTTCATTGTGGATGCATAACATGTTTGTATCAGGAGCTCATTCGATAAACAATTCCAACATCATCACCTACCAATGGTATGAATTGAATTGCAGTGTCCACGCAACCTCATACAGCCCGATGTTCCATTACTGTTATTTGAACTCCTCACATGTGTAGAGTACCCAGTACAACCATTCCCATTCACTAATGATGTTTACCCCAGAACTCAGGTCTTAGTATTTCTAACTCATACGTTCATTTTTCATTCTACTTTGAACGGTTCTAGATATGTTTGTGTGGTAATCCTTTTCCTGTAGACCATCTCCAATGAATTTCCTAGTCTTCACATTCCTGATATAGTTATCCATATCCTGCTTCTCCCTTGTGATGTGACCATGAACATTGATGTTATACCACATAAGGTTGTCGTCATGTGTGAACCATGATTAAGGTGAATCAATCTTGATTACTGGGATACATACATATTCTTGAATTCATAAATTCCAAAATTAGAGGTTATCACTCAGAAGATACTACATTTTGATTGAGTTAAAATTACAAAGTGAATTTGTTTTTCTGATATAACCCTCCTGGCATTTAGAATTTGAGGGTTCCATTTCATAGATCCTGGTCCTCAAAACAATACATTATACTATAATCTCGCCTTTTGAGGATATCCCAAGGTGTATCTATGTATAAATCACGTGGAATGATATCCTTCACACAATATTGAAGAGGGTATGGGCACTGAGAACCTATCACTTCGTCTATTCTCAATCCTCTGTCCCTCTCCATTTGGGATTTCTCTCCATGTTCCCTTTAGGTAGTTTCCATGCACAAGCACTGGTTCACCACTTTATTTCATGTTCTGTGTAAGATTGGAATGCAATGTGATCACCCACATGTGGACTTGTATCTTTATCATGCAAAATGATTCACTCCTTAGGCATCTCACATCTATAAACCCCGCACTATCTATCATAGATTCATCTTTAAAGACAAAGGAATTAGTTATAGTACTGCCTCTTATTCCTCATGTCGTGCATGAATCATATGGTATTATAGGTTAAAAATAGCTAAAACCCCCAATCTTCATCTTTAGAAAGCTCAAATGCATACTCCCTATCATGTTAGATGGGAAACCATCATGGTGTAAGCTGCATCATTCCTCTATAGTTTGGGTAGCTTCCATGGGTAATCCCCGACCATATTCTCCCCTTCCATGGGACACCTCCTCAGGTGTCCCAATTCCCATTTCCCAAATTTTGTGGACAACGATTCCCAACCAACTATGATATGTAGGAAACATACATATGTTTCATTCCCAACAACCTCAAACACGTCCATTCATTCCACCCACTTCACCAAACATTCCAGCCATAATACATAATGATCTTCCCTGGGACAACACAACCCAGTGAGACCATGCTATCCATCTAGGAATCTCCCATACGTAAGCCCCTAATAATAAAAAATAATCCAAAAAATAGAAATCCTATTTTGAATGGAAGATCCCATAGGTAATCCCCAATCCATACATCAAATCATGTGGGTTTTGATCCATATCTTCAAAACAGGGTATGCAAGACGCCTCTATGAGGTTCAATCCTAGGAAATGGTAAACCTAGGTGTCCCACTAATATGGGTGACCCAATTTGATATTTCCTCAGTGTTGTCAATATCAACCTTCATGGAGTGATATGTTCACTTTTTTTTATACAGCAAACTAGGTCCTCTCTCATTGGAAATTTAGATCCATCCATATGGTAAGCCTTCCTGGTGATCCATCCCAAAGAAACACATATTTGATCTTCCTCTATCTGAAATTCTAATAAGCCTCTCTATAACTCCATAGGATGTAAAACTTATGGGATTCCTCATGTTAACCATGGGATTCTATATGAAATCCTTGGAAGTCATGCCTTTGGAATATGATACCCCACTATCAACATGGGATGGCTCAGGTTCCATGTTTGTGATGACCTCATGATATTCCCTCCTATATGGAAGATACAAGTGACTAATGTTATAACATCCCGACATGCAAAAAAAATTCCCAATGTGACTACTCACGAAACTGATGGTTGCTGCCTTATGAATACCCATGGGAATGTCTAGATAGAATCAGTGTAATTTACTTGCTTCCATAAAAATATTACATTAAGAATGCATTTCATGATCCATGTCTTAAAATTTGAGGGAGACCCATACTAGGAGTTTAATTCCATGCAGAAATCCATTAATGGAGAAACCAATATCCCATCATCCTATTTAGATCAAGGAACATACATCCCAGAGAAAGTGATGAATGTCACCATCCTTTTGAAATAGGTGATGTAGGGTACAATGTAGTGATCAACATCATAATAAAACACAAGGCTACCACTCCTCAATGTATGTATTGGAATCATTGATGTAAAACATATATTTTCATATAAAAATATATATTCATAATTTTTTTATTAACCTTCTAAATGGTTCTTATTTTCATTCTTAATTAATTGGTTACTAAGAAAAAAAATTTCACACGTGTAAAACATATTTGAATTATTTATTTAATCCTATTAGTACTCTATATTTTAACTTCTAGGTGATAACTATCATGTTAAATATTAATTTTAATAAAATATCGAGGGTTGTTAAAACTCAATGTGGTGTGTAATGGAATCTAAACTCTATGTTGCGTGTATCAAAATCTAAACATAGTGTTTCTTATATTGAAAGAAATATCGCTTTTGTAAAGAAAATTAAAAAATATTAATTTTTTTGAAAACCATTTCACAAAATATCAGCATGCTCATTATACCCCTCTTTAAAATGATTTTCCACCTGAAAATTCATATGATTCATTAGTGTTTTATCATTTTAAAATTAGTTCATAGAAACACACTTTGTTAAAATTAATAAGAGAAATTACCTTAAAATTTAAGAATTTGAAAACCTAAAAGTTACATAAAGTAGCTCAAAACTTGATTTCCATATAGGATAACATAGGTGGAAAATGAAAAGTTTGACAAGGTAGAAAATAATAAATAATTATAGAGAGTGATAGATATAATTGATCACAAGAATGTGGGTGATCCAAAGAAGGATAATTAACAAAAAATAATGGACCAAAGTGTACTAAAAATGTAATTTATATCATAAAAATGATGATAATTGGGAAAACAATTATTCCAAGGTCATAATATTGGTGAATATTTTTTAGAAGATATACTTATCTAATATTATTCCATTTCATTTGTATGATCTCATTCACTAGTTGTATCTTGATAAATTTCCAAATCATCACTTAATAAAATAAATAAATATTGAAATTCTATTCCGGATGCAATAATGGATCAGAATATCGATAATTGAACAATAATTAATTTATTATATATCTGACTATCATCGTAACAAAATTGGTGGCCTGGGTTGTCTAATAAAGAGAAAATTTTATTAAATTAATCTATAAAATCTCATCCAAATTTTAAATTAAACTAATTCATGTATAACTTTACTTCATTTCAAAAATATTAAAATCTAAAAAATTAGAAAGAAGGTCACTAAATTTCATAACAGTAATCCCCCATATATCATAATGTAGCTCTCGATTGTAACATACCAATCATGTTAATAAATTTATCATGTATTCTCTTGAAACATTGTAAAATTATTAATTACCATAAAACCTCATTGAAAATATAAATGGTTCTTCATTAATTACATGAAACATAGATTATTTAAAACATTAATTTAATCTAAAATATATTTTAACTCCATCAATGATAGATTAAACCACTTTCTCAATAAATAAATAATTGGTTCCAAATACATAAATACTATGCATTTTTCATTATCCATTCCAATCATATCTTCATCCAAACAAAAGAACATTTTTCTAAACAATAGATACATACAAAGGGTTACATTACATTAATCAAAATATCACATTTACATAAATTCACATTTCGATGTCATTAATATTATTAAATTTTTTTTAAAAAATCATTAATGAAAAACATATAACGAAGAACCCTTATATATTTAATGATTCAATGAAAATATTTAATGAAATACAATACTGAAAAAAATTAATTATACCACTTCCTTATCAAACCATTGACTGGGCCTCATTATCTTATTCCTCACTACCCCATTCCATTAACATGTCATTCATGGTCTCTTCATAATAAATAACAATAACATTACTCATAAAACCTTTCATAGTCTCTTCATGATCATTCCCCTTAAGAAATTTATTTTCAAAATTCATATACTTTACACATTTGAAACATTAAAACATTGGAGATATCATATGGAGACCATTATTCCAATCAATATCATTGACCATACATTTCATTTTTACTCTATAATTACTTTATTTTCATCATTATTTTCCACACTCAGAACATATTATCGTTCCTTAGATACATTCCTTGGATTGCTTCTTCCCATATTGTTGACAAGTAAGAAAATTAATCTTGTTTCCACTATGTTCTCGATTACCTGAACTCTTAGAGAACTATACCCTATTATTCTTTGGTGAGTCTTATAGATGGTAAAGGTCCATGTTTTTAAACATTTTCCAGGATAACTAATTAGGAATAATGAAAATTTCCTTCACTCTCTTAATCTCCCCATTGGGATTATCATTAGTAAATTTAATGTCACATTAAATTTTAACCTAGTTACTTCTATTTTCTTCCATTGACTAATATAAAAATCTAAATGCACAGAACACTAATCCTAGATGGACACCAAATATTCCTATAAAATCACTTATATGTTGTCTACATTTTGAATCTTTTAAAATATATGACACCTTAGGATTAACCTAGTACATTCATAAGTCACTATCTGTGTATATCCCTTACGATGGTTCATAATGACTTTTTAAATTTTCAATGTATATCCCCAAGAGTATAAAAATAGGATTGAAAGAAGGACTAATATCATACACTATATAACAATTGATTCCATCTCACTGCACCCTTTTGGATTTATTATCCCTAGGATCCTCAATTCCAAATCTAATTCTAGTTACAGTGTCCAGTTATGTAGGTAATTTCTTAAAATCCACACACACTATCCTTTAGAAAACTTCTAGGATATTTTACTCTACTTTTACAAATTTTTAGACTTATCCTTAGATACATTCCTAAAAATATCCATAGAATTGTCCCTTTGTATGACATTAATTTTTTCTCATCCTACTTTCTAATGGTTAACTAAAAATTTCCTTTAATACTATCTATAGTGTCCAAATATTTTCATTCATAGATATTTAATCTATTTATATGAATGTAAAATAAATTACACAAACACACACCTAAAAACCATAGTAGTTTATTGTCATTGGATTCAAGGAATAAAATATTTTAATTTGGTGAAATAATGTCAATGTTCTTAACAATGATCTTCTCATTTAGTACACCATTTATAAATACCCTACCCATAGACTTTATTCACAACCTTGGGAATAGAAAAAAAAGAAAGATAGATATTATAATATCATTAAGGGTAGTCAAGGGTGATATGTAATTATAACATGATCATAAGAGTTTGATAACATGAGAATAAGCATAATATGAACATAAGGGCATGCGAAGTTGATCTTGACATTTTAAAACCATACCCACCATATTAAAGATTATAATATGGGGTCATAAAATAATGATTGGAATTTCATAATATCCGAATCATGAGGGAATGAAATAACATGAGTCCTTAAAGAATAAAATTCACATAAAAAAGGGAATTTTGGCATACACATTAGCATATACAATCATTTCCTTAGTATTCAAAACTAATTTCCAAAACATATTAGAGAACCCATAGAAAACTAAACATATTTGGTGGATCATAACACCATACCCAGAGGAAACCCTTTCTTCATAGTGTAATTTGTTCACTCCTAAAAGCATAATTATAGTCACTGTTTACTCCCATGACCATCATAGAAGACAATGTACCATACTGAACCTGGATCACTCCATATTCTTATCCAATCTATCTCATGAGATATAAATCATTACCCAACACATTAGAGGGAGATATAGTTCCCAACCTTCATTGGTAATAACATAACAACAATCACATTATGCGAGTATTAAAAATGAGTTCCATAATATCGTAAAGAATTCATTATATGAGAACCCATGAAATGAAATGGGTTTCATAAACTTTTCATCATAACGTAACTTATGGAAAAGAAACAAGTATCACCATCATATATTTATTTCATCCAAATATATCCCATGGAAAAATAAGAATATTTCATAATTATTTTATCAAGTTATAACTTGGGTAAGAGAAACGGGATGCATAAACATGTTCTCATCATAAATATAATCCATTAAAATAAATAATAAGGATTGTATCCTGGGATCATATCCACTCTAAAGAATAAGTTACATCAATGGGTTAAATATTATATAGAAAATGATTTGAAAGATTATATGGAAAATTTATTCATTAAAATGATCATTCCACTTGAAAAAACATATTTAAAATGTTAAAAATTATTCAAAATAATTTTTTTTTGAAAATATCGTTTAAAACATATATAGGAACCTTTAAAAAAATTTATTGAGGAAAACAATCTTTCCACATTGAAGATATTTTTTTAAAACATAATGAATTTTTAAAATACTTTTATTTGTAAATAAACTTGAAAATATATAATGGAATATTTAATGAATTTTGATGTTATTATGGAAGAAAATTAAATGTATTATATATATGTTAAAAAATTCACCATTAACAATTCTGGTAAAAACCAAAATGATTTTTTTTGGAAAATGAAATGAAGATTTCTTAAAAAACATTGTTGGAAAATTATAACATTGGTGAAAAGGTATTTAATAAATCATTTGAATTATGTGTAAAATATTTTTGAATTTCTTTTTAGAAAACATGGTTTTAGAAGAATATTATTTCTGACCAAAGAGGGAAATAAAATTAGATTTTCATAAAAAGATTATCCCAATTATTTTAAGTACCAAAAAAGTGTAAAAAGGTAATACAAAATTTAAATATCGTGAATACAGAGAAGGAAATAAACTCATAATTTTCATGAAATATAGATCATAAAATATTATCATTAGAAACATAATCATAAACAATCCAGATAAATAATGAGATTGTAACATAAATTCTGTACCACTTTGGTAAATTTGAAATGAAATTCCCATGAAGGAATAAAAAAATGGAACTTAAAATAGGATGAGGCTAAATAATATAATGATATTACATGTCCAAGTGTCTGTATATACACCTTGTGAATGAATATATGTTTATATAATATATACGTCTCAAAGAAGGAAAATTGAGACAAAAGTCTCTTATAAATTAGTTAACATTTGAATTGTAATCACCATGAATGATAGTTCCTAAAATAGATATGTAAATATGAAATTTGTTTGAGCAGAAGAATAAAATACATTAATGGGATAATATACATTACATAAAAGAAACACATGGTGAATATGACATGGTTGTCATAAAAAATAAAAGTAGGATGAAAATCCCTTTCTATAAGTCTTGACTTCTTCCACACACATGAAAACCTAATATATAATAAATATAAGTTTATTATAAATATTTTATAGAAAATTAATAATATATATCATTCCATATATGATTTACTCATGCCCATTTATCACCGTATTTTTTATAATTCGATGTTAATGTCGCGTTTTGGGTTATAATGGATTTTTTTATATATGTTTTGATTTTTTATTTTTTCTACTCTTTACATAATCATGGTTCTATTATCTAAAAAATAATAATAATTAATTAATTAAAATATTTATAAATCAATTTTAATATTAATATAAATCATTATATATGGTTTTGAGAAATCATATATGTTATGATCATGGAGCCGGTAGGTTGTACGTACATAGGAGTAATGTTTATATTCTTCAATGATCATTATGGAATTAAGTTTAGTAAAATATTATGTTAAAATAATTAATATTATATCCTAGTTAACATTTTATTTCATTAAATATACTTATATGTGTCATTCAATTCTTTTGGTGATCAAAAGAGAGTTACATCACATTGTGAAGTTGGTAGTCCACACGATCCTGAATGACGTTATCATCATACAGTGGGTGAGAAGATAAGAAATATAATGATATATTATATTTTAATAAATATAATTTTTTCTTAAATATCATAATTATATAATTTATATAACATATATTCAACCTTATTATCTTCCCTTAAAAACTTTATATAATAATGAATTATATTGCTTGGAGATGTGGTAGTCTGCCATATACATGAGCAACGTTATCGTATCCCCTATTGAGAAGAATGTAAAAAAGCTTATATATGATATCATTACTCATAATGAATAAAATTTTAATAAATATAATTTATATAATTTATATCCATCATCATCCGCAACCATGATAGGTGGTAATAGAAAAATGATTGAAATTGGTTCGTGATGAGGCAGTCCACTGTAAACATGAACAATGACCTACTGACCCCTTTGATGAAAGAGGAGATTTTTTAATATCATAACCATAAAATAAAAACATATAATCATTTTTAATATAATAATTTTATTATATAATAATGTTTTGATAATAATTTATAGAGGTGGAGTAAACAGTAAAATAAAACAGTTATTGGAGAATGTTGCGTCTTCTTTAGGTAACCATCTTATTTTTTCACCAAAATACTTAATATGATTGATTTAGGGACAAAATAAGTATTATATAAAGATATTATAGATTTTGGGAATTTATTTGGGATAATATTTTCATAACGAAAAGTATTATATTTGATATGAAGAGAGGATAGAGGGTTACCTTTATAAGTGAGGTTAGTGGCACACTTGTAATTGTTGGAATGAAAAAGAGTTTCCCATATTTTTACCATGAAAAGGGATCAAACAAATATTATTTTATAATATATATGGGGTATGGTTTATATATTTACATACATTGGGTTTTGAACAATTTATGGTTGATTTTTGACCCTTACCCTTTTATTTTAAACACCCCCTCTAAACCCATTTTTTCCCGAACCACGGTAAACATTATTTACTTTTTTACAATTAATATTAGTAAAAAAATTAAATTGAACATTTTATATAATATAAATTATAATTAGTAATAAAATTGAATACATTTTTTAAATTTCCATTCACAACAGTAGAATATTTTAATTTAAAATTATTCTCACAGATACGTTGAGAAAGTAGGTTTGTAAAGAGAAAATGTTCAAAATATTACAAAGATATTATATCAAAATTAATTAATAAATTGATTAAAAATACCTATATTGTATTAATTAACATATAAATGAACTTATTTTAATTTTAAAAAAATTTAAAATATAATTTAGCATTATAAATAAAATTACTCAAAATGCAGTTTCAATTAAAATTCATTATCTTTCATTATTCTTAAATGGTGGAAATTTCTAGAAAAAACCCAAAAATTAACTGTAACTAAATATTGAAATTAAGATATATTTTTTTCCAATTTTAATTTTCTAAAACTATTAAAATTCATCTTCTATAATTTGTAATAATTAATTTCAAAATAATTTATCCAAAGATGAAAAAATGCATATCAGAAAAATACATTTTTAAATATAAAATATGATTTATTATTATCTCATGTCTAGAAACAAATGGTTACCATTTTTACATATAATTAATTATCGATCAATGAATTAATTTTATATATATGTTTGAACTATATTTTCATAAATTATTTAATCCTACTAAAACTCACATATCCAATGGTTATGTGATAACTATAATATTAAATAATAATATTAATAATATATCGCAGGTTGTTAAAAATCAATGTCACGTGTAGAGAAAGACAATATCAGGGTTGCATATAACATAAGAAAATATAATTATTGTGTGTACTATAAGTATTTCATAATGTTGTCAAAAATATCAAAAGGATTAAATTTAAAAATAAACACAAAATATATGGGTGTTACATATTAAGAAGCTTCAAGATCTTCAAGTTAAGGAAAAAAAATTAACTATTACAATACTAGTAAATGAATGTGATAGAATAAGCTAAATAATGTATATTCAATAATAAGAATATGATTGGAAAAAATAAAACAGGGAAAAAACACAACACTGATTCATGAATTGTGAAGTAGAAACTCTCAAAAATTACTACTATTACATTATTATGATCACAGAGGACTTCATCATTTTGTTAATTCATTACAGAAGTGCTTGTTGTTATTCTAATTCATATACGTTCAAAATCATTTTCTCTACATTATATCTTAATTTTTATTTAGTTTACAATATTTTATTTCTTATATATATATATATTTTTATTTTAAATTTTATTTGCGATTTTCACATAAAATTCATGTTTCACTAGGTTCTTACACCTATCTAAAATTAATATTGTGTTATGGATCCCATATAAATGTTTTGTGGGTTGTGACTCCTTTTAAAGACAATTAGGGTTATGTTACCATGTTAAAAAAGAGATATTTTCTATAATTGATTTAAATATGACTATCAAAATTGAGCTATTAATGAATATTGGTCATCTTACAGAGTTTTTAATATTGATTTGTATAATTGGTTCTTATTGGATTAAACTAAAATAACAACTATTTAATTTTTATTTTTCATATTTTGTGTTACATAAATAAAATTATTAATAACTATGATCATTATTTTTTAATTGATTATTTTTTAATGGTTCTATTAACCCATCTAGTAAATATTTCCATATAACTTTGACCAAATACCTTCATATAGGTTATAATAATAGTATTTTCATAAAATAAAGAGTCACCATCATCGATGGCTATAAATCCATATCTCTCTAGTTCTCTTACCTCTCATTTCTTCTATACAACATATGGGTCTCACAAGCATATTATTTAACAATTAAATCTATATTAGTTCTTCTACCAACTCTTGTGAATCCTAGGAATCATTTTCATCATACTCCATATTTCTCTCACTATCCTCCTTGATAATGTTCTTCCAATCAAGAAATAAATCCTATCATGGAATAGTTTACTTAATGTCTAATTTTTTATTAAAATAATATCCCCTTATTTCCTTACGCTACCCAATAATGATATACTTCATGTATCAAGTTAAATTTTTTTCTTGAGATAAACATAAAAAATTCATCACAATC
The DNA here is from genome assembly GCA_963277665.1 of Viscum album. Classification (NCBI taxonomy): domain Eukaryota; kingdom Viridiplantae; phylum Streptophyta; class Magnoliopsida; order Santalales; family Viscaceae; genus Viscum; species Viscum album. The sequence continues at coordinate 169,327,427 of OY728125.1, read as the reverse complement.
CCATGCATGGACATGGGGCGAAACATGATTCTTTACACTCTAAAAAACAATGGGAATAACAATTTAAGCTTTAGATTGTAGTCAGTTTAGTATATATGATTCCCACTATAATGAATATCTCCAAAATGAAAATAGAATTCCTGTGTGAAAAATAATCAAACCTAACATGTCTTGTAGTATATAGTTCCTCTATTCAATGATACCATTTAACTATAGTGTATATGGTAGAGTGACATGAGGTAAAATACCATAGTATCTTATAATGTTGATAATATCTTGGATAATATATTCCCCAACTTGATCTCAATGAAGATTATTTATCTTCTTAGTAAGATAATTTTAAAAATCAATATTGAACTCTTTGAACTTATGAAATGATTAATACTTAAACATCATAAAGTAAATATATTCCAAACAACTCATGTTTTCTGTAAAAATAATAAAGTTTTATAATACACCTCTTGTCTCTATGCGAAAAGTTCTACACACATCAGTGCATACAAAACCTATAATATCATTATACATTTCACCTTGACCATAATATGGTGGATTGGACATCATTCCTTGTAAATCACCATGACATAATTCAAGTTTCATCAGATAAAAAAGATTCTATGTAGCCTTCTAGATAGGTATTTCTCTAACACTGCTCAATAATGTGACCAGAATAATGATTCCACGCCTGGGTGTTATAAGTGTCATGCGTATTTTCTATTTTATTAATTTCAAATATTTGGTTTTTTTAATTTATAACATAATGACCATTATTTAACTAGGTAATACCATTTCATTATCTTAACGTATAAAATTAATAAACATTATTTCCAAAGAAAAAATAAATCCATGCATTTATAAGAATGGAATGCAAATTATGTTATTTGTAAAACTAGGAACATAATAAAAATTCATTAAAACAAAAATCTGTCATTATGTAAATGAGATATAGTGGTCTCCAGTGGATAGAGAAGTGAACCATGCCCCATTCGCAGCCTATAAACCAACCTCATCTATGGAATACTTCAACAATCTTCTCAGTAATTGTATTTGTATACAAATATAAACACCAAAAGCATTATATAATAAAAATTTATATATTTGGAAATATTAAAATCAATTACGAACACACATAGAACTTACCCTTGCTTCTTTCGATGGTTTAGGTCAAATTCATGTAGACCTGGTTTCCATACAAAAAAACATAGCACATCCAATTCTTTTCTTTTCCTTCAGATAATCTTATTTATGGAATAAAACATCTCAGAATATATAAACATGGTATGTGTCTTTATCACCCTTGTCTTTTTATTAATATTGTAATTCTTTACAAGGACAATTGTTTTGTCACATCCCATGTCTTTTCATTATCAATTAGGTGAATAAGAGTAATATGTTTGGACAGTTTCTTCTCAACATTTCCCATATTTAAATTCAAAATATCACGAGAAATATTTTTAAGTAGAGATTATAGAATGAGATATGTGTGAAACTATATAGTATTCCTAAAACCCATGATGTATAGACACTCAATGCAGCTAATAATCTTTACTACATGTTCTCTAGTTAACATTGAGTCTCAATGATTCTATGTGAACAATGTATGGGAGAACTCATACATCTCTGTTCTCACTATGTCATGATATGGATAATGATGGTGAGAAATGATCACATATGCATCTATAACATCATATTTCATTAAAATATCATTGGATGTGGATGGTATCATGAAATAATAGACATCCGATACAACATCTATATTCCTAAAATTGATACATACTTCTTCCTCACTAGCCTCTTTAGAAAGCGAATTAGTATATAGGGTTTCTTGCCTATTTGAATTCCATTCAATGTAGATCATAAAATGTAAGATCATATATCAATATTGAAATTGTCACTAGTTATATGGTTATCCTTATCTAGTTTGTATTGCTGTGATATTCTCGAAGTCGTTTGATTTTCTATTTTCTACAAATTTAATAGTAGATAATTATTATATTAATTAAATTACAAGAATAGATTGATAAGTTTATATGTAATTAATTTCCATTAATCTCCTACTATTCCTAAAAATAGAATACAACCACTATCAGTTTTTGAATATCTTTTCTCTTAGATATTCTTATGGTGAGGATTTAAATTCCCCATATCATAACTGAAACATGGGTATTATAATTTATTTGGGTTGTTTTAGGATGGCGTAACATTCCAACTATTTTAAATAATATTTCCTTGATCCCATGAGTGGTTTACTCATTCATTAATCATATTTAAATGATTTCCTCAAAATTTTCCTTTTAGTTACGCCATTTACTTCCTAATAGATGAAACATTGATGCAAAACCATATATTTGAACCCATGAATTTGATCTAAATGTTCAAAGATAATTAAAATCACCATATATTAGGCTATTCATGCACATTGAAATATTGTATGATTCATAATTATGTATTGGAATGCTATAATGTATTAATATAATAGTTTATTAATTTTTAAACTACTATTTAAAAACCATTTTATCTTTTTCACGTGGCTTGTTACTCATATGAGGATTTTAATTAAGTGATAAACCATTTCTAGTAAAACATTCACAAAAAAATTCAATTTTATTTTATTTTATGTTTCATTCTTACTAATTCATTTATTATGTGATCATTTTATTTTCACAAATAAAATAAAATATACAACTGATAGAAATAAAATATAAGTGACATGATGATTAAATTAACCAATAGGTAGTTTATTTAAAAGATGATAAACACCCCCTCAACCCTAAGGGAGAACCCATTGAACCATAATATTTTTCATGTTATAACATTCTAGCATTACTTCTTATATATGACCTAAATTGTTTTCACATCAAATCCTAGTCATGGATCGGCTACTCACACATGGGAACTATATCCTTAAGTAGTCTTTTACTCACACATAGATTGTGGAATCTAATGGATTGGATAACAGGTTTTTCTTTTAAAAAAATCATGGGAACACATTTCCTTACATAATAAGGAGGAGGGGGTGACACAAATGCAATATATTTTTAATTCAACAAAAATAAATTAAAATTTAACCAATCACATAAAAAGTTTTGGACTAATCTCATGACCATCCACACATCATGTTATGAGAACAAATCTTCAACATTATGTTCAATTATTTTTATCTGCACTTTTATTAGGATAATGAACCATGAGTTAATACAAATAATAAAATTTTTCTTAATTCCATCCCATAATCCTTAACTCACCATTTTCTATAATTTTAAACAATATTAAATTATTTTAAAATTTATCAGGTATATAATTTTAATTGGATGAAAAATTGTGTTCTTATCCAAAATATCAACATTTAATTTGATTTAAAATATAAATATAAATCCTAAAAAATTAAATTTACTTTTTCAAATAACTGAATGATTAAAAAAAATGTTAATATAATTGATTGTATATTTATTTTTTACATAAGAAACTATGCACAATATTTATAGTACACAACATGGTGTGTATAACATTAGATCTTGTGTACTATCATTTTCTAATGTTTGCAGTTAATGCCTTCGGTCTAGGAATGTTTCAAACCATAAAAGAGTTTTAGGTACAGTATTTACACTTGGAATACATGGAATGTGGTCTCAATGTTTCATTACTCATCCATCCCCATGTCGTATATCCAATACATTAAACAGTAGCACACACCATTATTAATTGTTCAAAAAAATTAGGACTAAATTTCACATACAATAGATACATGGCTTGTAGTTATTCAAGCCATGTGCCAGTTTTTTAGATTTATTGTTCGATTATCTTTTTTATGATTTTAAAACAAAATTCATTGGATATATCAAAATTTAACATGAGATACATATGAAAAAATAAAACATTGAGGCATGTATATAAGAAATACATTCCATGTACTTCGGTTTTGTCTACGAAGTTACTTTGGGATATCAAGATGATATTATTTAGTTGTTTTATTGATTTTTAATCTTAACTATTTACCAGCTATGTTTGTGCAAATGAATAATGGGAGAAAATTAGACTATAAGATATTAAAATCAATCGATATTATTAAAAAAATACAAAATAATAGAACCAATAATTGAATAAAAAATAATTATAAATTTAAAAGGTTTCCAATATGATACAACTTATATGTCTTGGGTGTAGTGAAATCACATTAGTGGGAAAAAACTTGTATTTTTGTATTAATTTATGTGTAATAATTTCCAAATATCATTAAAACATTTTTTACAATGGAAACCATTGATATATTAACTAAATTAAAATAGTGAAAATTGATAATATGGATCTACAAAATTAATTTATATTTTATTTCTAATCTAATATAAAATTATGTCAACTTGTAATTCTCTCTTTGTTTGATGATTTGGTTGACTATATCTGATGAAATGATCATTTCACTATAGGATCCAAGTTTATAACCCTCTAGAAATGATCCATACAACCACCACTATAACACATTGGTATTTTGAAAAATAATTATTCAAATTTATTTATTCTTTATGATATTTTTCATTATAAAAACAATGGAGTTTTTCATGTGTTATATGCATAACTGTTTTCATCTTTCATTACATGAATTATTTATTTTAACTTGTGTTACATGAAATACTGAGTATAAATGGAATGTGACATATTATTAAAATATTATTATTTAATATTATAGTTATTACCTAGATGTTGGAATGGAAGGTATGAATTCGATCAACTAAAATAAAAAAAATTGTTTACAAATGTATATAAAATTAATTATTTGTTGAACAATTATTAAAAAATTAAAATAATGGAAATCTATTTTTTATAAACTATTTTAATTCACAAAAACATGTTTCTATTAAATAAGTTAAAAACCCACTTTTGGTAAATGGTTTTAAGGAAATGTAGATATTATATATATTTAATAATCTATTTAATACACATCTAATGTTTTTTATATACAAGTGATAATAATAATGGCTAATCATTTTTTTCCATTTTCAAAAGCCGGTTTATGGGTTCATGGTACCCCATTACATGATTCCAATACAACCACTTTTAACATTACAAAAAAAATAAAAAACCAATGGAAATGTCCAAGAAACCACGAACCAGGGCACAAGGACATTAGAAATGTTGGCCAAACCTTAGAAAGGGTTACCTTGAACGTCCCTCAGCACGACCTTCGACACCGGCCCGAATCCTCCCATCGGCAAACTCCACCGAAATTCACCCAACCTTCAAGAGAAATGAAATGGAACTACAGGAAGAATCCATCCACAAAAGACGTCAAAGAAACCAAAATGACGATGACAAGATCCTGACACTGTTAGCACCCTGATCCTAGACAACTTAGAAGTTCCACCTTGCCCTTAAACCACATTCCTCCTTTACCATCATCACCAAACCATCCTGCACATCCCAACCAGCCAACATTCCATAACAATACTTCAAATCATCTAACCCTCGCATAGAAAATGCATGAATTGTAGCTGAACACTAGAGAAGAATCGCTAATCCAAAAACCATCCAAATGAAAACATTCGGCAAATTCAGAATCAAAGTCACCTAAAATCCAGAAACCCTCATGAGAAGAAAATCCATTGTTCTAGCCTCGGATCCTTGGCCATCAACTCCCCAGCTCACCGCGATGCCCGACCGCAGTAGCTCATAAAAATAAATGAGGAACCGGACCTCAAGCGACATCAACACATTCAACCAACATCAAACCTCTTCTTAAGCCCAAATCGTCAAATCCGAGACCAATGTCGGCTTGTGAATAAAGCTAAATTCCAAACCAAGATCCACTGCAAAAAAACACCTAAAATATAAAAACATTACCAAAACTCAAGAGGGAAGACCACCGGAATTCGGATCCCATCGCCGCCATCCCAAACACCCGCGAAGACCACGACGATCCACCCGACATACAGATGGAAGATGCGACGACACACTCAGCCCATAGATGTGTGATCATGGCCTTTGACTGGCACTATGATTCCTTGAAAATACATATCCTATGAAGGGGGATTAGGGCGAGGAGAGGACAGTAGTGATGTGAGGGAAGGTCGAGTCCACGAAGCCGCCGATGCCACTGCAACTGAGGATCCGCCACTGCAACCTCACCGAGCACGATGGAGGAGACGTCGTGCCAACCCTAGATGAAGGAGGAAGTGGCGAGGAATTTTTTTTTGCAAATATAGCCCCTTATGGGCCCCTTATTCGAAATATGAAAATTAACATTAGGTGAAATTTTGGGATTTTTCTAAAAATTTACATTTTTTTGAATAATGAAAATTAATGATTTTAAATTGAAATATTCCTTTTCATTTAATTTTTTTATAATTTTAAATCATATTTTAATGTTTTTTTTGAATTTATATCAGTTCAATTATATATATATATATTAATAAAATTTGGGTTGTTATAATAAATTTTTTGATGAAAATTTATATAAAAAAATTGTAATCTTTTAACCTTCTTCTATTTAAATACCTTCATTCTAATGTCATCAGATGGATTAATTTTAAATTGAATTTATCCACATATGTTAATGGAATTTGGAAAAATTGAATCTATAGTTTGAATCATCATTATATATATTATATGGTTTTTGAAACTTAATGTTTTCTAAAAATAATTATTAAATGGGGTAAAAATTAGTTACTACAGTTAAGGTAAAAATGAGATTATATGGGGTTAAAATAAAATGATAATGGTAAAAAAGGAACAATTAACTTGTATAAAACCATTTTATAGAAATATTTAAAAACATTTTCTTATAAGGTTAAGTAATGGAAAATTTTTATTCCTTTTTCCATATGAAAAATGATTCTTCACTCTATTCATTTCAAAATTACCAAGTGTGTCCTCTCTCTAACTTATAAAAGGCCACTACCTCTCATCTCTTCTTCACACCATAAAACAATTTTGGATCGGAAAAATAAACCAAAATAACATCTCATCTCCAATAACCAAAACTTATAATCCTTATATTGAACATTAATCTATTCTATTAAGTATTTTAGTGCAGCCATAAAGAGGATACACGAAGAAGAGGTAATGTTTATCAAGAAAAGTTATTACGTTATTTATTTCACTATCGAATTAAATTATTTTTATATCATAAATATATAATAAAATTATTATATTCTATATAATTATATTTTTCATTTTATTTTCATGACCAACAACCTTTTCCATATTCATCGGATGGGTTAGAAAATCATCTTTCTTGTGTTTGACGGACAACTGCCTCACAAACCAATGTCATTGGTTTCTCAATTACCACCTATAGTAGATGGAAATAATTATTCATTTATTGATTATATATGATATATATGATATATATGAAGTTATTATGTTTTTGAAATTATTATATAACAAATTCCATCATATTTTACATTTTTTGTAATAAAATAATATCATCTATGTGTATGGTGGAATACTACCTCGCGAAGCGATGTTATCCTTTAAGACATTACATAGAAGGTATTGAGGATGTTTTTAATTAAAATATATGAAATATATATTACATAACATGGATTATGAAATTGTTAATTATCATTTACCATTATTTCTTGTAGTCCAAACAGAAAAAGGAAACAATGTTCATGCATACGTACGACCTACTGTCTCCATTAAAGGTGTATTTCATTTTCCATCACTAAATTTTATGGATTATAAAAAGAAATTTATACTAAATATATATTATATTTATATCATTGTTAAAATTATATATATTATGGAACCGTGATCAAATTATGAGGACCAGGAATAAAAAATGAAAATATATATGAAAAATAATATGGCTATTAGAGGAACCATGACTTTAAAATGGGATTGTTAATAAATGGGTAATAAAAAGAAATAATTAAATCATATATGATATTTTATATATATATAGTTTTATATATTATATTTATAATAAACTTCTATTTATTATACATAATGTTCGAATGAGTATGAAGTAATTTGATACTTATGATAAGGGATTTCTCTATCAGTTTTGTTTTCTTTGAGGCAAGGTCCATATTTTCTATATGTTTCTTCAATATGTTGTATATAATTCCCATGAATGTATTTTATGATTATTATAGTGAAAAAAAAATTTACACGTCCATTTGATTATATATATTTCATGGTTTTTATAGTTCAAAAGTTACTAAGTCAGTAAGGGATTTTCTTTTTCAATTTTCCTTCTTTGAGACATATGTTATGTTATGCACATATAATGTATTATGAGGTTCATATAAATCCCTTTTAACATGTAACATCATGATTTTATTTATACTAAATATATTTTATGTTCCATAATATATTATTCCTTCAAAGGGATTAAGATTAAAAGATACCAAAGTGGTAATGATTTTATATTAAATCTCATCATTTATAGAAACTGTTTATGATTATTATTTCAATGTTGAAATAATATAATGTATCACTAAAGAAATTAATTAATTTTATTATCCCTTATTAATTATAAATATTTACAAGTAATACAACTATTTTCCCTCTTTCGTATTTAAAATAATTTAGAATTTGTTTTGATATCTAATAGTATTTCTATCTTTGGTCAGCAATCTATTTATTTTTCCAAAACCATGATTTCTAAAAATGTTATAATTTCTTTATTATAATATTATTTTTAAAAGTAATTTATGTTGTTCGGAATAGTTTACTCAATAGGGGAGGAGTGAATTGAGTAACTCTAATAATTTCTGTAAAAAGAGTATTAATTTCAAAATAAATGGTTTCCCCAAAAATAGATACAGCCTAGTTAATCAAGGTTATACTATTATAAGAGTTCAAATTTTTAAACAAATTTGTAGAATATTTATTAACTCTCTGTAATCTTAATTTGATTTATTAATATTACTTTTGAAGTTATCCTACTAATAAAAATCAGATATAACTTCATTCCAAGACTAACTATCAATGTGAAATTATTGTTTTTTGGATTATGAAATAAAGAAGTAAAATAGAGAAGACTAAATTTAAACAGCATAGCGGATATGAAACAAGTGGTTTAGTCTCAAGCCGAGACCTAATCCACTCAACGTAGTGATCACCTTCCACTAAGCAATTTATATAAATAAACTTTGATCCACACCCTGGATCAAGGTTAACAATAGTACATAGACTATCAAGTTCACTCAGGGACCTATTCCACAGTTTTCGTGGGTAAACAGAAGTATAAAGAGTATGGTGTAAGGATTTATAAATCCTCTATCATAGCACATGAGTCAGTGTGTGTAACGAATATACAGAGTACACACAATGCTCAGAAATTAAGTAAAATAATCACTAAGAGAGAGTTGATATGAGTTTAGAATGCTCTAGTGATTTGAAGTGCATATTTGGACTCCTATGATTAAACTAAAATGCTTCTGAGTACTTCTCTAGTTTTTGTCTTGAAAAATAGAGTGTAGCGATTCATCTTGTGTTTTTCACGAGTTTTAATGATGTGATGATGTTCTCTGGATTCCAGTGTACATCTTATGTTCTTAAGTAGAGTCGGATTTCATGTATGAGACAATATATTCTTTGAGAATATTGCAATATGTTCTTCGCGGTTGTGATCATAGGCTTGTTTTTCGTTCAGTATCGTGCTGTGTTTTTCTTGGGCACAGTTCACTCTTTATCTTCGAATGCATGTGTTTTAGCCGACATGTTCCATGTGCTTCATACCTCGTACCTCATACTAAGTCTACAAAGAAACATTAATTATATCTTTGTATTAAAGTAATAAAATATGACTGTTAAAAATTAAATTGAAAAGAGAAAAAATAGTTTAAGAAACGGTGTCACAGTATGTTATGAAAACGGTTTCTCCTTCAAATGGTGTATGAGGGTCATGGTGTCTGCGTGTCACGATGTATTGCTCATGGAGTCTTGCTTCACGGTGCCTTGATTCAAAGTGTCTGGCCTCACGATGTCTGGATTACGGTGTCTGGATAACGGTGTCTAGATTACGGTGTCTAGCTAACGGTGTTTGGCTTACGGTGTCTGGATTCACGGTGTCTGGATTATATTGTCTGGCTTCATGGTGTCTGGATTACGGTGTATGGATTTATGGTGTCTGGCTTACGGTGTCTTGTACTTAGGCAAACAACTATATTCAGACTTAATCTGGGATATGAAATAAATGGCTTGATCTTAACCATTATAAAGCATGATAGAACTTGAAACATAAATACACACTATTGGATATAATTTATAGGAGTTAACTAGGTTGAATAATATTTGTGATCATTAATGAGATTTCTGATCATTAAAAGATTATTAATACATGAGGAGTCCAAAAATATTCCCCTTTTTGAAGATCACAAATCATGTACAGTTAAAGTGTAAATTATATACAACTATAGATAAAATAACATATAGAAACTTCTCGCCCTTTTGGGATCATCAAAATTTTAAAATAAGAGAGGGTAAATAGTGCACATTCCATTAAGAGTAAAAAAATGTTAGAATAAAATAAAAGATAAATATATCAAAAAAACAATGGCATCACCATCAGAAAGGAGTAAGAACCGGTCTTCTTTTGGGAATGGCCTTCTCTTTGACTTTATCAGCAGTAGAGGAGGAAACCATAGGGGCAGTGGTTGATGTAGAAGAAGCAGAGACATGGTAGATAGAGAGGGTAAAGGGAGACCTTCCAAGACTAATGGATCCAAGTTAGGAGCAGTAGAAGATCTAGGTAGTTGGTGATCAAGAATCATAGGCATGATCTGACTGAGAGGTTAAAGAAGAGACATGGTAGTTGAGGGTAAGGTAGAGGTGAAGGTAGGTAGCGCGGGTGTGAGAGGTGCAGCTACTGGAGAAAAGTTTACTATAATCTGGACACGAAGATAGGGTCTCAAGAGTTTGATGAAGTCTTCAATAATCTCTCCACCATAATGCATGGATTTTTCAAAGTCATCTTTGATTTCCATAAAATTTTCCAACAATCATGTAAACTCGGTTAGCTTATGGACTTGGGTTTTGAAGGCTCAAGTCAGTGGAGAAATTCGTAGATTCTCTACAAGGTATTTGAAGTGGTTGGTCATATCAGTCTTGGAGAAAATTAAGATGAAATATAAATCCACTTTCTTATAAATCTTCTGATGGGAATCATATGAAATCTTGGAGTGAATTTGTACAAGATCAAGAACTCCATCATTGTTCTTGACAACTTCAGAGAAAAATGACACATTAAAGCCACTGAAAGCATTCTGATTCTCTTCTTTGAATATAGATCTGAGAAAAGTACTATCCAAGGAAGGTGTAGAGGATTGACTAGAGGTATTAGAAGCTTTGACGGCAGTGTTCAGAGATTTGAGCTGATTATGTACCTTTTTAATACAACCAGTGTACTCATCAGTGAGTTTATTAATGTTCAAAACAATCTCTTTCATTTTCTTCATCAACTGTTTGTGCCTTTCTGCAATCTTTTCATCGAAGGATGCCAGATAAGGGTGAATCTGAGACACAAGATCTCGAGAGATTTGAGAAACAGTGGGTTCTAGAGGAGCAGTAGCAGGCTCTAATCCTGTATGCAGCTCTTTCTTCATGTCATCAATCATGCTTCTTAGGGTTGCGACTTCATTACTGAGCAACTTTTTTTCAACTCATACTTCTTGAATCTAATGGAGAAACTTAAGTTGTATTTTCCAAATGATCTTTTCCAATAATAGTGTGGAATATCTCTCACTCATATTTGTCATAGGAAGAGGTTGGGAGTTCATAAGTTTCTCAAATACAGATAAGGGAGTATCTCCAAAATCCTTCAAATAATCCTTACTGACAAAGGGCAGCTATTCAGATAATGGTTCAGGTGTAGGAATTTGTACAGGGATAGGTTCAGGTTCAGGTTCCTTCTCAGGTCAAACTTTTGTGAATTATTTCAACTAAAATAGGGATGAGTGATCAAGCCCAGTTGTAGTAACCTTATGAGACTCATTCACATCATAGAAACTAAGAAATATTTACTGAGTGTCCCCATTACTTGACTTAGTTTGATGTGAGGCTTCATTAGGCTCAACATCTGGGGTTTTCTCCCCCTCAACAGGTGCCTCCTTCTCAGGACTGAGAGGCTCATGAGCTTGGTCTAAATCCCCAGTTTCATTTCTATGTTCCTCATTCATTTCTTGTCTAGCCAACTTAAAGGCCATATCCATCCTCTCTTCAGCAGAGGGTATTATTTCAGGAACAGATTGTTCCACAGGGAGTTCTTCCATATTCGCTTCTTTCACAACAAGGAGTTCTTCTAGATTCCATTCTTGCACAATATGGAGTTCTTATAGATTCTCTTCTTGCACAATAGAGAGTTCTTCTAGATTCGCATCTTCCATGGATTGCTGCTCAGATTCTGTGAAAACAAATTCTTGTTCAACTTCGGGTTGGATTTCTAGATTGACATCATTTCCAGGGGAAGAAGCTTCTTCTTCGAGGACAACATGAGGAAAAATAGTCCTTTCATCCTCAAAAATATCTGCTTCCCTATGTGGTACTTTACCCTCTTATTCCTCATCTTCTGAATACTCAAAAAGTTCATATAGTTCCAAAATAGGATCCAAAATGTCTTTTGGCCTTGATGGATAATCCACAGGATTAAACGTCTCATAAACCTTATCTTTGTCTTCCACCCATTCAATTTTTCAAGAATTCCATTTTATCTTCATTATCTTGATGGTGGATTTAGAGAGACAACATTCATAGTCTATAATCACTTCTTCGTTAGGTCCAACCATGCCTTTTGCAACAAGAATGGCTGATATCAACCGAGACTACAATAGAGAAGTGGACATGGATGTAACCTTGATCAACTCACACATATGGTGAATGATGTACTTGCACAGGTTGATCATGTGTCCATTTTCAGAAGATTAATCAAAAACACATCTTGATACATTAACACAGAAAAATAACCTTTTCTTGGAATAACCATATTTTGAAAAAACGTAAATAGAAGTCTTGTTTCTCCATATAGTTCAGCAGTGATGGCCCTTCTCTTGGTGCCATTTATGGTTAGGGTTTTCATAGAATCATCAAGATTAAAGAAATCAGTTGATGTAGGAGGTCCTCTCTGATAATCCTCACATATACCTTCATGAGGTATCCTAAGTCATGAAGCCCATAACCTCAAAGATAAAGAGCATATTTGGCCATTAATCCAGCTCCTCAAAACATAAATTTCACCGGAATCAAAAGGGAACTGTATGTACTGGTAGAATTGAGCTACTAACCTAGGATACATGGGTCTATTTTTCATTGAGATCCACTATAACCAGACTTGTTATTTTAATACATTCAAGACCAAATATTTTCTAGATTGAAGCCATTCGGAGAAAATTTCATTCTCACGTACAACACTTCGATTTACCATATTTAGATTTAAAGGTCCTTCGGGTGTCAGCTTTGGTGCAATCTTCTTCTTCTTCGATCTACGATTCTCAGGTGTGGAAGATGACATATGTTTCAATCTTGGCATCCACTAAAGGTTTGAGAGAGAGAGAAATAATGGGTTGCAATTTTTAAAGGGTTCGAAACGAGAGAAAGTCCACATGATGAACTGAGTGAAATGTTTTGTTTTATCATTTAGGAAAGCCAATCGTCACAAAAAAAACATGGGAAAGAAAAAGAGGTGAAAATAATAATTACCGTGATATGGGTTTAATGAAAATCATAAATAATTTTCACGGTGAGACCATTAATGGTCGCTACGGTGAGATAGTGAGTGGTCGCCACTATGACATAGTAAGTAAACTTATTAGTGCGTGTTATGGTGAGACACTAAATGTCAGTCTGTAAGTACAAAGTGCTAATGGTGAGACCGTAAACATGAGAGACAATAACTGAGAAACTGTAATCATGAAACAGTAAAGTAAAACATAGTAAAATGTTGAATATTAAGACAAGTAAGATATCTAATGGAGATTTATCATGCCGAGATCATGTATTATGTAGCCTATTCTCTCATAATTTAATGGTTTAGGGAATATATCAGCAAGTTCATATTTAGTACCAATGAATTCCATGGTGATATCACCTTTCTGATAATGATCTCTCAAAAATTTATTTCTTACATCAATATGTTTTGTCGTAGAATGTCAAACATAATTTTTTGAGATGTTAATAACACTTGTGTTGTCACAATTTATTGGTACTTGTCTAAATTGATATCCATAATCTAGTAATGTGTGTTTCATCCACAAAATTTGCGCACAACAACTACTAGCAGCTATGTATTCAGCTTCTGCAGTAGATAATGTAACAGAATTTTGTTTCCTACTACACTAGGACACTACTAACTTTCCTAAATGTGAAATGTTCCAAAGGTACTCTTTCTTCCTAACTTACATCCACCTAAGTAAGCATCATAAAAACTAACTCGTTGAAATGACTGTCCTTTAGGATATAGAATCCCTAGATTGGGTGTATGCTTGAGGTATTTTAAAATTATCTTTACATCATTTAAATGAGATTCTTTAGGATTTGATTAAAAATGAGCACACATACACACACTAAACATAATGTCTGTATAGCTCATATTTAAGTAGAGTAAAATTCTAATAATACCTCTATATGTGGTTTGATCAACAGATTTCCCATCTTCATCAAGATACAACCTAGAGGTGGTACTCATGGGAGTGTCACTACTTTTAGTGTTATCCAATCCATAACGTTTTATAAGATCTCTAGGGTATTTATTTTGAGTTAAAATAACTCCATAAGTATTTTTAATGATTTGAGATACATGAAAGAATTTAAGTTCCCCCATTAAACTCATTTCAAATGGCTTTTACATCATTTTATAAAAATAAATACATAATGAATTTTTTGAAGATCCAAAAATAATATCATCTACATAGATTTGGAAAACTAAAACATCATCAGAAATTCGTTTTATAAAGAGGGTAGGATCAGTTATTCCTTTTCTAAAAACATTCGAAATGAGAAAAGTACTCAATCTGTCATACCAAGATCTTGGATTTCTTTAAAACATATAATGCTTTTGATAGATTGAAAATATGATTGGGAAGATGGGGATTTGTAAATCTAGTGGGTTGTTCATCAAAGAGATTCTCAACTATATACCCATTTAATAATGCACTCTTAACATCCATTTGATATAGTTGGAAATTAAGATGTGCAGCATAAGCAAGTAGGATTTTGATGGCTTCAAGTCTGGAAACTGGAGAAAAGGTCTCATTATAGTCAATTCCTTCTTCGTGACTATAACCTTGTGCATATAATCTAGCCTTGTTCCTAACTATATTTCCAGCATCATCTATCTTATTTCTAAACACCAATATAATGCCTATGATGAATGTGTCCTTGTGTCTTTCAACATTTTTCCAAACTTTGTTTCTTTCAAACTGATTAAGTTATTCTTTCATAGACATTACCCAAAATTGATCATTTATGGCATCATCAATGTTTTTAGGTTCAAGTTGTTACAAGAGGGATTGATGTTCAACTTGATTTTTAAGAGAATCTTGAGTTTGTGTTCCTTTCTCTAAGTCCCCTACAAAATCATCTATGGGATGGTTTTAAAGGGTTCTAACCTCTCTATAAAAAGTGGGACTAGTGATTTGTAGTTCATCAACAGATTCAGGTTCATTATGACTCGATTGGAAATAATTTCCAGAATTGGAAGTTTTCACAGATTCTTTCATAGAGGAATTTGAGGATTTTGAGTTGATGTTCAGATTTGATACATCATTCTCTAGATTTTCTAGGATGGTTCTAGGCTCATGTGGTTCTGTTTCATCAAAATTGATATGAATAGATTCATCCACAGATTTATTTATCTTATTCAATAATTTATAAGCTTTACTTAATATTGAGTAACCAAGGAAAATTCCTTCATCGCTTTTGGATGAAAATTTGTCAAGATTATCCTTACTGTTGAGAATAAAGAATTTAAACCCAAAAACACTAAAGTAATTAACCTTAGGCTTCCAATTGTTCTGAAGTTAATACAGGGTCCTTTTGAGAATTGGTCTAACCATGACTCTATTGATTATGTAGCATGATGTATTAATAGCTTCATCCCATACGTAAATAGGTAAGTCATATTCCCTAAGCATTATTCTAGAAATTTCTTGCAGGGTTATATTTCCTTTTTCTATAGCACCATTCTGCTGAGGTGTTCTAGGGGCAGAAAATTTTTGACTATAACCATTTTGTGAGAAAAAGTATTAAAACTCTTTATTTTCAAACTCACGGCCATGATCACTTCTTAAACACTTAATTTTAAGGCCACTATGATTTTCTACAGACTTGGCATACTTAGTAAAATAAGAGAAGGCTTCACTTTTGTGAGCCATGAAGAAGGTCCAGGTATATCTAGAAAAATAATCTACCAGAACATAAACATTGTGCTTCCAATTTAAACTAGAAACTATAGATGGACCAAAAAAATCCATGTGAACAAATTCGAGAGGTTGAGAAGTAAAAAATTCTTTCTTTGTTTTGAAATAGAGTTTGTATTGTTTTACCTTTTGACAAGGATTACATACTTTTTCATGTGGAAACACAAGTTTGGGTAAGTATTTAACTACGCCTATTACAGTTAGCTTTCTAAGAGAGTGAACATTACGGTATCCTAGTCTCCTATTTCAGATTAAAGATTCTTTTTGAAATACACTTAAACATGAACAATTTTGAGAAGCTAAGGAATCTAAATTAACAGAATAAATGTCATCATTCCTTAATACAGAATATATTAATTCATCTTTATAATTAAAGACATTACATGCATCAATTTCAAATTTAACATGATATACATCATCACGTAATTGTGAGATACTAAGCAGATTATATTTTAAGCCATTAACTAATAGTACTTTAGAAATTAAAATCAAATCAGTGTTACCAATCTAGCCTAAGCTAATGATTTTCCCTTTTGCATTGTCAGCAAATGTGACATGTCCTCCATCTACTATTATCTGTTTCTTGAAGCATGAGTAGTCTCCTGTCATGTGCCTTGAACTTCCACTGTCCAAGTACCATAGATTTTTGTAGGATCTCTTTATGCAGCTTTCCTATTACATGATCAATCAAAGACAGATTTTGGTACCCATACTCGTCTGGGTCCAGTAACATTTGTAATAAGTGCTTTAGGAACCCATTTTGTCTCATAGGTTTCCTATAAGTATTCTGTAATGTATTTGAAAATAAACTGTATTTGAACCTCAAAAACATGAAACAGTAGAATTTGTATCATGACTTGATCTAGTTGAGTTGTGTCTAGAACAGGGAACAAAACCATATGTCCTAGACATTGAAACAAATTTTTTTCTACCAAGGTTTATTTTACCAGGTTGATAACCAATTCTAGTATTGTATTGGGGGGAAATTTGTTTTCTTAGAATTTGGGTAAGGGTATTTTTCCCATTAGTAATCTTTTCTATGTCAATTTTTAATTTCTCAGTATACATTTTTAATTCAATGTTTTCTTTGAGTAGTAAAGAATTTTTCTCCTTTTCATTAGTAAGTTCAGATTTAACATTTACAGCGAGAGCATGATGTTTCTTCAAGGATTTATATTTATCATTTAATTCATTGCATGCCTCTTCAAACATGTTACAATATTCAAACATTTCATCATTATTCATATTTTCATAGTCACTTTCCTCTTCATAATAGTATGAATTATGTATATAAGTGTTATGTGTTAACTCATATGTGTTTTTCATTAAACACATATTGGATTTATCATCTTGTTTATCATGTGATGTCTCTGAGTCGCTTAGACTATCCTCAAGGACACTCTAGGTTGTTTTTATTGCCTTTTTGTACTTATTACTCTTGTTTTCATCTTTATTCTTATACTTGAGCTTTGGACAGTCATCCTTTATATGTCCTCTGCGCTTACATTCATAGCATACAATTTCATCAGTTTTGTCACTTCTTTTCTAGTCCTTTTTCATGTTTCCTTTTAGATCATACTTTCCCTTGAAGTTAGGCTTTATGAAAAAGTTCTTCTTTTTATAAAATCGTTTGAATCTACTTTCCATTTGAGCCATATCATCATCACTATCAGGTGATGATTGTTCAGTGGTGGAACTTTCTATGGAGGCTACTAGTTTCCTTTTGTCTTGGGGCTTCAAGAAGGTGGCCATGAATGCTACAAATTTCCTCTTTGGTTCATCCTCCTATTCATTGTTAACTTTCAACTCTTACTCATACATCATCAGTTTCCCAACGAGTTATTTTAAAGGTATCTTGTTGATGTCGCACGATTCTCTAATTGCAACAGAGGTTCCCTTCCATTTGTTAGGTAGACATATAAGGATTCGCATGATCTATTCTTTGGCAGTGACTTCTCTTCCTATAGAAATCATTGTGTTGACAATGTCATTGAACCTGAGATACATGTCAAAAATAGGCTCATCAGGTTTCATTTTAATGTTATCATATTTTATAGTATAATTATTAAGTCTCATTTCCTTTAAGCTAGATGGGTCTTCATGTGAGATAGACAAGGTATCCCAAATTTCATGGGCAGTTTTACAAGCAGAAATCCTATTAAATTCTTCATCTCCTAAGGAACTGTACAAAGCATTCATGGATTTGTAATTGTTATTATAGGAATGTTTGGTAGATTTATCCCATGTAATTATATCAGTCACAAGAAGTTTGTATTCATCTATAATGGATGACAATATTTCAAAGCTCATACTCTCTAGATGCATTTTCATCTTTATTTTCCATTAATCATAATTGGTTCCATCAAAGAATGGTGGTCTGTTGGTTGCAGCACCTTCCAATCTATTGTCCATACTAATTAATTACCTTAAAAGGGCTAGAAATTTAGAATTACCAGAAATTTACAGATCTTTAATTTACAACTACAATCACAGTTGAGTAAGATTACACAAAATCCTAATAAAGCAAACTTTGATACAAAATGTTGTCGTAGTAGTTTACTCAAGAGGGGAGGGGTTAATTGAGTAACTATAAAAATTTCTGTCAAAATAATTTTATTTTCAAAAGAAATGTTTTCCCCAAAAATAGATACAACCCTGTTAATCAAGTTAATACTGTTATAAGAATTTGAATTTTTAAACAACTTATTAGAAGATTGATTAATTCTTAGTAATCTAAATTTTTATTATTAATATTACTTTTGAAGTTATCCTACTAAGAAAAATCCATTATAACTTCTTTGCAAGACTAAATATCAAAGTTAAATTAGTGTTTTCTGGATTATGTAATAAAGTAGTAAAACAGATAAGACTAAATTTAAACAGCACAATAGATATGAAACAAGTGGTTCAGTCTCATGTCGAGACCTAATACACTTCACATGGTGATCACATGCCACCAAGTATTTTATATAAACAAACATTCATTCACACCCTAGATCAGGGTTAACAACAGCACAAAGACTATCCAGGTAACACAAGGACCTCTTCCACAGTTTTTGTGTGTAAAAATAACAATAACCATGCCACACAGGGACCTCTTCCACAATTTTTGTGGGTAAACAGAAGTATAAATAGTTTTGTGTAAGGATTTATAAGTCCTCCAGTTTAGCGCAAGAGTGGGTGTGTGTATGGAATATACATAGTACACACAATTCTCAAAAACTAAGTAAAATAATCACTGATAGAGATTAGATATGAGTTTAGAATGCTCTAGTGATTTGAAGTGGAGCTCTGGACTCCTTTGATTAAACTGAAATGCTTATATGTCCTTCTCTGGTTTTTGTCTTTCAAAATAGACTGTCGTGATTCAACTTGTGTTCTTCAAGAGTTTCGATGATGCGAAGATGTTCTCTAGATTCTGGTTTACTTTGTATGTTCTTCATCAGAGTCAGATTTCATGCATGAGACAATTCTTTCTTTGAAAATCATTCAATATGTTCTTCACGGCTATGCTCGTAGGCTTTTTTTTCGTCCAGTATCATATTGTGTTGCTCTTGGGCACACATCACTCTTTATCTTTGAATGCGTGAGTATTAGCTGACAGGTTCCAGGTGCTTCATACCTTGTACCTCGTATTATGTCTACAAAGAAACATTAATTATGTCAGTGTATTAAAGGAAACAAATATTATTGTTAAAAATTAAATTGAAAGATGAATAAATAGTTTAAGAAACGGTGTCACAATATGTTATGAAAACAGTGTCTCCTTCACACGGTGTCTGAGTGTCACAGTTTCTGAGTGTCACGGTGTCTTTTTCAGGGTGTCTTGCTCAATGATTTCTTGATTCATGGTGTCTGGCATCATGGTGTCTAGCTTACAGTGTCTGGATTATGGTGTATGGATTCCGGTGTATGGATTACGTTGTCTAGCTTACAATATTTGGCTTCACTGTGTCTGTCTTATGGTGTATGGCTTCACGGTGCCTGGCTTACAGTGTCTGGCTTCATGGTGTCTGGATTACGGTGTATTGTACTTAGGCAAACAACTGTATTCATACTTAAACAGTGATATGCATGAAATGGATTGAGCATAACCATTATAAATCATTAGAGATCTTGAAACATAAATACACATGATTGGATATAATTTATAGGAGTTAACAAGGTTGAATAACATTTTTGATCATTAATGAGATTTGTGATCATTAAAACATGATTATTACAAGAGAACTCCAACAATTTTTACCCAGGTTTTACTTTCTATTTCTTTTAAAGGAATATTCATGTTGTATTCCAATCAATGTACATTTGTATTTTACTGGAAATTACAAAAGAATAATTGTTTTTTACATGCATGGAATGAATAGTTATTCCCATTTTTATGAATATTAAATGATTTCAAAAATCCATTATTGTTTATAAAACTTATTTAAATCAATTTTTTTCCTTAAAATTTTGTATATTTATTGATTTAAATAAATAATTTCAACAAGAGAAGTATTTTGAAAAGGTTTTATGTTTCAGAAAGTGTTTTTTAGAGAGGAAAGTATATTTTTTTCAATAAATGTTTTATATTAATTTAAAACATTAATTTATAAGTTTCCATTGTTATTTTTTATTAATATAATTTTCAAAATGTATTACGTTTTAAAATTTTATTTTTTAATGATAATATATTTTACTCAAGAAATGTTCCATATAATCATTCAAAATTATTTTCCATCTAAGATGTCATCTATTGATGTTTCTTATATTTTAAATAGGAGAAAATCCAAGGATACCATTATTATTTTTTTTGGAATGGTTTGTGTTTATTATGGATTTATTTTTATGAAACTTCATTCTATTAGATTGGTTATGAAAAGAAGAAATTCTTATAAAACTCTCTTATTTTAACCGATTACAAGACCATTATGAAACATATCTCTTTTATAAATATTGTTATATGATTACTTATTTGTTATAACCATTTTATTTCATTGGTTATTATATAAATATTTTTTATGATCTTCTGGGACACAAAAATTCAGTTTTCAATATGTGATATGGGGGACCTATATCTACCTACAATGCATTGGGTAATGATAAATGTTTAATGATATCAAAGAGTACACTGGTAGTTAGACCAATCCCAAAAATTTGGGTACACGTGTGGTTATATGATGCCTAAAAAGAATGGTACTTGTGTGGATATAGCTAGCCCAAAAGATAGTATATTTGAGGTTATCCCAATCCTAAATCAAGTACATGGGTGGCTAGACCAAAACTAACATGCAATGAATTACTTGGTATGTATTCATGGCATAATATTTTCTAGGTATATGTTTATAAAAAAATATGTTTCTTATGTCAATATTATTCTCTCATGGTTCAGGTTCATTGATTACCTTATGATTCATGTATTATGAACATCAAATATTTCTACCATGGATAATTTTTATAATATATGAAAGGTTGGATATGAACTTCTAATGTTATATTGAATCTCATGTACACTTTTTCTTATATTATACATTCTTGTGATAATATATCAATGTCTCTTGTGTTTACCCTTACTGGGAATCTGAGCTCACCTTTTATTTTTATTCCATTCCCAATGATATTAATAATGGTTTTATATAGGGTATTTCTACAATGAGTAATATCTAGGATTTTTTTTGTGGGAATCATTGAAGATCATTCAACAAATTAGAATATTGTGTTCCATTTTATCAACGTCACTAAATTATTATAGTCCTTAAGAATGGGTTTGTGTAATGAAATAAATATTAATAAAAAAACATGTAATTTAAATGTAATAGAAACACAGGTTTCTATTATTTTTATCATAGGGAGGATTAGTTAACCTTTGGTGTTTAGGATGACAAAAAATTACCTATGTATATTTATAATCATATTTCCTGGGATGTCTCTAACGATAAGTCTAATGATATTTAATGTATATAGAATTGTCATGTATTTTTGGTAAAATTCAGAGTAAGGGGTTTCTAGGATATTAAAACCTCTTTTAGATATTAAAATTGAATTTGGATCTATCAAAAAGGTACATATAAGTTATAACTTTGAAATGTGTGCATTGATCTGGGCTTGATAATCACCAGGTGAACGAAAATGGGTCTTGATATACTCCAGGTTTTACACTCACAGGGGATATTCTTTTAATTTCACCAAATCATTATGAACAATCATGAATGATTTAAATAGATTATGACTATTAATGACCTAGCATAAACATATGGTTTCATAGAATAAAAATGAGGTATTATGATTTATACATCATATAATTTATTTCCATGATTATTTAGTTTCTCATTATGATTAATGTTTCTCATACTATGAATTTTGGTTTTAGTTAGTGGATAAATCTAGAAATAAATGGGTTAACATTGAATGTGATGGAAAGGTTTCTATTTAGAATCTAAATGGGATGATGATTGAAGTAATGGATATTGTGATTATGCATCATCAATTATCTTGGAGCATGACTAACAATGTTCAACTTATCCAACTATCAGACTCCCCAAAGAAGATAATGATATAGTTTTATAAGATTTTAGGTAGTGGATACCATGTAGAAAAGAAGATTCATTTTCCTATATTTCAAGAGTGTGAGAAGAATCTCTCCATAGAATGTCTCAATGGAATAAGAGGACATTTTATGTGAGGAGATTAAGGGTATAGAGTAATAAATTTCCATGGTAAATTAATAGTTCAATTGATAAAATGGATGGTAATATTGTACATTATATGATATTATCAGTGGATGAATACATTAATTGTGGAATTTATAGAAATTAAAAAAATTTATGACCTAGGGAGAATGCTAATGAAGATAATCATCAAGGTTGATTGAGTAACGGTTACACTTCTGATGATGAAGAGACTACGAATAACATATGAAAGGAAATAATTTTAAGACCATAATAAGAGGACTCCTAATTAATTTCAAAAGGATTATGGGGGAATAATCAAAGTGTTAATGAATTGAAATTATAGATTTATGTTATATGAATATATATAAGGAATGTTTTTAGAAGATTTTTTATAAGGATTGTCAATAATACATTAAATTCTACTAATGGAATAAAAAAGTGATCTAATAGAAAGTAGGTATTTTTATTAAAGTAAGATTACCATTAATATGTTATAGATTTTGGGATAATTTATTTGTTATAAGTGGATGTTTAATATGAAAAAGTAAATTGGACTTTAATGATAACCTTGGAATTGATTCATGATTTGTTGAAAAAGTGGTTTATGATATAATTGATAGAGAATAAATATATTTAAAGAATATATCCAATAATCTAATTTTTATTTAAGTAATATAGAATCATTAATTTTATCAATAAGTTTTTACGACAAATCATGTTATTACCTTATTTCAAATAGAATAAATGATGAAGGTATTACCACGTTTCGTATGTCACAATCAAGACCCACTTTAGGTTATATGAGAATTAATGGTAATACGAATTTTAAAATTCATTGACTATATCTCTAAGATTTTGGATTTTAATCCTTTTATGGGTCATAAGGTTAACCATTTATGGAAGGTTTTATGATGAAATTTGGATGATGATTTACATATTAATCTATTAAATCACCATATGAAGATTTATCCATATTTGTCAACAAGTGATAACCATTTTTTTATGATAAAAAAAGATAAAAAAAATTAATTATAAATATATTTGTGGATCTTATAATAAATTAGTGCTTTAGGGAGAAAATTACATTTATTTCAGAGTGTAAGAGATGAAGTTGAATTTATCAAGTCCCATCTAGTGGATGATATTATGCTTATGAAATGGAATAGAATCAACTAATTATATCTTCTTGTGAAAATTCTTAATCTTTTTCAAAATGATCTTAAAATAAAATGGTATCTTATTACCATAATTTTTGACAATATCAATGAACTTGTTCACACCTATTTGGTTTATGTTTCATTGTTGTTAACATTTTATGGATCACCCACTTTCTTGTAAATAGTGATTGACATCACTCTATATGTTTATTTTCTTTTTTCTACAATGTCCAAATATTGATTTATCACCTACTTTATCCTATGTAGAAACCTATTTATGAGATAATTTAGGTAACCTTTATATTTCCAATATTCCCTTTTCAAAGGATTTTTTATAATTCATTTTTATGATGTGGGTTACTATGAAATAAATTTCAAATGATAAACCACTGATGACCAAGAATAATTTCAAGGGAGAAATTAAAATTAAACAGGTAAAATTTAACACGCTTAGATTTTGTGAAATATGTTTTTTAAATTAATTTAATATTAAAGATATTATACATTAAAAAAACACTTAGTTTTGACTGAATTATATACAATATTGAGTTCTTCTTAAATTACAATTAATAACATGTTTAGAATGCAATACACACAACATTTAGTTTAACCAAATGTGGTTTATTATTAAAATATTATAACTCAATATGATTGTTATCACCCAACCACTAGAATGGTCAGTGTTAATATGATTACATGAATTTTTAAATTATATTTTACACGTGTATATAGAATTAATTCTTCAGTGACCAATTATTTAGAAATAAAAATAATGGAAATCTCTTTGTGAGATACTTTTTTTTTGAAAATTTATGTGTTTCACCTAAAAAACTTAAACAACCCACTTCTGGTGAAAATATTTACATAAAGTTATATACTATATTTAGTAAATTAACTATATAAAATTCATCATATGTGTTATCTATATAATATAAGTGAATTAATTCGATTTTACACTTTAAAATTATATTTTTTCAAAAAAAGATGTTTTGTTTCTTATTTTTGGAACAATTATTTTTAAAAAAAATTTCCCAGTTTTAAATAAAAATAAAAAATAAAAAATATATATTAAATTATGAATATAAAAATTATATAAGGGTAATATTTCATATATTCTCTAAAATGTTTTATTTTTTATAAATAGTGAAAATATAGAATTTTAATTGAAAAATATCTTCTCATTTAATTTATTTGTAGAGATAAATTATATTATAATTTTTTTAAAGTTAAATTAATTTAATTTTACATAAAATAATCAAAATTATTTTATTTTAATCAATTTCATATTGAGATTCGATATAGAAACATTGTAAACTTTTGAATATCTTTTCATTAAATATATGTTTTCTCATTGTGTATAAGAGATTAATATTAGATTGAATTTTTTACATATATAAATAGAATATGGAAACATGTATTACATATTTGGAATCATAATAATATATATTATCTAATAATTTCAACTTCATTTATGACCATAATGAATAGTTAAGAAAATAAAAATTTATTATCGCGGTTTATGTAAGAATGGGTTTACCTAAGGTGAAACTAGCATGGTATAGGTAAAAATGAACTATAAACTAGTTTAAAGGAAATTTTATGGAGATATTATGAAAATATAACATTTTAGGTTAATTAATGGTTCATTTTATACCCATTTGAGATTTTAGAAATGTGGGAGAAAACAATTCCTTTCAAAAATACCATGTGTGTCCTTTCCCTTACTTATAAAATGCCACCACTATCCTTAATTATTAAAACCATAAAAGAATTTTTTTTATCTAATACCAGACCAAATCACTACCCAACTTCTATACCCAAATAATATAGGACTTATGTTTTACAAAAATCAGTTTTAAGAAGGATTTCAGTTCAAACATAAGGAGGATAAATGAAGAAGATGTAATGTTCATCAATGAGAATTTTTTTATTTATTTATTACTCTACCCCATTAAATTATTTTTATATCATATTTATATAATTAACTTTGTATAATTAATATAAATAGATGTTTTTATAAAAATTTCATTACCAATATACATCTACACTTCTATAAAATGGCTAACAAAATCATCATTCATGTGTAGTGAGGACCACAACCTCACGAACTGATGTCATTGCTTCTCTATTACCACCTATCAAGGTGGAACATAAAGATTTATTTGTTTTTTTGTAAGATATTTGTTATATTAATTATTTCATTTTGAATTTGGAATCATTATAACACACATAACATTATATTTTTTTTGGAATATTATAACATCGTTCTTGTGTATTGCAGACTACCTCCTCGCAAAGCGATACGATTCTTTCATCCATAATATAGAATTTATTAAAGATGAAGTTAATGTAAATATGTGATATATATGAAATTATATTTATTATTAAATTTTAATATATCATTTAACTTTCTTAATTTATGTCTGAAAAAAATGGGAATGGTGTTCATCCATGCATACAACCTACCATCTCCATGAACATTGTGTTTCATTTTCATCAGTAAATTTATAATATTAATCTAAAAATTATATGATGAATATATATGATGTTTATATAATGGTTAAATTTTTTTGGATTATCTAACCATGATCAAATTAAGAGGACCAAAATTATAACTCAAAACATATAAAAAATAATGTTATTATTACCCAAAACATGACTCTAACATGGGATTGTTAATAAATGTTTAGTAAAAAGTCATAAGTAAATAATGTATGGTATGATATATATAATTATGGTTCTGTATTAGATTTATAATAAAAATATATTTATTATTCAGGGTATTGGAATGAGTATGAAGGATATTAAGACTTATGGTAAGGGATTTCCGTCCCACTTCTATTTTTTGTGAGGCAATTACCATATTCACCACATGATACATTTTTTGTTTTGTATATGTAAAATAAATATATTATTATGATCATAAACATAATTATTAGTAATTAGAAAACCATAGTGTGATATCCCTTTCATGGGGTTTACAGTTCAAAAGTCACCATATCAGTATGGGAGTTTTGTCCCAATTTTCCTTCTTTGAAATATATGTTTTTTATGACCCTATATTACCTTCAGAGTAGTATATAAAGAGTATTTGACATATATTTTCATGAATTTTTTTATCCTCATGAAATTTTATGTTTCATTTTATGTTATCCCTTTTTGTGGCATTCAATTCAAAGATTGAAAATTTGTAATGATTTTACATTAAAATCCCATCCATTAGGAGGATTATTTGTGATTATGCTTATAATAATAAAATATTCAAATATATCTCTCATAAAACTCATAAATTTTATTCGTATATGTTTATTAATGATATTTTACATAATAATACCACATTACTACTCTTTTATACTAAACATAATTGTGAAAATATTTTTATGAAAATATAACATTATTTATCTACTTCGTTGTAAATATATTTTATTCTAATACCATATTTTATAAAAATGTTTTAATTTTTTTTACTATATTACAATGATTTTTAAATTAATTTTTTATCAATTTTTAACATTTTAAAAAAGAATTATATGAACCTTCACATCATTTTCTAAACAATTCCCATTTAGAATTTATCGATAATATGAAAAGATCCATTGGTTTTAACATCAATGACATGAACATTATTTCCTAATGTCAGGAATGGTTATTTATTTCAAAACTAAATTACACATTTTAAAACCTATTTTAAAAAAAAATTCTCATTAATATTTTTAAAATTTCTATATTTTAGATAAATTATTTATAAATAAATGGATTTTGAAATATTTTTATGTGTTAAATGTGTTTTTTGGGAGGAAAAGAAATTTTCCACAAGAAATGTTTTAAATGATTTTAAAGAATTATTTAGATGTTTTCATGTATATTTTCAAATATATTTATTTTAAAAAAATGTTTTAAAATTTTAATTTTCTAATAAAATTTGATTACCTCGTGAAATTTACCAAATAACATTTTAAAATTATTTTTCATGTAAGATGATATATGTTAATATTTCTTATGCTTTAATGGGAATAAAATACCTTACTAACATTATTATTAATTTTTAAAGTGGTTTATCTTTATGATGGAATGATTTTTACGGGAAAAAATTCTCTTTTGTGGGTTGTAAATTAAGTCAATGTTTATGGAACCCTCCTCTTTTCACAGGTTATGATATGATTAGAAACATTATCCTTTTTCCTTAGGTTAAGATATGATGAAATGTTTATGACACCCATTTCAATTAATTATTTTTTATATTATTATTTTTTATGATATTATAGAACACATAAATATAGTTTTCCTTATATGATTTGTGTAACCTATATCTCTTTATAATTCATAATGTAATGATAACAATTCTTTTAGATCAAATGGTTCATGGGTCATTAGACCATGTCTGAAAAGAAGATTACATGGGTTGTTATCCCAATACTAAAATAGGGTACATTAGTGGTCATACCATACCCGAAGTTGGTACACGAGTATTTATCCCCAACCTAACATGTTATGAATGCCTTTATGGGAATCATGGATATAATATTTTCTATGCTTATGTGTATGCCACAAATCCACGAATTTTCCAATATTATGATCTCATGGATCATGTTATTTGATACCCTTATTATTCATGTCATATGAACTACCAATCATTATTCCATGAATCATTTTTATGATCTATGAGCGGTTGGGTAATAACTTCATACGTTATGTTCATCATTATGGACCCTTATGATAAGCTTATTATTTCATATAATAATAGATTGATATATCTTGTATTTAACCTTTCTGAGAATTTTACCTCACCCACTATTATGTTTCCTTTCCCTAGGTTATTAATAAAGGTTTTATATAGGTTATATCTTTAATGAGTACTAAATATGAAGATCTTTGCTGAAAAAATTGATGATCAATCATTAGATTAGAAAAAAAAATCGTGTTTTAAAAAAAGTAAACTATTATAATCCTTAGTTGTATGTTTTATTAATGGAATTATTATTACTATAAAAATATTTAGTATCCATTTATATGAAGACTAGGATGCTATATACATAATCTATGAATGTCATTGTTGAATCTCCAAGATTTATCCTGACCGATTCCAATTGATTGCATTTTTCACTATTCATCACATCCTAATTCTTCTCAAAGTAGGTTTAAATCATGATTTTCAATAATTGAACTAAGATAGGTGGGTAGATGTTCAATTTATATCTCTTGATCTATCTCTAGGACTTGAGATTGTCTCAATCTAGCTTTTGTTCCAATCCAGTGTGTTTATGGAATGTGAGATAATTAAATATTTAATATGTCCAGTTTAGGGTATCAAATTTTCACACAAAAACCTATCTATCATAATAACTCTTAACTAACCTCATGTAAAATAATAATATTATTATTATTAATCCCATTTTAAGTGAAACACCTTGAAGAATATGTAAATATCATATACATTATTTCAAATTTGGCCATTAAGATCAGACCACTTTCCCTTGTAAAAATTTAATAATCCTCGAATAATTACAACATAATGACAAAATATCACTTCATTATTCCATGATAAATATAAAAATTTTATATTTTAAAACATTAAAATGAATATTTATAATTACGATTTAATAAAAATATTCTTTTGAAAATATTTTCATTAAATTATGGCGGTCAACCAAACAAGAATACAAATTATTTATTATATCTTTTTAAATTCAATTATTGTATTTATCTAATATTTCAGATACACTAAGTATATGATCCTCTAGGACTCCTTATTAGTTAAATTAAAAAAACCTAAATATTTGGGTTATAATATACTAATAAGTAAAAGATCCCATATATAATGATATTTATTTTATAATTAAATTGAACCTTATTAAAATTATTACCATGTAATATATTCACTTTGCCATTATATCTCAAATCAAGAAGGTTCCATCGAACCATTTTCTTGATTTCTCTTTCATTGACATTATAGAAATGAACTCACCCACTAAACACAATGTCCATTGATTTATTCTGGGTCTTCCATTCCCATCAAAGGTCTTGAGATATCAACTTGTGTCAATGGACGAATGGGATCAATACAACCTCATATTATCCATTAACGAAATATCTATTATGAAGCACCCAAAAATATTTTTCCTTTCCATGATCATATTTCATATCTTTTTTGGTCAATATATCAAATTGAATGATCCAGGAAATGCATTTATGGTAATCATAATGACTAAGGATAAATACACATGTCCAAATTATTGAACATTGAATGACACCAGGATGTGATGTTTTCCTATTATTAGGTATATTCCCATATCATTATATCATAGAGATTAGAAAGGTAAAACACCATGAAAAGGTGTATCGGTTTCTTAAGAGAGTTCTATCCCTGATACCCATCTATTATCACTCACATTTTAAATATCATCTGAAAATTGAAAAATATTAAAGAATAATGTCATGGAACCTCTGGGATCACATCATAGTGGGGAACTAATCTAGAATTTCAAGGACAGACATAATCTTAATAAATTATCATAGTAATAATTCATGTAATGGAAAAACCATAATTTTATATGAAATAAAGATAATATTGAAAATCATGCAATCAAGTGATACAAAAATAGGTTATAGATATCAAAATCTAACATGTTCACTAATTTTCAATGATCCACAGTTTTTCCAAATACTACATTAATGTTTCATTTGTAATAGTGGCTTCATAACAAACTAAGTGAAGAAAATCCATCCCATGGGAGAGATGGTATGTAACGATTATCTCCACAAAAAAATTATGTTTCAACTGAATTCTAGTAAAAAAATTCTGTTAAGTGAGTTGTGTTGATTAATTTTAATTAATTTAGATAAATACTTGACAGATGAACATTAATCATAAAAATGGTTGGGATATATTTAATTTTCAAGTACATTAGGGGGAGGAATTACTATCATAAATTTTAAAACCATTTTCAACCCCTTGTTCTTATTCAAAACATCATTCCCATGTTTCTCACTAATATATAAAATCAATTTGATGTAACATGTTTGTTAACATTATTCACTGTCTCTGCAATATGAATTTTTCCTTTTTGTGTCTTGGGTATTATCCGATTCATAAAAATCCATTCTTATTATTAAGAAGAAAAATGTAAATAACATGACCTTGAACTCATAATAATTTTTATCTGTAATTAATTAAAATATAAATTAAACATTTAATTTTTATTTTTCTTGAATAATGATCACCAATATATATTTATGCCTCCATACAGACATCACCAGTGATTTTTTCCACTTATCATCATACCAATCTTCTTTGTATATTAAAAAAAATCATTATTTTCTCAAAACAAATTCCTTTTCTAGTTTCTTATAATTTTATTTTTAAATCTCATTTATATGATTATTAATTCTCTACCAAATTCAGAAAATATTTCTTTTTATATGGAAATTTGAATATCCCCTTCATATTAATTTGAATCGAGTCATGATATGAATTTATTATAACATTTTTCATTATTATTTGTGTATACTTTGATTCCTCATGATTTATATAAATAAAGTGTCTTTATTTTCACCACAAAATCAATTGGTAATAAAATTCAAACAATCACTATCAATGTGTATATTTCATAATGAACTATAATGTATTAGCTGCTCTAATGGTCATAGACCTCTCTCATTATCTAACATCCTCATTAGCTAGTCCTTCATTGAACATAAATTAAAAGATGAATTTTTTTTAGGATGATATTAAATCCATAAAGGAAATAACATTTCCATTATTATATTTTTCCAAAATTTATTCAGAATATTTATTTTTAATATATCTCATAATCCATATGACTGTGTGATACATACACACATGATGTATATCGAAAATATTGAAACTTCTATTATGAATATGATATTTATGGTTGTACACTAACATGTTCATGTTTACATAGAATTGATGACACTTATACAACTCCAAATATAATGTTTATGAAAATTCATATTGATACTTAATGGGATAGATCATGTGTTCATAGAGGTTTATAATGGATAGATAAATACATAATTATTTTTATACAATGTTTTAGCCTCTTATAATTATCATCATCAAAAATATAAATTTCATATTATCCACAAACTCAATTAGAAACTTTTTATCTCATCTCAAGGAATTTTCTATCACTATAATTAATATTCAAACATTATTTAATGGATTTCCCGTCAAGGATAGTCTCTCTATGTTCATTAGCAACTGCCTTATCAAGAATAAAGTCTAATTTCAACATCCTCACTCTCCCACACTACTTTTTATCATAAAAATTCAATCATAACTATTTTAGAGAATACATTCTACCTCGATGAATTTATATTTCTTAATTAAGTTCATCACATCAATCTTAACATATAAAACATTATTTCAAATAAGTAAAAATACATCAAAACTATTTAATAAAAACATAAAAAATGTCTCTATAGAACCATTGTTTTAGTGAGTTAGGATGGTTATTATCCTCCTAACCTATTGCTCATGACCATTTAGCATGGTGAATGATTGAGATGAGGATATGAGAGGAATATTATTTTTTGTGTTGTACTCTTATTCCATGATAAGAAAATTCATTTGATGAGGTTCATGGATATTAATAGAGTTATTTCAATATTCAATAAAAAATCACTAGGGCCTACTTGGATGGGGTAAGACTAGTATTACACAACCCCAAGCCCACCTCTATTGGCCTAGGTTTGGCGACATGTGTTAAGAACACACAACTAAAATGGGCGGCCTTTTCATAATGTACCTGAATACATGATCCCAACCATATCTATATATAAGTGATGATTTATAAAAACAAAATATAGTAACATATTGTGTAAAAACTATTCACATAAAAAAATTAGTGAATACAAAATAGTATGTGAGTTAATTCAATAATACAGAGGGAAAACACACAGTGAGTGTGAAATGATGTCCCAAACTAAATATGACTAGAATAGAAAATATCATAGAGATCTCGCCTCCTCATATCTAATCTCACCACCATACATGGTCTATACATCTGGTTATTTCTATGATCCCTTGAAATCACTATTTATATTTTCATCATCTGCATAAGATAGAACATGTGTGGGAAAATCCCAAGTAGGTGTGACTATTTACATATCTACTAAGGCATCTAAAAACTGAAGAGAGTGAAATATAATACACAATACAAGTAGTAATCTCAACTCAAAGTTAGATGGAAACAAAACCCAACATCAAATATATATAAAAATATAAGAAACCTATATAAGATATAAAGGGTATATCCATCTCATAGGCAATCCCAGGATGAAGAGGCATATGTAAGCTTTAAAGGTCTATCATTGAGGAATATTATCTATCATTGTTGTACAAATAAGTCATGAGGAGGGTCCAAACCTTAACACTACCATAAAGCATGAGGGAACATAATCTCTAAATGATAGAGGACCCACAACATAGTACAATAGTGTAATTTTTCTTAGTAGATAGAAGAATCATTCCCATATAGGGGAGTATCCTCTCTCTATCTGTGTAAAAAATATTGGGGTCTCATACCATGGTGAAACT
Organism: Viscum album; assembly: GCA_963277665.1. Lineage (NCBI taxonomy): Eukaryota > Viridiplantae > Streptophyta > Magnoliopsida > Santalales > Viscaceae > Viscum > Viscum album. The sequence goes on along the minus strand of OY728125.1, from coordinate 169,293,706 downwards.
ATGGATTACCATCCCTATAGATAATGGAAAAGCACCCATTTAGGGAAGTAGCATCTACACCTAGAATAATGAGTATGAGAGACATGAGACATGGTACGATAGAGAAGTATTGTCCCCGTATTTAGAGGAATTGTACCCTGACTAGCGGAATTCTGTCTCCATCCGAGTAATGAGTATAGAGGATCTTCTCCCTTCCACAATAAGGGATAACCATATACATGGATATAAGACCCATTACATGGTGACACATTCGATTATTATCTCTATTTGAAAAATTATTATTGAGGACTCACGTCCAGTGTGATAGGGATGTACCATCTCCATAGACATAGGACCTCTTCCATGGTGTGATAGGTGAGTACTATCTTTATCTAAACTCTCTAATGGTCCTTCAAAATCAATTCTATCTTCAAGAATATCCTATATAATCATTTTTTTCATAACATCTTGCATCATATAAAAAATACACTACTAAGGAAACCATAAAATTCTATATGGGAAGAAATTTATCATATTCTAGTCATCAGACAAACATTGAGTAAAAAAATGGATACATAAGAGTGGAATGTTCCTAAAACATTTTGGGAACATGGTGTTAATGGGGTCTACATTTCATGTGGTCCCAATATTTTTCTTGGATGTGTTATCCTATTGATATGACTCAATTTCCATGTCACCTTACACATCACGTATATAGACCACATGTAATATCTCGACCACCCAATTACTACCCAGATTCTCTTAGTTATGCTCGTGTCCATCTGGCTATGTCATTTATTGAGTCATTCATTGGTTCCAACACATTCCCACTTACTCCCAGAGTACAAATCATGTCCTCCCATATGGAAGTCCTAGGCATGTGTAGTTGGCACATGTCCTTCCTTCCTAGGGAGGGTCACCGGGCATGGGGCCTAACCATATAGTGTTTTGATACTTATATTTTTTTGAAACCCTAAATATCATTTCTGGGGGACTACAAAGTGTGGGTTCATCATAGTGAACACCTTGTAGAGTGGGTTTTTGTCGAAACAATTTAAATAGCCACACATTTTCAACATGTTTCCATATAATCCTATCACACATCCAATCATACTAGGGTCTTGGATCTAGGGTCGCTTGTGCTTGATCTTTCATGAATGTCTATATTCAGACTATCTGAATCCCTAATGGATTCTCTCATAGACACCCATGAAACATATATCTCTTCCTCAAATCCACGATATGTGAATACAAAAATTATATACAAAATACTAATTGATTCATCTTAAAAAAATGTGATCCATTCATCATGCACTCAACCACCATGAATCCAGGGGTACAATTATTGTGAAATCCACCCAAAATTGTTAAATTAGGACCCCATAGTCCAACGATGAAGAACAAAAAGAACAAGTTGGGTAAATTAACAAGAACTAAGGATAAAATGTCATTGGATAAAAATTAATGGCCAAATATCATAAATTTATGGATTCATAGGTGTGATTTCATGGCATAAAAGATAAATTGAAATAAAATAATTTATTTTACAAGAATTTGGATCATTAGATCAGAAGATAAATCATGGATAAAAATCAGATTAATAAAATCCAAGGTAAATAAATTAATAAAGGTAGGAAACTAAAATATATGAGACCTACCTTGAATATGGATCCATAATTGGTGAAGAAAATATTTTTCAACAATGAAGATGTTACACTACGTCTGTTATCTATAAATCCACCTCGAACTGATCATTATTCGTTGTCAATCTAAAAAATAATAATGATCTCCTCCTCCTCTCTGGTCAATCATTGGTTATGAAACTAAAACATTGAAAATAATTAGAAGAGGTAGTTTATAGAGTATTAATTAGGTCATTTAATAAATAAGCAAATACTTTATTTAATTATTTTAATTAAATGCACCCACCCAAGACTTCCTCAACCGAATGTCAGACAGCTATTGAACATAGGTTTGTCCAGGGTAAACCCCACTACTTGGATTCAGCTATGGTATCAAATTTTCAATTTGAGGCTCAATTAGGAATGTATTGTATTATTTCGGAAAAAATGCACACACGGGTTTGAAAGAAAATGAATATTTTAATTATATTAATTCTGCAGTAACTGATCATTAAATTCTTATGTCGTCTAAAAAGATAACATAGATAATATTCCTTAATATACATAAAATTATTACAAGAATAAATATATTCACTTAATAATTCCCTCCTTAAATGATTTTCTTCCCAAAAAAAAGAGAAACTATGAAATGGTGGGGATACTGAGTCTGCATCTAGATTTACCTCTCATAGGAGCCCTCGAACATGCTCCCACACCACCATATCACATATACCAAAGGAATGTTCTTCCATTAGAGGATCGTTTCCTTCCAATCCTTGATCTTCAGAAGGTACTCCATGAATTTGGTTTGACAATGGATCTCCATATAAGCATATTTAATACCATGCTTAGGATCCAGAATGTATCTCATTATCTATGACACATTGAATATATCATGCACATTCTATTACTATGGGGGTAATGTTAGGAGGTTAGCATCCTCTCCAACCAAAATTAGGATATTCAGTGACCTAATATAATTAGGTATAACCTTTCCCCAGCTAAATATTGTAAATCCTCTTCATGGGGGGACTCTCTAAGGAAAACATGGTTTTCCAACTAAAACTTGAAAGACCGAAAAAATAAATCTACATAAGATATATGTTATCTACGGGCTATCTTCATTCGCTCAGTGATCACTTGGACCTTAACTTCTCTCTCCCACAGAAAATATATCCTTTCAAGAGATTCCTCACCAATATTAGTCCACCATAAGTGTTATATGTAGGGTCTCCAATACATGTCCTTGAAAGGTTCCTTGTCAATAGTAAAGTGTTAGCTATTATTATAAGAAACCTATACCAAATGTAAGTGATTCTCCAAGATCTTGATTAAGTGTAACAAGAAATTCATCAATATATCCTCCAATATCTGGATAGTGTGATCAGTTTGACCATCTACCTTCTGGTGAAAAGTGGTACACATCCTAAATTTGGTCTTGAATTCCTCCTATAGGCCTATCTGAAATCATGATGTACATTAATATCATGGTTAGAGAGAACTTTCAAGATCACCCTATGAAGGAATAAGATCTCTGGCACATACAACTTCCCCAAACCCCCCACTAAACTATTATCTAGGATAGAAATGACGTGAATCGACTAGGTATGTTTTAAACTATCAAACAAATGGAATCAATAAATCTTATTATATGTGTAGCCCCTATTAAAAATTCCATGGATATGTCATCCCATTTCCACTCTGGGATCATAAGAGGATGCAAAAATCCTACTCAAACCTGTTTTTCACCACGCACCTGCTGACTTGTGAGAGACCGAGAGATGAACTCGACGATGCTTCACCTCATTCCATACCTCGTAAACTATTTCCAAAGTATTCTTTACATATCACATACACATGGATTCATAGAAAAATGATAACCGTGAAAATACACCAACAGCACCTCTCACAGCATGTATTGAACAATTGCGTCTACCTATAAAATGATGATGTGATTTTCTCCTTTAGATAATCTATCCAGTGAATCTCATAAGGATATATAGTCACATTGGACCTAACTATAATTGTATCATAACTAATCCAGCCTCACATGATGATTATATGAGCATTAAATACCATATACTAAAGATAATATTAACCCCTCTCATTTACTAGGGATAACTAAAAGTAAGCCAACTACTCAAACACATCCTACATCGAACAAGAATGACACTTCATACTATTATCATTCTCCACCATTTTCCTTTACTTGGATTATATAATATCTTAATGTAATATTCCTATTGGAACTCCAAAAATATTTTCTATCTTAGATTCATATCTCACCATGTGAATACATAACTGAGACACAAATTGTCTATGTAAACAAAAATGTTCTCACTTGGAAGACAGTGCCACTATATCATCGTAGCCAAGCATACTAATTCCAACTCTATATCATGAGTTGGGTAGTTATACTCCTGGGGTATCAACTACCTTAAACCTTTTTTGATCACTTCCTGCATCTACATCAACACAAAGATGATCCCCACTCTAGAGAAATCATGATACTCTATTTACTCCACACCCTCTTCTGATAGTTTCATAATAAAATGCCTTTTTATACTCAACCACAACTCCTCAATGTTTCACATACACTACACACACTAGGTAAAAAACTACCTTTTCCATGCCAAGGTAGCCAAAGGGGGATTCAATTATATTGAAGACATTCACAAACCTCTTACTGTACACTTACAATCCAATGATTATTCATGCCACTAACACATTCCTGGGTGGAATCCAAGAAAGAACTGCATCAATATTCACTTAGTAAATATTAAATCCTTTCCTAGAAAAGAAATTCCCCTGAAATAGAACCTCATGGATCCATGAATGGAACTTCAAGTGATTACTATAATTCTGGTTCTCTTAGAGAAAGTATGTAATTATCCTAATGTTCATTATGTGCTCCTCCCATAATGCAGAGTAGATGAGTATTCCATTAAATAAGAAAACAAAGAAAATTCAATGTATTGATGGAAAATCCAAATCATTAAAGACATAAATAGAGTGGGGGAATTAATAAATTCGAAAGTCATCACTAGGAACTCATATTGTTTTTGTATCATTGAGATGCCAACTTTGAAATATCAACCTCACAAATTCTCAAATAGTTGAAGCTAGACCTGAGATCAATCTTTTAGAATCATATCAACCATCCCAAATCATCAAGAAGGTCTTAAATCCTTGGAATATGGTATATGATATTTATGATGGTATAGTTTAGGTGATGATAATAAACATAAAGCCACAAGAACCTATTTTACTTTTTTCACAAAAAATAAAAGCTACCTATGGGGACCCATAGGATATGATAAAATCCATCTATAAAAGATCCTACAACTATAAACACAACTTAAATATCTTAATATGGACTATTAAATATTCCATAGAGTATATCAGAGTTATCCATGGGAGCAGGTTGATGAAAAGAATCCATATCCCACCTCATATATAGTCCTAAAACATCCCCACGAAATATATACATATAACCCCCATCCCATGATCAAAAGATCCCATATACGTAATGACCCCCCTACACCAAGGGATAAAATTTCCAAATGATAATTGATGAGTCGCGTCTTTCTACATGAAAAATTAACTTGCTCTACCTTGAAATTTCTCTTGGCCACAAAGTATATTTTAATCCCATTTGTCTGAATGCATCAGACATGTACATGGTGATAGTAAATATGGGATTGGATAATAGACAACTAGTTCATAGACAAGATGATATAATATATTCTCGTCATGAAGAACAAGTGGTTTTATTATAAAATATATCCTCCAATAGATATCCTTCACCAACAATAGATATGTGATATTGAAAAATAATTACTTTTGAAACCTCAAAAGAAAGAAGATAGGATAATTTATTAACTACGAGCACCAACAAAATCACCAGAAGTAAGGATACAAATGAATGACACAATCCTATGTCTACTAGTAATGAATCAAGGGTATAACAAACATAAAGAATACTTTAGACCATCTTGTGAGCTACTATGTTATAAGAATCTATGGTTTGTAGCTACCTGTGTCCCTAATCACCATCTCCCTAAGCCTCATGTGGGATTCCTGGTAGGGGTGGTGTAAGTATATCATAACATCATCCATCCCTCCAACAACTACTTCTATGGGAGCCCCACCTCATACTCTCTCAGCTCAGCCCCTCCTAAGAGATGATCTCACCAATCTTAGGAGAACCTTGATCATAGTGCTTCCTCTTCCAAAGTGGTCCATACCCTATCTTCATTACCTCCTCAGAACAATGGGTTGTAATATAATTTTACATGGACATCTCCCATCACATGCATTGAATTTACCCCCTCTAGACTACTTTGGTCCTCTGTGTTATCCCTAAGCTGCATGACCATGTGACTGAGTTTTGGCATGGGTATGCCTCATGTAACTCGACACATGTCATCTTCTTACAACTATAGATAACTCTACCATGGGATTCCTATTGATGGACCCTTACACATAGAGTCCCTAAGATAGAAATATCTCCATCATCAGTGATCACTGCAACACATTGACATGTGTGGTAATGTACAGGGGTACCACACTTGCTAGGATGTCTCTGTAGTGGCCCTACATAATGTTCAGTTCTTATAGGTAACCATCCCAAATCCTATTAAATGATTAAATTATATATTTAGTGAAACTCAAAACACACTCAAAAATTATAAAACCTCCCTATTGTAGCTCTGAAATCTCTTGAATCTAAAATGATTGCAAGAATGAGTGGTGGTGCTCATCAATAAACAACTTCTAAACGTTAGACTATCCAAGTTACAACTAATCAAGCATGTGTGTGGCTACACTACACCATAACCCAAATAATTCATTTAATATACTATCTACTATCACATAAATTTGATTAGACAGGGTCTAAACAAGCGTAAAAATTCATATATCCTACTCAATCCAATCATCTGCTACGTGGTGATCTTGATTACCACAGAAACTCAGTGACCTCTAGAACTGGATCTTACTGACTATACTAATCCTTCTTACATAATTATTATTATCCATTATTAATATATATATATATATGGATAGGTGGGGGTGCTACTACCAGCCTAAATAGAGGATATATTTTACGAGATATCCACTAAAATGTTGCTTTATCAATGATCAGATTTTCGTCACAACCATGAATTGGTAATATATCTTGATGTCTCCATAGAGGAATCCTGAATATACTCATGATATACCAAGAATGGATGAGAATATATTTATTTGGAGATAACTCATGAAGAAAAATCAAAAGGAATTAATCACATATGATTAATGTGTGAATTTTCCTTTTAAAAATGTCTCAGTATGGTGAGTTGAAAAATATTAAGATAGAGTCTTGGTGTATTGAAACATAGGCTACAACACCCAAAATGGGTTCTCTATACTAAAATCCACATTTGAGAAACATTTATTCTATTCTAAAAAATTGATAACCAACCTTTATATTCATGAATAACTCCAATAACCTTGCTAAGAATGAACTACCTTTGATAACATTCTATAATGACCTAATCCCCCAAGGACCCCCTGGCCTATGAATGACTGGGAAAACCCAACCCCAACCCCAAATTTATATTCTTGGTGATAAAAATAAGAACTGACAAGTAATAAATAAAATGGTTGTCCTTTTCCTAAACTACTATTATGGGTGAACAGAAAAATATTCTTTTAAAAGTGAATAAAAGTAATAAGAAAATAAAATAACATCTATAGATAAAAAACCACGCTTGTAATAACCTACAGGTGATAGAAAAGGGTGTGATAGTGCAATATGGAATATAAAGGATAAAATAATGTCACATAAATAATATGTCCCCACCTAACAAAGATTGGAATATAAAATAGCTGCTAATTCTAGGATTCTGATCACTATACCCAATAACCATACATGGTATATGAACCAGAGTATCCCTATAGTCCACTGAACTCACCACCAATATGAACATCATTTGAATTAGACACAAAATTTCAGGGAATTTTCTATGCATGGTTGGTTATATACATACCTAGTAGGGAACCCTAAATAATAAAGAGGAAGAAATAAAGACATTGTAGAAGTATTTAGTTCTTCCCTAATTATAAGATAAATGAACCCAAACAACATATATCTATGATCATATAGGAAAGAAATACAAGGGATAAAGGGGACTGCCATCTTATATACTAACTAAGGATAACGAGTATTCTTAAATCTCTAAAGGTCCATCATTAATGCCCTGCATCTCATGCGTCTGTCTGAAAAATTCATGAGGAGGTCATGCACCTCTCCATTACTCCACAAACTGATGTAGCATAATATCCAAAAAATAGTGTACCCACTCCCTGGTAAAATAGTAGAGTTATACTTAGTATATATGGGACCCACACATGTGTGGGAGAGTACAACCTATATATATGTGTACAGAATATGGGGGATAAATGAACTGGTGCTATATGAGATTACCATACCTTTAGATAGAGGACACATACCTATATTTTGGATTACTATATCAAAATGAAATAATGACTATGGGGATTCATTCCCTAGTGATATAGGGTAGTACCTTCCACATATATATAGGAATCTCCCAATGACATGGGGTTACCATATCCATATGAACAACCCGTATGGAGGACCTGTGACACGGTGAAACAAGGGAGTACCACCACTATAGATAGTGTAACTCCATCTTAATTCAATAGAGGAGTATTATCTCAATCTGAAAAATGCATATGGATGACCAACCTCTAGTGGAATAAGGGAGTATCAACTCTATCTGATATCTCTGATGATCCATCCTGATCACTACCATAGTTGAGCATCGCCTAAAAAAGAGTGACATTAATAAATTCTTGAATTATATCATAAAAACACTATGAAATACACCATCACATTCTACATGGAATGAAATTATGTGCATGGTAATCTTGGTCCAAAATTTGAGTCAAAATGAAGGAGATATGAGAGGTAGAAGTTCTTCCTAGGGGGTACATGGTGTGTATATAGTCCACATAGCATGCAGTCCATCTCTTCTTTCTAGGTGTGTTATTATTTATAAATGGATTGGTGGAAATTCTCCCATACATGATGTTTATAGTGCCCACGTGATGTGGCTCGACCACTTAGGGCTTCCTAGTGTGCTCCTGGTCGTGCCCTTGTCTATTAAGAAATTTCATGTACCAAGCCATGTCAAGGTACCTACAGATTTCTTTGTACTCCCATATAACATGGTCTGTCCTCTAGTATAAGGGTCATAGGAATGTAAAGCTACCACAAGACCTAGATACCCATAGAGGATCACATAGTGTCTGGCCTAGTGACATAGTATTTGATCCTTATCTTTTCCTTGAAACCCTAGCCATCAGAGCTGAGTGGCTACATGATATGTGTTCATCCTAATATGTGTTCTGTATTCTAGATTTCTATAGAAACCAATGCAATATTCATATATTATAATAGTGTTTCCTTTAACACTATTTCTACCTCCAATCTGGCCAAGGGTCCTGATTCTGGGGCTACCCATGCCTAATCTATCACCAATTGGTGGGTTCTGGCCATCGAAACAACTCACATCTTCTCTTATCTCCACTCCGGACGTTTCCATCACTTCTTTAGATATTGGATCCATGAATCCATCGCTAATTCCCATAATATTCGCAGATTCGTATGAAAAAATTGATATAGTCATTTTGAACACATCCCCCATGGATCTAAGAGTTCAATTTCCTTCAATTCCCCCTAATAGTAGTATATTTATGTACCCATGCTCCAATGATGAAGAGAATGATGAAAAATGGGGTAATGAAACAAGAAAATAAGTGATATCATTATTTTCCTAGAATTCGTGAACAACAATAACATAATTGGGGATTAGAAGGGGTGATTTCATGTCTTAGAGGATAAAATTAATTAAATAATTTAATTTAATAGAATACGACACTTGCTAAGTGTTGATAAATCATAGATCAACAGAAGATTAAGAAAATCCAGTCTCAGTCCTTTTATTTGGGGAATAATCCACAATTGACATGCCCTATATAGACTATGGATCGATCATTGGTGACTAATGAATTTTCCAGTGATTACAGTGATCCACTACATATACAGTCTATCAATCCACCTCTATTCGATCATCTTACATCATTTTATGTCATTCCACTGACATAGAACACTCTCCTTTACCTCTCAGATCTTGTAAGGGGTATGCATATAACCCTTGAAAATCATTATAAATGGTATTTATAAATGATTTAATAAATATATATAATTAAAAAATAAATAATATATTTATTTATTTTAATTAAATAAACATTCCAATGGCTTCCATAACCTATTATCTAACACTGAAAATACATAGGTCGCATCGAGGAAAAAACATACCCTTCTTATTAAAATTTGGTCTCATATTTTTTATATGATAATCTTTTTTGGAGATATAATATTATTTATGAAAAACAACACTCTTATGATATAAATATATATAATATTTTTATAAAATGAATTATGTGTTCATCAGGACTCGAAATATCACTCTGTTACAACACCTAACTCAAAAAATATTCCTTAATATATTACAATTTCATAATAGAAAGAAAATTTGTCTCTACACATTATCCAAATATGAAGGGGGTGGTGGGTATAATTATCGATAATTTCCTCCCTAATTAGTTCTCCACTAACCACATACTTATATGACAGGCTTATCCTAGTCCCTTCATGAAACAAGTGTATGATAATTGGGTCTAGGCTCCATTGGATAGGAAGATCAAGGGTAATGTGCTTATTCAGTTCATAGAAATATTTACATACCTATATTACATAATATAATCCACCATATTTTTAATATTTATTGAATTATTTTCATCTCTATTTCAACAAAGTAGTCCTAACCTAGTCCAAGACAATAAACCCTTTGAACAACGATCTACAACTGAGTGTCCAACAAAATTATAGGTTCACCATAGATTTCATCATAATGGAATTGTAGTTATGGAAATACGAATTTGGGGTGAATAACAATCCATATAATGTAAGGTTAGAATATCAAAGAACATAACCCCCTATGAAATTGTTCTCTATTATTAAATTCCATGGTAATGAAACATTAGTGTGTTCTATTTTCTAGTGATGGATGTTCTGATTTCTCATTTCGTCCATGGGAGTAATGTGGGGATGGGGGAATCATTCAATAATTGGAAACAATATGTGGGTAATCCTTATAATTGATGTTAATTTTAATTAATGGCCCATATAATCCTCAATAGATGACAATATCATGATTATCCATTATTGCATTAATCATCTTCATCACTTTAAATCATATTGAATCTCTTCTCAATAGAATCTCAAGCGTTATTTCATAATGTAATTTCCAATATATTTAAATAATTATATTATGACTAGATACAAGAAAATAAAAAATCATTTTTATAATTTTTTCATAACAATGCAACAGATCTATGTAAATACTGAAAAATTCCACATGGGTATAGTTCATCAAGCAGAGAATGTCAGATCTATATAAAAATGTTTTTATTATTATGGCTGGTTAGGAAGAATTTGACATCAATGTGAGGATCCCTTATGATTGGATGTTATGTAAAGATACTATCACATTTAAGATGTCTTATGTGAGAATTGAACTTCTTTTAAGCTGTCAATGAAGAAGGATATCTATGAAAACAAACAATTGAATCCCAGAAGATTGATCACACTCAAAGAGGCATCAGAACAATCATGACCTCTTAAGGGCCTAGGAAGTCATATTTATAGTTGGACTCTCCTCTGAGTGGAGTACCTGGAAACCTTATGGTGAATTTATTCTATTTGGAAACAACTTATTTTGTTGATAATCAGACCCAATTACAAGGGAGGGTCATTTTTTAGGCCTGTCAAAGAATCTGAAGCATTGACCTGATGATTCTATGAGACTAAAAAAATAAATAAAGATCATTATTTCATTGAAATTGAAAATGAAACCAAGTCAATTTTTTTACATTGGGTGCTTCATGATGTTTTTTTGGTGTCTCAAAAAGTTGAACATTTGTCATGTAACTTATTCCTGAAAAGTAGATCCTCATTGTTGAAAAATATGGATCTTCCTTCATTGGGAAATATTACATGAATCACATAATGTGTTCATGGATCTTTTCATGTGGTCACGCACAAAAATAATTTTTAACATGGATATAGATATAGATGAACTATAATATAAATTGTTATTGACCTCATCATTTTTTATCCAACATAGGGATTCTATGGTTGACACAAAACACCACCCTTTCTTATGAAATTAACTAATCCAATTCCATATACAACATAGAGATGGTGGTTTTAAGTCCATCTAATAATCCATTCATGAGGTCTTATCTATTTTCAGATATTCCATGTGGCCACATTAATGCTATATAATTTTCTATTTTTAGAAATACATTATCCTTAGTTTCTTATATATATTCCATACCCATCTAAAACTAGAAATAGAAGACTACTATAGGAATGTAGAAGATAGCCACAAAAAGGACTTAGTAATATGGTAAATCTCAAATAGTACTTATATCATTCTAACATGAGATAATTACCATGTAACAAGGTATATAATGAAATGGAAAATAAATAACATACAATGCTTCTTGATGTGGATTTCATTACACATACCCCATAAAGTGGGCAACCTATGAAATTATGTCACCCTTTTCTAAACATGACCACTTATTCTAGACTCTTAAAGAAAGGAACATCTCTATATAATATCCTTCTATTATTATAGAAATAGTCTTATATTAGTTATAGACCCATATTTGTAGCAATACTCATATGGGAGTTGGATTCCAACGAGTGTGTTTATTTTTCTCCTTTCAATTGATTTTGCACACATAATAATTGTCCACTCCAAGACCACTTCATAATGTACCCAAATTGTTTTTAAATGGATATCCCTCAATTCTCATCCTATGATTGGGTAACATACCCACCAATCAATATGACCATTTTCCCTCCATTTACCAAGGACAAAACCCCAAACGGGAAAAGTTGGAACCAAATCCATAACAACCAAACATGCATGATCAAGTGATTAGGAATGACAGTGTTCCATTGCTTCATAATGTACTCACTTGATAAAAGGAGGAATCCAAATTATGTTACAAGATTTATAAAACCCAGAGTGGAATCATAATCATATTTTACATTGATTATGTGGGTGTCTATCAGTAATACAATTTATTAGTGTATCCTAGATCAACATGATAATCTTGAATCTCAATTAAAATCAATCACCCATATGGATATTGAACATTTCATCACTGTAAGAAATTAATGAGATGATAACACCTGCATCAGGGAATCTACAATGTATAATCCCCAAAAGATTTTTACTATATACCATTTCAAGACACTAATTCCCTTGTCACATGGAACTAAAATACACAGTACAATCCTATCACATGAACTCAAACTGTTTACCTAAAAATACATGACTATTGATTCCTATTAACCAGAATATATAATACAATCATTGAGTTTCAAACTCAAAATATCTAAATATACACCATTACCAAGATATATTCTTTCTTAACAACATTATTCTATTTTTTTTCTATATTCATCATGAAAGCCTTATTCAATATTCTATATTCCTTATAATCCACTTCATTCTCTACCGTATCATTATCCTAGGAATCCAAATAATATTCTATTAAAAGGGATATATTCCTTATAAAATAACCGTCAATAAAGGTGCGCATTCCTTATTAAAGGAATAAAAAAATGGTTCCTTATTTAAATCACATACTTAACTTTGTATTTAAACATTCCCTAAGTTCCCAAATATCCATTGATACATGATATTAAATAGAACCATAAATTTATTTATCACAAGAACATAAAATATACTATGTGTTCTATTATATTTCATAAAACAATGTGTATATTTATTGACTTTATTGGGATATGTATGAATTTCTTCTTTTATTCCCGATAATAATTAAATGAATACTTATCACATAAATGAATTGTGATAAATTCAATAGTTCTTATAATGGTGTATTTTAACCTAATAATTAATGATTAATAATGAAATTATTGAGAACCTCCAAAAACTTCATATGGTGACTTCAATAGAGACACTCTGATATATAAATATTTTCACCTTCATGGAGAAACTATGATACATATATATGTTCACATTCATTCATTACAATGAAAAATCATTAATATTGGGGCAACCAGTCTTGTGCTCTGATTTTTTTGACGATTCATGAATATAAAATAGATTTATAAGAGAGTACCAAATAAGAAAATAATTTTATGTAAAAGGGTGATCTGAGTCTAAACACCCATCCTCATGAACAAAACTCAATCTAAGGTGTTACTGGAAAATTCACAAGGTTTTCTTACCTTTGGATGGTAGGAATTCCTAGACACAAAACATCATGGTTTGATTCAATGATTGGATTTTACATCAAAAATTGAACCATCAATGACATTCAGTAACCCATGGACTGTGGGAAGTGCGATTTGATGGAGAATATTACCTTTACAGCTAGTTTGGTAGGGGTTCCTTATGGGAGAGGGTAATGTCAAAGGAAAACACAGTATTATGGTGACCAACTGAACATCCACTTCCCACCAACTCAATGATCTACTATCAAGTAATCAAGGAAGGATATGAAAGTGTGCACAACCTACCCCTACTCAAAGTTGTTTATCCTATTTTTATAGAGTAAAATATTACCCTGTATAATTTAGATTTAGAAATATTGATGAAATATTAAATTTTAATACAAAAACCCCTTGTGTGAACATTCATCTAAAAAATATATAAATATTTATACTTTATTCCATGAATAATTAGCAGTATATGATATGTTCTTCACTAAATTTTTTTTGGAATATATATTTTTATTATGAGAAATGAAATAAATTTCCAAACATATTCCTTATGATGAATACTATATTTTACGTTAAGTCCATCTCAAACATATTTAGTGAAAATTCAAACATTGTAGAAGAAAATTGTTATTTGGGATGAAATATTCATTTCAGTCACAAAACATTAATTTCAGTTATATTGTTCAATAATTAATTGTATGAATCATGTGTGTAAAGTTATTTTGGAATGTATTTTTTGTGGATGAAATGTGAAATTATATTGAAAATGAGTCATTAGAAAATATTTTATTGTGACTTATTGTATATTTTTTTCACAAATAAGAATCTAGGATTTTTTTGGATGGAATGAATATTTCAATCCTAAAAAGTTTATCATTAGATACTTTTTGATACTAATTGAGTAATTCCAATGAAAATGGAGTCATAGCAAAAAAAATAGTAAAATGTTTTTTTTATTTTCAAACATCATAAATACAGATTAATTATTTGTTAAAATCTATAATTTCCATTTCAAAATGAATAGTGGCACATTATTCATGACATACAATATCCATCAAAAATAATTTTTGAAAAACCAAAGTAAAATATTCATCAAAACTACTATTTCTGATGAATATTTCACCGTCTCAAGTTTCCATCATGAATAATGTAGTCCATGAAAAATGAACATCATAAATAATACGTTTTGGGGATTCATTGAATGATTATTACACTATATTTTCCCGAAAAACCATATATAAATATAATTACCCAATCCCACTCCTTCACAAATAAAAATTCACTCTCTCTCAACAAATTTATTTTTCAACCAAAAAAACATTTTAATATCAATATCCATTAATTAAAATCAAACATTTTTAAAATATTTCTTAGTTAAATGTTATTAAAATAAATATAATTTATTTTAATTCTTTTAAAAATTTTATTTTAATATGTTATTATATAATTTATTTATGTTATTATTTCATTAAATATTAGTTTTTTAATTTAGTAGTACAATTTAATATTTTTTTCCCATGTTGTTAATTGTTTTTTAAATTTAATTTTGTTGATTTTATAATTTGTTATAGTAGATAATATATAAAAAAATATGTCTATTGTCAATACTCTTCAATATTTTCTTTTTATAATAAATTTAATTTTGCTGATAGCATGTAATGCCCACAACATCGGGTTTAAAGAAATCACTATCTAGTCACATTTTCCATAGTCAATTAAATTCTAACAGCTTTAGAGAATTTTTATAGTTAATATATATTATATACGTAATCAAATATTTTATCATTCAAAATATATATTTGATAGACATTATAATAGAAACAACTCAATTTTTATGCATAAAAAGCAATATTTTTCTAAATATAATTTTTCCACCTTTCAGTGGAGATCGTTATTTAAAAATGAATTTATGAAATATTATAAATATAATATTTTAAAAAATATTAATTTTATTGTAAAAATTTTCTTAGGGTGAATTTTTGGTATTTTTCTTTACGTTTTGATTTTTATGAATAGTGAGAAACATAGAATTGTAATTGAAAAATGTCTTTTCATATATTTTATTTACAAGGATAAATTATATTTTAAATTATTTTTAAAGTAAATTTAGTTAAATTTTACATGAATTAATCCGATTTAGGTCATTCTAATCAATTTATCATTGAAATTGGATATTAAAACATTTCAAACTTTTAAATATTTTTACATTAAACCCCCGCTTTGTCATCATGTCTAGGGGATTCATTTTAAATTAATTTCGACTAATTATGTTATTTTAATTTGGAAATATGGATTATATATTTTTAATGTGTATTATATATATTTTATAATATATATAACATTGTTTTTGATAAAAAATATTAGTACATGTAATTAAAATTAATTATAATGATTAAGATAAAAAATAGATTGACAAGGGAATAAACCTTAAACTTTAGAGAAAAAATTGACCAAAAATATGTAAAAAACTACATGTTGTTTCCATATTTATACGCTATATTACCTTAGATATAATTTTGTTCATTATGGGATCCAATTATGATATAAAAACATGGGTGGAATTCCCCCTTCAATAATTTACAACAATGTCACTCCTCCTCGACTATGAAAATGTAGTCACCCCTCCCTATTTTTCTAACTTTTCAAGAACTGTGGCTCATAAAATACTAAAAACAATAAGCTCCCAAATCCATACCCTCAAGCTAGAATACTCACTTTGGTCAGAAATGAATCCGACAATGCCCATTGGTGAAAACCAAAATGAGTCACCTGAATAAGTGGTAAGCTTCTTCAATGATTAGTTTTTGTTTCATTTACCTATCCATACCTTAAATTATTTTTATACCATGATTATATAATAAAATTAGTATCATAAATATACATATAATGTTTTATTATATTATATATACCTTCACTTTTACACACATCCACCAAATGGGATTCACAGTCATTATTCATGTGTACGGTTGACTACCGCCTCACGAATCAATGTCGTCCGTTCTTCTAATATCACCTTTTAGGGTTAAAATAATAATGTATTTATAGTTTATATTATTTAAATATATGATATTTATGCTTATGAAATTATTATATAACACATACCATCATGTATTCCATTTTGTGGGGATACGATAACATCATTTGTGGACGTGTGAACTAATGCGTCCACAAAGTGATGAGATTCCTTAATGTTATACAAGGAATGTATTAAGGATTATTTAAATAAAAATATTTTACATATATGACTTAAATATGAGACTTGAATGATAATATACATATATATTATTTAATTTTCAATCTATTAATATGATAAAAATTGGAAGTAGCATTGTATTTATAATAATCTATAAAATTTGTAATTATTAAAAAACATATACCTTTTAGCATTCCATTTTGTGGGGATATGATAACATCATTTATGGATGTGTGGACTACCGCCCTGACAAAGTGATGTGATGCATCCATGTTGTACATAGATTATATAAGGATGATTTAATTAAAAATATATGACATATATGACATAAATATGATACTATAATGATAATATACATATATTTCATTTAATTATTCTTATATTTATATGATAAAAAATATAAGTAGTGTTCATGCATATGTACGGACAACCGTCTCCATAAATAATGCTTTTCATTTCCTATCCCTATATTTTATGGATTCTTAAAAATACATATAAATTAAATATATTTGTTATTTAAATAATGGTTTACATTATGAATATGATTAAATCATAATCTAATTAATAGGAACAAAAATTAACAAGTCAAACCATACTTGAAAAACTAGGCAATTAACACCCATAACAGTCAAAAAATGAATGATTGTTTAAAAATATGTAATAGAATATTATAATAAGATCCTATATTACATCATAAATATTAATATAGTTATTTAATAAGTTAGTAAAATTCTTAAAACCATTATACAATAGTTTAATTAGAGTTCAACTGAATGGGAGAGTATGTTATGGGACTTTCATTTCACTTTTTAAATCAGCAAGATAAATATCTTTTTCACACTAATTTAATATATATGTTTTCTATACCACCCCTTATGATATATTATATAATTAATCCTTTTATATTCATTCGATTTAATGTTTTGAATTGTATTATGTCATCAAAATGGTTTTTACATTAATATTAAAAAGTGGTAAATGCTATCTTTGCAATCTCAACTTATATTGTGATTATTGACTTTATCTTGAAAAAATCACTACCTTATGATTATTATACATTGGAAGTCACTTATAATTTGTTTATAAATACTCTTATGTGATGGGTATAAATTTTTCAAAAACATTATTCAATTTTTTACATATGCTGTGTACTTCAATTTTTTTGAATAATTGGGGAAATATTAGTAAATATGTACCTTTTATTCAATAATGATATATGATAAGGAATATTTTTCATTAATAAAAATGATTATTCAATATATGAAGAATTATTTGGACATGTATGGTATGAGGGGTTCGGGGTATAGATAGTTTTTCGATGCATCAGTTGTCTCATGAGATGAATTAGTTGGCCAAATCAAATGGATTTTTACCAGATATGTTATAATCCATATTCGAAAAGGTCTGGATGGTAATTGTAAAATGTGCCTAGGAAGCATGGAATTTAATAATTAATAATTTACCTCATCCAAAATCAGTCATTATTTATCTATTATGTTTTTTCTTTGACATTACCTATGGATGCAGTTCATTCTCAATTGATTGATTAAATAGCACATGTTTCACTCACCTACATTTCCATTTTGATTTTTCTTTATCCAGTTATATAAATGGAATGTGTGATCAGTTATTTACCATACCATGATGATTGTTTCTTATTTATTCATTATTTTTATCACTATAGTTACCCTTACTAAGCACTTGAGATCACCCTTATTTTGTTTCTTTTCCGCCGGCTATGAAGAGGAAATCATTGGATAAGATTTAAATGATCCTTTTCATTATGTTTAAATATGTATCATGTTTTATTTTATATTTCCCAATATAATATGGGTATTATGTATGTAATGTGGTTTTAAAAAACAACTAAAAAAATCAGTCCATCAGGATTTTATTCTTTGTGATCATACTAATTAATAAAGCAATACACTGGCTTCAAGCATCTAAGGTCAAGGTGTAACAGATTGTATCAAATAAATCATAGTAAAACAATATAAGTTTGATTTAAAAATTTAGATTATGGAATAAAAATATAAGATATAATTTGAGGATAAGTATAGAAGAACAAACAATAATTCTTTTAAGGTATATATTAGTTGGTTCTTCATATAAATACATCCTTATCTGGATACATCAAGTGGTTGGGGTTATGGAATAGATGTACCAAGTGAAAAACTATAAAAAGTTATGGATGTCCTGACTTGAGTGTAAAATGGTACAAAAAAACAATTTTAATATGAACCTAGTTTGACATTCTCAGGGGATACTCTAAGGATAATTCATATTTTCTTTACGAACTATTATAAAGGATTTTAATGTAATGATATACCAAAAGAAACCAATTTTTATAATTCTAAGATTTAAGATAAAGAAATTTATGTTATGTGGTACACCATATTTGGAATTATATAATATGATTTTATGAGATAATCTATTATATTCCATTATTTATAAATTCATCGTGGAAGGAAAAATTTTAACAACACTCATTGAAAATTTAGGTATTTCCATATAGAGGAAACTAATATAAAAGGTTTTGGAATTGAAAACATTATGGAAATATTAGGGAAAAATAATCAGGTTATGAAAAATAACCTTTCGCGAATGGAAAAAACCTATTCCACAGAGAGAATATCTTATATTGGATTTATTTATGCGATAGAATCCCCCTTCATTTATTGAAACTACTAGTCTAATTATATTTGATAAATGTATTAAGTCTCATGAGAAGATATTTATATCATCAGGATGCGGTTAAATAGAATTTTTTACACATGAGGTCTATTTTCTCAAAGGTTATACTGATCAATATTAGACCATGATCCAGAATACAATTGAGGAAGAAGAAATCAAACACATGTAATATATAACTTTTAAGGAGACATTATTAGATAAATACATCACTCAAGACCAAAACACATAGCTGAAGTGAAATTTCCTTAGATTAATGAAAAATAAATAATAATGTGTTACAGATTATGAAGATACCTTTACATGGATATCCATGTATGATGTGGATTGTATATGCAACCAAAAGACAAAGATTAATTACTTTTTTGAGGGGCTTAAGAAATTTCTGTGAAGGGCATTGGTCTCCAAAAATTTATCATCATATAAAGATATAGTTTTATGCACTAGAAAAATAGATATGGAATTATCTATGTTATACATGTAAAAAGAAAACCTATGTAATAAATGGTCTAATAAGCACCAAGAAAAAGGGAATTTTTAAAACAAGAAGATGAAGACATCAAAATTTCTATCATCTGATATCCCTAGAATGTATCACCAAGGGAAATTATTGAATGGAATGTGTGTTTTTTATAAGTGTGGTGATATGGGTTTTCATGTAAAATAATTCAAAGGGATGAAGGAAAACACTGATAGTCAATCATACAATTACAATGATATGGGGAACTATGTAAGAGAATTCCATAAGCATCAAGGGATTCTACCACAAAAGAGGTTGAGGGGAGATGGTCAAGCTTATATAATCACGATAACTGAGATGTATGTACCAAATGATGTGGTGGAAGTGGTGTCACTCAAATTTTCCCATGTTCTATGGGTGAAGAAGTCTGTTGTAGTGTACCTTGGGTTGTCGAATCCACAGATACCTAAGAAGATCCTTATACACACAATAAAAAGAGAAGGGTTTTTGGATATGAAGTGTCCAGATATGGTTGATTTTATATGGTTTTAAAAGATCACTAAGAGATCTATGTGAATTACAATTATTAGAAAATGAGTTGATCCTAGGTTAATGCTCGGGGTGGATTGGATGAATTATTTTTTCTTTTACAATTTCAATTTCATTATATTGAGATGGATTCATACAAGGAATTTTAACTACCCACATAACATACCGATTACGTACCTTCACAAAAACATGATAATAATATATACACTTGTAGGATCAATTTCATGATCACTCCATGGTAAAGGATCTACTTACCACATAAAAGTGCAGTGAATAAATTTAATAAGGAATAGGAAGAAATAAAATCATTGAATGAAAGAAACTAAAATAAATGAAATTAATAACCTTTATAGAGTGATAAATAACATCTGATCCAACCCCTTTCTACTCCCTTAGATAAACCCAATAAATATTTTTCCCTCTATTGATGACATTTTGTCAACGGAAGTAGGAAGTAAACTTACGAGGGTAGAATTGAAAAATTAAAAACAAGAATATAACGAACAATACACCGTTGTGTGAACAAAATCACAAGGATTGGTATGAAAAAGTTAACACCATGAGGAAACAGTATCAAGGTCATATTAAGAAGCAATGAATAAGAGATGAAGAAGAACTTTTTTTGAAAACTAAGGTGATTCAAACAACTTACATGGGATGGAAGAACATTACAAAGAAAAATTGGCATAATAACCTTACAATGAAAACAAAGCTCATAGATCTTCAAATCCTCCCCCACTACTTCCTTAAATAGGAATTTTGGATGTCTTTGGCCTATCCCCCATCATCCCATGTGCCTTAAATTAATTTTTGAGGGAAAAGGTGGGTAGAAAAATAATGGAGATGTGACTTTTACACTCTTCCCCCAAAATGGCATCCATCATGCATCCACCGGAAAGACATGCCGAAAGGACCTTCTAGATGGATGAATTTTAGTAGAAAAAATAAGGATACAATGTATCTCCGGATTTCCTCTAAACCCCTATAAAATTGCAGCCCAAAATAATATTCGGTTCGTAGGATATGATTTAAATGTTGTGTTGTTTTCTGGGCCTCAGAATCTATCCCAGAATTTAATCATCAACTTGGTCTTCCTGGAACACCATTAAAATTTTTGAATTAGCTTGGGACATGAGTAAATTAAATTTTTTCAATAATATCCTCTATCTTTATTTAAAGTTTCAGAATCATTGGGCTTCAATCTTGTCCTCTACAGTACTTTTTTTGGGCTGTTGTCAAAATCACTTCGCCCAGAATGTGGTTGGATCAAATCCCACTTTGGTTGTCTTCCAAAATGAATATCCAAGTTCTCCAAAGGAATTAATTTTTCCTTATATCATCAGAGACCTGAAAATAAAATATAAATGTAAATTCAAAACCATTATGTGTTTTATAAGATTCTCAAGAAGGTATTGTGTAATAGTGGATTTTAAGAATAAATTACAATCATAATGTGATATAATGTTCAAAGTGTAAAATGCACTAATAATGGTGTATATGATTAACAATGAAAATGAATATTTTATTTTAATCAATGAATATTAGCCTTTTTTAGGGGCTAATCAGGAAGGTAAATTAACCATATATTAATGTTTATCAAATAAATTTTTTGATTTTGGATCATCACACTCTTTTATATATACCAATTTTTCTAAGGAAATTAGATATTTCCCGTTTTATTTAATAAGGTATTTTTCAGTAAAATATCCCAAAGGAAATATCATTGCAACAAATATGTGTCAGGCAGTACCCATTATATATATATAAATGTGCTTTATGTGATAACCCTATTATCATACCTATGCTTGACTTTGATATAGTACTTGGTATAGACTAACTCTCAAAATATGATGCCTAAATTTGTTACATGAGGAAGGAAATTATGATTTGTGAGGAGGATATAGAATTTCAAATCTTTGAAAAGAATCTTCCTTAGATAATTATTATTTATATCTTCCCATAGTATCTCTACTAAATTTAATTCATGGGGAATAAGAACAAATTTAATATAGTGATGAAAATGGTAATCTTTATATTAATGATGTACCTATAATATAAGAATAAATTGATGTATTTCACAAGGAATTACTGAGACATACCATAGAATATAAAGTTGAATTTTATATTGATTTATTCCCTAATTCATGGTCAACATAAATGAATACTTATATAATGGACATTGCATAATTATTGGAATTGATGAAAAAACTAGGGGATTTTGGTAAAATAGGATTTATTTTCCCTGAGTATATCAGCATGGGGAGCCCATGTCCTTTTTAAGAATAAATAATGATCCATGAGGTAATACATTGATTATAGGGAAATCAATGATTTTAAAATAAGGAAAAAATTATCTTCTTCCACACATTGATGTCTTGTTTGATCAAAATAAAAGAACTAAATATTTTTCATATATTTTTCATCATTATGGGTATCATAAATAATGATTAAATAAGGAAGAAAATCCAAACATCGGTTTCTGGATGGGGTATAGTTGTAATGAGTTTGTAGTAATTCCATTTGGGTTGACTAATGTACCCTATGTTTTTATAAATATAATTAACTGAGTATTCCAGAAATTTCATACGTATATTTTTGGGGTATTAATTTTTCATATTCTGGTGTATTATAAAAGATAACATGACCATGAGAATCACTTGATGATTATTATTAAGACTCCTAGAAGGATGGAGTTATATAAGATATTTATTAAGTTCAATTTTTGACTTCATGAAGTTTCTTTTATATTCTATATTTTATCTAACATTGGAATATTTTTTGATCCTACAATGAAAAAGGTAGACTGAGAAATACCAACACAGAAAAAACATAACCACGTTACATTGATACATTGGGTTTTTATATTATGATCATTGATTTTTTCAGATTTTTGGCTAACTGAATAACCCATTAACCTAGCATACATGTAAAGGGGTTATATTTTTTTGAAAAAATAAATGTGAAGTATTCTTGGATTTAATAAAGAGAATATTTTTCAGTACAAATATTTTGATTCTACAATATGGAATTTATGGGTTTTCCATATATATTGATGAATCAAATAAGGGACGTTGTTGTGTCCTAATGAAAAAAAGAAAAATTTATTGTATATACATCAAGTAAATTGAAGACTCTCTTATAGATATATCCAAACCATTATCATGAGTTTGATACTTTGATTTTATCTTTGAAAATATAGATACATTATCTCTATGGTTAAAGATTTGAGATATACAAAAATCATAATAGCCTAAAATATATAATCTCACCGAAAGATTGTAAAATGAGACAAAGATAATGTCTTTAGGTACGTAAGTATTATGATTTCTCAATACACTACCATCATGGGGAAAAAATAAGACAGATGTTACATTGAGTAGGAAGGATTACCAAGTTCTAAGCCAATTGAGTATTGAGAAGGATCCTATGTTCATGGATCATGTAAACATGGACATATGAATTTATAAGGATTTGGAGACATCAATCATTTTTCAAATGATTGAAAACCCATATTTATTATATAATATAATGAATTGTAAATCTGATGATGGTAACTTTAAAAATAAAATTAAAGGTGTCAATGTTGGAAATTTAGATGATTTTTTTGTGAATATGGTGTATTAAAATTTTGAAAGAGGCTATGTGTTCCATCTACTCCTGATATAAAAATGAAAATTTTGGATGAGCTCATAATAAAAATTTCCCTACACATCCTGGTAGCACAATGATGTATATAAACATGAATGAGAATTTTTATTAGGATAACTTGAAGTGGTAAATTGTTTATTATGTGTCAAGATGTTTGGAATTTCAACAAGTGAAAGCTATGATGGAGAATCATAAATGAGTCCTAAAGAGAATTAATATTTTTGGGTGGAAATGGGATGAAATTACTATGGAATTATTAATGGGACGAAAAAATGATCCTAGAATTAATAATGAAATATTAGTTATATTTGATCACCTAACCCATTATACACATTTCCATATAATAAGAGAATGTATACATTTCGATCACCTCCCAAGGTTCTTTATTAATGACGTTCTAAGACTTCATGAGTCACCTATATCTATTATTATTTATCAAGATCCTCACTTTATATAGAAATTATAGAAATGTATTTAGAAGGATCATAACATTGAACTTAATTTGAGAACTTCTTACCATCTTTAAATTGATGGATTTTCTTAAAGAACAATTAAAATAATGAAAGAAATGTTGAATTCATGGTCAATCTAATTTGTTGGTATTTGGGATTAGTAGTTACACTTAGTATAGTTTTCCTATAATAATAGTTTCCATTAATATATTAAAATGGGGCCATATGAAGAATTATATGGAAATCGATGTCGTACTATAACTTGTTGGGATGGCGTGGGTGGGAGGAAACATGTAAGCCTATAACTCGTTCAAGAGACGGCGACAAAGGTTATGGTTCTTCATGCTTGTATTAAATCTACTCAAATATGAAAAATAATTATGAAGATAATCATAGAAAATATTTAGAGTTCCAATGCCTCATCTTGTTTTCTTGAAAGTATCCCCATCGATGAGAGTTATATGGTTTGTGAGAGGTAAAATGATCCCCAGTAACATCGAAACCTTTGATATTCTTGAAAGAGTTAGAGTTATGTTTTTATCTTTTGGAAATGAAGCCGAATCAGTCAAAGGTACATGATGTGGTCTATATATTTATGTTAAAGAATAAATGACGGACCAAATGCATGTTATCATATATGATAAAATAGACACAGAACATGAACATTCATTCAATGAAGAACACATCTAGAATCTTGATACTAGAGAGAGAGTAGTGAGAAATCAGAAGACTCTTCTGGAAAAGGTACTCTAGTGAAATCACAAAATGTTTGAGGTAACAAGGGAACCATTGGATCCTATGAAGGAGAAATATCCACATATTTTTAGGAAGTAATACCCCTGGAATTTTTAAAAATAAATTTTTGGATGAGGGAAGAATGTATCACCCCAAGAATTTAAAATACTTTTTTAAAATAAATTTTATTAATTTTAAAAATTTTAATGAATACAATACTAGGTTCAAAAAAAAACTATTTCGTCATGTTTTACACATTCAATTAAACTCTAAATATTTTATTCAATTTAAACATTACATTTATATATTATATATCCTATAATTTTTTTTTCGTATTCTTCCAATATATTTTATTGGCCTAATTTAATCAAAAAACACAATTTTTAGACATAAAATGCAATATTATTCTAAAGGATTTCATTTTGTCTTTTGATGATGAAAATTCAATAAAATTAATTTTTAGAAATGTAATAAATTTTATATTTCAATATAAAAATCATTTTTTAATATTAATGTCAAAATAAGATTAGGTTGAAGATTTGGTACTATTATATTATGTTTCATTTTTTAATGAATTGTGAAAAATACATGATTTAATAGAAAACTTATTTTTCATCTAATTTATTTAGAAAGATAAATAAAATTTTAAATAATTTTTATTGTGATTTTTTTTTAAAATTTTACAAAAATTAATATAATTATGTTCATTGGAATCAATTTCATTTTGAAAATATATATTAAACCACTTCAAACATTTAAACATTTTTACTTTAAAACCCTAATTTGTTTCAACGACTATGATATTAATTGAATATTTATTACTACTAGTTATATTATTAGAATTATGAAAAATGGAATACATGTTTGGAATTAGAACAATTTATACATTATAATAATTTAAACATATTTTTTGACAAAAAATATCAATGATGATAGTGAAAATTAATTACAACAATTAAGGGAAAACCAGCTTCTCAAAAGAAGGAACATAAAATTATGTGACAAAATAACCTCAATTTTTTTTCAAAAGCCATAATATGGCCATATTTTTACTCTATAATTATTTTAATAAAATCAGTTTCATTATTGGATCCACATTTCATGGATAAAACGTGGGTGGAATTCTCATTTCAAATATTTAAAAGAATTCCACTCATCTTCCACTATAAAACGGAACTCAACCTTCCCATTTATTGACACATCTAAATTCCTTTTTATCATCCAAAAAAATCAACAATATAATCCCATAAACCTTCCATTTAACCTTTAAAACACACATTTGGAATAAAGTAATCCAATGGTGTCCTTTGATGAAACTAAAAGGAGTTACCAGAATAAGAGGTTACGTTCTTAAACGATCACTTTTTGTTTCATTTACCTCTCCATCCCATTAATTCCTTTTTTTATCATGATTATATAATAACATCGATATCTTAAATATACTTATATTTTATTATTATAGTAATTCTATCTACACTTTCACAGACATCACTAAAATGGGATACACAATCATCGTTTAGGTCTACAGTGAACTACCACCTCGCAAAATGAGGTCATTTGTTCTTTCATTACCACCATTCATGGTTCCAAATAATGATGAATTTATAGTTGATATATAATATATATTATATATAAAATTTATTTTTTTTATGTCATTATTATATAACTCATATTTTTACGCGTTCAATTTTGTGGGTATATGATAACATCGTTTGTAGACGTGTGAACTACTACCCCCTCAATGTTATTTGATTCATTAACGATATACATGGAATGTATTAATGATGATTATTATAAAAATATGAGACATATATGAAAAAAATATTATAATTTAATGATAATATACTTATATACCATTAATTTTAATTATCTTAATATGACAATGAAATTGATGTCATGTCAATTAGTACATACAACCTATTGTCTCCACGAATGTTGTATTTCATTTAATATCACCACATTTTATGGATTATTCTAAATAATTATATAATTATATATATATGTGATATTTAAATAATTTTTGAAATTCTAAATATGTGGACATCATTATCTTGTAAATAAGAAAAAATATAACAAGTTATAACATACTAAAAAACTATGCAATTAACACCTGAAATAGTGAAAATTATAAAATATTGTTAAAAGACGGGTAATAAGATATAATAAAAGGATAATATATGATATAATAAATATTAATATATTTCTGTAATAATTTATTAACATTTTTAAAACCATTATATATAAGTTTAATGTGTGTTTAACTAAAAAGAAGAATAATGTAACATGTTTCCATCTCACTTTATATATATATGTGATATAAATGTTATTTTCACCACATAATGGTTTTATATGGTGTATATATATTCCCTTTGGTTATATTATATCATTAATAATTTTTTATTCATGGTGTTTAAATTTTTTTAATTTGAATTATCTCATCCAAAGGATTTTTACTTGAAACTTACCTAGTGGTAAAAGCTATTTTTTCTATCTCACTTTTTTTTGGGTTTTTTAGCTTTCACTTGAAAGAATCACCTAATTATGTCCCTTTTATATTGAAAATAACATATATTTTTTATATACATACTATTATATTATGTATATAATTATTTCATAAATCATAAACCAGTTTTACATATGGTTGGTACATGATATTTATTTTACTGACTGGGGAGATATTTGTAAATATGCATCTTCAAATTAGAAGAAATATTTGATGAGGCAAATTATTCATGAATTGAATTGATTATACGATATATGTGGAATGATTTGGGTAGATACGACATGGTTGGGTCCGAGTTACAATTATCCACTCGATGCATCAGTAGTCTAATAAAATGAATCAGTTTGCCAAATCAATTGGGTTTTACCCGATTTTTTATAAAACTTCTTCTGAAAAATCTTGACAATAAAGGTACAATATACCTAAAAAATGGAGTCCAATTATTAATAATATTCATCATTTATATTAGGTTATTATTTATCCATGGTATTTTTTTTCTTTGATATTATCTATGGATATAGTTCATTCCAAGTTTGTTGATTAAATGGAATTTGTTTCACTCACTTACCATTACATATTGATTTCTCCTTCTCTAGTTATATAAGTGGAATGTGTAATTATTTATTTACTATTTAATGATGATTTATTCTCATTGATGAATTATTTCTTCCACTATACATACCCTTATTTAGCATTTTATCTAACCCTTATTTCGTTCCCTTTCCCCGTATTATGAAGAATAAATATTTAAATAAACTTTCAAGGATGATGTTAAATTCATTTTATTGTGTATCTTGTTTTTATTTATATTTAACAATTTAATATTAGTATCCTATATGTAATATAGTTTTCTTAGACTGCTAAACTGATCGGTCTTTTGGGATTAAATTCCTTGTAATACTACCAATGTAATAAAGGCACCAGCTCAAGGATTCTAGGGCCGTGGAACTACAAAATATTCAGAAGTATCATATAAAAATAGAACTAATACTAATTTTTAAATTAATTTATGGTTAATTAATATTAATATTATTTTATAATTTTATATAATTTAAATCAATAAAAAAGTTATATATTTGTATTATTGGATAATTATGATTAATTTTTAATAAAAACTGTAATAGAAAATTACTCATAATAATTTATCAAAAACTAAATAAAAAATATTGAAAATAAAAATTCTAATATTTTCATAATAATAGGTTAATTATAAAAAAATTTAAACGATAATTATTTTTAACATATTATTTTACTTAGTAAATAGAAATAATAAGCTACTAAAAAATAATGTATGTTGATTAATGTTATAAAAACCCATAATTATTATTATTATATAGAAAATATATTTTTAATATAAGAATTATATTAAATTCATAAATATTTTTTATGTGTTTATAAATAAAATTTTAATTTTAATTGTAATTTTTAATATTATAATATGAAACAAAAAATATAATTTAATATTAAGAAAAAATAATATAAATTCATATAATTTAATAAAATAATTATAAATAAAATGGATTCATTATTATAAATTAGTATAAATTATTAAAATTTATATATAACTATTTTAAATAATCATACTAATTTATAAAAAGTAAAATTTAAAATATGAAATTAATTAATATTTCATTTAATGTATTAAAAATTAAATTATTGTAATTATATTTTATTTTCAAAATTTATTTTTGTTATTTATTTTCATATTTTATTATGAAATATTTTTAAATTTTTTATTTTTTTCTAGAGTTTAATTTTTTTTCATTTTTTACAGTTACTTGTGATGAAATTTTAAATTCGTCACAAATAATTTCTTCCATATTATTTTTTATGGAATTATCAATTCACTAGAAATAGTTTTTATAAAGGATTCACATGTCGTCCATAAATAATGAGAAGGAAATTATTTGGGAAGGATGTAATAGTCATTCATAAACATTATGGCCCCATATGAATAATGAAAATGGTTTATTGAAAATTTTATAAATTATGACTTGGATTTTAGTGATGAACTGTATTTGATAGATTCCCATATTAACTATTTTTTCATGAAAACCCATAATATATAACCTGTCTTTTGAAACATTATATTATCAAAGGCAGAGTCAAGATGTTCAACACACCCGACATTAATGAAACTAGTTTACCTAACTCTAACATGTATTGATTATCAAGAATTTGTTTAACTATGGTACAAACATCCCTC
This sequence comes from Viscum album, assembly GCA_963277665.1. Lineage (NCBI taxonomy): Eukaryota > Viridiplantae > Streptophyta > Magnoliopsida > Santalales > Viscaceae > Viscum > Viscum album. The sequence continues at coordinate 169,263,271 of OY728125.1, read as the reverse complement.
AATTCATGCATGTTATCCAAGACTAAATCAAGATAGTTATCGACCATCGGTGTAAAAAATCCAAACCTTATCATACAATATCAATTATCCTGACTCAAACATCGAATGAGTTGGTAGTCATACAGTTGTTTCATGAACCCCTTGAGCCTCTCACTCCTTGCATTGAGGATATTTATCATAAACTAGTGATTATACAATCAATTAAGAAACCATATTCCATGTGGGTGGATTTGAATCATCATCTAGACAACATTATAAGTACCAAATTCCCATTAATCAATAGAATAACATACCTTTAGAATCATCTTATCCACTTTGAATCTCAACATGTATTACTATTTTGGATGCTGGAACAATAGTTAGCATCAAAGCCCAGATGGTTCATGCAAGCAATACAAGGATAACCTTTAATCTGGTAGAGAAATATATACGCCAAATTAATTTATAGGTGAGAATATTTTCATAAAAATATTACTTACCAAGTCAAATCATAATTTATCATAATGGACAATCATTTCCACTAAAATTGTAGAAAATAAAAAAGATTAGCGGGTGACATACATTTTTTGAGGATGTAAAGTATTGAACTATTTCTAGATCATTCAAATTATACAATAATATTGTCCAAAGATTTCCATTGTGAATCATTTGGATAGTCTGTTTAATATATACATTAGTTTGAAATGTATTAGTGTATTTTGAATGTATTCTTCAATGTAAAACTGTTTTGAATATTCCATTTGGAATTATAATTTTTAACCTCATCTAACACCATCATCATAGTGGAAAAAACTAGAATAAAAGAAACTGTAATAATTATTATAATGCTAGATTCATTTCTAGATCCACCCTTTGAGATATATAATTATAATTTTATGCCATTACTTTAGAAAATATAGTATTTGTAGTGACCAAATGAAAATATATAGTATTTAATGAATTTTGAAATTAACAAGAATTAAAAATATGGAAAATTAGGCTTTTTGTATTGTAATATATCAAGCCCCATGGTATTTCATAACCACCTTAGATGAGGACCTGATTTTATTTCCACACATAAAAATGCTTAATGAGGAAGGGTTAAGTGATTAACTCAACAACTTTACATACTGTCAGATGTTGGGATATATTATCTAATACTTCTTCATCTTCAAATAATGTCTATGTAAAATGATTGATAGTGGAAAATTTAATCTTTATAGTCCCACAAATCATGTGGATCATGTATCTGCTACTCCCCAGAGGAAAAAAGAAATTTTATAGTAGGTATCAAGTAAATTTTATTGATTTTTGATAACATAAAGACTATAAAATTATTCAGTCACACACATCTTATCTTTTCGGAATGATTGAATGATTCGAACATGACCTCAGTTCCCAGAAAACTATTGAAAAAATTTTTATCTTCAAAGCCTACTAAATACACGTGGAACCAACTCCAAGGGAGAAACATGAAAGATGTTGATACAAATTTATTTCCTATATTACATTGAACTATTTTTTAATTCATACCAACAACATTGGGATGATGGGAAATACCCCACCAAATGGAGTTCTCATCTAATTAAGAACCAAAATATGGCTCTACTAATTACATCCGTAAATAGAATCCATCATCGATGAAGAAGACAATTATGATCCAGAGATCCCTACCCAAAAATATTGTAGGTGGTTGTAAAGGCCTAGGACGGCAAGTCCATTAGAGACCATCACATCGATTAATCACTGTAGTATAAATCATGTATGTGGATGAAACTTAAAGGAAAATGGTCCACTATGATAAATAAGACAATCAATATGATCTCAATTGTTCCATGTATCATACTACATCAATCATATTCATAAGAATATTCGATTAAATGAAACCATCCTTTCAACCTTAGGATGTGGAATGGTTAGTTCATCCTAAAATACAAATAAAAAAAAACAATTCTCTATTCATATTAACCCGGGGGGTTATCATTGATGTTGAATTAGTATCCCAAGAGCCATGTTCAATAAAACTCACATGGAAGAAATCAAAATCCATTTTCTAACAAATATGATGCTTTTATGCACCAATTTGGAATCCTACAAGAAGATTAGTCTTTGATTCCATTTATTATTGGGGGTTTTTCTAAATAATGACTCACTTATTTATTTATTTTATAAAACCAAATATAAATCATATAAAAATGATATTTCATAAGATTATATTTATATTTTTATGTTTATATATAATGATATGTGATAACTAAAAAACTAAAATTATAAATATATTTACGAATATATCATGGAATAAAAATCTAATAAAATATTACTTCCATAATATTTTGATGCACTATAGAAGTTCTAATCTAACTCATCACTAGATAAAGCGCCATGTTGATTTCATAAAAATATGAGGATTTTTTTGATATAGTTAGAATTGGTATCTAGTTTTGTGTAATTCAACCATTAGAGTTTATTTAAATATTTCCAGTAAATGAAGTCTCATCTATTGAATTTGAAGTATATATGTACATTGCATATGAATTTATATGAATCGTGCATTCTAAATGTTTTAGTCTATTTAAAAACTGTTCAATTTATTTTTTTGAAGAGTTCTTCTGAAAAGTATAATTTTTATTTTTGATTTATTTTTAAATGAGATACTGCTGTGTGTGGTTATCCATATAAATCTATTAGTATTTCCACTGTATTAGTTATTTTAGTGATCCCATGTGATGGAGTGCTTCTGAGGATAAGAATGCCTAGGAAACTTTGATCATCTAATCGACAGCTCCTATGGATACAGAGAAGGTGCTCAAGTAACTTTTTTGTGAAGTGTGGTGCTATCAATAGGTATAGGAAAAGTGTTTCGGGGATAAAAAAACAAACCATCCAATATGTACAAAATTGGCAATGACTGATAATTTCTAAAAAGTCAAGGATGTTTTATATCAAGTCTATAGTTATTCATTTTACAATGGTTTAAATGTTATATTTTTATGAATATACATTTAATGTACTATATGGTTAATAAAAAAATAGTCAACTTTTGGTTCCATGTCTACAGTTGTATTGTTTCATGAATTTTAGTTTATTTAATTTATATTCTAGTTGTTGTAATAAATTTTGTTTAAGGTTTCAGTACTTAAAAACATTTTTTGTATTCTAAATTACCAATCACATTATTTTTTATTTACTAATGTTATATAAATTTTGAATATAATTTTGTCACATTAATCCTTGAATTAATTGTATTTTATAAATACATCAATCATTGAACTCATCAGTATTTCAAAAAACCATTCATATTAACACTTGAAGTGGATGAAAACTGTATGTTAATTTGTTAAACTATAAATCACCACCATTTTTATCTAGCATACCATGGGATGAAATTTTTTATCATTATAGTAACTATACAAATTATGAGATTATTATATTAAGTTTCAATTTCCATTACATTATCATATTTTAAACCTAGTTTCCTTACACTAACAATGTTGTTAGAGGTCATGTTTTATTTTTATTGAAGGAGTACCAATTAGAAAACATGAAATCATAAAACATCACTAACCACCATTTATTATGGAGCTTAGTATGATTAATGTCATGATCTTATGAAATCCTTGATTTTTTAAAATAGGAGTTTAATTTTTTTGGATGATGATAAGAAAAAATAATGTTTTGAAGAAGGATATTATTCAATTCTCTCATAATGAGAAACAAGAATATAAAGAAAATAATTATGTTAGTTAACATTATATTGTTTTCAATGATAAAAATATTTTGTTATATATCCTAATGTGAAATGAAAAGTAAAATTTGGAATAATTTGGAGATAACCAACTTTATAACTACAAAAATTTTAGAAACCTGTAGAGCTATTTTTAGTGCTGAATACCATTCTTTTTAATTTATACTTGGATGAAAAATAAATCAAATGTAGAAAATATTTATGAAAATACGCAGTAACTTATAATACATGGGTGAAAAAGAGTTATTAAAATATAAACTCATTTAAATTATTATAAAAATTTTGACTAAATATTTTGGGACTAAGTTTATAATAATCAATGATATTTTTTTGACAAAGTTATTTCTAAATTAATTAATTGGATACATTATTTAGTATAAGAGTACAAAAATGAGATGTTGAAAAAGGGAAATATAAATATGGTGTATCATTTTAAAAAAACTTCTGGAAATAAGAATCCATTTACTTTTAATATTTTTAATACAAAATATAACTATATTATTTCAATGATAAAATGTTATCATTTAGATTCAAGTAATTTAGAAGGATACAAAAGTGGAATTTAGAAAATTGATTAATGGACGAATAACATTATCAATAATTAAAACATCATAAATGTTCATTGGAAATAGATAAAAACAATAAAGTCAATATTGAATCTTCATAAGTTTTATGTTATGATCATGAAGAACAATTTCATACTAGACAAGAATTTCCTAAAATGAAGAAGAAAAACATAAAGGTATGAATTTATTCTAAAACCAATGGAATTAAAAAATTTATTACTTTTGATACATGGATTTCTAGTGAAAGTAACACAACTTTAGATAATTTGTCAATATAATGTGGAAAAGAAATCTAGAAAATATTAGATATATAATCAATCATTTCAATAAATGGAAAATTATTCATGGGAAATATTACAGTATAATCACTCACAAATTTATTTTTGGATTATTATTTTTTTATAATATTGATGATTATTACTAAACATCATTGGAAGATAGAATAGATAAACCATTGGAATATGAAATTTTCATTTAATTAGAAGATAAAGAAACAATACTTATTATAATTGAAATAACAAAACATGTAACTCTTATAAAAAATATAAATAATAAACTAAAACCCCAATATGATTTGATAGAAGAAAAAATTATTAAATAAAATTAAAAATTAAAAAAATTAAATATCGAAATATAAAAATAAGAAACTAAATTATATTTTGAAATTATTCATTAGATGAAATAAGCTGATCATAAGTTGGTTGGTTAGAAATCTGACGAAAAAAATAAAAATTCGATAGTCATAAATAAATATGAAGATTTTTTGCTAGGGAATATTTTATTTAAGTGTATAAAGATAAATAAATTTTTTATTAAATATAAAATCAATTTAAAACTTATAGATATTCATGTGGAGTAATTTTCAGTTCAAATAACCATATTTTCTATCAAACTATTTGTTAGTAAAATTGAACCTTTTTTCGTACAAAAATTAAATGAGGAGGCCATAGAAGGAAACATTATTCTTCAAAAAAATACTATTTTTTTGTTTTAAAAATTATTTATTCCATATAAACTAGTAGTTATAAAACCCCATTGGGTTATAAAGTCTGGGGTTTTAAGGATTTAATTTTTTAACATAAATGTATAAAAACAAGAGTGGGCACCAACTAGATAAATTTAACTTTTTTAAAAAATGAATATGATTAACAGCAATAGAAAAAATGGAACATGGAAAATGGTTTTTCTATATGTATGACGTGAAATGTTTTTATATATAATTTTGGATTCTATCTGAATCAAAAAACATAAATAAATTTTAAATAAATCAAATATTCAAATCTAAATGTATATGAAAAAGTATCTTATTGTCAAATATTTATGATTATTAAACATATCAAATATTTTAATTTAACTATTTTGAAAATATTAACCTTATATTTTATCCTTTTTTGATAGATGTTTTTAAAAAAAGTGTTCCTTGAACTATCATGGAAAGAGGAAGATCACACATTATTTATAAAATATTACTTCTAAAGGGTTTAATTTTCTAATCTATATCATTAAATATTTTCAAATGTTATTTTTATGTTTTTAGTTTATAGGGAGGTCATTTTAATTTCTTTTATATTACTTAAATTTGGGGTAGTTTTTACTACTCATTAAAAATTTATTTTTTTCTTTTCAATTCAAAAAAAATATAAATTTAATTATTATAATAATATATATGACTTATGTTTTAGAATTTCATTTTCTATGAAACATTTTTATAATTACATGTATATAAAATTGACGTTTTATATGGAAGAAATATTAAATAATTATTTAATTACTGAAATCTCAAGGACTTTCGTATTGCATTTATATTTCTAATGAAATAATTAGCACCAAATGTATCTTTATATAGGATCATTAGAAGAAGATATGAAGAGAATATATAAAGATTAATGTCTTCCATGGTAAAATATTTAGATCAATGGAATTAGATAATGAACTTCCCCTGATCATTGGTGAAGATGGTTATGTTCAAAGTATGATAATGTATATTTATATATTATATTATATTGAGATTTTTGATAATATCCATAATACTATTGTAGAAAGTGAAGATCAACTAGATATCACATTTTCAAAGAATCATGTCATATATATGATATATGGTCAAAATAGAAGTGATGTAGAAAAATTAAATAACATCATCTATTATAAAAAGATTTTTTTATGGATAGAAGTGATATAAAACTTTCAAAATAATATATAACATATGATCAGACAATTATAAAAATGAAATAAATTTATAAATTTTTAGTGTATATTTTCTCTTTTATCATTTCTACTAAAATCTGTTCTAAAACTCAAAAGGAGGGGGTATTTATATTAGTATTATTATTATTATTGTTTTTAATTTTTGTAGATTAATATATTTTATCTTTCTCTTATTAATTACATTTAGGCGAAAGAAAAAATATTTTATGATTAATAGAATTATTTTGTGAATAAATTCTAAGGTCAAGGTATTATTTTTTTCTTTAATGATATTTTCTAAATCGTTATTTCAAAATAATGGGGGATAAATTATCGATTAATAAGACTAAATTCATATGTCATTTAAAACATTGTTGCTTTTCTAATAATCATACTCATTTTGTTCTTTCTAAAAAGTGGAAGAATATTGAGGAGTTTTCTGAATCAATGAATCACTTATTTCATTGTTTCAAAAATCATAATAACCATGATATGAAAATGATCTTACATTTGTTTTTTAAGTTGTAATACTTATACTGAATTAACATATGGTAACTGAAATACTAAAATTATAATTTATTTTTTGTATTTTTTGAGATCTAAAGATACAATATCACACTCCTTCCATAAAATTTTAAATTGTTGTAGAGGTATTGAACTAACTCATATGTTGATGAAGCAACATGTTATGTTTATTAAAATATGAATAATTTTTATTTGATATTATTGATACAGATCTTTAGTTTAGTGGTATTCAACAATTTTATTTTGTGACAATGTTTCCTATAAATTAATTCACACCACAAGCATTAGATGTATATATGTATAGTGCATACATACTTATGAGAATAGACGATTCTAAATTTTCTATTCATTTTGAATATTTTATATTACATGTTTCCAATAGAACTTTTGATTAGTGTAAATCTTCTTCATGAGTGTTTCTCAAAGGATATACCATTATTTGAGGTTTTTTATAATTCTCTTAGTATATCTATTTTATTTGTTGTTTTTTGATCCTATGGGTTTGAGGGATTCTATGGATTTGAATACAAAAGAAAATACATTAATCTAATCTAGGTATTCCTTGGCTAGTAAGAAAGATGTGTAGTACATATATTATGAAGTAATATGAGATACAAATAGGTAGAGTAGAGGACATATGAGTATAGGAATAAATACACTCTGATAGGTATAAAATCTTGGATACTGTAAGACTTGTTGAAAGTCATGGAAACCCAGATGAATAATAAATGTCAACCATTCACTTTGGTTTAAAAGTGAGGTTTTTATAAATATAATTTTAAATTATTATTTTGTTTGATAATCATTATTCCATGATTTTGTTTCTAAACATTATTTGTATTCTACCACACATTTATGTTTAATTATTTCCTACTACATTTGTTTTAATATAGTTTTTTAAAGATAAATTTATTTAATATTAACAATGTTAGTTTAAATAACTAATCACTTTTTTATCTTGGTATATTTACATTTAAATACCTTATATAATACTAATATTATAATCTTTTACTTATTTAGTATTTCGAAAATCATTCCATTCTTTTAGATCAAAAATATTTTGATGAAATGACTATATTATTTAGTGAAGAGGAAAAACATTTATGTTTTCTTTTTAAAATAAAATTCTACCCGAGATTATTTTATTTCCCGTCACACCTTTAGGTAAAATTTATCTCTCTGAAGAACCAATCAATTATATTATAAAGCTATTGTAATCCCACATGAATTTATTACTAAAGTGTCTTCAACAAAGAGATAATATTTAGAAATGGGATAAACCAAATTCTATATAGTTCAATCCATTATGGAGAAATAATATGGATATTTTATACATAGAAGAATATTTCCCTTATATTTATCTCAAAATCCTGGTGATATTTCCCCTCACTTAGACCTCATTTACATCAATTATAAAATTAGCTTCAGCTAGATTCAATCCTTTTATTTTTTTTAAATACAATGAATATAACTTGTATCCTAATAAATGAATGTTATTGGGGAATACTAAGAGATATTAGAATCACCTTGAATGATTTAGATTAAAGGCCCAATCTTGGGACCTCATTTCTAACATAACAATTTATTTTTCTATGTTAGTAAATGATTTTAAATCCCATTTTCTAGAAATCCTTGAATTCACAAGTGTGTATCCCTACCCGATTCATGTTATCAATTCTAAAAATATTCCAATAATGGTATGGTGAGGGTATTTTATGGAGATTGACCCCCTTTTTAATCTAGAGTGTTCCAATACATTGATACATGGAATTACAGGAGTAAGGGGATGTTTTGATAGTGGGTGATATAGACCAAACATGAAGAATAATCATCAATTATTACATCATGTATATTGAATGTTGTGAATGGTATTTTACTACCAAAATAGTGTTAATAATACTATTTAAACTAAAAAAATGGAAATTTATTTATATATTTTATCAAATAAACATGTTATAGAATTATTGAGCAATAAGAAGAAACATAGTATACTATGAATGCAATTTTAAACATATGTCTTATCATCTAATAAAATCATACAGACTACACCCACATGATTCTTGTATATTATGTTACGGGGTCCCAAAATAAATGAGGATTATTTTCATAACATTTTCAATCAATGATCTAGATAAGAGGATATAATGAGGACATACCAACCAATTGGAATACTAAATGTTTTAGTCTCTTTGGGATTTTCATCTCAGAAATAAAATGTATTTGTTTCTCTAAATGAAATTATTATAAATGAATACCATTTTATCTTGTACTTTGTAGTACTCTATGTTTTTATGAATTTATTTTTTTATTCAATCAATTTACGTTATTTTATATCATGCATGACAAGGAAAACTGTGTTTATCTTGTGTAACACACAATATTTTGTTTTAATGAACCACAATAAACTATTCATATTATTATTTAAAATTATCCATTATAAATATTTTGTTAAATCTAGATTTATGAATAATAACAATGAAAATTTTTATTTTAATTATTAATGTTTTATATAATGAAAACATTTTGATAAAAAATAATTAATTTCTGGAAACATCTTTATATGTTTTGGAAATACTATTTTCTCAAAAATGTGTTTTTATTTATTTTTACGAACAACAATTATATTATTTTTTTCCACTATTATAAAAATAATTTTATAAAATAAAATTAATTTTTGAAATTTATATATGAAAATTAACTTACATTGAATTTTTTGTGATACTTCTGAAGGGAATAATTTGTCAATTAATATTGAAAAATACTAATTTATATCGAAAAATTCATTTTCATTTATACTATTTATATTGTTTATATTGTTTTAAAATAGTTTCATAACTAACAATACTTCAATTATATATCATTTATAAATTTTTATGTCACTGGAATAATTTTTATATTGAATTGTGATACCAAATATTTGTAAAGAATATTATTTATCTCTTTGAAAACCTCCAGTCTCACCACATCTACAAAATTAATTTTTAATAAAATTTTAGCACATAAATGAGTGTAATTTGAAAAACAGGATTCCATATTTGGAATATATAATATGTTCAAATTAAATTTTTACCATAATTAAAAATAAAATTAGATGAAATTATTTACCATGGTTAATGTAAAATCGGTTCATCGAGGGGTTAAAATAAAATGATATGGGATAAAAATGACTGAAAACATGACCAAAACCCATTGTATGAACACATTTCAAAATTTTCTATTATATTATAACAAAAATTACATTTTGGATCCTTATTCATGATAAAAACGTGGTTACACCTTTTTTTCAAAATATATAAGTGTGTTCATCACCTCACTTATAAAAAGACACCAAGTATCCTATCCTCTTCATACATTCAAAACCCTTTGGATGGGCCAATAGCTACCATAATATATTATTTACATACATCCTATCATCTTAGAGGACTTATTATTGTAATTATTCCCTTTTATTATGGTTTTAGGTATAAACCTCTGTAGGCTCTTTGAAAAAAAGTTAAATTTATAAATTTAAGTTTTTTGTTTTATTTCATCATCAACCTCATTAAATTATATTTAGAACATACTAATAATAATTTCCATAGTATCATAAATATACTATGATTTTTTATTTTATGCTATGTATCTAAAACCTTCTGATATTCCTTCAAATGTGTTATGAAATGATCATCATTGCCTATGAAAAACTACCATCTCATGAACCACTGTCATTAATTTTTGTAAATTATCACCTCCCAGAACTAGATATAATGGATGATTTATTGTTTATATATTATAAATGTGATATTATTATTCATCTAGAATCATTATATCTTATATTATATCTTATTTTCCATTCTGTGGGAATATAATAACAACCCTCATGTATAGGGCGGAGTACTACCCTTTGAAGCGATGTGATTTGTTCATGGTTTACAAATAAGATAATAACGATGGGATTAATGAAAATATGTTATATATATTTCATATAAATGATTCTGTAAAATTAATATATTATTTTACTTTATTTATTTCAATTTTTCATAAAATTTAAACAATGTTCAGGCAGACGTACAACCTACCATCTCCATTAACAGTGAATTTCATTTTCAATAGCTACCTTTTATGGATCAACCGTAATACATGTATAATTAATACATAGGATATTTCTATTAATTTTAATTTTATCTAGATTGTGTAACTACAATAAATGTAATAGAACCAAAAATACAAAATTAATACATACATGAAGAAAATAAAGCAATTTCCCGAAAATTATCTTTAACTTGAAAATGTCAATAAATAAGAAATATAAGGAGAAAATTACATCATATATTGTATGATATATATATATATATAATATTAGTTTGGTAAATTGTTTAAAATTAACTTATATTTATTATACAGAAGTTTATAATGTATATGAAGGATGTCAAGACTTAATGTAATGGATTTATAAGATCTCTTTTATTTCAAGGAGACATATGAAAAATCAATACTCATTTATTATGATTGGTGAGCATAATTACCCATTAAAATATTATCATGAATTTACATTTTTCATTATATTTAAATTTAAATTTTATTTTATGATTTAATGGGGCTTGCGATTCAGAACATAACTAAAGAGGTAATGGATTTCTATCTTAGTTTGATTGAGACAAAATCTATATTCACCACATATTCCTCAGATATAGTTTATATAATAACCATGAATATAAATTCATTAATATTAAACAAAAAATTATTGTGATTACATATAGATTACAATATCTCTCTTTTATAGGCAATATATTTAAAATGTTACCAATGTGGCAATGGTTTTATGTTACAATCTCATCATTTATTGGGAGTATTTAGGATTAAGTCCCCAATACTAAAATATTATGATATAAATCTTAATAGTTCTCAATAAATTTATTGTCCTCTATTAATTAATCACATTTTAAAGTAATATTACTATTTTCACACTATTGGGTTCTTAAAATAATTAATAATAATGACCTATGGTTTTTTAGATGACATAATTATCAATATTGGAATTTTAACTTATTTTAAAAATTATTCTTAATGTCATTTTCCAAATAATTATTGTTTTTTATTAAATGAAAATGTGAAAAGATTCATTTTTTTGACATGAATGGTGTGAAAATTATTTCCCACTGTAATTACCATCCAATGATTTCATGAATCCCTGTTAACTGTTCGAATTTATTTTCAACGAAAATATTATCTTGAAAATTTGGAAAAATATTAGATTTTAAATAAATTATTTCAAAAAGAAATGTATTTTGAAAACTTTTTATCATTAAAAACGTTTATTAAATTTTGGATATGCTATTTTTATTATCAATAGTTTTTAAATTATTTTTTAAGATTTTTTCTGAAAAATAAATTCTGTAAGATTTTATAAAATTTTAGTTTTACAAAGTGATTTTTTTGAGAAAAGTCATTTTCCTTAAGAAAAATTCCATTTGATTTATCTTTAAAAATAATATTTTATCTAAGATAACATAATTTGATGTAACTTATTTTTTACTAGTTATATTATCCAAGGATATAATAATTATTCTTCATCTTATTTTTTATGATGATAATATCTTTATGAAAGCTATTACTCCTCCATGGGTAATACCATTATAAAATTCATATGAAACTAATTTATTGTTACACGAGTCATACCATATTAAAATAATTATGAATCCTGATAATTTTTCCATAGGATATTCTATTATTAAATTATTATGAATCCTTATTATTTTTCAATGGGTTATGCTATGTTAAAATAATGAAATGATTATGAACATTGTCTTTTTTCAACATATTATGATATAATGAATTTTTTTTGTAATGAATTTCATTTCATGGATTATAATATGATGAATGTGTTATAATCTTGTTTCACAGATAAATATGACATTAATTATATGACGGCTGGGACCTATCTCTATCTCTAATGAATTGGTTAAAGATTTATGTCTCATGAGATATACAAGGAAAGAATAGGAAGTGAATCCAGTTCATTAAGGGAAAATGTGTTCTATGATGGCATTGGGACTAAACCATGAAATCATTTATGGATTTGTTATTAAAACCATTCCCATTTGATATCCTTCATGGTGATCATTGAATAATATTGAAGCAGTTTTCTTTATTTATTTTACTTCCACAACTACATGTCTTATGCCTATGTTATTCCCTCATGGATTGTGTTCTTTTATTTCATTATGATTCATGTCTTATGAACATCCAAAATTTATTAAATGTATGAATATTTTTATCTTAGATATGAAAGGTATATGTTTCAAATGTTATTTCCATATTATCATAACCTTATTCTCATTTAATTGTTATTTGATCATTGATATCTCAATTTCTCAACCTTTTTAAGCATCCAATCTCATCTTTTCTTATGTTTCCATTCCCAATGTTATGAAGAAAGGTTTTAATTAGGTTATGTTTTTGATGAGTAATAAAGGGGAAAATCATTATCAGAGATTATTAATATCGACCACAAAATAATAAAATGTGTACCTAGTGTCCAATGAAACATTACCTTTATGGTCCTCAGGTGTGTGTTTTTGTAATGTATTGAGTATTCATATAAGATCATGTAATATCAATATATGAACAAATTGTATCTCTATATATTTTATCATATTAAACGTTTAGATAAAATTTGTAAACAAGTATTATAAAACATTAGTGATATCTCTATGGCATGTATAAGTATAATTCTATGTATGAGACAAACTATAAGAAAATTTCCTAGAATGTTGGTAAAGGATATAAAGAGTGTATTACATTAAATTAAATCAATTTATAGATAATACAAGTGGGTATGGCTCTAACACAATGGTATATGTGAGTAACAACCCATAAAGGGGTTCATTGATCTGGACTCGATCATCACATGGTGCATGAAAATGGGCATTATTCGACACCTTTTTTACACTCCTGGGTGATATGCTTTAGAAAACCACCAAATCATCAAGAAAAATTTTAATTTATTTAAATCTATGATCTTTATGAATGACTGAGGATAAACTTAAGGTGATATATATTTAAAGGATGGTGTATGTTCTATACATCATATAAGTGATTTTTTATTATTGTTTGGTTCCCCACTAGGATTATTTTTTCATACACTATGATTTTTGGTATTAGTCAATGGTTGGAACCTATAGGAAACATGTTAATATGGAGTGCGATGGAAAATAAATTATTTCCATCCTAATCATCCAAATGATAAGTTTTTTGGAAATAAAAATATCCTTATTATTATCACACATATTTATTAATCCATGAATCATATTGAACCTCCTAAATAGAAAACAAGAGAAAAACCTTCTACCGGTTCCATTATAAGAAAAAATCAACCACCATTCATTAGATCCTCCTATATTATTGTTGTTGAGATATGGATAGATACCACTTAAAATATATTTTCCATTATCCAATTTTTAAAAAATGAAATTTTCATTTTTTTTTCAATCATTCAGAAGTTGAAGTTGTTTAATGGTGTACTCTCATCAAGAATAAAGGGAAAGAGATGAAATTGACTCATTGTATGGGACTGATTTCAAGAAAAATCATTCAAATAACTATATCCAATGTATTCATTGAATGAATATGGGGAATGATTTACCTAAGATAAAGAAAAATAAAGATGATTTTGTAGCTACCTGTGAGGAAAATTTTACAATACATACATGTTATTCTTATAGTGTCAATATCCAACATTAATGTAAGGTTGATTGATTCTTTAGTCTCTTAAAACTTGGAATCCAATGAAAATTAGAAAAAAGTGACTTCTCTAGCTATTAATATATTGTTCAATGTAAAATCATGTTTGAAATAGAGGTTGGAGTTATGTATCAGTATAATGGTTTGGATAAGAAGTAAAAAAATTTATTCGATAGAAAATCCTAAAATGATGGAGGGAAGAAGATGATATTTCATTTATGATCATAGAATGGGAAGGATCATTGAGGAAATTATTTTAATAGGACTAATATATTTTTTATGTGATAGAATGATATTAATATAGTATTTTATTACTAATGTAATAGAATGAAGTTAGATAATTATGTGAACAGAGATAATGTTGCAAATAATGCACCACAAACACACTAGTGATTTTAATGAAAGGAGTATGAGAATTATACTAACCAATTCCCATATCTGATGGTTAATGACAATCATTTACATCATAAACCTGTTAATCCAAGATTAAAAGTGAAATATAATGAGATCCATATTTTAGAATAATGGTGGGACAAGAATGTGATGAAATTTACACATACATTCCTTTATAGAACCTCTAATTCCATATGTAAATCTTGATCAAAATATTGTTTCAAATCTGATCAATTTTATAAGTTTATCAAGATTCCACAGAAACAATTAGATGTACAGTTAATAGTGAAAACCTATAAGGATACAGTTATCACATCACTTGTATTTGAGTCCTCTCTAATTGAAATTTAGGGGAATGTTATTCCTAAAAATATTGTCATTATTTCCCTCTTTAAATTAGATGTCATCGTAGTTTGGTATTCAATTTCTCAACATAAATCCCACATCAATTTTTGAGGATTGGAAATCATGATTGCTATTCCAATGAAAAATATGACCATATCTCAATTGTATGATAAGTATGGAATTTTAATGCTTGTCACATCTATTTTTTGGGTAATTAATCCCCTGAAAAGTATTGTTTATCTCAGATGGTTGTAGATATCTAAACATCGTTGCTCTGCCTATTTTATGGGAATTTTATGATGTCTTTCAAGAAGAGTTTCTTAGACTTCCACTGAATCATGAAGATGGGTTTTCAATAAAAATCATACCCTATGACACACTAATTTTATAGACACCCTTTAGAATATACTCATTTGAGTTGTATGAATTAAAAAAGAAACTCAAGGAGAACCTTAATATGGAATTCATTTGGACAATTTTGTCACCTTGGGGTGAACCTGTTATTTTATAATGAAATACATATCGATGGGACTCTATATTGAGTATCGGGTGATGAAAAATATGATGATCATGAACATGTATCCAATACTAAATATATATGACCAATATAATCTAATTTGTAGATATCAATACTTTTCTAAGACTTACCATCATGTTTGAATCATGAGTAGTGGTTCATGAATGAGTATATACCCAAGGAAATATTAGGTAAATGTTTTGGACACTGGGAATATATAGAGATTCCATTAAGCCTTACTAATTCCACCACTATCATTATCTATTTATTTAATAGAGTCTTTTGATATTTCCTTGATCAATTTATGGAAGTATTTATAGAATTTTTTCTTTTCTGTTCTAAGTGAAAATAAGAAGCATAAAGGTAACTTGAGAAAATTAAAAAATAACCTAAGGTAGGAGAAACTATATTCAATATTTAAAACATTAGAATTTTTAATACAAAGGTTTCCATTTTGGGTCATATTATCTAATTAGAGGGTACATAGGTAGATCCATTAGTGATGGAGTCTATTGAGAATTGGAATAAACCAATAATGCAGACTGAGATCAAACTTTTTCATTGATTATGTGAATATTATTGAGGTTTTTATGATAATTTCTCATGAAAATATAATAGACTCACTAGGTGAACTCGGAAGGGAGAAAGGATCATATAGAAAGATGAATGTTAGGAAACTTTCAAGTAACTAAAGAGATGTTTAGTTACTGGTCATATTATTACATTACCCTACAGTGTAGAAGGGTTTGTAATATTTAGTAATGAATCCAAGAATGGATTAAGATGCTTTATTATGAAATATGAAATGAATAGTGATTATGCTTCAAGACAAATGAATTTTCATGGGAAACATTACCCAGATCAGGATTTGGAATTAAATGCGATAATGATTCCATTAAAGATGTATAGTAATTATCTTTGTGGGGAAAGGTGTGATAAATATACCAATGAATATATTATAAAGTATATATTCACATAGAAATATTTTAATATTAAATAATGAAGGTGCTTATAGGGTATTAGAGATTATGATTGCTCAATACATTACTACCATGTGAAATTGAAAAAGATGGATGATTATTTTTGTATAAAGGATCATGGTGAATTATCAATGAAAAAGATTTCAAAAGATAAAATATTATTGTATTTTTAAAGGATTTATCTATGGAATATGGATGAGGAGAAATATTATTTTTCTCAATATAGTGATAAACCATCTATTGTTTTAAATATTAAATAGGTGTGAAAGGAATATGTAGAGTTGAAAAAGCAAGTTAGAAATGTTCAATGGTTTAACCATGATCATGATGAAATGATAAGGTTCAGAAATTTTTTATGTGTTTAATCCTTTCCATATTTAAATAAGGAGTTTTTAGAGTAATATAATAGTTATTAATTATTTATTTGTCCTGGATGTAGGGAGATCTATATAAATTTGAAAGACTATTTATTGTTGGATGGATTAAATAGAGATATCTCGGATTTTGTATCACATGGGCTTGGTATTTAAGAATATTAAGCATGGGATACAAATCTATAAGGGGATGTTACATCCATTGTGCATACCATAATTGTAATCATAAAACATCACAATGGAGTTTTTTCATTAAACTCCCCAAAATGTCTAAATGGATAATGATATATGAGTGGTTTTCCATCACCTTACAAATTTATCACACTTCATCAAAAGTAAATAAGAATTATATCTTGACCAGTGTGTCGTAATATACATTAAGGTAGTTGTAATGATACATGGATTTTAAATTTTCATTTTATCCGATCATCATCTATGGTTTACCTTGATGTTATGGTGAAGTCTTCAACATTATTAAGATATGGAGTTACATTTTTTCACTACATGTCATCCTCAGAAAGATGTTCAGTCTGAGAGAAAAATTCTAAACACATATGATATTCAAATATCTTGTTTTATGGATATAAATGGTGGTTGGAATCAACACATTCTTATAGTTGAGGTTTTATATAACAATAGAATTCACTTGATCATTAAAATGGATCCTTATAAATCCCTCTATCGAAAGAGGTGTAGAGATACATCATGTTGGAATGAAGTTGGATAAATAATGATATTTGAACTTGAGACAGTAGAAGAAATGTTAAAGATGATTAGATTCATTCAGAAACATGTCATGGATGAAAAAATTTGTCAAAATATTTATGCTAATGATCACAAGAGTGATATAGAAATTGAGGTTGGTGAAAATGTGTTTCTAGTATTTTCTATATGGAAGAAGGTAATGAGATGTCAAAAGAAGGAAAATCTAATACTTAGGTATATTAGTATATTTGAAATAGTTGATTATATTGGGATGGTATCCAATTAGTTTATTCTTCAACCAATCCTCTCTCAATTTCATAATGTCTTCCAGGTATCTCTCAGGAGGAAGTATATACCTAGTCATTCACAAATACTGAAGGCATAGGTCATACCGCTAGAGCATGATATTTCTTATAAGGAATACCTAGTAGTGATTCTGGATCATACTTAAGAGGTTATACAATAATATACCATTCACAAGGAAAATGATTTATAGATAAACTAGAAGTTTGAATAAGCAATGTGGGAACATGAGGAAATTATTAGGCAGAATTTCCCACATTTTTTTATATCAGAGTAAAAACAATTTGTGAGGAAATTAATTTTAATGGGGGTATAATGTAACACCCAGATATTTTATTATTATTTTTAATTTAAATTTCATTCGTATCTTTTGTTACATGCAACACAGAGTTTAGATTGTGTTACACATAAAAATGAGTTTTAACAAACCTAGAAAACCTTTTAATATTGTTATTTAAATGTAAATAATATAACCTAGACGTTAAAAATAGAAATATATTTAATAAAAAATATTTTTAAAATATTACATATAATGGATTTATATAATTAAAACATATTGATAAAAAATACATATTTTTTTGTAACATCTTTATGTGTTTCAAAAATACTATTTTTTTAAAAAAAGGTGTTTTTCATTTCTTTTTATGAACAATAATAAAACTAATTTTTTTCACATTCATAAAATTAATTTGATAAAATAAATATAATTTTTAAAATCAATGTTTCTAAATTTTCTTGGAGTGATCTATTTGGATTTATCTAATAAGAGTAAATTTGTAGTGAATAGATAAGAATACTGGTTTTAATTCCAAACAGCTTGTTTGTTTCATAAATATATTAGGTCCGTTTTTTGTAAAAAGGGCTTAAAAGTTAAACTACAAAAATTATATATCAATTTGTAAAATTTAATTCATTATTATCATTTTAATGTTTAATTTTTATATAACATGTTTTCAAATATTTTTTTCTTTTTTGAATTTGAAAACTCGATTTCTCATTGCATATATGAGGTTAATTTTAAATTAATTTTTTTTAATTATGAGATTGTAATTTAGAGAATTGGATTCCATATTTTGTATCAAAACAGTTTATTTTATCTAATAAGGTAAACTTATTGTTTTACATAGTTAACAGTAACAATGGTAAAAATTATTTCCCACGCTGTAGGTAAAAATAGATTTACCAGGGGTTAACATAAAAATAGGTAAGTCATATAAATGACCCAAAACATGTCCAAAACCCAATTTATTTCAATATTAGGTCTTATAAATTCATGTATTGATAGTGTTCTATTTTTGGATCTTGTGTTCATGATTAAAATGTGGGTACACCTTTTTCATTTAAAAAAATAAAAAGTGTGCCCTCACCTCACTTATAAAAGGACACATGCTCTCCTCACCTATTCAGAAATTCAAAAATTATTTTTTAGTAAAATAAATAAACAATTATCTTCTTTAATTACCTAATATCATTCTATAATCATTATTTTTTTTAGTAATACACATATTTAAGGCTTTATGTATAATCCTTAGAGGCTCTTTAAAGAATAGGTAAATTTTTATATATGAATTTTTTTTTATTCATACACCTCCTTAAAATATTATAAAAACATGGTAATATAATAACTTTAGAATCATATATATACGTAGATATTTTAGTGTTAAGGGAATTAACTTAAAAAAATTGGTATTCTATCAAATTGGTTACGAAATCAATATTCATGTTTATTACAGATTATGACTTTACAATCGATGTCATACATTTTTCTGTTACCACCTCTCATGGATTGATATAATGAAATATTTATTATTATATATGATATATATGATATTATTATTATTTTTAATAATGATTTCACATATTACATCTTACATTACATTCCATGGGTATATAATAATAATGATCGGGTGAATGGAAGTCTACTGCCTCATGAAGCAATGTGATTCAGTCACATATTATATGCAAGTAAATAATGATGTGTAACACCATGTTACCATGATTGGGAGTATTTCCCCTTTTTTTAAGTTCCCTTATGGTTTTAAAATCCTTACATGTTATATTTTGGATTTACTAAATGTTGCAGAACAGGTATACATTGTGAACTGAGTGCTGGATACACGTCGAGAATGTGGAGAACATGTTGTGACATAATACACATAGTGTACACGAGGTACACATTCTGTAGGGGTTAAATAGTGAATTTTTAATCCGAGTAAGTAGTGTTTTCAATGTACTTATCCAGCATGGCCTATATGTCATGACCACGGGGCACACGTCATGGCCTAGCCCACAACCTAGTTAAATTCATGCATTTAGTAGTTTTAATTGTTCATTTTCTCTCCAAAATTTGTGGCTCTCGAACTAAGGTTGTTCGTGTGTGTTTTTTTTGAGATTAAACATATTCTAGATAAATATGATCATCGAAGGATCTTCATTTCATTTTCTGTGAATCTAATTTGGTAGGTTTTCTTTCTGGTTCTTCCTTGTATATGATAAAGGTAGCACCCTAGCCTTGCGTTATCAGATCCTCACATCCATATTTGTTGATCCTCGTCATCTTCTTGTAGATCTGTTGTGAGATTACATTCCAGCAGCCTTTTTTCCTTCATTGGTTGTGGTGTGGCGGGCGTCCTTCATTGAGGTATGTGTGATTCCTATCTTCCGTCAATATTTTGTGCTTATATTTGAATCAATATTGTAATGTATTGGATTCTAGGGTATTTATTAGTGCTATTGGGTTTTTTACTAGATTTGGATTCCATTGCGAGTGTGTGTAATGTGAAATTTGAGGTAGGTGGTTACGTCTCTTGACAGTAATAATGAACCTGTGCATTTTTCATTGAAAATTTCTTTATAAATTGATTTATGATATTATAATTATTGTTGTGTGTCTTGAAAAAAGGGTTTTTAATGAAAAATGTCTTCCCTGAGCTTTTGATAAATAGATTATAAATGGATTTGATTGTTTTTCAAGGAATTGAACTGGTTTTCATAAAGATCACATGGGTTATCTTGGGTACATTGGTGGATGGTTTATTTTGAAACCATCATCCATTAATTTGTGATTAGCAAGGAGGTTTTATTTGGAGATTACCTCGGTTTACAAGCCCTATTGTTCTAGGGGACCAATAGTGAGGTTTTGGGGAGTTTATTCGTGGGGTATTCATCTGCTTCCAAGGCCTGTGTTCTAGGATCCATTTTTTTAACATGATTCTTATGGTATGGGCAGTCTACTACCTAGACATATCGTATTTTGTAGTGTTTGATACCTTTTCTTATATTTTTATTTCTTTTTTTTGAGTCATCTTTGATATTCTAATTTATTCTTGTGGGAAAATGTAATAGAAAATATTCATTGAAACTTTTATTCCTTTATTTATGTAGAACTGTGGAAAAGGGAAATGTTTACTATGGTTTTTATAAAAATTCATTACTGTCTATCATGACATGTTTTATTTAATAAATGAGCATACAATATTTTTTATATAGAGACTTGTTATGAAACACCTGGGTAGGATCCAACTGAGACTATTAGCTCTTACCCTGTGCACTATCTCGGTGGTGCGTAGTCCTTTGTTTCTATTTCAGTGTAGGGAAAGGAAAGTCACCATAGTGAGGAGGTGAGTTTCATGTTAGTAGTGATGGGTCGCAGATGGTGAGATGGTTAGACTTCATTCATTCCATCATTTGATTGGTTATTGTTTTTGAGTCCCTTGTATTCAAACTTTTCTTCTACAGTTTTTAGCTTTTGCTGTAGTTTTTTTGTCTTATCTATTTTCTTAAAGTTATGATATATATATTTTGATAGTCTTCTGCTTTTCCGTTCATTCAATTTTTTTATATTCCATGTGGGTGTTCAGGTTAGGTGAAATCATTCCCACAATATTTTCATTCGATGGTTGGGTGCTTGACGGAATCTCGTTGTAATTAGGAACGCCCTTTAGGTATGTGATAGATCAAGTCAGGTTTCAGATTTGAGTGTAACATAGGTCAGTTGATTATATTTTTTTTATCAAAGGTGGGTCTATCCTGAAGAATATTTTCTTGGTAGGTATATTTGACTTCAAATACAATTTTCGAGACTTTATAGGTATGTTTCGATGAGTGTCATGATAGATCTTGTTGCAACGAGACCCAAGTTACCATTGGATGTAGGTATATCTGTCTCTAGTGTTGGGTTTTTCATGTAAAATCTCATTTTCATCTTAAGGGTTTTCTTGTTTGAACTGATATGTGTTCTATGTCTGGTCGTTCTTATGTTTTAGTATGCATCAATATGCCTCTAAGACATCTTCCACTAGTTCCCCAAGAAGGTTCATTTGATGCTCCACATGGAAATCCACCTATGGATCTGAATTTCATCAAGACTATCATATGGGTAGTTCTTGTTGTTGATCTAGATATTCCATGAGCACAGAACATAGTTGTTTAAGTACATCCAGGATTTGGAGGAAAAAAAGATTGATTATAGGAGTTCCTGCTTGAGAATCCACTATACATTAAAGGGACAATTGAACCTCCCAAGGTAGAGTATTTGATGGATAGGATCTATCAAATCATCGACATTCTAGACACCCTGTTGTATGTTAGGGTTATATGAACAACGTTCAGACTCAAGGGTTCTAAGAAGTGTTAGTGGGGATCTATGGGCCAGGAAAACAGACATGTAGTCTGGGATCGGAAGGGTTTCTAAACCATGTTCTTTTAGAAATTCTATACAGAGCCTCTGTTGTTAGAAAAATCTCTATAGTACCTATAATTTTAGTAGGGAGAGCATTCAGTGTCATCCTACACCAACTGGTTTTCTATGTTTGTCCATTTCTCTCTGGATGCGGTAAGGAATAACCAAATGAATGTGCAGAAGTACCTATAGTGTTTGCGACCTAACATTAGATCACATGGGTTCTTGTTGAATAATTATACCTATGCGGATACATTGGAAATAACAATTATGGTATATATGAAGATGGTAGGAAAAGTTGGCCTTACCGCCTCCTCTCTTCCAACTGAAGATACCTTCAGTGGCGTGCATGGGAAGAATAGAATGTGGTAAGGTTTTCACATGAGTGGTGGAGGTGGGTCTCAATAGCGAGCCTCCCCCACACCGTCTGTTGCAGTAGGAAGTGTGCTTCTGAATTTCTACCAGTGCAGAAAGGGGGGTCACACCAGATGTTCTTATTATATGACCAATAAGACATGAAATAATTGTGGACATGTTGTTAATCTACAATATTTCTTTCGGGATATGAATACACCTCGTTATGGTTAGGGTTACTCATCTCCAAAGGCTATTGTGATGTAGTTAGAAGCTTCAATGATTATAGGGCTCCATCCACATGATTCAAGAATAAAGAATTTACAAATAGTATAGGAGTGTCTGATAGAAGTTGATGTAGGTCTAACAATAGTGGGAGGTACACTCCTTATTACAGCTTCAATATCTGCTACTTTTTTTGATACTAGTGCCTCTCACTCATTTATATCTTCACTTTTTGTTGATATGATTAAACATCCAATATAACTTATTCTCATTATAATGTATCTAGTGAAACATCATGGAAAGAAAAAGAGTAGGGGTTCTGGTATCCTTATAGTTCATTAATGATAGCTGAGAAGGAGTTGGTCATGAATTTTATGATTCTTGATCTGGGCTTGTTTGATTTCATCATCGGTATAGATTGGATTGTTGCTCATTGAGTTGAGTTTGATTATTATCATCAGTTTGTTTCGTTTCATGGTGCTGAGGGGAGATCTCGTGTGTTTCAGGGGGAGTGGGATCAGAGAGTAGGTAATACATGGACTTCCCAACTAGAGCTTACAAGTTGGTTATGTGCCATTCTGTTTGATCTCGATGACATTTCCTCTATTTGTGATTTTCCTGTTGTGTTCCAAGACATTCCTGACATTTTCAAAGACAATTTCTCTAGTTTTCCACTAGAGTGGGAGGTATATTTTACAATTGAACTCAGCCCGAAAATGCAACTGATATCAATTCCTTTTTACTGTATGGCACCCATGAATATAGAAGAACTCATGATTCCATAGGAATCCCTATTAGATAAGGGGTTTTTATCTCCCTAGTGTTTCACCCTGGGAATCCCATGTGCTCTTGGCCAGGAAAGTGGATAGTTCAATTACGTTATGTCTGGACTATTGGAAGTTAAATTGGGTAACTATTAAGACAAAAAATCCTTTTCCTCATGTTCATGATTTGTTTGATCAATTTACGAGAGAAAATTAGATTTCAATGATCGATATCTGGTCAGGTTATCATCAGATCAATGTCCGAGAGTTAGATATACCCCAAACAACCTTCAAGAGAAGGTATGGAAATTATTAATACTTTGTGATGCCTTTAGGTTTGACTAAAAATCATGTCGTTTTTATAGACTTGATGAATCGGATATTCCAACAACATATTGAAACTTTTGGGGTAGTGTTCATGGATGATGTTCTGGTTTATTCAATTTCAGAGCATGATAATGAGAACCATCTGAGTTTGGTTCTAGAGATTCTGAGAAATCACCGTCTGTATGTAATGCTTTCAAAATGTTGTTTCTAGATTTTAGAAGTGATGTTCTTGGAGAACATAAATTTTATGCATGGATTATCAGTTGATCTAGAGAAGATAATAGTGGTTTTGACCTGGAAGAACTATGAAATTTTATTAAGATATGAATATTCCTTAGTCTTGATTGATACTACCAAAGGTTAGTCATGTATTTCTCAAAGCCAGCATCACCTTTAACCGATCATACCAAAAAAGCGATGAAATTATCATGGAATGAAAACTGTCAGTCTTCCATTGATAAACTGAAACAACTTCTGACATGGGCACCTATTCTAATCTTACCCAAGCCTAATAAGGGATATGTGGTATTTTTTGATTCATTTTGATCTAGTTTGGGATGTGTGCTGATTCAAGATTATCATGTGGTAGAGTATGGTTCTCTTTAACTCTGAACACATGAGAAGAACTATCCCACTTATGATTTATAGCTTGCAGTTGTGATGAATGTGCTTATGTTCTAGCGTCACTATATCCTTGGAGAGAAGTTCACGGTTTTTAATGATCATAATAGTTTGAGATATATCTTTTAGTAGAAGGACATGAATCTCATAAAGAGATTATGTGTAGAATACCTTCAGACATTTGACTTTAATATCACTTATAATCCAGGGAAATGGAATGTAGTTGAAGATGATTTAAGAATGAATGTACCATCATAGGCTATTCTAGAATTGATAGAGGAGTGGAATCTTATGGTTATTTTTTTCGCAGTTTCATTTAGATGCTTAGGATGATGTCTCTAGTATGGTTCCGGCCAGTTTTCAGTTGTCGTTATCTCTCTTTGAGTCTATTTTTCAAAGTCAACAATGAGATGATGAGTTTCATAAGATTCTAGAAAAACATTATGGTGGGGAGATAGTTCTTGGATGGTCTCCTATTTCATATGTAATAATTCACTTTGGGATGAGAGTTGACATACCAACACCTACGAGATGTTTATTCTTATTTTATTGTCATATCTCTTCATGGTCTACTCATACAGGCGCAACTATGATTTCTTATAACATGAGAATAAGATTATGGTGGCCAGGTATGATGCATGAAATTGTAGATTTTTTATTCAGCTATTACACCTTCCAATAGATAAAGGTAGAGTAATTGAATACTTCTAGTATTCTATAGCATCTTCTCATGCCAGTTTGTAAGTGGGACGAGGTGTCCATGGATTTTGTTGTTGTGTTACCATGGACACCCTAAGGGAGATATTATATTTTGGTGGTTGTTGATCAGATGACGAAGTCTACTCATTTAATTCCATTCAAATACACCACTAAAGTTGATAATCTAGGTATGATGTATGTATAAGAGATCTGGAGGTATCATGGGAGTCCTACTGCCATTGTTTCAGATTGGGATCCCAGTTTTAAGTCGTGGTACTGTAGGAGTCTTCCAGAGGCAATGGGGACTCAGTTCACATTGATCAATACTTACCATCCATAGATAGATGCCAAGATGAATCATGTAATTCAAATCCTAGAGGATTTTATTCGGGCCTATGTATTGATTTCTGTGGATAATGGGATAGCCATCTGGGACTAGGTAAGTTTGTTTACAATAACAATTACTAGTCTTTGTTCAAAATGGATCTTTTTGAGGAATTGTATGGTCACCCATGTAGATCACCTGTTTGTTGGGAAGATGTGGTCTATATTTCTTTTGTTGGACCAAGTTTGGTTCAGGAGTCCTCGAAAATGACCCAGGAGGTGCGACAACATCTTTTTACAGCCTAAAGATGATAGAAATCGTATACAGATCGGTGGCATCATCCTTTGGTGTTTTCCATTGGTGAAAATGTTTTCAAGAAATAACCTCCTTGTATGGGTTACTATCGACTTGGGAAACATGGATAGTGGGCTTCGAGATATTTTGGACCATTTGAGATCACCGAACTACTTGGGAATGTTTCTTATCAATTATAATTGACGACTCCGTTGAAGGGAATTCATGAAATATTACACATATCTCAACTTAGGAAGTTTCATCCGGATCCAGTTCAAGTTCTCAGTTGGTATGAAATTTAGTTAGAGCCATATGCTTCTAATTTTGAGAAACCAGTTGAGACCATTGACTTTAAAGATAATGCCATGTATGGGATGTTGATTCTATTTTTCAGAGTTCAATGAAAACATGAATTAGATTCTCATGAGACTTGGGAATGTGAGTCATTGATGATGGCGTAATGGCCTCATATTTGTCCATGGAGTACATCTTCCACATGACATTACAGGGATGTAATTTCCATATAGTGGGGAGATTGTAACATCGTGTTACCTTGTTTGGGTATGTTTCCCCTTTCTCTAAGTTTATTTCATGTTTTAAAATCATTAGATGTGATTTTCTAGATTTAATGATTACTATAGAATTGGTACACATCGTGTACCTGAGGTACTCATCGTGTACTGAGTGCTGGATACACACTGTGAATGGGGAGATCATGTTGTGACCTAGTACATGTCATGTACATGAGGTAATTATTGTGTAGGGTTTAAATACTGAATTTTTTACACAAGGTGATGTGTTTTTTGACATACTTATCCAGTATGGCCTACACGTTGTGACCAAGGGGTATATATCATGACTCATCCCACACCTAGGTAAAAGTCACACATTCAAGAGTTTTTCTCGGTATTTTTCTCTCTAGACATTGTGGCTCTTATCCAAAGGTATTTATGGTGCATTTTTTAGAGACTCAACATCTTCTACATTGATTTGATCTATGTTGGGTCATTGTTGTGTTTGTAGATCATTTCACCGGGTAAGTGTTCATTCTGATTAATTCTTACTTATGATCACGGTAGTTCACTATCCTTGTTTTATCAGATCTATTGATCCATGTTGGTTGATCCTTTGCATCTTCTTCTTGATCTATTGTGATATCTTATTTTAGAGTCCATTTCATTCTTTGGATGTGGTGTCGTGGGCGTCCTTCTTCAATGTATGTGAGTTTCCTATCTTCCACCGACCTTTTGTGTATAGATTGAATCAATCTTGTTATGGATTGTATTCTAGGGTCACGTTTTGTGTTGTTGGGTTTCATTCATGGATTTTGAATCCATTGTGGGTGTGTGCGACCTTAAATTTGAATTAGGTGGTTCCCTCTCTAGACCATGATAACGAACTTCATTGTTTTTCTTTGAAATTTTTTTTATAAATTGATTCATGAAATTGGAAAGATATTTAGGTCTGCTAAAAAATGGGTTCTAAATAAAAATGGTTTTCCCTGGCTTTTCATAAATGGATTATAAAAATTTTTTAATTGTTTTCAAGGCATTGAAATGGGTTTTTGAAAAAGAGTAAATGGGGTACCTTGGATACATAGGGAAAACATTATCATGAGGTGAACATCCATTTCTTTGTGATTATCCAGAAGGTTTGTCTTGGGGATTTCCATTGTTTCATAGGACCATTGTTCTAGGGGACTGTTGGTGATGTTTTTGTGGGTTTATTCATGGGGATTCTTCTACTTCTTTGTCATGTGTTCTAGGATCAGTTTTTGTGCACTTTATTTTTATGGAATGAGAAGTATGCTGCCTAGACCTGCAGTATTACATAGTGTATGATAATGTTTCTTCTATTTTTTTATTTCGTGGATTTTAGAGTTATCCTTGATATGTATTTTCATGATTGTGGAAAGATGTTATGAAAAATATGCTTTGAAACTGTTATACATTCTTCTATTTAGAACTATAGAAAATGGAAATTCATTCCATTTTTTCTATAAAACTTCATCACTTATTATCATGATATGTTTTATTTTATGAATAAGCATAAAAGGTTTTATATACAAATACTTGTTATGGAACACATGGGGGGATCATACTGAGGCTATTATCTCACACCCTGCGCACTGTCTTGGTGGTGCATAGAACATTGATTGTATTCTAGTGTAAGGAAAGGGAATGATATGTATTGAGGTAGTGAGGTTTGTGTCATTTGGGATGGGTAGAAGATGGTGAGATGGTTGGATTTCATCTATTAAATAATAGGATTAGCTATTGGTTTTCAGTCCCTTGCAGTCATACTTGTCTTTTGATGTTTTTAACTGCTGTTATAGTTGTTTTATTTCCTCTGTTTTCTTATAGTTGCAGAATATTTAATTTTTTAGTCGTTCATTGTTCCCTTCAATCCTTGTTTATGTATTCCATGTGGTTGTTCAAGTTAGTTGAAATCATTCCATCGGTCTTATAATTTGATGACCAGGTGCTTATTGCTAGCCCGTGGGGATCGGGAATGCCCTTCAGGTATGTACCAGATCGGGTCGGATGTCGGGTTTGAGGGTATCTTGGGTCGGTTGATTACATGATATGTTTAATGAAAATATGTGATAAATATGATAAAAATTTATTATTTGATGTTAATATATTATTTACCTTTCTTTATTTCATTCTATTGGGAAAACTAAAACAACGGACTTGTGTATGTGGGACATACCATCTCTATGAAGCATGTATTTAATTTTCTCTCTCTACATTTTATGGATCATTATAAATAACTGTATAAAAAACTTATAAGATATTTATATCATGTTTAATATTATTTTGATTATGTAACCATGAAGAAATTAAGAGTGCCAAAAATAAAATCAAAACGTACATGAAAAAAAAGTAGTTCTCACCCAATACGTTACTTTAACAAGGAATTGATAATAAATATGAAATAAAGGTCATAATAAAAACATATATGGTATGATATATAGAATTATGGTTCTATAATATATTTATAAAAAACATATATTTTTTATTTATGAGGTTTGAATGTCTACAATAGAATTTGAGACTTAAGGTATGATATTTCATGTCATTCTTTTATTTCTGGGAGAAATATTCAAATTGACCACTTATTTATTATACCCAGATGTCTAGTATCCGATCAACACTAGCCCTAAAAAATTTATTTATTAGATAAATAGAAGTCAAGAATACACGGGACTATTAAAAAAACAATTGTAAATTACAAAACACATGTCTGCCTCCACCAATGGAGCACAGTAGCTTCAGGTCATGAACCACCACATCATAGTCTTCTCCATGATTGATTTCACCATGCATTTATTTGATGTGATGTATATACTAACCAAAAATTAATTTTTTTAAATATTCTCTTATAAATTATAGGTATTAGATATTTATTTTATGATATCTCTTTTATTAGCATTATGTTTCATATTTTTCCAAAGTGGTAGTGGTTTTTTGTTACAATATTATAATTTATCTGGATTGTTTATGATTATGTCTCTAATATTGAAATATTATGATCTCAATATCAATAATTCTCATTAAATTTATTCTCCTATGGTTATTCAATATATATTAAATTGATAGTACCATTTTTACACTCTTTGGTAGTTAAAATAATTGATAAAAAAGTTTTATGAATAGAAGCCATTATTCCTCTCTTCGGTTAGAAATATTTTTTCTTCCAAAACCATGATTTATAAATTTAATTTAAAAAAAAGTTTTTATATAATTCTATGAGTTTTGAAAATATTATTTTAATTATTAATTAATTTTTTAAAAAAAATTTAAAATGTAATCTTCTTGTAATTTTCCAAAAACATCCCATTGGGATTTTACAAAAAATGATAAAATAATATTTATTTTTAACAGGACTGACCTGAAAAGTATTTACCGTTGTATTGACTGCTAAATAATTTCAATATTCTCTGACATGTATGAAATTTATTTTCAAAAATAAATACTTCCATAACATTTTTTAAATTTTTATAATTTAAAGAAATTATTTTGAATAATTATTATTTAGAAACAAATTTAGGTTTTAATTTTTTTTTTAAATCAGAAAGCCAATATTATTTAAGAAATATTTTAAAATGATATTTAAATATTATTTTTCAAATAAAATCATTTAAAATATATATTTTGAATTTTTAGATTTAAAAAGTGTTTCATAGGAAAAAGTTATTTTCCTTAAGAAAATTTCCATGTGGAATATGTTTCAAAATCAATTTTCATCTAAGATGGAATCATCTATGGTAAATTATTCTTTTATAGGGATATAAACCAACAATGAAATTTTAATATTACTCTGAATATTTTCTTATTATATGATGTTTATGAATGATTTTTCACTTCCAAGGGTTATTCAATGATGAAATTCTTATGAAACCATCTACTTTTTTTAATGATTATTCCACTATAAAATTATTCTGAAACAAACATTTTTCCCTAGACTATACCAAGAAAAAATTTATGAATCCCACATGATTTTCCATTGGATATTATATGATTAAATAATGAAATTATTATGAAACCATTCATTTTTTAATAGGTTATGATGTGATGAAATGTTTATGAAACCCATTCTATTTGAAGGGTTATGATATGATGAATATTCTATTATATTATGGAACACATATGTAATCTTTTGATTTCTTTATTAGTGATATTTATATCTCTGTCTAATGAATTGGGTAGAGATTTATATCTCATGATATAGGTAAGACATTAATGGGAAGTGAGCCAATATTAGTAAGCTAAATTTCCTACTATGATGGTGTTGGGAGTGAACCTTGACTAATATGATGGTTTTTGTGTAAAACCATTCCACTATAATAGACATGGACTTTATCATTGAATATTATGGATTTTATCTTCAATGATTACGTGTATTCCAAAATTCCATGTATTATTCAAATTTTATGCTCTTATGGATCATGTTATATTATTTAATTTCAAATAATGTCATAAGAACATACATGCTTTATTCCATGTCTTTATATTATAAAAATTTATATACAGGGTATGTTTTTAAAATGTTAATCTCATGTTCCCTTACCCATATACTCATTTTATGCTTATTTTTCCATTGATAACTCATTTTATTACCCTTATTAATCATCTTATCTTTTCATTTATTAAATTTCATCCCCCCAAGTTATACATAATGATATTATGTAGGGTATTTTTGTGAATATTTCTAAGGAGTTAGATCCTTATGGGAGATATTGATTATAATTATGGGAATTAATTGACTATGTATATAGTATCCAAAGACACTATACCTTTATGGTCAAATTTTTTTTGTATATGTAATTTATTGAATATTAATTTAAAAGATGTAATAACTATGTATGAATATCCAAGTTCCTTATAAATTTCAATTCAAGATGAAATCTAGGGAATTTATGTTTGTGGTGAGTTATATTGTATCGAGTTTGTCAACAGTGGAAAGGAATTGATTGAATGATAAATATTGAATTTACCACATTCAAATGGAAGATATACATCAGGTCAAGTTAAGCAGGATTAAAATTTTTTATTAGATCAATGAATATTTTAGATTTATGTAATTCAATCTAGTAAATTAATATAATAATAAATAAACGATATATGATAAAATAAATTGTGCATCCAAATTTATGTTATTTCATAGGAAAATAGATATTATAATATAGGTCATGATAAAAATATGTCATTGTATTTATGATTAATCCTCATCACTGTATGGGTCATGATGTGTTTTTAGATACCTCTCAGTACTGGAAATAAGATATATTCCAACGGTTTTTGGAAAACTATTGGTATAGTTCACTTTTATGGACCTATACCAATGGTTTCCCCAAACTATTGGTATATGTCCCCCTTATACCAACGGTTTGTCCAAAACCATTGGTATGGGTGCCAAAATCGAATAACATATACCAATGGTTCTCAAAACTGTTGGTATTTTTACATGTATTTTTTATAGAATCTTCTAATATAGAACATTAAATAAATCAAAATTTAAAATATTTATGATAATACATATATATATATATATATTTGTGAAATTATGTTCACAAAAGTCATGTTTGGTTAGTTGTTAGGTCGTTCAATCGTGTACTGGGATCAAAACCCACCGAATGATTCTTTTTTGAAATCCATATACCAATAGTTTTACGGACCCGTTGGTATAGATTTTTCATATTACCTATGCCAATGGTTTTGAAAACTGTTGGTACAGACCTAGATTATAGGGCCACGGTTCTCGAAACCATTGGTATAGGATATACCAACAGTTTTGAGGCCTATACGAACGGTTTCAAATCGTTGGTATAGGGTATTTTTTTACTATTCTCTCTTGGTCTTTGAGTAAGAATCTGTTCAATCAATATAAGGTCAAATAGGGTCACAAAAAAATGTATGCAAAAGTTGCACGTATATGGAAGAATAATTGTTCATGAAAAAAAATTCCCCACATACTGGTTAAGAGAATGATTTTTAGTGAATGATAATAGTTAAAATAATACAATTATATTTTTATTTTAGAATAATAGTAATTGAATTCATTTCACACATAAATTACCATTTATTTAATGATAAAATTTTGTGCAAGAAAATAATTTTTTTGAATGAATATAATGTGCAGAAGGTTTTTCAAATAATTATAGTATCTCTAGAGTTGTGTAAATGGTTCACATGTATTGTTTTACACTATAATAATATCAAAATACAATGAAAAAAATATTTATTATTCTTAAGAAAAGTTATCTATGTTTTAGGTTTGTTTTGGAAATTTTTGAATGTTAATAATATATAGTGACCGAGAAGAATAATGAAAAATATGAAATCTAGAATCAATATATATTTTATCCTACTAAATTTCTTCCTATCCCGATGGATTAATTTCAGAGATTTTTTCAAACATTCAAACCACTAAAAAGTGGTAAAGGGAGAACCTGGAAGATTAATTAGGCTAATTTGATCCCTTTTCTTTGGATTGATCCCATGTTCTTCTTCTAATTGAAGGGAAATTTTAAAGTACATTTATTTCTTTCAATAGTTCCTAGGAATCGAATAATGATGAACCAAGAGATGTGAATCTTATTTTAAGGGTATAGAGGATTACTCACATACCACCTGTCACCTATAACACAGTGATAATGATTGGGTCATATTAGAGTTTGTTTAATAGAAAGGGATCCATTGATATAATTATATGATTATTTTTATTAGTATATAAATTAAATTTCATGAATTCCATAAGAGAATAAAATTAATTGTATTCCAGATTTAGATTTTTGACATGAATCCTTAAAAAATTAAAAAAAATAAATATTCATTCTTCCAATAGGCCTCAGGATCCATTAATTAGTATCAAAGAAAACATGAAGTTATTGAAGTGAAATATTTAGATTAAATTTTCTAGAATTTTATTATAGGGCATTTATATTGCCCCAATTATATTTATGCTACATCAATTAGAGTTCAAATGACCAAGTTATGATCAATCCAAGTTTGATGTGATTTTAGATATGAAAATGGGAATATTCACCAATGGTACATTTCACATATAGGTAAATAATAACATGACGTTTATTTTATGGCACCCCATGAGTCGATAGGCTACATATATAGAAAGTAATTTTAAAAAATAATAATTTAATGCCATATGTTTTTTGACACCCACATTAAAATAATTTACCACCATTTATTGGGGGTGGGGGTTAGTATTCAGAACCAGTGACTAGTTGGTTTCTAAATATTTTGTATATATTTTTTTTAAATTATGTTCCGTGTTTAAAAGGGTGTTCCCTTGTTATGTTATATGTGACCTAGGGTAATCAACCAAATTCAACCATAATTCCATCTAGGTAACATGAGCCAAACCGTGTCAGGTCAGTCTTGATCTAACTCTTTTAACATAGAAAGCCAAAACCAGAATCTATTAATTATCTAGGGAACCATATAATTACCTAAAAGATGTGATATTTTTAAAAAAAATTATAAAGTAAATTCAATATTCTTTAATTTATTAATAATATTTTTTGCACTATGATGAATATAACAAAATTATTAGAATTATTTTTTTTCATCGTTATATAATTACACATGTTATTAATTTGAATTTTTAAAAATTATTTTAATATTATTAAATATAATTGCATGTTTATTAATCTGGATTTTTGATCATACTGACATGTGATTATTTTAATTATATATTTATATTAATTATTCCAATTATTTTAATCTATAATAAATAATTATTATATGCTACTTTATATGACATTTGTATCAACCCTCAATCCATAAATGTTTAAGGATGTGGGTGTAAACATTTTCAGAGATAGAAATGTATTATTACATCCTATGTGTCCCCACACATGTGTGTTACTGTAAAATGTTATGATTAGATGATTACAATATAATTTATATCATGTATAGAGATGGATATTGAACAAAAATAGAAACTTTATGGGAGATGATGGGAGGTAAAATTTTAGTAGGAAAAAAACCCATGGGGCTCCCCAAAGGTCTCAGTTGATCCATCATCCACCTAATGCATCAACTAGTAAAAATAAATCATGATCATTCCATTAGTATTTTATTTTCTTTTTTCATGATTATTTATTTGTGAATTCATGGATAATTCATGGTCACAAAGTAAAATTAGTAATCATGCAATGATAAAAGGAATGTTATTATAGTATGTTCGTATAGTAACATGATTGAAATATATAATCCGATTTTAGTCAAAAATAAAATAAAATAAGAATTCTTTTAAAGTAAATATTAAAAAAAATTAATACTTTAATATATTAAGTTTCAATGAAATGCTTTTTTCACGTAAGCATCAACCCATGTTTAGGGTTCCTTTTACTATTAGTTTGTTATTTTGGAACGTGTCTTTCAAATTAAAAAATTTGGAAGAAAGGTTGTTTTCATAGATTTAATGTCATATACATTGAGGCAAAGAATTGAGTAAATCAATGTTATGATAGTTTTGAGATGGGATTGAACTCAATAGAAACTGGTGCCACATGATGATGTGGTTTGATATCCAAAATCCATCTATGAAACTCTTTGAAGAGGGGCATATCCATTTCTAGGACTATGATGAGTTGTTTTAAAGAACGTTCCAATTAGAATACTCAATAAATTGGGTATTATAAAAAATTAGTTTAGGGAGACATGTATTTGATTAAATACTGTGACAAAATTAATATTAAATAATTTATAATATCATTTAATTAGTGACCATGAAAATATTACCATTCTTATATGGTTTTATATTATTAAAGTCATGAAATTTATCCAACATGTTCACTAAAATCAATACTTGATGACATCCACGTTCTAACAGGTACGAATTTCTAAGAGTTTTAAAGGATAATTCATGTAGTACACTGATATAAATGGAAATGTATGATCTTAAGACTATGAAACCACATGCCCCACCATAGGAAGAATGTGAGGGTGAAAGGGAAACTTATAGTAGTATTATGAGTACTTTATTTTAGGTTTCCAACATAATTATATGATCAATATATAATGAGTTACAAAAGTAAAATGAGGAAATGGATGGATATACAGTTCATTCAAATTTTTGATATTTTTTAGGGTAATGAGAAACAATATATTTATGAGATTATAATTACATCGATAATATATAAATTTAATGTATGAATTTTTTATGTTCATGATGTGCTGAGTGTGATTGATTTCCCAGATCTATTATAATAATTAGGACTACTATTGAATAATGAATAGTCAATACATATCATTATATTATCATTATCACCCAATTACTCCTACTTCATTGAGAATTAAAAAAGGAATTGAATGGAGAATCATATTTTATATGTTTCTGAATGGTTATCCAATAAGATAATAACATAAAAAGATAAATATTTAGTTCTTATAGAGAGTACAAAAGTTAACTACTAATGTAATCCTCAAAATTACATTCTATGGAACCATATATATAGAGGTAGAGCATTGAGTGAGTGTCTATTTTTCTCTTATGTAAAATGATAGGCCACTAGAATAGAAATTAAAATGAATTTAAAGACGATATATTAAAGGATTATGCTAATAGTATATTCCTAATTTTATATGATATTTACATTTCACTTTATAGGTTTTAGATACAATATGTGACATATATAACTATATTAATAATCATTATCCAAGGAACTACAGAGATATCGTAAGAGTGATGTGGATCTTAATGTTATTGATAGATCATAAATATAAAACTATCTAGATAAGACCAAAACATCATAATTCCTATTAGATATATTTTTTATTAGAATTCAATTTTGGGTAACATGTGATACCAAAAAAATAATTCATTGTCATGTTTAGATAATATTAGGTTTTATATCATCTTTCAAATAAATTTTTCTAGTAAACTATACATATTTATGAGATTTTATTTATATGAATTACTGATATACTATATCAACAATAAAGGTGGAATATAAAATATATTAATCAATAATACCTAATTGTGTCATGTTTATTTCTAATCATGTAATTCCCAATGAAAATTTATATAAAATACTCAGAATGGGTTTTATACTGTTCATGAGAAAAAATGATATGTATATAAGAAGATTTCTTATCATGTAAATAAATTTAATAGGGATCCATTTGATATGAAATGTTATAAATCCATAAATATTGATGAACTAGCAGAACATGACATATGAGAACTATCTTATGTTAAATATAGAATTAAATTAATATAAAACAATTGATTTCTTAACCATATTTATAGAATGTATATTTAATGTAAGAAACATATGTAGTTATTTGACATTAGATTCATTGAGAATATGAGCCAAAGAATATCATTATGATCCATTTATTGATCATAAAAATTTATTTTATCATAATTCCTAAACTCATCCGTTTACAAATTAGATTTATGAAGGTGGTAAAAGAAAAATTGATAATGATCCAGTTAAGTCGCACAAAATATTCATTTTTTATTTTGAAATATACTTTAAAAAAAATGGTGATGAAGCTATAACCATATGTGAACTACAATGAAAATTGTATATAATAGTTATTAAGATATGAAACAAATATATTATGTCACAAAATATTTTTTTACATGTAATGTAACTGTAAAATATTTTTCAATAAAAAAATATTAATTTTGAAAAACATAAATTTTATCTTAGGTAATTATCATTACTATTTCTATGGATATTGAATATATCCCTAGGATAGAAATATTTATATTCAAGTGAAATTCTATATTTATATAATAATGTTTCACATATATATTATTGTTTTGTATGAATCTATTTGATAAAGTCAATTTTTGAGATTCAATAATAGTGAGCACAAAAACAAGTTAGACAATATATTTTTGTAAGGGGAATGTTCCAGGGACATATACTATACAGGATAGTTAAAACTATATTGGTGGTTCTATATTCACCTATAACGGTGGCGTATTATTTGATAATAATAATGAATCATTATTAGAAGAAGTAAATAGTAAAAGGCTAAAATTATATGTTAATATCAAATCTGAAAAATGATTCCCTGTTCTGAAATCAAGTATATATTTTGGTAGTTTCTCCAATTGATTTAAAGTCATTGTCTGGTATTCTAGAAAAACTATACATGCAAGGTAAATTTATGGTCCTAATGATGCTCGATTGGTTTTACTAATTCTTCATAATTACAAACACACAGATATACTTATAATAAAAACATTATAAGGTATTTTTATTTGTAATTGTACATCAAGACCACCTTACTTCAGGAAATCATTATGGAAAATATCTATACAATACAACAAGAAAGGGTTGGTGGATCTACAGAATTATAATAAAGAATTAAAGTTGAATATTTATATTTTTCAATTAATTAAATCATCGTTATCATAGAATATTCATCAAGAATGAATCTATTTTATGTTTCTATAAGGGGTTAGTAGAATCGCCATTCTTGTTGTAGTAATATATGTTGATTATATATTCAAATTAGGTATTAGTCTTATAGTTATTTATGACTCTATTTATAGAATCTTCCAAAAGAATAACATAATGTTGCAACCAATGTTCCAAGGAACAAGATCTTAATTTCTATATCTATTTTTTACATAGACCAATTCAAAGTATAGGCATTGAAAAATTATCAAAACATTTAGGTAACAATAATTTGGGAGAGTAATGTTTCCAATGTTACCGAGAATAAATCTCCATAGAATAATTTTATAAGACGTATAAGAAGGCTAATATGGTGAATTTGATCCCATATTATTTAGTGATTGATATTTCCTCTACTCAATGGTATGTACAAGATAATATATTTCCAACAGGTAAATTATGATAGGATAATATTAGATAAACACCGGAGAACTATGTGGGAAGTTATTATAGCTATCCAATTATTCTTGAGAAATGACAATGAATTTATACCTATTATTTGGTGAGGATGGAAAAATAGATATAATAGGGATATAAATAATATTCACATAGATCAAATAAAATTACATAATAGTTTTACTAAGGAAATCATAAATATAATCACATTTAAGTGAGTGATAGCAATATCTATAAATGACATGCATGTTGTTTCCTCTGATGTAGACAATGAAATAGTTTCTAATTCACAACTATTTTCCCAATTTTTGGATTCAAACATATAATGAAAAATATTATATAATATAAATGTTGGAAAAAAAATCCCTCAAGATATAATTGTAGAATATTTGTGTTGCTTGTGTTTGTTGACAATGCAGGTTTCTATGGTGACTTGTCACGTTCTGGAGAGTTTGTTGACAATCCATGTTAACCAAGAACCATGAAAAAGGAACAGATGATCTGGAGGTGGTACAAAAGAATAGATTCAAGGTGGCATCGTTTCCTAGTACATGCCAAATTTTTGGTGTCAAAAGTTTTGAGTTTGGTGAGCATCGTGAAATATGGATTTCCTTGAAGATATAATTTAATTATGGAAAAGGCATGAGTTTCACAAATATATGATTCATGGATTGGATTTCATGAATATATGAAAAACAATTATGGTGATTCTTCACGATTATGACAAGCTTTGCAGATGGAAGCATTGAAGAGCATTGCGGCGGCGAAGGGCAATACGAGTGGAGCTTCATGGAGATGGCACGAAGTAATTGTGGGAACTCTCTGAGATTATGATGAACCCCAAAATCAAAAAATTTCTGTGGTGCTTCACTATTTTGACAGAATTTTGTTGGAAAATTCATAGCTTCGTGATTAGAGATTACATGGCATTGACTTCAGGCGGAAGGTTCAAGGGTCGGTGGAATCCATTATAAATATGACTCAACCCCCTTGATAGAATATGAGAGTTTTTGAAAAAAAATATTTTTCTCTCAACTCATGAAGGTGGTTTGCGAAGGCAGTGTGCTTCACAAAAGGAATGAGCTTCGTGGTGGCTAATCTAGCTTCGTGAAAGTTGTGTGCTCAGCGTTAGCTTAGTGAAGACATGAAAAATGTTAGTGGTGATTCTTTGCGATTACGACAAGATTCGAGAATGGAATCATTTAAGAGCATTGCAGCAATAAAGGGCATTACGAGAGGATCTTCACGGTGAAGTTGAGAAGTAATTGACGGAACGCTCCATGATTACAATGAGCTCCCCGATCGGAAAATTGTTGTTGCGCTTTGCGATTTTGACAGAATTTCGGTGCAAATTTCGGAGCTTTGTTATTTGAGATGACGTGGCGTTGAATTTACGCAGAATGTTCTAGGGTTGGTGGAATCACCT
Organism: Viscum album; assembly: GCA_963277665.1. Classification (NCBI taxonomy): domain Eukaryota; kingdom Viridiplantae; phylum Streptophyta; class Magnoliopsida; order Santalales; family Viscaceae; genus Viscum; species Viscum album. Next base: position 169,222,874 of record OY728125.1, on the reverse strand, counting down.
ATAAATAGTTCTCAACCCCCTTGAGAGAAGAAGAGAGTTTTTGAGTAAAATATTTTTCTCTCAGCTCACAATGGTGGTTCGCGAAGGCAGTGTGCTTCGCAAAAGGAAGGAGCTTCGCGGTGGCTAATCTAGCTCTGTGAAAGTTATGCACTCCATGTTATCTTAGTGTGATTAGCGAAGGAAGAAGCTCGGTGAAAACTTGAGATCCATGATGGCATGAGCTCTACGAAGGCGTGAGCTTCATGAAAAGGCAGGAACTTCACGAAGGCTTGTTTGAGCTTCGCAAAATTTGGAGTTTCGCAAAGTAGGGTGCATTGCGAAGGTACTTCAAAAAGGATATTACCTAGTGGTTAAGGGAAAAGGGGCATTCATCAGTGGATGAAATTTTTACTCCAATAGAGAATCTCTATACAGTGAATGATGAATTAATTTGTGGTAATGAAGAGATCTACGGGTCTATAAAATGTGAGTGAATCTTTTGAAGAAGTAGTGAGCTCACTTCAGTTGGGAGAGGAGTGAGTTCTCAAATTGTCTGTGGTTGTTAACCAGGAGGGAAAGTGAGTCCTCTTCAAACTTGTAAATAGCAGAGCATTTATAGTGGAATTGTTACATCGAAATACTACCGATGTATGCTCCTTGGATGTAGCCTAGTGAGGGTGAACCAAGTAAAAAATTTTTTGTCATGTTCCTGCTTTAAGTTTTATTCATACTCTGCAATGGGAAGGAGAGAGAAGAGGGTTTTGTCTAATAGTAAAATAAGATCAACAGGGGAAGCTGTTTTAATTTTTCATACCCTGATTCACCCCCCCCCCTCAGGGTATCTAGCGTTGTGGACTTGACAAATGGTATCCTAGGGAAAGGTTGATATCAGTGTTTCTCTATCAAATGGAGGTCACCAATGACAAAGGGATTAATATCTTTTATGGGAAAAATTTCCTACTATGGAAGAATCAGATGTAACACTACTTCGAATAATAAGGAATGGATGTGTTCACAGAAGCAATGCCTGGGATAACAGCCGATATTAATAGTGGTTTATTATCAGAAGCTGAGCATAGAGAATGATAATCTGATGCCAAAAGAATTAATTCCTTAGGGGGATCCCTATCCAATGCTATCTATACAAAGTTGATGTCATGAAAAACATCACATTCTATGTGTAAAATATATTTAATATATATAAAGGAGATACAATGGTCAGAGAAGAAAAGATTCAAGTGTTTTGGAACAAGTATGAAGATCTGAGAATGAACCCGAATGAGTCTGTTGATGCATTCTTTGATAGGGAAGATTTTGTAGTGGAAAACATGTGAGGTCTTGGAGAAGTTATTTAATACATAAAGATTGTAAAGCGTATCTTGAGGAAACTTCCACCTCGCTTCAATCCAAAAGTTTCGGTTTTGGAAGATAAGGACCCCAAAGAGATAACATTTGATATAATGCACAACACCCTTGTTGGATATGAAATGAGAAATGATGATAACAATTCTGTGGAAAAGTTGAAATCCAAAGAGGTGGCATTCAAGGCCATGAAGAAAGTCACTATTGAATATTCTCAGGAAGAAGAAGAGACAGATGAGGTGATGTCAATCCTCTCCTCAAATATTCATAGAGGAAAAGGAATGTTTAAAGGGAAGCTTCCACTTTCTTGATTTCGATGTGGAATGGTTGGCCATCTTTTGGAAAGGTTTCCCAAAAAATTCCAAGAGGATGATGATGTCGATGAAATTTAAATTCCAAAGAAAAAATCTACAACCTATGAGAAAGGCATGAAATAGTTCAAGATAAATTTATTTAAGAAGAATAACCTCCTTTTAAATGAATATGATAGTTTAGAGGAGTCTGAGGTTGAGGTGGTTGAAGAGATAGAGAACTTTGGAGATCGTGGAGAAAATTCTATGGTGGATGTTGTCGATAGTACTCAGAATAAGAATGAAACTGAAGCAAATGATGAAGAAGAAGAATTTGAGAGAAGAGTAGATATACAAGCTGATTTAGAGTCTACTCTTGAAGAGATAGATGTTTGGAGAGAAAAAAAATGAAATCCAAAAAAGTTTTTCATGATGCCAAAATCTATATGTAGCAGTAGGAAGAAATTGAGAATCTCATGTCATCAACACCAGAGGACTCAGAATTAGTTAGTGAGTATAAAATAAAAATTAAAGAACAGAAAAGAGTGATCGATATCTTGAATAATACAAGGAAAGATCAAATCATGAATATTAAATAACATAAGGAGAAGTTGTTGGTTTGCTAAAAAAATATAAGGATCAAGAAAAACTCTTGACTCTCACTGGGAAATCAGGAAAGTAGATCACTGAGAAAACCGAGAATCTAAATGTGGAGAATAGTGTCTCAGTAGAAAAAAAAATATCAATTATGTTTAGATGCAAAGGCCGATGGGGGGATTGATCAAAAACAAAAAGTAGTGAAAATTGATGTCTGACCACAAGAACCCATTCCTAGATTGAAGGTTGATTTGGGTATAAAGAAGATTCAGAATATTCATAGATCCCAAGGGGAAACTAGTAGTGTAGAAGCCACGCGATGGAATACACCTTATATTAGATTCTATTGTTGTGGAAATATGAGACATTCACAATATCTGTATTCCATATCCAAGAGATATCGAAGGGCACGAGAACAGAGGTGGCGGCCAAACAGAATTTGATTTTCTAGAATATATTTCGAAGGACACTATTTTGGTGAGGAGGATTTCCGCACATAGCTAGTGATATGGCCTTAAAAACACAAGTTTTTCCACATAATTTTAATTAACTTTTAATGATATAGTTTTTTATTTTTTTAATTTATTCAAAATATTAACACTTTTATATATTTATAAACAAATTTATCAATTAATCAATTTTTATAATTAATCATGTATTTCAAGCACTAAATTTGTTAATTTATGTTGTATTTTATTTTATAGTCAATGATTTTTTTATTTAATTGGCTATTTTTGTCTGCTAATTATATAGTTTGGCACTAATTAATTAATTTGACCTTTGTACGTGATTAATGTATTATTAATATAACATTGTATATATTAAATATTAATGAATTTAAAATAACATTATCTAAATATTAGTTTCCTTTTAACAATTCAATTTTTATAAATTTGAGTTTATAAACTCACTGTATCTCTTTGATTTAATTTCATCAATTAACATAATTGTTTAATAACATAATAATTATCTGTCTAACTTAAATTTATTTAATTTGATAGAGTAGAATTTTATAAATAATTAAACATTGTTTTATAATTTTATTAATTAACTATTAATAATTTAATTGTTTCTTTATTTAATTTTTAGTAAATTTCTAATTTTAGTTATGTTTAAACAGTTTTATTATTTTATTAATGATTATGACTTATATAAATTTTCTTTTGTTTTAATTAAGATTAATTTTTATTTAATATTTTGTTCATATTCTATTTATGTTTTAATTTGTTATATACCTCTTTTTATTTTGCAGGTTCACAGGTCGCCCCAGTCACGGTGCCACTACACACTGTTTTCCTTTACTTCCTCACCGTATCACTTAATCCACTGGTTCTGATCCCTACCTCTTCCCACTTTTCACGGTGGCACTATAACCTATCCTAATATCTCAACCTTTCATGGTGCCACTCCAAACTATCTCACCGTATTCCTCTTATGGTGTCTTCTTCTACCAGTGCCCTTAATGTCAAATTCACGGTGCCATGGGTTCTTTCCTTTTTCACGGTGTCACCCTACTCCCATGCCACAACCTCCACTAGGTTTAACAGTATGTTTTTCATGATGTCTCAACCTCACACCGATGTTATTGCCACAAACATTGTTCCTCTTTAGCCTTTCACCGACTCATGCAACAGCTTCATCTTCATAGTGACATTTTCTCCATTCATGCAACCGCCCTCCATCCTTTATAATATTGCCACCATCTCCATAGAATTGATCAACAGCGGCTTAAAACTAGAGAATCATCATAACTCCTCAACATTTCAGACTAGTATTAGAATTTTCATATAAGACTCAATTAACGTATCTTTTGCAAAACCAGATTCAAAATCAACCAAATTTTAGACCTTAGAGCCAAAACCATCGTAGGAAGGATGAAATGTTGTGTCGTAAGACGCCTTCAGGGGAAAATTGTGCCACCAAAACCATCTACTACCTCGCCCCTTCCATACCCTTAGATCTTAATCCACAATGAGACTCACTTTTTCAGACCCTAAAATAAGACCAAAATATCAAATTACCAAATTAAACCAGAAGGTTAATTTCGAACGCTCATCGTGCCATCTAGAGTAGAGGTCAAGCCAGGAGGAAGAATCTCACTATCTGAAACCGGTCTCTCTTGTTTACTGCTACGAGTAGCCCGCCGCACCAGGGGTTATCCTGAGCTGATACCCACCACTAGAAGGAGAATAGGAGGCCATGTCGTTGGAGCCAATGCTGAGTTGGGAACCGCCGGCTCTGTTTGAAGATTCCGAACCCTATCCCACCTTTCCTCTGTGTGTTGATGCGCCGATATTTGGGGGATGAAGGAAAGATAAAAATAAAATAAAAAAGAAAAGAATGAGAAATAATTATAATAATAAATATAATAAAACATTAATCAAATAAATATAATATAATATAATATAATTTTAATATAAAAACTTTTATAATATTTATAAATAGATATGTTATAAAATTAAATATAAGTGAAACTAATAAGAATTTTTTGTTATTAAATTATAAACAATAATATTTAATAAATTAAATTAAATATTAATTAATATATTAACACTTAAATTTCATTTCAAATAGAATAATTGTATTAATTAAAATAATAAAGTAATTAATATTAATATAATTTAAGTAATCGAATTATGTTATACTTTCTAATTACATATTTATTAATAATAATTTTTTTAAAACTTAATTAAATATTTAGATATTAATTAATAATTTTAACAATTATATTCTATAATAATTATCAAATAAGATTTTTATTAACTAACATTAGTTATTATAACATTAAACTAAAAAAATATCTATTTTAATTTATTTACGTTTTTCTTTATTTTTCTATTCTAACATTGTAGGTTCATTCATGAGATGTGTATACATCAAGACCCTCACCACTAACTCAGCGGAAGTTATTTACGAGGCCAAAGATAGCACTACATGCTAGTCTCGAAACAAAGTACACGTGTGTGGTGTACAAATTAGGAACTTTTGAGTCGGTGGAAGTCAGTGGTGACATGCAGTAGATGACGGTGGGTATAAAAATATAGATTCAACAGAATTTTAGGGTGTCAAGGGGATTCATTTGATCTTTCACTCGGGAGTAGAGCAAGAACCTGGAGGGGAACCCTATAGAATCTATCAGAGAGCCATTCTCTAAACATCTGAGGGTCTGGAGCAGCGGAAATTCAAACTACCAGAGGGAGTTTTCTTCCTCTATTATCTTTCAATTCTATTCTTTTGTAATTGAATGATTTTAGTTTACGTAATTGAGACAATATTAGGATAAATACTTCATGTTCAAGGTTGTTAATTGAATCTACTGGTTATATTCTATTTTCTCTTCTCACTATCATTTTGTTTTTGATTGGAATTGATTAGCGAGATCAGTTCTGATTGCATTAAATTGCAACATACCACCAGCACTTAATCTCGAAACACCACAATCATTCAGTGAGATTGATTATGGATTAAATTTCTTTTACATTTAAACTGAAATAAAAGGCTACAAAACATACGACGAGCTTGTTTTGTAATTTTTTTTCAAACCACAATTTTCAAGTTGATTGATCTCAGATTGGCGAACTCCGTGACATGTTGGCTTGAGTGATTTATCTCTTGGTGAGGGAAATGAATCAATCATTATTAGTGGTATTAGTTCTAATCACTATTGTGAGAAGGAATGTTTTTAAAACCACTAGAGTTGATATTTTCCCCATACATATTTCTCTAGGTTGTTCAGTTATCAACATATTATCTCTCTCTAACTTATTGTTTTTATCTTGTTCCTTTCTTCGATATAGTTTATAACAAAAACGCAAAAGGATTGTGATGTTTCATTGGTGCCTCATAATAATAAAAATTTAAAAAAAAGATACAAATAGAAACCCAATCCCACTGCTGACAATAGTGGGGACTTATTGTTAGTTTTTAGATGAATAATGGCCACAATTTCTTTCTTTGTGAGTTCAACCCTACTTTCCACATATAAAATATTTAGTAGGATTATAAATATTAAACTTTTAATGGCTTCAACGACGGTTTAGTTCAAGTTTTTGGAGTTGTTTCCGGGGAAGGCATATGCCATTATGTTTCTAAAAATTTTAAAAAATATATTAAAAAACACTAAAAAATTGAAAAAAAAATTAAAACTGTTAAAAAAATTGCTTCATTTACTACTGAATTGTTACTATTTTCAGTATTTCTGAACTCCTATTAGTTATACTTTTTTTCTATAGTGAACTTTCATTACTCTTTTCATGAGAACCATATAATTAATTGTTACATTAGAGACTTCAAACTCATAATTAGAAAATCATTTAACTACTCCTAAAAACATTTTAATGGAGAATCAGAATAATAGAGTTGACCAAAACATGAATGTTCTACAACCCATAGTTCCATTCCTTTAGATACCTAGACTCAGGAGTTTCACATTCCAATTGTATCATGTAACCCATATTATATTAGGTTTACCCCTAGGTCGTGGAATAATGAAATTAAGCAGTCTCACCTTTCTCCACTTTCATCATTCAATGGTCTTCCAGGGATGGATTCACTTGAGTTCAATAGAGAGTTCTATAGTTCTATACAAAAATTACCTATGAGAGAGATTTGTGAGGAAGAGTAGAGATTGATGATGTTTTAATTTTTTCTAAAGGGGTATGCTAGGACATGGTTTCAGAACCTAAGAGACATGTGAAGAGGTTTTTAATTCCTTTATATCAAAATTCTATCCTAGGAACACCACCTCTGAGATTAGGGGAAATATTACTGGGTTTGTCTAGGACGAGGGAGAGTTATTTTACGAGGCATGGGATAGGTTTAGATGTCTCCTTAGACAAAGTCCAAATCACCAGTTTTCTCCTCACTTACTCATTGAGACCTTCTATAATGCTCTGTCCCCTTACAACCAAAATTTAGTTGATCAATTCTGTGAGGGTGTCTTTTTTGAATACACTGCTGATGAGATGAAACTTGTGTATGAAAAGCTTTCTAAAAAATCTCAGAACCATTTCTCTATGGATAAGGTCATCAATAGAGGTGAAGACAATCCTCGGGCAGCTATTGTTAGTGATAGGGTCATAATAGTGTAATGTAATCATTGTGGGATGTTCGGTCACACTCATACATGTTGTCCTAATTTTGATCTCCTTTTCCTGTTTGATGAGAGTGCCAAACTTGTGGATTTTAAAGGTAGGAACTGTCACGAACCGTGCTCGGGGCCCATGTTATGACTACCCCAAGCCCGCCTTCTATAGGCTAGGGGCTGGCGACTAGCACCAAAGGCATAAATCCCAAAGAAGGGAAGGTTTTGCCTTTATGAAGTAACATACACAACAGAGTACGCAAGTGAAGTAAGCACTAAGAAAAAATAGGTATAGGATAAGTGCTAAAAAAGTAAATGGTCCAGTATACAAACCTAACTGAAAGTACAGTACAACTGAAAGTGAAAGTACAATAGCAGTAAGTAAATAGTAACATCGAGTCGTCCTCCAGAAGTCCCGCCTGAAGGGTGGGTACTGATAGCCTCCTCAGCTCCTCGGGTCTGGTCGTCCGCTCCGTATATGTCCCGCCAAGTAGTCCACCTCCCAGTATCTTCCATATCCACAAGCCTCCACCTCGATCAGTGCTGTCGTTTGAGATCCTGGCACATATTCTCCACTCTTGGATGTACCGCAAATGGGAAGTATGAAACTCAGTCAGCGAATCCTCCTACAAAGCAGCTGGTACCATGGTACGTCCTCTGGAAAGAAGGACGTGCTCTCCTCCTACCGAGAATCCATCAGGTGCCTGTCCTAAGGATATCTGTGCATGTCTCATCTCAAAGTGAACATCCCCATGATGTGCCTCTCTGACCTGCTGAAGAAGTGGAGGAGTGACTATGAGCGACTAAAGAAAGGTTTCCCCATCTCTATCCATGATGGATATCTGCAATGCGGCTAGCTACTTCGTCGCCTCTCCAAGTAGCTAGATTCTCGTCCACCTGCTGAGAGCATTAGCCACCACGTTCCCTTTCCCAGGAGTATAGACTATCTCAAATTCATAATCCTGGAGGAACTTGAGCCATCGCTGCTGTCTCAGGTTCAGGTCCTTCTGAGAGATGATGTACCTGAGACTCTGGTGGTCAGAGTAGACTGTAAATCACTCGCCCATCCGATAGTGCCGACACATATTCAAGTCGAATACCATTGTTGCTAACTCCATGTCATGGGTAGCATAGTTCTTCTCTTGATGCCTCAACTTCCGTGAACCGTAAGCGATCACTACTCGCTCCTGCATTAAGACACACCTCAGTCTGGTCCTTGATGCATCGTAGTAAACTAAGTACCCTACTCCCTCCTCTGGTAGCCTCAAGATGGGTGCACTGGTCAATTTCTGTCATAGCTCCTGGAAGCTCTGATGACATCTATCTGACCACACGAAGGGTTTCCCCTTATTCGTTAAAGCTGAAAGTGTTGAGGTATCTCTGGAGAAGTCTGGAACAAATCTCTTATAGTACCGAGCCAGACCTAGGAAACATTCCACCTCCGTCATGCTCCTAGGTGGCTCCCAAGAAAGTACCTCCTCGACCTTCGTGGGATCCACTGCAACTCCCACCTCTTATATGACATGCCCCAAGAAATGAACCTCTCGAAGCCAGAATTGGTACTTCGAGATATTTCCATAAAGATGGTGCTCTCGGAGTGTATCCAGTACAACCTGTAGGTGGTAGGCTTGCTCCTCCTTGGTCATTGAGTAAATCAGTATGTCATCAATGAAGACTATGACAAAAAGATCAAGGTAGGGATGGAATATCTTGTTCATGATCATCAGGAACACTACTGGAGCATTGTTCACACTGAAGGGAATGATCAAGAACTCATAGTGGTCGTACCGACAACTGAAGGCCGTCTTCTGCACATCCTCATCCCGAACTCAGAGTTGATGATAGCCTGACCTGAGGTCTATCTTCGAGAACCAACGTGCTCCCTTGAGCTGATCGAAGAGGTTGTCAATCCTCAGAAGAAAATTCTTGGTCCTCACGGTCACCTTGTTCAGGCGACGGTAGTCGACACACAGTCGCAAGCTCCCATCCGCCTTCTTGGTGAATATAATCAGAGATGCCCAGGGTGAAACACTGGACCAGATGGAACATTTCCCATGTAAGTCCTCCAGCTGTACCCGCAGCTCACGAAGCTCGGCGGGAGCCATCCGATATGCTAGAGTAGATATCAGTGATGTCCTGGGGTACCGGTCTATGTAAAAATATACCTCCCTGCAAGGAGGTAGTCCTGGATCATCTTCAGGAAAAACATCCACATACTGGTCCACAACTACAGGAAAACTCGGACTCCACACGTCAACTTCTCCAAGGATGAGGTTGGCCAACTGATGTGTGATCAGTTGCCCCCTCCTCTACGTGAGTCCACCCTATGCTGCGAAGGTTCCCTTCTCGCCGATGAAGGTGAACCTTGTCCCTCCCGGGCAGACACACCATACCTTGCACCTAATATAGTAAATCTGATCATGGACTGTAGATAACCATTCCATGCCCAAGATGATGTCGTAAGGCCTCAACACCGCTACAAGAAGATTCCAGCCGAAGCTCTCGCCACCTAGAGTAAGCACACACTGCCAGCACAAGTGCGTAATCGTCTATTCTTCTCCCGTAGGAGTCTCTAGCTACAAGGATCGAGCCAACGGCTCTATCGGAATCTCCAAGTTCTAAACAAGGGCAGCAGCAATAAAAGAATGACTCACACCAGTGTCTATAAGAAGTACAGAAAGTGTGGAGTAGACACAGATATTACCTTGAATCATCTCTGGTGCGCCATGGTCATAAGCCTCCGCTGCCTGAAGCTGAGCCTGCCACTTCCTGCCAGCTCCCTGTGGTCGGGGTGGACCTCCTAGGGGTGGTGGTGGTAGATTCTCGAAGCGTCGACCACCACCCGCTGCTCAGCCAGCTCCTCTACCTCTTCCTCCTTCTCCCTGTGGACCGCCACGGTTGAACCTCTACCTCTGCATCCGAGGTCCCTCCACTGTCTTCTACTCGTCTACATAGCGGGTCGGGCAGTCACGAGCCATGTGGCCCTACCCACCGCATGCATAACATTGTCTACTCCTCGGAAGGCTGGCTCTAGGTTGTGTGCCCCGCATAGCCGAACCCATGTCCTGAAGTCACTCATCAGATTGCATGGTCTGCTTGGACCCTTGCGTCATCTGTCGGCTGCCAAATGCATAAGACTCTGCTCCATGATGTCTTCTTGTGGGTCTCGCTGTTGATGGATGCTCGGTGAGAAAGATCTCTACTACCAGGGGTCGCTCCAGCACCCCCTCCAGGTTCGGGATGCTGAGTGGAATCGTCGAAGCTCTAATGTCATGCCTCATCCCCTACTCAAAGGTCCGGGCCCGAAATAATGGGTCTCGTACCATGTCCGTGGAATAGTGTGAGAGGTCGGTAAATATCGTCGAGTACTAGGCTACTGACATGCTGCCCTGCCACAGCTGTAGTAATGTCTAGATGTGCACTGCACGGAGGGTGGTTGGAACAAACTTCGAGTGGAAGAGGTTCTCGAAGTCCGTCCATAGAAGAGATGCATCATCGTTAACCTGGAGCATCAGGCTCCACCATATACCTGCTGATGTGTGTGGGAGAATAACGGCAAGGATCACCATGAGGTCTGCTGGTGTCCATACCAACCTGAAGACTCTGACGATAGCCTCCATCCAATCCTCGGCTGCCTGAGGATCCTTCTCACTGTGGATCCTGGGCGGCCTCTGCCTCTGAAACTCGTGCAATGTGCTTAGGCGGTGTGGACTACCCGCCGCTGGGGCTGGTAGCACTGGTGGCCGGGTATGGAGAAGGTTGTGGCCGGAGTCGTTTCTTAATGCATCACCTGTCAGTTGGTGAAGATAGAGCACCAGGTACCAGCAGGCTTGGTACAGCCCTTGGAGTTCCCGGAGTGGAAGTGGGATGGGATATCTATGGATTTTGTGACTGGGCTTCCACGTACTTCCAGAGGACATGACTCCATTTGGGTGATTGTAGACCGACCCACCAAGCCCTCCCACTTTTTACCTATCAGAGAGAAGGGCTCAGTGTAGATCTTGGGATGCCTCTATGTTCAGGAGATTGTATTGATTCATGGTGTACCATCATCTATTGTCTCTGATCGAGATGCTCGCTTTACATCCCGAATCTGGAAGGGGTTGTAGGATTCATTTGGGACGCAGCTACGCCTGAGCACCGCCTTTCACCCTCAGATAGATGGTCAGACGGAGAGAACCATTCAGACTATTGAGGACATACTCCGTGTATGTGTCCTCAACTTTGGTCGTAGCTGGGAGGATCACCTACCTTTGGTGGAGTTTGCGTACAACAACAACTACCACTCCACCATCGAGATGGCACCATACGAGGCACTGTACGACCGACCTTGCAGATCACCTCTGTGCTGGACAGACCCTGGGGAGTCATCACTGGTAGGGCTAGAGATGGTCCAGGACACGACGGAGAAGGTTCAAATCATCTAGGAGCGGATGAGGACTGCTCAGAGCCTGCATAAGTCCTATGCTGACAGGAGGCGGAGACCACTAGAGTTCAAGGATGGCGACCACATTTTCTTATGGGTCTCCCCTCGTCATGGATTAAGGAGATTTGGACAGGGCGTCAAGTTATCTCCGCACTTCATCGGACAATTCCAGGTTCTCAGCAGGATAGGCGGGGTGGCTTATCACCATGATCTTCCACCTCAGTTGCAACGGGTGCACAACGACTTCCATGTGTCTCAGCTGAGGAGATACGTGTACGACCCGATGCATATCATCGATCATGGGGAGTTGGACATCGATGATGGGGTGGCTTTTTCGGAGGTCTTGGTGGAGATCGAGGATCGACAGGAGCAGGTCATACGTGGACGGTCGATTCCTCTAGTGCGCATCAAGTGGCAGCACGGGAACCTCCAGGAGAGCACATGGGAGAAGGAGGCTCAGATGCATGCTCAGTACCCTCAATGTTTTCCCAGTTCTGATGTAGCTTTACAGGGACTTAAATCCCTGAGGTGGGAGTAATGTAAAGACCTGTAAATTTCAAGGAATTGTTTTTAAATTCTTTGGGATTTTACGAGTACGAAGTTTCTGACGAAGCTTGATTCTGAGGCCCGTTGTGCCCGGAATCAATTTTCAATGTTTATCACGGGTACATCTAGTGAACAAATGAAATGGTTTTTCTAACTTTTGAACCAGTTCTCGGAATTAAAACATGAGGGCACCGATTAATTCTCAGCACCGGGAATCACTTAGGTGAAGCTTAACTTCAATCGAAAAGGGTCGGACGAAAAAGATAAGTTTTTAGAATTTCAGAAGAGGAATTGTATATAATAAAATAACGATAAGTTATTTTGTTCTTTTTCTTCCTCCATTGAACAGCAGTTGGCAGAATCGCAGTGTAACGATGATCAATAAATTGGGGTCATTTAATGACTCATCCCTTTGGTTGTGTAACAGCAACACCCTTGTGTTTAATAGGTTCATTAATTAATGTTCATTAATGAACCAAAATAATGAACAGAACGTGAGGATTAATTCTTTTATTAATCAACCCTTTGAAAAATGAATTTAGAACCCGCCGGAGGAAGCTCTGACGAAACGCCCATGACGCCGGCCTCCGAAGAAGAACGACGAACAACGCCGGTTCCTCGGACATTGATGACGCGCCACCAAATCCTCTTCCCCGCGGCTAGAGAGGAGACGCTGCTTCCTCATCGGCACACCCCAAAAACACCGACAATCCTCTTCTCTGTGACGCCATTTACCGTGACGCCGACGATCATCTCCCATGTTGAGGTAGGGGTTTTTAGAATAATTTCTTCATGTGTTATTTCTATACCCTTGGCATGTCCTGTTTTATTGATGGTGATTTCTTAAAACCACTAACGCAGTGGGTTCGGGTTAAAGAACAAGCCCGAACCCACCGCAGTTTTGTTCCTGGTGTGTTTAATACTTAGCGACGACAAAACGGGACCGATTTTCTGATTAGAGGTCGTCGTAGTAAAGTACAGGATCCGAGACGACCACATGCGCAGACGGGAGCAAGAACGGACCACCGGAATGATTTCGGTGGCCCGCGGAAACCTCTGGCGGTGCGGGTCACTAGCGCGGCGACACCGTCGGCCGGAGGTGGCGGCGCCCCAGCGCGCCCCTGGTAGGAGCCGCCACGACTAAAGCCACGGTGGCTGGCAACCGGATCCCGCGACTGCGTGGGATCCGAGGGAGACGTGGCGCCCGCTGCGTCCGCTGAGCACAAAGGGGGGACCACGTTCCCCCCGCTCGGCTCGCTGGCTGAGTAAGCGCACCCCCCCCCCCCCCCCCGGCCGGGCTGGGGCGGGTCGCGCGGACCGGGCCGGACCCAGACCTGGTCTGTTCGACCCGGTTCAGGCCGACCCAGGGGGGGTCGGGCCGGGTCTGACCGGGCCCAGACCCCCCACTTCGGACTGCTTTCGGTTTTTTTCCATAACTTGTGCTACGTACCTCTAATAGACGCACCGTCAGTTGCGTATGAATCCTTGGATCAAGACGATAATTTCGGTATATTACACTTGAGGTTTTAGAAAATTTTAGGTATGTCTGGGTTGGTTCGAAGTCAAAACCAACTTGGCCCTTGGAGCGAAAATGCTTATATCTCAAGGACAGGACATCCGATTGACGTGCCATCAATTGCGTTGGAATTTTTTTGTTGAAACGATCATTTTGGCTTACTCTTCTTGAGTTTTGGATGCAGCAGGAATATGGTCGGGTTGGTTTTAGCTTAAAGACCAACCGGGACCCTGGAACAGAAAAGCCAATAACTCTCAGACCGGGCGTCCGATTGACGCACCGTCTGTTGCGTCAAGTTTCTTTTGACAAGAAGGAACTTTGGGATACATCAACTTTGGAATTCGTGAAATTGATGTATCGACTCTCTCTCTTGATTGAGGAGAGGACCCTCCCAGAATCGAGCATGTTGTGTGCGGGAACCCTAGAGCTGGCTGCGACTGCGATGATGACAACTGCAGATGGATCCTTTGTGGGTTCCGCAGCGACGACGACTGTACTTGGATCCTCTATGTGTTCGGAAGTGACGACGAGCATACTGGAATCCTCAATGGGTTCGACGACGATGACTAATGTTCTTGTATCCAATGTGGGTCTGGCAGAGTAGTTGGTCTTGTATCCTTTGTGGGTCTGACATCATAGCTAGTCTTGTATCCTATTTGTGTCCGACAGCATAGATGAATCAATGGATAAATATGATCACCTCTATCACCTTACGAATTGTATACCTGAAAGAGAAGAGTCTTGATTCTAAATCACTATCAATGATGTGTTTGACTTGATTTTCCTGTGTGGATTGGGTTGTGCTTTCTTGTGCGGACTGGGTTATGCTTGAGCTCGGGAGCTGGAGCCAAACTGTTACTGATGACTTAGGTATATGTATTGGCATATACCTATGTAGTGTTGATGATACTTCATGACTGTATCTTTCCCTTTTGGTTTATCCTTCATGGATTCTGAGAGACCTTCGGGGGTCTCGGGGTCCCTAATGAATATCGTATACTCACCCCTACATGGGATATTCCAGTACTACATTGGGTTGGATGTAGATGACGGACAACACTGATCAAGGTGGAGGCTTTTGGAGCTAGACGATACCCGGTGGTAGACTACTTGGAGGGACGTATACAGAGCGGACGACTGGACCCGAGGAGCTGAGGAGGCTATCTTTACCCACCCTTCATGTGGGACTTCCAGAGGACTATTCAGTGTTACTGTATACTTACTGCTGTTTTACATTCACTTTCATTTTTACTTTACTTTCAGTTGGGTTTATATACTGGGCCATTTACTTTTTCAGCACTTATCATGTACCCAGTTTTTCTTAGTGCTTAATTCACTTGTGTACTCTATTGTGTATGTTACTTCATGAAGTCAATGTCTGCCCTTCTTTGAGATTTAGGCCTTTGGTGCTAGTCTCCAGCCCCTGACCTATGGAAGGCGGGCTTGGGGTAGTCATGTCACAGGCCCCGAGCACGGGTCGTGACAATTGGTATCAGAGGAGTCGGTTCTACCGCAGAACTCAAGACTTTGATAATTTCTTCTCTGTGGAGCAATAGTGTTAAGAGTATTGAGTGCTATTTTCAGTCCATGGAGTCCAGTGTTGGTGCGGAGGCCGATGTAACCATACACCAGGGCCCTGACTTCTGATTTTCAACTCAGTGCACGAAAACACTAATTGCGTGTGTGTTTAATTTTCAAAAGTTTTATTTGTGATTACTTTGTGTTAGCTCAAAAGGTATATTGTATTAACTATAGTGCACCTCTTTCTTTTCAGGATGGCCTCAAGATGGTAGACAGCTAGGTTTCTGAGCTTTGTGCGAGATGGCAGCCCACCGAGCGACGAGGCCTCAGTACAGGGCCCCATTACAGCGGAGGCACCAGTAGTACCTCTACCCACCGAGCCATCGATGCTACCAGCCCCAGAGGTAAAGAGTGCACACTGCCTGAGCGCGTTGAACAAGTTTCAGAGGCAGAGGCCACCCAAGTTCCGTGTAGTGACGGATCCTTAGGCATCCAAGGATTGGCTGGAGGCTGTCGTCAGAGTCCTCATGTTGATAGTGACACCAGTAGACCTCATGGTGATCCTTGTCATGAGTCTCCCGCACGAAGCAGCAGGTAGATGGTGTAGGCTGATGCTCGAGGTTCACGATGAGGAATCTCTTCTATGGATGAACTTCGAGAGCCTCTTCCACTCTGAGTTTGTTCTAGCCACCCTCTGTGCGGTGTGCATCCAGGAGTTATTGCCGCTGCGGTAGGGCATCATGTCAGTAGCCCAGTACTCGGTGAGATTTACCGACCTCTCGCGCTACTCCATGAACATGGTACGAGACCCATTCTTCCCGGCCCGAACCTTTTATCCAAGGATGAGGCATGAGATCAATGCTTCAACAATTCCACCCAGCATCCCGGCCCAGGCGGGGGTGCTGAAGTGATCCCTGCTAGTGGAGAGCTTTCTCGCCGAGCAGCCATCGGTAGTGAGACCCACCGCAGGACGGCACAGAGTGGAGTCTTCTGCAGCTAGCAGTCGACAGATGACACAGGGGTCCAAGCGGACCAATCCGTCTGGTGAGCGACCTAAGGACACGGGTTCGGCTATGTGGGGAACACAGCGCAGATCCAGACTTCCGAGGAGCAGAAAATGTTATGCATGTGGCGGGCAGGGGCACATGGCTCGTGACTGCCCAACCCGCCATGCAGACAAGCAGTAGACTTTGGAGGTCCCTCTGAGGCAGAGGCATAAGTTCGACCATGGCGGTTTGCAGGGAGCAGGAGGATGAGGCAGAGGAGCTGGGTGAGCAGTGGGTGGTGGATGATGCTTCGAGGCTCTACCACCACCACCCCCAGGAGGTCCACCCCAACCACAGGGAGCTGATGGGCAGAGGCAGGCTCAACTTCAGGCAGCGGTGGCTTACGACCATGGCGCACCTGAGATGATTTGAGGTACTATCTGTTTCTACTCCACCCTTGCTGCAGTTCTTATAGACACAAGTGTGAGTCCTTCTTTTATTGTCGCTGCCCTTTTTCGGAGCTCGGAGATTCCGACGGAGCCGTTGTCTCGATCCTTGCGGCTAGAGACTCCTATGGGAGCAGACTCAATGATTACGCATTGGTTCCAAAAGTGTGAGCTTACTCTAGGAGGTGAGATCTTTGGCTAGGATCTTCTTGTAATGGTGTCGAGGCCTTACGATGTCATCTTGGGCGTGGATTGGTTATCTACAGTCCATGCTCAAATCGACTGTATTCGGCGCAAGCTGCGGTTTGTCCCCATGGATGGGACCAAATTCACCTTCACTAGCAAGATGGGAACATTCGTTGAATAGGATGGACATACACAGAGGGGGGGGAGCCTATCACATATTAGTTGGCTAGCCTCATCCTCAGAGCAGTTGATGTGCGGAGTCCTAGTTTTCATGTAGTGGTGGACCAATATGCGGATGTTTTTCTTGATGATGTTCTAGGACTACCTACTCACAGGGAGGTAGATTTCTACTTAGACCTGTACCTCGGGACATCGACGATATCTACTCCAGCATATCGGATGGCTCCCACCGAGCTTCGGGAGCTACGGGTACAGTTGGAGGACTTACAGGGGAAAGGTTTCATCTGGCCCAGTGTTTCACCCTAGGCTTCTCCGATTCTGTTTGCCAAGAAGGAGGGTGGGAGCTTGCGACTGTGTGTCGAGTACTATTTCCTGAACCAGGTGACCGTGAGGAACAATTATCCACTTTCAAGGATTGACAACCTCTTTGGATCAGCTCAAGGGATCACGTTGTTTCTAGAAGATAGACCTTAGGTCAGGCTATCATCAGCTCCGAGTTTGCGACAAGGATGTGCAGAAGATGACCTTCCAGTGTCGGTACGACCACTATGAGTTCTTGTTCATGCCCTTCGGTGTGACCAATGCTCTAGTACTATTCATGAGTCTCATAAATATAATCTTCCAGCCCTACCTCGATCGGTTTGTCATAGTCTTCATTGACGACATACCGATTTACTCAACGACCAAGGAGGAGCATGCCTACCACCTATGGGTTGTACTGAATATGCTCCGAGAGCACCAGCTTTATGGTAAGCTCTCAAAGTTCCAGTTCTGGCCTCGAGAGGTTCATTTCTTGGGGCATGTCATCTCAAAGGCGGGAGTTATAGTGGATCCCATGAAGGTCGAGGCGGTACTTGCTTGGGAGCCACCCTTGAGCGTGAAGGAGGTGCAAAGTTTCTTGGGTCTGGCTGGGTACTATCGTAGATTTTTTCCAGACTTCTCCTGAGTTGCTGCACCACTTTCAGTTGTACTATACTTTCAGTTGGGTTTGTATACTGGCCCATTTACTTTTTCAGCACTTATCTTCTACCCAGTTTTTTTAGGTGCTTACTTCACTTGCGTACTCTGTTGTGTATGATACTTCATAAAGGTAATGGCTTCCCTTCTTTTGGATTTATGCCTTTGGTGCTAGTCTCCAGCCCCTGGCCTATGGATGGCGGGCATGGGGTAGTCACAACACAGGACCTAAGCACGGGTCGTGATAGGAACCAAGGTGAAAATGATCAATTCTCCAATCAGTACACGACTAGTTATCAAAATCGACCAAATTTGGCCTAGAAAGAACAAGGTGTCATAAAACAGACTGCTGCTCCTAACTATCAATCACACATTAAATGTTTTAACTCAAATAAATATGGGGCTGAATCTTCTAATTCTCAAGGGGAGTTAAAGGGGATTTTAAAACATGTTTTGGAAGATATCAGTTCATTTAGGTAGAAAACAGATGGAAAGATTCACAATTTAGAACATCAAATAGTTCAAATGGCTAGGGATCCAGGAGGTAAAGAAAAGGTAAATATTCCCAAAACATAAATTTTTAATCCAAGAGATAATATCATGGTTGTAGCCACTAGATCTGGCCTTCAAACCCAAGAAAAATTAAAGCTACACTCTGGGAAACTAATACTGATGAAAACACTAAATCTGAAAAGAAGAATATTCTTGAAACCTAACATGGGAATATGGAAAGCATTGTTCAACCTAAAAAGAATGTTGAATTTATATCTAAAAATGTTCAAGAACTAAGGAAAATAAAGTGGGGATTAATTAAAGAGAAAAATAAAAATAATGGAATTTAAGAGAAAGAGAATAATCAACCTGTTCTTAAAAATTATGCCCCCATTCCCCTCCCTGAAACAGTGAAGAAGAATAATGAACCTGATTATTTGAGGTTTCTTAAAATGATTTGAAACTTTAGTATCAAAATTCTATTTGTAGAAGCCTAAGAAAAAATCCCTTAATATTTTTCTTTTACCAAAATGTTTCTAAAAAATAAAAACGATTGGAATTAGTTGTACAAAGTTTATCTCAATGACGAGTGCAGTGGAATCTTATTAAAGAAGTTACATCCAAAATTGAAGGACCCTGGTAGTTTTATTATTCAATGAAAAATATGGTCATGAGAGAAATTTAATTGTTTGTCTGACTTTTGGGCAAGAATCAATCTTATGCCTAACTCTATGTTTAGAAGGTTGGGTCATAGGGATTTTCAACCAACTTCTTTTTGTCTTCAACTTGATGACAGGTCACTCACACACCATTCATGGAGGGAGGATGATCTATTAGTGAGTGTAGGAAACCTAACTCTCCCCAAAAACTTCCGTATCATAGATTTGGAGTGTGATGAAAAAGTCCCAATCATTTATTGAGATCTTTCCTTGCTGGAACAGGAGCTATCATAGATTTGTCCTAGGGGAAACTCACTCTCCAAGCTATTGATGATGTGGAGGAGATTTTTATGTTTTAAAAGACTCAACATATGGTTGGTTTTGATTTTATATATGTTTATGAGAATAAATTTTTTAAAATTCAGGTCTGATCTGAGTATGGTTTTTTTCCTCTTGAGGTCACAGAGATTACGATTCCTCGGCCTATTGAAACTTTTTTTCAGGATTCTATTCCTATCCCACTCCTTCCTCTAGATGAGAAAAATATTTCCCTAGTAACCATTCTAAAGAGTGAGTGAGATTCTTTTATTGAACTCTATCAACCTATTTTTAAAGGATTTCTTATGATTTCTACTGTCTAAGGGTTTCTGATGTTGGAGAATGTTCTAGGGTGAGTCCTGATGAAAAACTAGATTGTGCCCATTATGAGCATGTGTATTTTCTGGGAACATTATTTTTTGCTATGTTTGATGTTGATTGTGATGATTTATGATCTTATTAATATTTTTATGACTTATCATATACTCCTTTTACTTATTTTATATGAAACTTCCATAATTTGAGTGAAATGTTAATGTTTTAATACTATGTGGAATTTTTGAGCATTTTTAGAAGTATTCCAATTCAGTCAGTTTAATATTTTATATATAATTGTACCCCTACTGATCTGAATTGTCTAGTTCTTGTTCTTGTTGGATTCATTATTCAATATACCACATTGCATTAGAAGGGATCATGGGCCAATTATACTATTTTAAGGCCCGTATGGACCATACAAGAAGGCCTACAGAATCTGTGATTAAACTGTACCATCCATGAAGATTGAATTACTGGGCTCAATCCAAAATTAAAATTCATTAATTCTCCTCAGACATTGGGATAACAAATCAAGAATTAATGGATGAAAATTTCAGGGCCCAACTTGAAGCACAAGGGGCCCAAATAATGCTTTTAATTCTAACCCACTGTTCTGTCCTAGAATTAAAATCATGACACTATTCATGACATATATAATGATGTAAACATCCAATAAAGCTGATATTTTGCATTTTGAAATCATCTATATAGGCTGATGACATTTTTGAAGAAATCATTTGGATTTGAAGGTAGCTTTTTTATTCAAAATCCCATTCACATTTTGCCTTCTAAAATTTTGTATTAAAATGGACAGATTAAAATTGTTTAATAGAACCGCCATTACTTTGGCACCATAGGTCTAAATGACTAAAAAAATTTAGAGAAGTTGGAAAACATTATTATATACAAAATTGAATAAGTAGATATATCAATATTAGGTTTTTATTATTTCCAAATCGTCGAGCCAAGTGGAGAGACAAATTGGGAATGCCAACAGTCCACTTCATTGGGCTATAAATACGTCCACGTCCTCTCCATCAAAGGTGTTGGAATTTAAGAAGCCAAGATAACATATTGTCTCGACCAAAACCTTTCCACAAACTTGGGAGGACCTTCCATAATCAATTTTTTCACTTGAAAGTCCTTTCCTCCTCTCATTATTTTCATTTACTTTTTTGTTCTTCATTTTTATAATATTTTAAGTATCTTTCTTTGTAATTCTGTTTTAATGAATGTTTATTCTTTAATATCTCTTATTATCATCCACCTTATGTAGTTTAATATTAATGTTATTAAAATAGTTTAAATACATTTTAATCCCCTTCCCTTCTTTTTCATTCTCATTTAATCTAATGTTCGTTTTTAATTCTCATCATTGTTCATGTGTGTGTCTGTTCGGCGTAAAACTATTTTCTTATCCATTTATTTTTTATGTTCATAATGTATCATTATAATCCTTATAACCATATTACTAATCATTTAAATGGATATTTAAATCTATAATTTTGGTGAGTTATAATTTAGGTATGTCAAGTGATTGAGATATTTTGATCGATGAATATTCTTCAAATTAACATTGTGTCTGTTGAACTTAGCATGTCATGGATTGATGAATTATTTTGTTTAACATATAGATTCCATGAATTATTGAAACCATAAATACACTGCCACAATCAATTACTGATTGAGGTTATAATCCTAGTTATGTTATGTCTTTTATTAAAGCTTTAACACTTAAGAATTCCAATCAACATCAACTTGTGACATGGGTATTAATTTAATGCTATATAAAGACAAGTGCAAGGATATCACAAGCTTAAATTCCTAGTGACAAACTCACCCAATATTTATCAAATTTTAAAATCAAAAACCAATCATTAATCACTTAATTTATGCTCTGCAAACAAACCCACAAATCAAAATATAATAAAATAAAAACAATCTACAATTAAAAAGTATCATCGCTGAGGATTCAACCAGAGTGCTGCTATACAATTAGCAGAGCATCAGAACTTTGACCGGTAGATAGGAGAAAATCAGTCGTGCGTTTCAAATGGATCCATTATCGGGGATCGTTCAATTAAGTATTCATTAGTTTATAGTCATTTCAAAAAAGAAAAAAACATAATTTAATTTTTTTTAAAAACACAAATAAAAACCCGCCTTCCCATAAAAATCATAAACTGAAAAACAAATAAATAGAAAAACACATCTTTCTATTTATTCAAAAATCTCTTTGAATTCCTCTTAGCCTCCCGAACAATCCCTTATATTTTTTTAAACCTGAAATTGAGAAAAAACTTCACCAACATAGGAGGAACATTAGAGATAATCAACTCCTTCAAGAACCAGTCCTCATCCAACCAGTTGAATTAGACATGGCCAATCCTATGGAACAAGACCATAAAAAACATGCTTCCCTTGATATGTATTACCAAACCCCTCGTATTCAATATCCAAACATAGATGCTTATTTTGAACTAAAATCGGGTTAGATTTAGCTTCTAACTCATTTCCACGGGCTAGCATGTGAGGATCCACATCTCCACCTTAAAGAGTTCCAAGTGGAGTGCTCTACCATGAAGTCTCAAGGGGTTTCTGAGGAAGAAATAAAACTTCGAGCATTACCTCTCTCCCTTGGTGACTCCTCCAAGTCATGGCCTTACTCTCTCCTTCCCTGTTCTATAACCACATGGAATGACATGAAGCGACTATTTTTAGAGAAATTCTTTCTTGCTTCTCGTAATTCTTTTATCCGAAAAGAAAATAAGTGGTATTAATCAATTCAAAAATAAATCACTCCATGAGTACTTGGAGAGGTTCAAAAAACTTGTTGCAACCGACCCACACCACCAAATCCCTAACCAACTTTTGATCTAATACTTCTTTGAGGGGTTACTGGATATGGAGAGAACCCTCATTGATGCTGCAAGTGGCATTGCACTTGTTGATAAAACTCATGTAGTTTCAAGAGATCTTATAAGAAACATGGCTGAAAAAACACAAAACATCCTTACTTGAGCACGGGATCATATAAAAAAATTCTAAGATAATGAATCCATAGAGCCGAAAAATATGACAGAGTGGATGAGTGAACTTAAAGGTCTTGTGCAACAACTAGTTGTGGCTACCAAATTCCCAACCTCATCTTCTCCACAATCAATGTTTCCTGGACCTGTCAAAAACTATGGAATTTGAAACTCTCTATCTTATCCAACTGACACATGTACACAACATCAAGAGGATAAATTTGATTCATCTGGACCAATGGAGCTAAATGAAGCTTATTCTCAGAGGAACATCGACCCTCAACAATAAGGTTAGTCAATTAGAAACATCAACCAACCTCACTCTGATCCCTTCTCTTCTTCTTATAACCAAGTCTAGAGGTATTGTAATTATGTCTCTCATCCCCTCCAATTCCCTCATCAAAACCCAAACCAGTTCCAATATGTTCAAGGTGTTGGTAACTTCCAACAACCTAATCCATTTATTCCTCAACCTCAAAGGAACAATCCTCCTCCTGGATTCTAATATCCCAGTGATCCATCCCAATTCCAAAGCCAACACAATCACTTTCCCAAGAACCAAAATCTAGGTAATCCCAATTCGGGACAAGCCTCTTCTTCCAAGAAACCATGGTAAAGTGCAGTGGAAGATCTTTCCTCCTTCACCCATTCCAGCCTCATGAACATTGAAACCCAAATTGGTCAACTTGCATCCCACCTTAGTCAGTAGAAACCATCAAATTCTTCCCAACGTCCAACTCAACCATTACCCAACCCCAAGGGTAATGTAAGTGAAATTTCACTTTGATCGGGGAAGAAAATTGCTAGGCCTCAAGATAAGTCCTTCAACCCCCTTTAAATGTTGACATAGAAAATGCAAATAAAATGAAACTTGAAAAGGAATATAAATTCATTCTCTCACCTCCTTCCATTCCACATAAGAAAACATTTCTTTTTCCTCAAGCCGTTTCTAAGGAAAATAAGTCCTTTAAACCCGATCCCGAAATGATTGACATGTTTAGATGTGTTAAAGTCAACATACCCCTCTTAGATTCCATATGAAAAATTCCATAACAATTAAAAGTTTCCTAAGGAATTTTTCACCCACAAGAGGAAAATTAGGACCTTTTAAAATATTTCCACCCAATAGTTTATTCCCATAAAGTGCAAAGATCCATGGAACTTTAGAGTTTCATGACAAATTAGAAGTTCCAACTTCGATGATGTACTCATAGACATAGGATCCTCAATTAGTGTCATGCCCAAATCAATATTCTCTAACCTTGTTCTAGGTCCCTTACATCCAACTGGTGTTTTCATTTAGCTAGTCAATCATAGCACTTCTAGTCCTGAGGTTATAATTGAGGATGTCCTTGTTCGTGTGAATGATCTTATCTTACCTCCTGATTTCTATGTCCCTGACATGGAAGGTAAGACAAACTCTTATCGATCTACCCTAATTATAGTAAGACCATTCCACATGACTACTAGAACAAAGATTGATGTCCATTCAGGCATGTTATCCATGAAATTTGGTGACCAACTGGTCATGTTCAACATTTTTCAAGCCATGCGATACCCATATAAGGATCACTCTATATTCTCCATCCATGCTTCGGAGTACACATCTAAGAGTCAATTGAACGCCAATCCATCATGTTCTTCATGTTTAAATGATAAAGGATCTTGTGGAATATGTACCATGTTTAACCAATTTATAAATGGTGAAGTTGATGTTGAACTCTCATTCATAGACTCTGTCAATATCTAGGATCTTGAAAACTCTCTTGAATCCCACATCAACTCTAATCTCTACTACTCCACCGTGGACTATATTAAGGAAAATGAATATGAAGAAACTCAAGTCCCTTAATCCATTCCTGAGATGTCTACCCCAAAAATGAGAGATGATACTGATCTAAAACCTCTTCCTGAACACATGAAATATGCATTAATTTTCCATGATCACTCTTATCCTCTCATTATCTTTGCTTAACTTAATGAAACTGAGGAGTCCCAAATTGTTCAATTATTAAGCGAAAACAAAAAGGCCTTAGTTTTGACCCTAGATGACATACCAGGAATCAGCCCGGCTATTTGCATGCATCGCATACATCTTGAGGAACAACCAAACCAATTAGACAACAACAAGGAAGACTCAATCTTCTTATCATTGAGGAAGTTAGGAAAGAGATCACCATGATTCATCAAGCTTTTATTATCTACCCAATTTCTAATAGTGAATGGTTTATTCCAATTCATGTTGTACCTTAGAATGGGGGTATAACTGTTGTCGCAAATGAACATGGGGAGGTAGTCAAAACTCAAGTGAAGAAAAAATGGCATGTGTGCATCAACTATATGAAATTGAATATTGAAGTAAGATAAGATCACTACCCTCTTTCATTCTTTGATCAAATACTAGAATGATTTTCTAGAAAGACACACTATTACTTTCTTGATACACTGGATACTTCCAAATCCCAATTACACATTGGGACTAAGAAAAGACTAATTTCACTTTCCCCTTTGGAACATATGCATCTTGGAGAATAAATATTGTCATTTTCAATTATCCTACAACATTCCATAGGTGTATGATGAGTATCTTTTCTGAATTCATTGATCACTACATGCAAGTATTCACGGATGACTTTACCATTTATGGTGAGTCTTTTGAATCTTTCTTGAATTCACTCTCTCTAGTCCTTCTAAAGTGTTTCAAGTGTATCCTTGTGTTAAATTTTGGAAAATGTCACTTCATGGTTTCAAATGGGATTTTTCGAGGGCGCCTAGTTTCAGAAGATGGTATTGAATTTGATCCTACCAAAATTGACGTGATCCAATCACTTCCTGAACCAAATTCTATTCGAGACATATGTTCATTCCTTGGCCTTGCTGGTTTCTATCAACAATTCATCCATAAAATTAGTAGAATTTCCCTCCCACTCACGTGATTGGTGCAAAATTATTTCACTTTCCAATTAGACAAGGTTTGCAAGAGAGCCTTCATTGAACTCAAAACTGCTCTTACATCAACCCCAATAATCCAACCCCTAGATTGGTCCTTAACCTTTGAGTTTGTGTGTGATACTTCTGATAGAGTTATTTGGGATATTCTTGGTTAAATAAGTGATAAAATTATTCATGTCAACTATTATTCCTCAAAAACATTGGATGAAACTCAATCTCACTAAACTGTGACTGAAAAAGACCTTTTAGCGGTGGTTTTTTCCATAGAAAAATTCTGGCTCTATCTCTTAGGTGCCAAATTCATCATCTTTACAGACCATTCTGCTGTAATGTTCTTACTCAATAAATGTGATTCCCAAACAAGGATAATAAAATGGATCATAATGCTCCAAGAGTTTGATATTGGAATCAAAGATAGACCAGGAAAAGAAAACAATGTGGCTGATCACTTGAGTATAATTTTTAATTTTTCTCATTCTGAAATCATCAATCATAAATTTCCCACTAAGCACCTTTTATCTCTCACTCCAAAAATACCATGGTATTCCCCAATTGTAAATTACTTGGTTTCTGGTTTTTTTCTTGAATGTTTTTCAAAAGAACCAAAAATGAAGATGAAAAGTGATTCAAAATACTATTTTTGGGAAGAAAATAATCTTTGGGAAACTGGGGATGACATGGTAATAAGGAGTTGTGTCGATGAAAATGAACATTCTTCCATCATAGAATTATGTCACTCAATGCCTGGTGGTGGCCACATTGGACAACAAATTACCTCTTGAAAGGTCCGAGACTCTAGATTCTTCTGGCCGTCACTCTTCAAGGACTCACATGAGTTGGTTCAATCATGTCCCACTTGCCAAAAGATTGGCACAATTTCAAAGAGAAATTAAATGTCCCAAAAGCCTTTAATTTTTTGTGAGATCATCGAAGTTTGGGGCATCGATTTCATGGGACCATTTCTACCATCAAATGGATTCTCATACATTCTTATTTCATTTTATTATGTTTCTAGGTGGTTCAAGGCCAAACCCACTAGAAAATATCATTCACATACTAATAGTGAGTTCTTAAAGACACACATCTTCCACCGTTTTGGAACACCACATGCCTTGATAAGTGACTTAGGAACCCATTTTTGTAATAAAACCGTGGAATCTCTTTTGAAAAAGAATGGTGTTGTAAAACAATTCAACTTCATATCACCCCCAAACAAAGGGCATGGATGAAAATTCTAATAGTGAAGTGAAAAGAGTGCTTGAGAGAATTGTAAAACCCACCAAAAAATACTGGCCTACAAGACTTGGTGAAGCACTTTGGGCTTATCGAACTACCTATAAAACACCCATTGGGATGTATCCTTTTAGGCTAGTTTTTGGTAAATCATGTCATTTTACAGTTTAAATCCAACATAAGACATTTTAGGATGTGAAAACCTGTAATTTTGATCATGAAAAATCCGGTGAAGAACGATTTTTTCATTTGGATGAACTAGAGGAGCTTCAACTTGATTATTATGAGAATTAAAATCTCTACAAAGAAAAATCCAAGGAACCCCATGACAAACACATCCTGAGAAAGGTATTTCATGAAGATGAAATGGAAATTCTCTTCAATTATCGATTTTGGCTTCACCCAGGTAAGCATAATTCTCGTTAGGAATATCCTTTTGTTATTACTAATGTTTACCCATTTGGTGAAATGAAAGTCCAAGACCCCTCTTCCAAAACTACATTCACAGTTAATAGACCTCGATTAAAGCATCACCATGAGCGGACGCACAATCCTAGATCAACATTGACTTCCACTGGATCCCCAACTTTTGTAGTCGATCCACCACTAGTTGGAGATGGAAACCCACCAAATACAAACCAGGGGGCACCTCATTCCCTTTAACTCTCTTTGTCTCTCTTCCTCCCTCTAACTCTTTCTTCCTCCTCCTCTATATTTTAATTTTTTACCATTTTCTTTATAAAACCCTTTCCTTTTCTCTTTATATTTTGTGTGGGTTAGTATTTATTAAAAACTAAAAAACTATAACAAAAGCATCATACAGAAAAAATACAAAAAAAATCAAGATTCATGTTTACTCAACATTGGGTTTTAAAAAATTTTCTATGCTTTTTGAGGAGTCAATAGACATGTTTTCATTTCAAAAAAATTTTATTTTCATCATGACTTTGGATAAAGAATATTTTGTCAAAACTAACAAATATTGAATGCTCACTTTTTGATTTAGAGAATGATTTCCCCAATCTTCAGGAACAAAATTATCTTTCATGCCATGTCTACCTATGGACATCTTTTCAAAATGAGTTTTTTTTTACCCCCATTTGTGATTCTTGTGTTTGTGGACCTTCGAGCTGAATTTCCTACATTAGTGTGTATTAATATGATAGAGGAATTTTTGAACCTCATGAGAATCACAATAGCCAAATATCCTCTCATTTCCCGTGCATTAATACTCCTTTTGCAATCCACTATGAACATATGAAAACCTTTTCTTTGATATCCACATTACAAGCCCAATACATTTTCCCACCCAATATCAACATTGATTTTCATTGCATAAATTTTTTTTTTGAAATTTAAGTATTGGGGGAATGGATTTCATATTGGGTACCCTTTTTTGATTTCACTATGTTATCATATTCTTGAGGGAAATCATCCATTTTAGTGTGGGGGAGGTTTTCCTTTAGTGGGGTTTGAGAATGTATATATTTTTATCTTTTATAATTGAAAAGTGTTAAAAAATCAGAAAAAAAAATAAAAAAATCAAATAAAAAAATTAACAAAATAAAAATAAGATTGGATTATGTCTTGGTGGGTCATAAATCACTATTTATCAACATTTGATCTTGTTATAACTATTAAAATTAGTGTCGTGAGGAGATTAATCATGGTTTGGGATATGAGTTTGAGATCTGTTTGAAGTTCAACTTTTGAAAAAAAGAAAAAACAAGATGAAAAAAAAAGAACACTTGCATTATATTCTTATGTCCTTGGGAAAAGTTTTGTGTTTTGTAAATATTCTATCTTCTCATTCCCTTCATATTTACTTCCAATTTTGTGTCTTATTTCACATTTCCATTCCCTTGTAAATATGTGTTTCCATTTCCTTTGATGTCTCATTTCAAAAAAAATATGCATTGGTTTTTCCATGTTGGTGTTTTACTCGTCTTATTCTCTCTCATGGACATTGTATTCCTACCATCCCATAGCATCATAAAAACCCCTTGAAAATACATCTTGATTTTTTTTCACTTTGAATAGGGATCAGAAGCTGAGAGCTCTTTCAAACTCTGTGATTTTCACTTTTGGATGGTGAAAGAGTGATCCTCCACAAATGAATTTTATCATCTTGAGAGGTGTCAGTTTTAAGTGTCCACATTTACCATTTTTAAATTTGAGCATGAAAAAATGAATTGTTTTTAGAACATTTTTTCTGTAACAACTTGTGGCGGAATTCAATATGGATGAGTGACATTGTCTAATCATCCCCTGAATGGGGAAAACAAAATTTTAATATTTTTTGGTCATTGATAATGAATTTTTCAAGTTTTTATATTTGTTGCGCATGAGGACATGAACAAGACTATGTTTTGGGGATTTTAGGTTATTAATATTTTCATGACATACAATATACTCCATTTACTGATTTTATATGAAATGTGAAAAATTTGTGGGAAATATTAATGTGTTAATACTAAGTATAAGTTTTGAGCATTTTTTGAAGTAGTCCAATTGAGTCAGTTTACTATTTTATTTATAAAACTCCCCTACTGATTCAAATCTTTTTGTTCCTATTTTTTAGGATTCCTTATTCTATATATAAAATTACATTAGAAGGGATCATGGGTCAATTATACTTTTTGAAGGCCTATATGGACCACAAAAGAAGGCCTACAAAATCTCTGAAGAAACTGAACTATCCATGAAGATTGAATTACTGAGAACAATCCAGAAGTGAAAATTCAATATTTATCCACATACATTCAGATAACAATTATAGAAGTAATTAATAAAAATTTTAGGGCCCAACCACAAGAACAAGGGGCCCAACTAATGCTTTGATGTCCAGCCCACCATTCTATTCGGTTATTAAAATCATGACATTATTCATGACATTTATAATTATGTAAGAATTCAATCAAGATAATATTTTTTGGTGTGAAAGGGAATATATAGGTAGCCGAATTTGTTGAATAAATCCTTAGGATTTTAAGGAATCTTCTGATTCAAAAACCCATTCACATTTGGCCTTAAAAATGTTTGTATTGAAATGGACATATTAAAATTGTTTAATCCAACAGCCAAAACTTTGGCTCCATAGGTCTTAATGACTCCAACTTTTTAGAGATGTCAGAGAAAATTATTATCTACAACTTTCAAGAAGGATATATATCAATATTAGGTTTTAGGAATGTCTAAATCATCATGAAATGTGGAGGAACAGATTGGGAATCCCAACTGTCCACTTCCTTGGGATATAAATACATCCCCCTTCTCTCCTTCAAAGGGCTTGGCATTTCAGAAGAGAGGAACACATGTTGACATGACCAAATCCTTGAAAATGTCTTGGGAAAACCTTCCATACTCAACGTTTCACTTGAGAGACCTTTCCTCTTCTCTTTGTTTTCATTTTCTTTTGTGTTCTTCATTTTTGTAATCTTGTAAGTCTCTTTCTTTGTAATTTTGTTTAAATGAAAGTTTCTTATTTAATATATATTATTCAGATCCACCTTCTGTAGTTTAATATTAATGAATTTAATATATTTTAAATACAGTTTAATCCCCTTCCTTTATTTTTCTTTCTCATTCAATGTAATGTTTTTTTTAATTCTCATCATCATTTGTGTGTCTGTGTTCAACACAAAACTCTTTTCTTACCCTTTCTTTTTCTTATCTTCTTAATTTATCATCATAATAAGTATAACAACATTACTAATCATTTAAATGGATGATTAAATCTCTCATTGTATAGAGTTATAATTTAGTTATGTTAAGTGATTGAGAGCTTTTTCTCGATGAATATTCTTCAAATTAACATTGTGTATGTTGAAATTTTCAGGTCATAGATTAATGACTTGTTTTGTTTAACATATGGATTCCCTGGATTATTGGAACCATAAATACAATACCAAAATCATGTAATGATTGAGTTTATAATCCTATTTATGTTAAGTCTTTGATTAAAGATTTAACACTTAGGAATTCCATTCAACGTCAACTTGTGACATGGGAGTTAATTTAATACAATATAAAGCAAATCTCAAGGATATCACAATTTTAACTACCTAATGATGATTCCACCCAAATATTTATCAAATTTTTAAATAAAACACCAAAATTAATCACATTATTTATGCTCTGCTGGCAAACCCCCCAATCAAAATACAATCAACTGAAAACAAATAAATATTAAAAAGTATCATTGCTGAGGATTCGAACCTAGTGTTGTTATACACATTAGTATAACATCAGAACATTGACCGGTTGATAGACGACAATCAGCCACTCTTTTCAAATGGTTCCATTTTTGAGGATGGTGCCATTAAGTAGTCGTTAGTTTCTAGTTATTGAAAAAAATAAAAAAAATAAAAAAAAATAAAAAAACAAAAATAAAACCTCGCCTTCTAATAAAAATAATTAAATAAAAAAATAAAAAGAAAAACTCATCTTCCTCTTTCTTCTATCATCCCTCTGAATTCCTCGTAGCCTCCCAAACAATCCCTCAGATTTGTTTGTCCCTGAAATTGAGCGAACACTTCTACAACTCATGAGTAACAGTAGAGATAATCAACTCATTCAATAACTAGACCTCGTCCAACTAGTTGAATTAGAAATGGCCAATCCTAGGGATAAAACCCTTAAAAAACTTGCTGACCCTGATATGAATTACCAACCCATTGGTATTCAATATCCAAACTTAGATGCTTATTATGAACTCAAATCTGGTTTGATCCATCTTCTACCTCATTTCCACGGGCTAGCCGGTGAGGATCCACATCTCCACCTTAAATAGTTCCAAGTGGTGTGCTCTACCATGAAGACTAAAGGGGTTTTTAAGGAAAAAATAAAACATCGAGAATTCCCACTATCCCTATTTGACTCCTACAAGTCATGGCTTTACTACGTCCCTCCTGGTTTCATAACCACATGGAATGACATGAAACGACTATTTCTAGAGAAATTATTTCCTGCTTCTTGTACCGCTTCTATCCGAAAGGAAATAAGTGGTATTCTTCAATTACCAATGAATCACTCCATGAGTACTAGGAGAGGTTAAAAAATATTGTTTCAACTTTCACACACCACCAATTCCCTGACCAACTCTTGATCCAATACTTCTATGAGGGGTTATTGGCTATAGAGAGAACCCTCATTGATGCCGTAAGTGGCGATTCTCTTGTTGATAAAACTCCTATAGCTACAAGAGATCATATAAGAAACATGGCCCCAAACACACAAAAATTTTATAATTGAGAACATGATCAAGTAAAAAAAGTCCAATACAATCAATCTATAGACCCTAAAAAATGACAGAGTAGATTAGTGAACTTACAGGTCTTGTGAAAGAACTATTCGTGGCTACCAAATCCCCCAACCTCGTCTTCTCCGCAATAAATGTTTCCTGGACCTGTACTTTGGAATTTGGAACTCTCCATATCATACAACTTACACATGTCCAAAACTTCAAGAGGATCAATCTGATTCATCTATACCTAGGGAGCTCAATGCATCATATGCTCAGAGGAACACCAACTCTCAAGAATCTGGTCAGATCATTAGAATCATCAACAAACCTAAATCTGATCCCTTCTCTTTTTTCTATATCCAAATCCTGAGGTATGGTAATTATGTCTCTCATCCACCTCAATTCCATCATCAAAACCCAAACCAGTTCCATGATTTTCAAGGTGTTGGTAACGTCCATAAAACTTATCCTTTTATTCCTCAACCTCAAAGGAACAATCCTCGTACTAAATTCCAATATCCCAGTGAGCCTTTCCAATTACAAAACCAATACAATCACTTTCTCAAGAACCAAAATCTTGGTAATCCCAAATCAGGACAAGCCTCTTCTTCCAAGCAACCATGGGAAAATGCAGTGAATGATCTTTCCTCCTTTACTCATTCTAGCCTCAAGAACATTGAAACCCAAATTGGTCAACTTGCATCCCACCTTTGTCAGCAGCAACCATCTAATTATTCCCAACTTCTATCTCAACCATTACCCAACCCCAAGGGTAATGTAAGTGCAATTGCACTTAGATCGGGGAAGAAAATTTCTATGTCTCAAGATAAATCCTCCAACCCCCCATTAAATGTTCACATAGAAAATGAAAAGAAAAATAAACTTTAAAAGGAATCTAAATTCATTCCCTCGCCTACTTCTATTTCACTTAGGAAACCAATTCTTTCTCCGCAAGCCATTTCTAATCCAAAGAATTACTTTGAACCCGATCCTAAAATGCTCGACATGTTTAGATGTGTTGAAGTCAACATACCCCTTTAGATGCCATAAAACAAATCCCTATGTATTCCAAGATTCATAAGGAATTGTGAACCCACAAGAGGAAACTTAGGACCTTTGGAAATGTCTACACCCAACAGTCTATTCCCAAAAAGTGAAAATATTCAGGGACCTTTACAGTTCCATGAAAAATTGGATGTTCCAACTTTGATGATGCACTCATAGACCTAGGAACCTCAATTAATGTCATGAAAAAATCTATATTCTCCAACCTTGGTCTAGGTCCCTTACATCCAATGGGTGTTTTCATTCAGTTAGACAATCGAAGCACTGCTAGTCCTAAGGGTATAATTGAGGATGTCCTTGTTCGTGTGAATGATCCTATATTCCCTGTTGATTTCTATGTCCTTAACATGGAAGGTGAGATGAAATCTTCTCGATCTACCCTAGTTATAGGAAGGCTATTCCTCATGACTTCTAGAACTAAGATTGTTTTCCATTCAGGTATCTTATCCATGGAATTTGGTGGCCAACTGGTCAAGTTCAACATTTTTCAAGCCATGTGATACCCATCTAAGTATCACTATGCTTTCTCAATAAATGCTTCTGAGTACACTTCTAAGAGAAAATTCAACCCCAATCCATCATGTTCTTCATGTTCAAATGATTAAAGATCTTATAAAATATGTTCCATGATTAACCAAGTTATAAATGGTGAAGTTGATGTTGACCTCTCATTCATAGACTCTATCAATCTAGAGGATCATAAAAACTATCTTCAATCCCACATTAACTCCGATATCAACGGATCCACCTTGGACAGTATTAAGTAAAATTAATATGAAGCAACTAAAGTCCATTCATCCATTCCATAGATGTCTAACCCACAAATTAGAGATGATACTGATCTAAAACCTCTTCCTAAACACCTGAAATATGCATTCCTTTTCCATGATCACTCTTATCCTGTCATTATCTCTGCTTCACTTATCGAAACTGAGGATTCCAAACTTGGTCAAGTGATAGAGGAAAACAAAAAGTCCTTGGGTTGGACCCTAGATGACATACCAGGAATCACCCCTGCTCTTTTCAGGCATCACATCCATCTTGTGGAAACATTCTAACCAATTATACAAACACAATGAAGACTCAATCCACTCATCCTTGAAGTAGTTAGGGAAGCGATCACCAAGCTTCTTCATGCTGGTATTATCTACACAATTTATTATAGTGAATGGGTTAGTCAAATTCATGTTGTACCTAAAAAGGGTTGGATAACTATTGTCACAAATAAACATGGGGAGGTAGTCACAACTCGTGTGAAGAAAAAATGGCGTGTGTGCATCGACTATAAGAAATTGAATATTGAATCAAGAAAAATCACTACCCTATATTATTCCTTGTTAAAATTCTATAATGATTAGCCAGAAAGACACTCTATTGCTTTTTTGATGGATACAATAGCTACTTCGAAATCCCAATCGCACCTCAGGACCATGAAAAGACTACTTTCACTTGCCCCTTTGGAACATATGCATATAAGAGAATGACTTTTGGCCTTTGAAATGATCCTGAAACATTTTATAGGTGTATGATGAGTATAGTTTCTGAATTCATCGAACACTGCTTAAAAGTATTTACGGATGACATTACCATTTATGGTGAGTTATTTGAATATTGCTTGAATTCACTCTCTCTATCCCTTAAAAAGTTTGTCATGTGTAACATTGTGTTATATTTTGAAAAATGTCACTTCAAGGATTAAAATGGTATTTTTCTAGGGAACATAGTTTCAAAATATGGTATTTAAGTTGATCCTGCCAAAATTGAAGTGATCCAATCACTTCCTGAACCCACTTCTATTCGAGACATCCGTTCATTCCTTTGTCATGTTTGTTTCTATTGAAGATTCATCCATAACTACAGTAGGATTTCCATCCAACTCACTCGATTGCTCCAAAATTATGTCACTTTCCATTTCGATGAGGTTTTCAAGAGAGCCTTCTTTGAACTCAAAACTGCTCTTACATCTGCCATGATAATCTAACACCCATATTGTTCCTTAAACTTTGAGTTGATGTGTGAGGCTTCTGATAGAGCAGTTGGGGCAGTTATTTGTTAAAGAACAGAAAATTTTCCTCATGTCATTTATTATGCCTCAAAAACATTGCATGAAACTCATTCTCACTACATTGTGACTAAAAAGGATCTTTTAGCAGTGGGTTTTCCTTAGATAAATTCCAGCCCTATCTCTTAGGTGCCAAAAGCATCATCTATATAGACCATTCTGCTATAAATTTCTTTCTCAAGAAAATTGATTCCAAACCAAGGATAATAAGATGGATCCTAATGCTGCAAGAGTTTGACCTTGAAATCAAAGATAGACCAGGAAACGAAAACCCTTTGGATGATCACTTGAGTAGAATTTCTAATTCTTATCATTCTAAAATAATCGATCATGAATTCCCCACTAAGAACCTTTCATCTCTCTCTCTCTAGAAATACCATGGTATGGCCTAATTGTAAATTACTTGGCTTCTGGTGTTTTTCCAGAATCTTTTTCAAAGGAACAAAAAAATGAAGTTGAGAAGTGATTCAAAATACTATTTTTGGGAAGAAAATAAACATTGTAAAACATGGGCTGACAAGGTAATAAGGAGATGTGTCGATGAAAACGAACACTCTTCAATCTTAGAATTATATCACTCAATTCCCGGTGGTTGCCAGTTTGGAACACAGAGGATATCCCGAAAGGTCATACACTCTAGATTCTTTGGGCCTTCACTCTTCATGAACTCACATGAGTTAATTCAATCAGGTCCCACTTTCTATAACATTGGCTCAATTTCAAAGAGAAATGAAATGCCCCAAAACAATTTAATTTTCTCTTAGATCAACGATGTTTGTGGCATCAATTTCATGGGACCATTTCCCCATTATAATGATACATTCTCATTGCAGTTGATTATGTGTCTAGGTGGTTCAAGGCCAATCCCGCTAGAAAAGATGATTCACATACTGTTAGTGAGTTCCTAAAGACACACATCTTCCACTGGTTTTGCACACCACGTGCCTTGATAAGTGACTTAGAACCCCATTTTTGTAATAAAAACATGGAAACTCCTTTAAAAAAGAATGATTTTGTACATAAAAATCAACTGCATATCAATCCTAAACCAATGGCATGACTGAACTTTCTAATATGGAAGTGAAAAGAGTTCTTGAAATAATTGTAAAAACCACCAGAAAAGACTATCCTGAAAGACTTGGTGAAGCACTTTGGGTTTATCGAACTTCCAATAAAACACCCATTGGGATGTCTCTTTTTATGCTAGTTTTTTATAAAGCATGTCATTTGGCAGTTTAAATCCAACATAAGTCATTTTGGGCTGTGAAGACCTGTAATTTTGATCTTGAAAAATATGTTGAAGAAATATTTTTTCAATTGGCTGAACTGGAGGAGCATTGACTTGATTGTTAAGAGAATTCTAATATCTATAAAAAAATACAAGTCACTCCATGATAAACACGACTTGATAAATGTATTTCATGAAGGTGAAAAAGTAATTCTATTCAGTTCTCAATTTCAGCTTCAACCAGGTAAGCGTAATTCTTATTGGGAAGGTCCTTTTGTTATTACAAATGTTTACCCCTTTGGTGCAGTGCAACTCCAAGACCCCTCTTCCAAAAGGACATTCATGGTTAATGGACATTGGTTAAAGCATCACCATGAGAGGGCGCACAATCTTGGATCAACATAAACTTCCACTAGATCCCCAACTTCTACAGTCGACCCAGCACTAGATGGAGATGGCAACCCACCAAATCCAAACCAGGGGAACCACTTTCCCATTAACTCTCTCTGTATCTTTTCCTCCCTCTACCTCTTTATTCTTCTCCCTTTGTCATTAATTTTTTAACCACTTTCTTTATCACAACCTTTCTTTTTCTCTTTCTGTTTTGTGTGGGTGAGTTTTTATTAAAAACAAAAAAAACCTAAAAAACAAAAAAATACATCATAACAAAAAGAAATACACAAAAATTCAAGAGTCATACTTACTCACCATCGAGTTTTGAAACATTTCCAAACATTTTTGAGGAGTCAACATGAATTTTTTCATCTCAAAATTTTTGTATTTACATTATGACATTGGATAAAGAATATTGTGTCAAAACCAACAAATTTTGAATGCTCACTTTTTGATTTGGAAACCGATTTTCCCCAACCATGAGGAACAAAATTATCTTTCATGCCAAGGCCACCTATGGCCATCTTTTCAAAATGATTTTTTTACCCTTATTTGTGAGTCTTGAGTTTGTGGACCTTCAAGCTGAATTTTCTACTTTAGTGTGCATTAATATGGTAGATGCTTTTTCTAAATCACATGATAATTAAAATAGCCAAATAGCCTCCCATTTCCCTTAAATTGATCCTCCTTTTGAAAGTTCATTTGAGCCTAGGAAATCCTTGTCTTTGATAGCAACATTATAAGCCCAATACCTTTTCCCACCCAATATCAACATAGATTTTTATTACCTTTTTTTAAATTTAAGTGTGGGGTGAATGAATTTCATTTTGGGTTTCTTTTTTTTCTGATTTCATCATGTTATCATATACTTGAGGGAAATCATCCATTTCAGTGTAGGGGAGAGTTTTTACTTCAATGGGGTTTGGGAATGTTTATATTTTATCTTGTATAATTGAAAACTGTTCAACAAATGATAAACAATAAAAAAATCATAAAAAATAAAAAAAAATCATAAAAAAAAAGAAAATACGAATTGGTTGTGTATTGGGTGGGTCATAAATCACTATTTCTCAGCCTTTGATCTTGTTATAACTATTATAATTATTATCGTTAGGAGATCAATAATGGGTTGGGATATGAGTGTGAGATTTGTTTCACGTTCAACCTTCAAAAAAAATGAAGGGAAAAAAGAACACTTTCATTATATTCTTATGTCACTGGGATAAGTTTTGGGTTTTGTAAATATCCCATATTCCCATTCCCATCATATTTACTTCCACTTTTGTGCCATACTTCACATTTTCATTCCCTCGTAAATATTTTTTTCCATTTTCTTTTCATGTCTCATTTCAAAAAAAAATTGTGAATTTCTTTTTCCATGTTGGTGTTTTACCCCTCTTCTTCCCTCTCTTGGAAATTATATTCCTACCATCCCATAGCCAAACAAATATCTTCAAAATACCGCTTGATTCTTGTGATCTTTTGATAGGGATTGGGAGCTGGGAGCTCTTTCAACCTCTAAGATTTTCACTTTTGGTTGGTGAAAGAGTGAACCTCCACAAATGAATTTTATCATCTTGAGAGGTGTGAGTTGTGAGTGACCACATCTTCCATTTTTAAATTTCATCATGAAAAAATGAATTGTTTTTGTAACATATTTTTGTAACAACTTATGGTGGAATTCAATATGAATGTGTGAAATTGTCTAAAAATCTGTTGAACGGGGAAAACATAATTTTAATATTTATTGGTCAGTGAAAATGATTTGATCATGTTTTTATATTTGATGCACATGAGGACATGAACAATACAATATTTGGGGGAGTTGATGTTATTAATATTTTCAAGACTTATTATATACTCACTTTATTGATTTTATATGAAATGTGCATAATTTTTGTGAAATGTTAATGTTTTAATACTAAGTATAATTTTTGAGAATTTTTTGAAGTATTCCAATTGAGTCATTTTAATATTTTATTTATACCTATCAACCTACTAATCCAAATTGCGAGGTTCATAATTTTTAGGATTCATTATTCAATATAAAACATTTCATTATAAGGGAACACGGGCCAATTCTAATATTTGATGGCCCATATGGACCACACAAGAAGGCCTACCGAATCATTGAAAATCTAGACCACCCATGAATATTGAATTACTGGGCTCAATGCAGAAGTGAAAATTCATTAATTCTCCACCAAAATTAGGATAACAATTCAAAGGGTCGTGGATAAAAATTTCGGGGCCCAACTCCAAGAACAATGGGCCCAACTAATGCTTTGATGTCCATCCCACTATTCTGTCCATGAATTAAAATCAAGACACTATTCATGACATATCTAATGATGTATGTATTCAATCAAGATGATATTTTTCAGTGTGAAAGAGGAGATATAGACGGCATACTTTGTTGAATAAATAATTCGTATTGTAAGCGATCTTCTTATTCAGACACCCATTCACATTTTGGACATCGAAAGGTTTGTATTGAATTGGACAAATTAAAATTGTTTAATCCAACCACCATTACTTTGGCTCCATAGGTCCAAATTACTCCCAATTTTGAGAGAAGTCGTCCAACAGTATTATATAAAACTTTGAAGAAGGAGATATTTCAAGATTAGGCTTTCTGAATGTCCAAACCATCGATCCAAATTATAGGATAGATTGGGAATGACAGCAGTCCACTTCCTTGGGATATAAATACATCTCCCTCTTCTTCTTCTAATAGGTTTGCATTTCAGTAGAGAGGATCACATGTTGGAACGACCAAATCCATTCCAAGGGCTTGTGTGGACCTACCATACTCACATTTTCACTTGAGAGACCTTTCCTTCTCTCTTTTTTTCATTTACTTTTGTGTTCTTCATTTTTGTAATCTTGTAAGTCTCTTTATTTGTAATTATGTTTTAATGCCAGTTTCTTATTTAATATCTCTTATTCATATCCACCTTCTGTTGTTTAATATTGATGATCTTAAAATAGTTTAAATATATTTTAATCCCCTTCCCTTCTTTTTCATTCTCATTCAATCTAAAGTTCGTTTTTAATTCTCATCATCGTTCGTGTGTGTGTGTTCGACGCAAAACTCTTTTCTTATCCCGTTCTTTTTCTTATCTTCTTCATTTATTGTTATAATCATTATAACCAGATTACTAATCATTTCAATGGCTGAGTAAATCTCTCATTGGGTTCAGTTATAATTTAGGTTTGTTAAGTTATTGAGAGTTTTTTCTCGATGAATATTCTTCAAATTAACATTGTTTATGTTGAACTTGGCATGTCAGGGATTAATGAATTGTTTTGTTTCACATATGGATTACATGGATTATTGGATCTATAAATACACTACCAAAATCAAGTACTGATTGAGGTTATAATCCTAGTTATGTTAAGTCTTGGATTAAATCTTTAACACTTAGTAATTCCAATCAACATTAACTTGTGACATGTGTGTTAATTTAATGAAATATAAAGAAAAGCTGATGGATATCACAATCTTAACAACCTAATTATGAACTCACCCCAATCTTTATCAAATTTTAAAATAAAACTCCAATCATTAATAACTTTATTTAAGCTCTACAAAAACCCTTCAATCAAAATATAATCAACTAAAAACAAAAGACAATTAATAAGTATTATCACCGAGGATTCGACCAGAGTGTTTCTCTACGCATTAAGAGAGCATCAGAATATTGAGTGGTCGATAGGTGAAAATCGTCCGCCATTTCAACATCCAACCTGAACTTGAAAAATTCACATCATTCGAGGCATTTATGGAAATTGGGTACCACTTGATTGAACCTGAATATTATTCCCTCTTCTGAGATTTTTCTGAGTTCTATTTTTTGCAAGCTATTCTGGGAACATTTTATGAAAATACTAAAGAGTTTGCTGATGTTTATTCTTTTCATTCTAGGTTGAATCTGACCTCTACGTGTGGGGGAATCCATGTAAGTATTCCTGGTCAATTTATTGATTTTATTATGAAGTTGTTAAACATTTTTAGAGCCTAGTAAGTTCTCTTTAGCAGCCGATACAGGCTAGATAGTATATTAGCAACTGTTTTGTTGAAAGAAATTTTTAGAATATTGTTTAGTATGGTAGATGAGAATGTTTTGGTTGTACAGGTTCTTGTACCTTTATATAATAGTTAAGTTTTCACTATTAACAATTAATTTCCATTAAATGATCTTGGATAGAAACATTTAGGGAAATAATGTCTGGTTGGAGACAATCAACCTAGCACTACATGGGAGGCAACCCATGGGTTTGTTTGTTTTCAATAAAACACTAAAAAAGTTGAAATTAAATAAATTCTAACTGAAAAATTTAATGTCGGTGGTTCATGGGAGTCAAACCATGGTTTATTATTTTTTATTAATATTTCTTGTTTTTACTATGAATAATGTGTTGCCTTGCTGCCTTATGTTTGTTATGTATCTATTAGAAATTTATTTCTCTTTCTGCTTGCCTTGTGATTTTCAGGATGCTATTGTTGGTATCAAAATGAAGTGGAATTACAATCCTGAAGTGGTAATGAAAAAAACCAGTCAGAGAATTATTTTATTATTAAATTTTGTTTCATTTTTATGCTCATTAATTCTTTATAATAAAATATGCTGCATTCCTTTCATGAAAAAACATTTCTGCTCTATATGTTGTTGCTTAAAAATAAATTCTTCTTTATAAAAAATTATGTTGCATGTTTGTTTCTACTACAGAAGTCTTCTTGTATTTAAAACTATGCATGTGCTTGTTGATATGAACTCAAATTCATTGTTTATAATCTTTCACTGTATGAAATTAAATGTGAGGGGGTACATGCAAACTGGAAAATTGTTTATTGAATTTTCTTTAGGATGGGGTGTTTTAGCATTCATTTTTCTTCTCTATTGAACACATTACTAAATTGAATCTGATAAAATGCTTACACCCAGTACATGGTGCACTTAAATGTCACTTGTTACTTTAGAGATGTATTGAAAATATTCATTGGACATAAATGATAATGAAATTTTTTTAATGAACCTGTTGATAATTATTGATTGTGGGAAAAATATTTTTGAACTTCATTGAGACCCTTTATACATGTCATAAATCTACTCTATTGAAATTATATTTTGAAATTATAACTATTTAATTGTTCTTCCCCCATTTGGAATTCAACTTTGGGGAAAAAGTGGGGTTTTAAGTGTGGGGGAGGGGGTTAATTCTTGATTGTGCTAAACTATTCTTTAATGTGTGCCCATCAATTATCTCTGCAACATTAAAAATTGTGTCAAAAAATGGGTAATTTTTTACAAAATTCATTCCTAATTTTGGTTGTTAACTATTTATCATTTGGTTCTTGCCTTTGAATGATACATGATTGGTAGTTAAGAGCTGATTTTATTATGAAATTGTTGATTTTGGATGATTGCTGAGTGATATTTATGTAGTGATTGAATGGATAACTTGTTTTAGGGACTTACTTTTGAGATTGAAATGGGTGATCTATTAGTGAAGTTATGATCATAATCATTGGAACTAGAAGATTGAATTGATCCTAGGGGACACAATTTTTTGTTATTTATTTAAATTAATCATCTTAATAAGCCAATGTAAATGGTTTTTATATTAAAATTTTGAAATGTGAGTAATTTGGGCATCTGGGATACCACGATGAGTCTCTGAGACCCTAGATGTTGGGTGTGTTTCTCTTTACTATAAGCCCTTTGTACACATTGAATAAGTGAATTTCACGATGCTTACCATATGATACATGGCTTGGGAAAAATAAAATAAAGTATCTAGGGTCAAAAATGAGTTCATTAAGCTAATGGTAATGATGAATACCAAATGAATAAGGGGTCAACTGTTTTATATGGGAGTCATTTTGGTTGTATCAATAAGGTGATTAGAAAAAATATTTATTTTTTGCACCTAAGTGATGAGTCAAAATGAAAGTACTTTTGGTTGAGTTTTTAATTCCACGGATAATTTTCTTCTTGTCACCCTCAAACGTTGGACATAAGCCTGGATTAAAGTTAGTCACTAAGCAGTATCAGATACGAGGCATGACATCTTCATTTTTTGATGATTCATTATTATTTTGATAACCCTATAAGTATTTGTTCTGGGCACGACTTGTTCTGAAAATTTCATTTTTAAAAAGCCTATTGACATGATTTTGTCCTTTATTTCAACTTGCTGGACATGATATATTTTGAGCAAAATTGTGAACATCAATTTTCTATTTCTAAAAGATAGAAAAACATGGGATTGGTTGAGGAAAAACAATGCTTAAGTGTGGGGGAATTTGATGTGGCCTTAAAAAGGAATGTTTTTCCACATCATTTTAATTAACTTTTAATGATTTAATTGGATATTTTTGTACTTTATACTAAATATTAACACTTTTTTATTTTTATAAACAAATTTATCAATTAATCAATTTTTATAAATAATGATATATTTAAAGCACAAAATTTGTTAATTTAAGTATTATTTTTTTTATAGTCTAAGATATTTTTAGTTAGTTTTTTGTTTTTGTCCACTAATTTAATAGTTTATCAGTAATTAATTAATTTGGACTTTGTACATGATTAATGTATTCTTATTGTAACATTGAATGTATTAAATATTAATTAATTTAAAATAACATAATCTAAATTTTAGTTTTCTTTTAACTATTAAATTTTTATAAATTTGAGTTTTATAAACTCACTGCATCTCTTTAATTTAATTTCATTAATTAACATAATTATTTAACAACATAATAATTATCTTCCTACCTTAAATTTATTTAATTTGATACATTAGAATTTTATAAATAATTAGACTTTGTTTTATAATTGTTTTAATTAACCATTAATAATTTAATTGTTTCATAATTTAATTCTTAGTAAAGATCAAATTTTAGTTAAGATTAAACAGTTTTATTATTTTATTAATGTTTATGACTTATATAAACTTTATTTTGTTTTATTTATGTTGATTTTTTATTAATTAATTTTTTCATATTCTATTTAAGTTTTAATTTATTCAATCCCTCTGTTTATTTTGTAGGTGAATGGGTCGCCCCGATCATGGTGCCACCACACACCGTTTTCCTTTACTGTCTCACCGTATAACTTGTGCCACTAGTTCTGGTCCCTGCCACTTCCCACATTTCACGGTGGCATCATAACCTATCTTATTGTCTCAACCATTCATGGTTCCACTCCAAACTGTCTCACTGTATTCCTCTTATGGTGTCTTTTGCTACCGGTTCCCTTCATCTCACATTCACAGTGCCACAGGTTCTTTCCTTTTTCATGGTGTCACCCTTCTACCATGCCACAGCCTCCACCAGGTTTAACAGCATTCTTTTCACAATGTCTCAACCTCACACCAATGTTATTGCTGAAAACATCAATCATACTTAGCCTTTCACCTACTCATGCAACGAATTCATCTTCTTAGAGATAGTTTCTCCACTCCTACAACACCCACCAACCTTTATAATGTTTCCACCTTCTCCGTAGAATTGATCTATAGTGGATCAAAACAAGAGAATCATCATAACTTCTCAACATTTCGGACTCAAATTATAATTTTTCATATA
Source organism: Viscum album (assembly GCA_963277665.1). NCBI lineage: Eukaryota > Viridiplantae > Streptophyta > Magnoliopsida > Santalales > Viscaceae > Viscum > Viscum album. The sequence continues at coordinate 169,178,208 of OY728125.1, read as the reverse complement.
AGACTCAATTAACAGATCTTTTGAAAAACCAGATTCAAAATCAACCAAATTTTATACCCTAGAACTGAAACCATAGCAGGAAGGCTGAAATGTTGTGTCGCAAGATGCCGTCAGGTGAAAATTGCACAACCGGAATCATCTTCTACCTCACCCCTTCCATACACTCAGATCCTAATCCATAATATGTGTAACAACCGAGACTTTTATGTTATATAAATCATCAAAGGAATCTTTTTCTACACAACACTTTCTTTGATTGCTTTACATGAAATCATGACCTTCCTCGATAGCTTGCGTCGTATGCAATACCGAGTTTCACTAAACAACGATATGCTGTTAAAATATTATTAAAACTAGCCATTATGAATAGTAATAACCACTTTTTGAAATTTTATTTTTCAATATGGACTACATTTTTGGATTTGGAATATCGAAATTAGCCTAGGGTGAAATTTTTGTATTTTTCTAAAACTTTCAATTTTTTATGAATAGTGAAACCACTAAGTGGTAGTTGAAAAACTGAATTTTTCATAAAACTTAATTTTACCGCTTCTATGAGTGGAATTTCAAAAATCCGAGAGTCACAGTTGATTTCAGTAAGTAAAATGTGGTTCAATGAGATGAAAATAGTTTTTTGGTGAATAGTAAGTTTTTACTTTTTTACCACAGTAAAACGTAAATAGGGTAATTAAGGGTAAAGATGATATTATTATTACCCTAACACATGTCCTAATTCTATTGGATAAGTGTAATTCGACCAAAAACAAACTTAGGAATAAAATATGACCATTTAGGCCTACTTGGATTAGATTAGGACATTTATTATTAATTAATTTAAAGAAGGGTTAAAATAGTTAAAATCAATGTTTAATAAGTAAATAATTTTTAATATGGGGTTATACATAAGATAAATTCTAATATAAATATTCATTAGAAATCTAAAACTATTTCCAACATAATGGTATTTTATTTGTTATTTTTAAACATTAAATAATTTAATTTATTTAAGACACAATGATGATGCATTAATTATCTTATTAATGAAATATTGACATAATTGATGTTATAAACACAAAAATAAATGTAATTTGAGAATTTTTATGAATCCCACTAATTTTAGAGGTTAATATGACATTTTAGTATTGATTTAATTAACTTGGTTCGAACTAATAATTCTGTTATGAGTTTCAAAAAAATCAATTACTAAATAGTGTTAAAATTGATATAAAATAGTTTTTAAAACAAATATTATATTGTTAATTGTTATTTTATTCCGAAAAATCTATGGTTCGGCCAAATGACTTAGATAAGGTTATATATATTAATAATAAACAACTTGGGGTTCTTTTGGCTGCTTATAGTAATTTTATTAACCTTATAGTATAAGAACACAAGAAGACATGGTAAAAGTAAAATTATTTAACTTAATGTTAAATCTAAATGATAAGGTTAAAATAGAAACCTAAACTTGTCTAAATTCTAATGGATGAGAGTATTTCGACCCATAACCACCTTAGCTTCTAAATATATCAATTTGGAGCTATTTAAAACCGAACTTGACTTTATAATAAAATAATAGTTTTAGTTATTCAAAAGGTGCCCCTCTCCTCCCTTATAAAAGGACACCTCCTCCCCCTCTTCCTCACACCACATTGAGCCTTCATGCTCGGCCAACCCCTGACACATTATCATCTCCACTTCCCTAGATACATCCTAGAGGTCATGGTCTTCTTCAAAGGCCAATTTTAGTGCCTTAAAAGGAGGTCTCAAAGAAGCACTTCAAAGAAGAGGTAATGTCTGTTACCGATTCTGTCATCGTTATTTCTTCTTCCACTTATTCTTCTTTAGTTGTTTCATTATGAAGTAATAACATCAGTATAACGCATATACTGATATGTTATTATAAGTATGAAACAACTCTATTTCACCATCTATCCATCCTACGGAAAAATAAATCACTGCGCGTGCGTACGTACGGAATACCGTCTCCACGCTGTGGTGTAATCTATTTTCCACCACCACCCTACATGGATGGGTATAATGGTGTAAATAATGACTATATATGACTATTATAAAGTGATATTGATTCTGAAATAGTATACATACACTCCAATACAATTCCACGAACATAGGAACGATATCATCACTCGTGCGTACGTACGGAATATCGTCTCCACGATGTGATGCGACTCGTTCTACATGATCTTCATTTCATAATGATTATATAAATGAATTGAATGAATGAATATGATATATATTACACTAATACCATTCTGGAAATGAGGTATCTATAACCTAAAGAAAAGAATAAGAATTTATTCGACAAAACACGCATAAAGAACAAAAAGTTATAAACACCCGAATAACAAGTAGCAATGAAATATTACTACTAAGAAGCTAAGAATATGACCATATATGATATCATAAAAATAAGTATGATTCTGGAATAAGTCAATAACATTATTTAAATCATTATACAAAAGGTTCGGACACTTACAAAGCATGTCAGACCTAAGGTAAGAGAAATATCACAATCTCATTTTTATCCGAGATTGTTTATACTTTGAAATTTAATGGGGTGTATTTTATCATCCAAATCCATGTTTCATAGATATTTAATATCATTTACATCCTCCTACAATTGTTTAAATCCAATTTTACCCTTCGGTGAGTTTTTAGTAACAGATATGATAGGAATCTTTTATCGTTTTTTGTACGAGGTACTTTTTTACTTTTCTGACAAAAAGTACGAAGAATGTTTTTTTAACTTATACGGCATGAATGGATTTTTAAAACATTATTTCCAAGAAGATTCCTTTACAAGATTTCAAGTTTGTTTTTAATTAACTTTTTTTAGTTTATAATTCTATGACATGTTAAGAAAGGAAAAGTGTTTTTGATGTAGAAAGGATATTTTCCTCAAGAATGGAGTTCAGGTGTTTTATCAAAATTATTTTCCATCTAAGATAATAAAAGGGTTCTGATTTTATCCCTATTATTACATTTATTTGATTATGTTGGGATGGAATTATTTTTATGAATTCCATTATCTTATATGAATTGCTTTATGTTGTCATGATGTTTAAGATTCTCATTTGTATTACATGGGTTATGCTATGATGTATGATATATGATTTTGTGACACACATAAGAATGGTATCATTATGAGATGGGTGGGACCTAAATCTCCCTCCAATGCATTGGGTAAAGATTTTATATCTCATGAGATAGACATGGCTAGAACGGTAGGTTATACCGGTTCAGTGAAACAGGACTGAAACGAGGGTGACTCGGTTCAGAAAGGGACTTTGTCCACTAAGATAGTCTTAGCAATGAGTCTTGACTAACAAGAGATGATTTTCTATGATTATGTGTGTATGCCACAAAGTTTCATGTTTTATGTTATGATTATTGTGATTACATTTCACTGCCATGATTTATCCCATGTTATGAAATTATGATCTCTTTTGTAGGTTAAGATTTCCAAAAGTTATGATCTTGTGTATACGATGTGATTGATATTTCTTTTGTTTACCCTTACTGAGCATTTGAGCTCACCCTTTTGTATGTTTGATTTTCCTAGGTCAGGAAGAAGGTTATTAAGTAGGATATGCCAAAAAAGGACTCTAGATATGCTGAAATAAGTGGGAGGCAAAGTTGATGCTTTATGAACCAGTTGTTTATGTTTCCCAGTTTCGAAAGACACTATAACTATACGGTCCTTTCATGGTTTTGTTATATGTTGTAATAAGTATGCTTCAATTTTGAAGTATTAACAATGTATGTAAAGTAAGGGTTGTTATATTTGGTATCAGAGGGAGGTTATAGTCAACCTTTGGAAACTAGGATGTAAAAGACTTAGTAAGAACCCTAAGGATAAGTCTAAGCATAGAACACAATCTTAGTGTTTTAGAAATGGCCATGAATAACCTAGGTAAGACCTTAAGTGTGAAATTTTATTCTTAATTATGTGGTTTTCCTATTATAATTCGTGTTGCTCACACTATTCATCTTGGTTTTAGTCAATGGCTGGAACCTGAAGGAATCGTGTTAATGCGGAATGCGACGGGCAATGAAATGATTGTCCCCCTGAGCAACCAAACGTTATGGGAGCTGGAATGCAAAATCTTGTAGCCATGCTCACACAACTTTCTCAAGCTATGAATCATGCAGGACTTCCAAACGAGAAAATGAAGGAGAAACATTCTGTTGAATCCTTCATGAGGCAGCGTCCACCTTCTTTCAGCGGGTCTACTAATCCATTAGTTGCTGAACAATGGATTAGTACTACTGAAAAGATATTTTCAGTTCTTCAATGTTCTGAACATGATAAACTCATCCTATCAGTGTATCGTTTAGAAGGAGATGCTGATCAATGGTGGAATCTTATTAAGAATACGAGGTAGAGGGATGAAATTGAGTCCATGGAATGGGACGAGTTCAAGAACTTATTTTTCAATAAGTACTTCCCTCGTATTCTCCGAACAAAGATGGAGAAAGGGTTTCTTTAACTAAAGCAAAAGGATGATGAATCTTTTGGTACCTATGAAGCAAATTTTACAAGACTTGCAAGGTACGCTTTTGGTATTATTATCCAACCTGAGAGTAAGATCGATCGATTCTTTAGTGTCTTAAAACCAAGTCTTCGAAGGGCGTTAGCCATAAGGGACTTTAATAGATATGAGAAAATCGTTCGATGTGCTCTCAAAGTCGAGATGGAGATTGGAGTAACCCATCAGTCATATGGGTTTGATAAGAAGAGGAAAATGGAATTCAAAGGAAAATCTAAAGAGCACACTGAAAAGAAGATGAGATTTCCCTTATGCTCATAGTGTGGAAAGAAACATGGAGGGAGTTGTCTTAAAGGGACAAGTAAATGTTTCAAATGTGGAAAGGAAGGTCATCGAGCATTTGAATGCCGCGATGATGGGAAGAAAATGTCTAATGATGCAAACAAAGGAAGGGATACACAGAATGAACCTACTAGACATCAATGTTTCAAGTTCAAGGAGATGGGGCATTATGCCAATAAATGACCTAATCCAAGGGTTGATGATGATGGTCGACGTCAAAAAACTCTTAAGGATAAAGACAAAGGAAAGTCACATGCAATTTCTATCAACGATGTGGAGTAAGATAATGATGTGGTGAAAGGTACACTTACCATCCACTCTAAAGTAGCAACTGTTTTATTTGATTATGGATCCACCAACTCTTTTATTTCTGAAGAATTTTCTAAGGGTATCACCGTATTACCTCAACAATTAGATGTTGAGTTAGCTATGACAACACCTAATGGCACAACAGTCGCATCAAAAGTTTATAATTTTCTTCGATCGAAGTTTGTGGGAAAGTGCTTCCTGCAAATCTTGTGATCCTTCCTATAGTGGAATTTGATGTGATTCTTGGAATGGATTGGCTTTCTTTATATGGAGCTCATATCAATTGCCAAAAGGGAAGTCACATTTCATATTCCAGATCAATCTATGATCGTCTATCAATGCAAGGATGAACATAACCTTCCAATGGAAATTTATTCCATTTTATGGGTATTGATTCCACTAAATGAAGGTTATTTATCTCAAATGGTTGGTGAGAAAATCACGATTAAGAATATGCCCATTGTACGGGAGTTTGATGATGTCTTTCCTGAGGAATTACCGGGTCTTCCACCAAATCGTGAAGTTGAGTTTTCAATAGAACTCGTACCGGGTGCTTTGTCTATTTCAAATACACCTTATAGAATGGCCCCAATTGAGTTGCAGGAATTGAAGAAGAAACTCCAAGAGAATCTTGATAAGGGATTCATACGCCCTAGTGTGTCACCTTGGGGAGCACCTGTTCTATTTGTTAAGAAGAAAGATGGATCAATGAGACTCTACATTGATTATCGAGAACTTAACAAGATCACTATCAAGAACAAATATCCTCTCCCGCGCATTGATGACCTATTTGACCAACTATGCGGAGCTCAATACTTTTCCAAGATTGATCTTCGTTCAGGGTATCATCAATTAAGGGTCAAAATGGAGGATATACCAAAGACGGCTTTCCGTACAAGGTATGGACACTATGAATTTATAGTGATGCCATTTGGTCTTACTAATGCCCCTGCTATCTTCATGGATCAGATGAATAGAGTCTTTAGAGACTATCTTGATCAATTTTTGGTAGTCTTTATAGACGATATTCTTGTCTATTCAAAGAGCAAGGAAGAACAGGAAGATCACTTGAGAATTATATTGAAGACCCTGAGAAAGGAGAAGCTTTATGCCAAATTTACCAAGTGTGAATTTTGGCTTCAAAAAGTAGCATTTTTGGGTCACATAATCTCAAAAGAGGGGATATCTGTGGATCCAGAAAAAATAGAGGTAATTGAAATATGGTCGAGACCAACAACAGTAACTGAGATCCGAAGTTTTCTTGGTTTGGCTGCATATTATCGACGTTTTGTGAAAAAAAATTCACGATTATCTAATCCACTCACCAAGTTGACTCGGAAAGGAGTTAAGTTTGTCTGCACGGAAGAATGTGAAGAGAATTTCAAGGAGTTTAAAAGAAGGTTATCCAGTGCACCTGTGCTCACACTGCCTTGTAGTGGAGAAAGGTTTGTGATCTATAGTGATGCATCTAAGAAAGGATTAGGGTGTGTTCTTATGCAAAATGATATGGTGATAGCTTATGCCTCATGACAGTTGAAAACCCATGAGCAAAATTACCCAACACATGATTTGGAGTTAGCTGTGGTAATCTTTGCATTAAAGATTTGGAGGCATTACCTTTATGGTAAAAGGTGTGATATTTATACTGATCATAAAAGTTTAAAGTATAATTTCACACAAAAGGAGCTGAATATGCGTCAAAGAAGATGGTTGGATCTGATTAAGGATTACGACTGCTCAATCCATTACCACCCTGGGAAAGCAAACAAGGTGGAAGATGCATTAAGTCGACAAGACCATGCTAGTTTATCCATGATGAGGATCACAAAAGATCCAATATTTATGAATTTACAAAGGATGGATCTTGGAATTATAATGGAAGGGGAAAAATATTATCTTTCTCAAATGAATTTTCAACCATCAATACATGTGAAGATTAAAAAGGTACAGAAAGAACATGTCGAGTTACAAAAGAAGGTGAGAAATGTTCCTGAGTTCAACCTTGATTGTGATGGGATAATAAAGTTCCGGAATCGGGTTTGTGTTCCTCCCATCCCTGAATTAAAGAAGGAGCTGCTGGATGAGGCTCATAGTTCTTCATTCTCTATTCATCCTGGAAGCACAAAGATGTATAGGGACCTGAAAGAGTACTTCTGGTGGGATGGCATGAAAAGAGATGTTGCTGAATATGTCTCTCGATGCTTGGTTTGTCAACAAGTCAAAGTTGAGAGACAGAAGTCTAAGGGGATGTTACAACCATTACCCATACCCGAATGGAAATGGGAAAACATTACTATGGACTTTGTCATAGGACTTCCTAAAACATCCAAAGGCAATAATGCTATCTAGGTCATAGTTGATCGTCTTACAAAGTCTGCACACTTCATTGCTATTAGAGAGGATTTCTCTCTGGATCACCATTCCAGTATATATGTAAAGGAAGTGGTAAGATTGCATGGAGTACCACTTTCTATTATATCTAATCGGGATCCGAGATTTAACTCGAAGTTCTGGCGAAGTCTTCAGCATACTCTGGATACAGAGTTGAGTTTCAGCACTGTTTATCATCCTCAGACAGACGGTCAGTCTGAGAGAACAATTCAAACCCTAGAAGATATGTTGAGAGCTTTCTCTATGGATTTCAAAGGAGGTTGGGATCAACACCTACCTTTGGTGGAATTTTCTTATAATAATAGCTTTCACTCCAGTATTCAGATGGCTCCTTATGAAGTTGTCTATGGAAAGAAATACAGGACTCCAACTTGCTGGGATGAAGTTGGGGAAAAAAGCTATTAGGACCTGATCTCATTGATGAAATGGCAGAAAAGGTCAGATCTATTCCACAACACATAAGAGCAGCTCAGAGTCGACAGAATCATTATGCCGACAACTGAAGAAAAGACCTAGAGTTTGAAGTGGGTGATAAAGTGTTCTTACGAATATCTCCCAGGAAGAGGGTTATGAGATTTGGATAGAAGGGGAAGTTGAGCCCTAGATATATCGGTCCTTTAGAAATACTGGATCATGTTGGGAAGGTAGCTTACCGATTGGAACTTCCACCGAATCTCTCTCAAGTTCACGATGTGTTCCACGTATCTCTCCTAAGAAAGTACATAACTGATCCTTCACATGTACTCAGCTCAGAAGTTGTACCACTGGAGCAAGATCTTTCTTATGAAGAACAACCGATAGAGATTCTGGATCGTAGCGAAAAAGTCCTACGAAACAAGACCACTCGATTGGTGAAAGTTTTATGGTGGAACCACCAATTAGAAGAAGCTACATGGGAACTTGAGGATATGATGGGGGAGAGGTATCCTCATCTGTTTGTTACAAAGTGACGAATTTCGATGGCGAAATTCATTTTAAGGGGGGTAGAATGTAACACCCAATACTTTTATGGTATATAAATCATCAAGGGAATCTTTTTCTACACAACACTTTCATGGCTTGCTTTACACGAAATCGCGACCTTCCTCGATAGCTTGCATCGTACGCAATACCGAGTTTCACTAAACAACGATATGCTATTAAAATATTATTAAAACTAGCCATTATGAATAGTGATAACCACTTTTTGAAATTTTATTTTTCAAAATGGACTTCATTTTTGGATTCGGAATATTGAAATTAGCCTAGGGTGAAATTTTGGTATTTTTCTGAAAACTTTCAATTTTTGATGAATAGTGAAACCACTAAGTGGTAGTTAAAAAACTGAATTTTTCATAAAACATAATTTTACCGCTTCTGTGAGTGGAATTTCAAAAATCCTAGCGACACGGTTGATGTCAGTAAGTAAAATTTGGTTCAATGAGATGAAAATAATTTTTTGGTGAATAGTAACTTTTTACTTTTTTTTACCACGGTAAAAAGTAAATAGGGTAATTAAGGGTAAAGATGATATTATTATTACCCTAACACATGTCCTAATTCTATTGGATAAGTTTAATTCGACCAAAATCAAACTTAGGAATAAAATATGACCATTTAGGCCCACTTGGATTAGATTGGGAGATTTATTATTAATTTATTTAAAGAAGGGTTAAAATAGTTAAAATCAATGTTTAATTAGTAAATAATTTTTAATATGGGGTTATACAAAAGATAAATAAGAATATAAATATTCATTATAAAGATAAAACTATTTCCTACATAATGGTATTTTATTTGTAATTTTTAAACATTAAATAATTTATTTTATTTATGACACAATGATGATGCAGTAATTATCTTATTAATGAAATTTTGAAATAATTGATGTTATAAACACCAAAATAAATTTAATTTGAGACTTTTTATGAATCCCACTAATTTTATAGGTTAATATTACATGTTATTATTGATTAAATTAACTTGGTTCGAACTAATAATTCTGTTATGATTTTCGAAAAAATCAATTAATAAATAGTGTCACAATTGACATAAAATAGTTTTTAAAACAAATATTATATTGTTAATTGTTATTTTATTCCTAAAAATATAAGGTTCGGCCAAATGACTTAGATAAGGTTATATATGTTAATAATAAACAACTTGGGGTTCTTTTGGATGCTTATAGTATGTTTATTAACCTTATAGTATAAGAACACAAGAAGACATGGTAAAAGTAAAATTATTTAACTTAATGTTAAATCTAAATGATAAGGTTAAAATTGGAACCTAAACTTGTATAAATTCTATTGGATGAGAGTATTTAGACCCATACCCACCTTAGCTTCGAAATATATCAATTTTGAGATATTTAAAACCGATCTTGACTTTATAATAAAATAATATTTTTAGTTATTCCAAAGGTGCCCCTCTCCTCTCTTATAAAAGGACACCTCCTCCCCCTCTTCATCATACCACATTGAGCCTTCACGATCGGCCAACCCCTGCCACATTCTCATATCCACTTCCCTAGAGACATCCTAGAGGTCCTGGTCTTCTTCAAAGACCAATTTTAGTGCCTTAAAATAAGGTCTCAAAGAAGCACTTCAAAGAAGAGGTAATGTCTGTTACCGATTCTTTCATCTTTATTTCTTCTTCCACTTATTCTTATTTAGTTGTTTAATTATGAAGTAATAACATCAGTATCACTCATATACGGATATGTTATTATAAGTATGAAACAACTCTATTTCATCATTTATCAATCCTATGGAAAAAGAAATCACCGCGCGTGCGTACGTACGGAATACCGCCTCCACGCCGTGGTGTAATATATTTTCCACCACCACCTTACATGGATGGGTATAATGGTGTAAATAATGAATATATATGACTATTATAAAGTGATATTGATTCTTAAATAGTATACATACACTCCAATACAATTCCACGAACATAGGAATGATATCATCACTCGTGCGTACGTACGGAATACCGTCTCCACGTTGTGATGCGACTCGTTCTACATGATCTTCATTTCATAATGATTATATAAATGAATTTAATGAATGAATATGATATATATTACACTAATACCATTCTGGAAATGAGTTATCTATGACCTAATGAAAAGAATACGAATTTATTCGACAAAACACGCATAAAGAACAAAAAGTTATAAACACCCGAATAACAAGTAGCAATGAAATATTACTACTAAGAAGCTAAGAATATGACCATATATGATATCATAAAAATAATTATGATTCTGGAATAAGTCAATAACATTATTTCAATCATTATACAGGAGGTTCGGACACTTACAAAGCATGTCGGACCTAAGGTAAGGGAAATATCACAATCTCATTTTTATCCAAGATTGTTTATACTTTGAAATTTACTGGGGTGTATTTTATCATCCAAATCCATGTTTAATAGATATGTAATATCATTTACATCCTCCTACAATTGTTTAAATCCAATTTTACCCTTCAGTGAGTTTTTAATAACAGATATGAAAGGAATCTTTTATCATTTTTTGTACGAGGTACTTTTTGACTTTTCCGACAAAAAGTACGAAGAATGTTTTTAAACTTATACGGCATGAATGGATTTTTAAAACATTATTTCCAAGAAGCATCCTTTACAAGTTTTCAAGTTTGTTTTTAATCAACTTCTTTTAGTTTATAATTCTACGACATGTTAAGAAAGGAAAAGTTTTTTTGAAGCAGAAAGGATATTTTCCTCAAGAATGGAGTTCAAGTGTTTTATCAAAATTATTTTCCATCTAAGATAATAAAAGGGCTCTGATTTTATACCTATTATTACATTGATTTGATTATGTTGGGATGGAATTATTTTTATGAATTCCTTTATCTTATATGAATTGTTTTATGATGTCATGATGTTTAAGATTCCTATTTGTATTACATGGGTTATGCTATGATGTATGATTTATGATTTTGTGGCACACATAAGAATGGTATCATTATGAGATGGGTGGGACCTATATCTCCCTCCAATGAATTGGGTAAAGATTTTATATCTCATTAGATAGACATGGCTGGAATGGTAGGTTATACCCGTTTAGTGAAATAGGACTGAAACGAGGGTGACTCGGTTCAGAAAGGGACTTTGTCTACTAAGATAGTCTTGGCAATGAGTCTTGACTAACAAGAAATTATTCTCTATGATTATGTGTGTATGCCACAAAGATTCATGTTTTATGTTATGATTATTGTGATTACATTTCACTGCCATGATTTATCCAATGTTATGAAATTATGATCTCTTTTGCAGGTTAAGATTTCCAAAAGTTATGTGCCTGTGTATACGATGTGATTGATATTTCTTTTGTTTACCCTTACTAAGCATTTGAGCTCGCCCTTTTGTATGTTTTCTTTCCCCAGGTCAGGAAGAAGGTTATTAAGTAGGATATGCCAAAAAGGGACTCTAGATATGATGAAATAAGTGGGAGGCAAAGTTGATGCTTTATGAACCAGTTGTTTATGTTTCCCAGTTTCTAAAGGCACTATACCTATACGGTCCTTTAATGGTTTTGTTATATGTTGTAATAAGTATGCTTCAATTTTGAAGTATTAAAAATGTATGTAAAGTATGGGTTGTTATAATAAGACTCGCTTTTTCATACCCGAAAATGAGACCAAAATATCAAATTACCAGATTAAACCCAAAGGTTAATTTAGAACCCTAAATGCGCCATCTGGGGGAGTGGTCAATCTAGAAGGAAGAATCGCGCTGTCTAAAACCAATCTCTCTTGTTTACTGCCCTTAGTAGTCCTCCACAATGGGGGTTATCAGGAGCTGATACCCGCCACCAGAAGGAGAAGAGGAGGCCATGTCGTTGTAGCCGATACTGAGTTCAGAACCGAAAGCTCTGTTCGAAGAAGCCAGGCTTTAGCCCCCTTTCCTCTACGTGTCGTTGTGCCGATATATGGGGGGATGGAGGAAAAGAAAAAATAAAATAAAAATAAAAGAAAGATAATTAATAATAATAACAATAATAATAATAAATTAATCAGATAAATAAAATATAATAAAATAAAATTTTTATATAAATAATTTTGCAATATTTAAAAAATATATTTTATAAAATAAAATATAAGTGAAACTAATAAGAATTTTTAGTTATTAAATTATAAACAATAATATTTAATAAATTAATTTAAATATTAATTAATATATTAACACTTTAATTTTATTTCTAACAGAATAATTATATTAATTAAAATAATAAATTAATTAATATTAATATAATTTAAGTAATCTAATTAAGTTATAGTTCCTAATTACTTATTTATTAATAATAATTTCTTTTAAACTTAATTAAATATTTATATATAAATTAATAATTTTATTCTATAAAAATTATAAACTATGATTTTTATTAACTAACTTTAGTTATTAAAACATTAAACTAAAAATTAACTATTTTAATTTCAATACGTTTTAATTTATTTTTCTTTTCTAACTTTGCAAGTTCATTCAAGAGATGTGTATACATCCAGATCCTCAATAATAACTCAATGGGAGTTAGTTATGAGGGAAAATATAGCAAGACGTGATTGTTGCGAACAAACGCACACGTGTGCGGTGCACCACATCAGAGCTTTTGAGTCGGGGGAAGTGAGTGGTGACATGAAGCAGATGACAGAGGGTATAAAAACAGAGATTCAACAGAATTTGAGTGGAGCAAAGGGGATTCATTCGATCTTTCACTCGGGAGGAGAGAAAGAACCTGGAGGTCAACCCTGGGGTATCTCGTGGAGAGCCATTCTCTGGGGATCTAAGAGCCTGAAGCTGCGACAATTCAATCTATCAGAGGGAGTTTTATTCCTCTATTATAATTAAATTATCTTCTTTTTTAATTAAATGATTTTATTTTACATAATTGAAACAATTTTAGGCAAAATACTTACAGTTCGGGGTTAAAAATCGAATCTACTAGTTATCTTCTTTTTTCTCTTCTCGCTATCATTTTTATTATTATCGGAATTGATTAGCGAGATCAATTCTGATTTCATTCAATTTCAACGTACCACAAGCACTTAATCTTGAAACTCCACATACATTTGGTGAGTTTTATTGTGGATTAATTTTATTTTACATTTAACCTAAAATAAAATTCTATAGAACATACGACAAGCTGGTTTTGAAATGTTTTTCAAACTAAAATTCTCAAGTTGATTGATCATGGAGTGGCGAACTCCAAGACTTGTTTTCATGAGTGATTTATCTTTTGGAGAGGGAAATAAATCACTCCTTTTTATTGTAATTTGTTGTAGTCGCTATTCTGAGAATTAGGTTTTTCAAAACCAGTAGAGCTGATAATTTCCCCGGACAATTTTCTTCTAGATTGTTCACTTATCAGCATATTATTTCTCTGTTACTTATTGTTTTTAGTCTGTTCATTGCTTCGATATAGTTTAGAAAAAAAACTAAAAAATATTTTGTTTTTTTATTTGTGCCTTATAAAAATCCGAAATTAAAAAAATGTAGAAAAATAGAAACTCAATCCCATAATAGACAACAATGGGGTCTTTTGTTAGTTTTTAGTAGAATAGTTTTCAAAATCTCCTTCTCTATGGGTTTGACCATGATTTCCACATATATTGTTCTTAGTATGATTATAAATTTTAAACTTTTACCAGATTCAATGACGGTTTAGGTCAGCTAGGTATTGTACATCGACCATAAATAGGAATATGATGAAGGAGAATCAAAATGTTCTCATGCAGCTGATCAATGAACCAACAAGTGAGTTAAAAATGAAAAATAGATTTGTTGCATTGAAAGATGAAGTTGTTCCATCATACTCTAAGAAATAAAAGAAGTGTCAATCTATTCCATGTGTGAAGGAAAAAATATGGACAAAGAATAAAAAGGATGAGAAGGCAGTGGTGTCATAAATTGCCCTTAATGCATTAGACTGCTCTGGTGTGTGGATCCTTTACAGCGGTTTCACATCTCACATGACAGGTAATAAGAATCTTTTTAAAGGCATAAAATATGAAAAAGAAAGAGTTTTAAAGTTTGGAAACGATTAAGTCCTAAAGATTATTTGCTCTGGAAAGGCTATGTTTGGGAAAAAAGAGATGAGACGTGTTGGTGTCTAAGTAATAGAAGACCTCAATCACAATTTGCTCAGCGTCAGTCGACTATGTGACTCATGAAATTCTACAATGTTTACTAAGAAGATGTTCATTGTCAAAGGAATATACGGGGAAGTTGTTCTATAGGGTAAAATAACAAAGGGAAATCTCTACTTGTTAAGTGGAGAAGAAGATATATGCTTTCTATCCAGAGAAGAAGAAAACAAGTTGTGGCATAAATGACTTGGTCATCTATGTCAACCATCGCTGGAAGATCTGTTATAGTGTGGTAGAGAAAGAGAACTCCCTGAGCTATCACGTGATCGTACTCGCATGTGTGATGCATTCCAACAAGGGAAGATCATCATAAAGATGTATAAGGAAATGGAAAAGAACTAAACAACAGTGCTCGAATTGGTGCATGTGGATGTTTGTGGGCCTATCACTCCATGATCAATTAACGTAAAGAGGTACAACATTCTTTTTATTGATGAATATAGTCGAATGGCTTGGTTATTTGTTATTTCCCATAAGTTTGATGTGTTCAGATGCTTAAAACAGTACCAGAGAGAGTGTGAAAGGATGCTTGGACAGAAAATTTTGATTTTCGGTACTGATAATGGTACTGAATTCACAAACAGTGTGGTGGAAGAATATATCAAGAAACACATGATAAGGCATCAAGTTTCTTTTGTGATAACACCCCAATAGAATGGAGTGGTTGAAAGGAGAAATCGAATAATCAACAACATGAAAAAAACGATGCTCATAGAAAAAAACCTACCAGTGAAATTTTGGAAGGTGGCAGTATTGACATCGGTTTACATTTCTAATAGGGCTCTGTTTCATCTGAATGAAGGAAAGACTATGTATGAGATGGGGTAAGGAAAGAGGACAACAGTGAAATAATTTTGAATCTTTGGAAGTAAGTGCTTTATCCTTAACAAGAAGGAACATAGGAAATTTGTGTCGCGTGGAGATGAGAGGATATTCCTTGGCTACATAGGAAAAAATAAATGAATAAAAATGCTTTAACAAAAGTATTGGGAAAAGTAGTTGAGAGAAATGAAGTCACTATTGTAGATAATGAAGTGAGTATTCAACAGCACAGTGAACAATTTCCAGATGATAGCAATGAGAAGGAAATTAACACAAGAGGAGCAGAAGTGGCTAATGCTGATCCAGAAGAAGTTATTGATGATGGTAATGAAGAAAAAAAATATGTATCTACATAGAAGCTAAGGAGTTGAGCAGAAATTGATAGGAAAAATTTCATTGGTGATCAATCAGCTCCAGTTTTGAAAAGAAGAATGAATTCACTGCAGTAGGCATCTTTATTATCACATGTAGAGCCTAAATTCATTGCTGATGCAGCTGAAGATGAAAACTAGGTTCAGGCCATGAATGAAGAGCTACATCAGATTGAGAAGAATTAGAAGAGGGAGATTATTTTGAGGCCAGCTGATAAGAATGTTATCAGGAATAAATGGGTCTTTCGCAACAAGATGAATGAATATGGAAGAGTGATTCCAAATAAATCACAAGAAGTGTGCAATGGATACTCTATATAGAGAGAATTGATGTTGATGATAGATTTTCACCGGTTTCAAGGTTGGAGACAATCAGATTATTTCTAACCATTGCAGTGCAATAGAAGCTCAATGTGTTCTAGATAGATGTCAAATCTACATTCTTGAATGTGATTCTAGAGGAAGAAGTGTATATAAAGTATCAAAATATTTTTCTCATTCATGAGGATGATAACAAGCTTTTTCAGTTGAAGAAGGCGTTATATGGGCTGAATCAAGCACCAAGAGCATGGAACTCAAGGCTTGATTGGTATTTGAAGAAAATTGGTTTCCAGTATGGTGGAGTTGATTACATTCTCTATTTCAACAATAACAGTAATCAAAGGATGATGGTATTGGTTTATGTTGATGACATAATCTTTTTCGGATCAAATGAATCACAATGCATATAGTTTTCTCAATTCATGAAACATGAATTCGAAATGTCTATGATTGGTGAGATGACATTTTTCCTTGGTTTACGTATGACACAACGAAGGAATGGCACATTCATTTCCCAATCAAAATATTACAAGGAGGTTTTGAGAAGATTTGGAATGGAAAATTCAAAGGAGATGAAGACTCTGGTTGCTACCCAGATGAAATTTTGAAAAGATAATAATGGAAAGGTGGTTAATATCACAAAATATAGGCAGATTATTGGGAGTTTACTATACCTAACAGTGACGAGACCTGATATTGTTTTTTCTACATGTTAAGCAGTGAGATATCAAAGTAATCCCAAGGAAAGCCACATGATTGCAGTGAAAATAATACTTTGGTATATCAATTGAACTGTGGATTTTGGTTTGATGTATAATGAAAAATCTCAGCAAGATTTGTTGGGATATACAGATGCAGATTGGGCTGGTTTAGAGGATGACATAAAATCTACTTTAGGATGACCTTTCTATGTTATTGCATTGTGTATTTCTTGGCTAAGCAAGAAGTAATATTTCATTTCCTTGAGCACCACAAAAGCTGAGTATATTGCTGCCACTCAAACATGCACACATTTATTGTGGATGAAGTAGGAACTTGATGATATGGGTGTTGAAGTGAAGTCTCCGATCGGAATCTAGTGTGATAACTCAAGTGATATAAATATTTTTAAAAATACCATCCATCACTCCAGGACAAATAACATTGAGATGAAGTATCATTTTATCCAGGAGAAGGTTGAACAGCGAATCATGAATTTGTAGTATGTGCCTATAGAGCTACAAGTTGCAGACATCCTGAAAAAGGCCTTACACAAGGAAGATTTTGAGAGGCATCAACTGGCTCTGGGCATTCAATCAACTACCGGCACTTGAAAAAGTGTATCTATGGGACCCCCTCCTCTCTCCGCAAGGTATGGTGTGTTTTTCTCTACTGTGCTCATATGTGTTCCTTCCTCTTTCTCAACCCACAGATGAGTGACATTTGGGTTCGTTGACAAAGGGGGAGAAATAGGGACTCCACAAGGGGGAGAAAATTTCATAGTCAAAGACATAGGGAGAATCTAATAGCTGGAGCAGTGAGATAGTGGGAAAGCAATGAAATAGGGGGAGAGTTTTAAATATGACAATTCAAGAAGTGATCTGTCAAAGAATATATATCCCGAAAGTTAAGGATTTTTATAAAAGCATAAGAGTGTAAATGGCGTTTTAATGGTGTTTCTAGGTTTCTAGTGATCAACAATTGGTATCAGTTTGGAAATTGGTATCCAGTTGGTATCAAAAATTGGTGTTTGAAATGAAGTGATTCATTAATGAACTTTTCATACTACTTCTGTTTCTCATGCTAAGCATTGCTCATGTGGGCTTAGAGTATGTGGTGAGTGAATCTTTGGTCACTATCTAAATTGCAAGAGGTGAAGGCAGGGTGATAATGGAAGGAGATTTAGAGAGGTATCATAGTGCATAGAATCATTATGAGAAGACTTGTCAACAAACCCAAAGGGGAGACTGTTAGGAAACAATCCCTTAAGGAATCATTTCAATATTTTTGGGTTACTTGTGTTTTTTGGGAATACAGGTTTCCATGGTGAATAGTCATGTTCCTGAGTTGTTTTTGACTATCCCTGTTGACAAAGAACCATGAAAAATGAATGAAAGATATAGATGTGGTACAAAAGAACAGATTCATGGTGGCACTGTTTCCTAGTGTTTGCAAAATTTTTGGCATCAAAAATTTGGTGATTGATGAGCATCCTAAAATATGAATTTCCTTGAAGATATAATTTAATTATGGAAAATGCACGAATTTTCCAAAGATAGGCTTCATGGATTGGATTTAATGAAGACGTGAAAAATTTTGACGATGATTCTTCATGATTACGACCATCTTTGAGAATGGAAGCTTTGAAGAGAATTGCAGTGGTGAAATGCATTACGAGTGGAGGTTTTCGGCGAAGGCACCAAGTAATAGACAAAACACTCTGTGATTACGATGAGCTCCATGATCGGAAAATTACTATGGTGCTTTGTAATTTTGATTGAATTTCAGCGGAAATTTTGGAGCTTAGCGATTTGAGATGATGTGGTGTTGACTTCGTGTAGAAGGTTTGAGGGTAGATGAAATCGCCTATAAATAGGCCTCAACCCCCTTGAGAGAAGATGATAGTTTTTGAGGAAAATATTTTTATATCGTCTCGAAAAGGTGGTTCGTGAAGGTAGTGTGCTTCACAAAATGAAGGTGCTTCGCAGAGGAAAATCTAGCTATATGAAAGTTGAGTTCTCTGCATTAGCTCAGTGAGCTTCAAGAAGGAAGTTGATCTATGATGACTTGAGCTCCACGAAGACCTGAGATATGTGAAGGTGTGAACCTCACGAAAAGGTAGGGACCTCACGTAGGCTTATTTGAGCTTCACAAAATTGGGAGTTTTTCTAAGTAGGGTGCTTTGCGAAGGTACTTCCAAAAGTTTATTACCCAGTGGTCAGGGGAAAAGGTATATTCCTCAGTGGAATAAATTTGGACTTCAAAAGAGAATATATATAAAGTGGAGGATGAATTCATTTGTGATAATGAAGAGACCAACAGGTCTATAAAATGTGAGTGAATCTTTTGAAGAAGTAGTGAGCTCACATCTGTTGAGAGAGCATTGAGTTCTCAAATTGTAAGTGGTTGTAAACTAGGAGGGATAGTGAGTCCTCTTCGAACTTGTAAACAGTAGTGCACTTATAGTGGAATTGGTACATCAGCACACTGCTGGTGTATGCTACTTGGACATAGCCCAGTGAGGGTGAGCCAAGTAGAAATTGTTGTGTCCGGTTCCTGTTTTAAGTTTTATTCATACTCTGCAACGGGAAGGAGAGAGAAGAGGGTTTTGTCTAACAGAAAAACAATATCAAAAGGGACAGTTGTTTTAATCTATCATACCATGATTCACCCCCCTTTATGGTATCTAGCCTTGTAGACCTGACAATAAATTATGAAAATCATACATCCATGATACTATCCATGATTCCTTGTATGTAATTGAGGGGATAATAGATATAATTGGGTATATCCTCTCATATATTGTTTTTCTAAAGGATGAGAAACTACAAATAGTATATTAGCCATGTAAGAAATCATGTAAGGCCTAATGAAAATGTAGGTAACTCAGTTTCATCCTGATCCTATCTAGTGATTACAAACCAGTTGACAGATATATAGTTCTCTCTTCTGTAAGTGGGAGGGTCATAAAATTGGGTTCTTTAGACCCTACATGAATTGTTATTTTTTATTACCATATAATGTATAAAAATAGTTATGAATAATAATTACATACTATAATATTATTAATAATTATATATATACTATTTACAAAGTAAATTTCCATAAAAATGTTTTAATATCAACATGTTATAATAGTTACCAACGAAAATTAGATTATCAATATACCATAAAAGAAATCTTAAACATATTTCCTTTGTTAAACATAAATCATACTGACATGAACCAGATGATTCATGACCATAAATTTCTAGTGGATCATTATAAAATATATTTTATCTCATAATAGTCTCTCTTTGTGATCTCAAGTAGTAGAGATTATGAGGAATGACTTGACATAACAAAACACCACATCATTTAGGTATCGTTGGTTGTTTTTATCTACGAGCATGTGATTTTGTCTCTCATGATGAGATAATTGTATGTTTTTACAATTTTATCATGTTATTTTTTTCACATTAAAAATAATCAAATTTATTTCTTAGTGATGTTTCATGTGTCGAGCATGTCATTAGTGGTATGTAGTTTATTGAATGATGAAGAAAATATTTTTCACTTTTGAAATGAAGTTATATTTGAGGATCATTTCACCATGATTGAAGTACCTTTATTTTTTGAATTGACATGGTTGAAAAATATATTACTATCTAGTAATGTAAAAATATAATAAAGTAGGGAATAATGATGATAAAAATTAGGAATCTTTCATAATGATATATTGTAAGATGAATAGATTATATCACACATAATGTGTTTATTAGAGGTTATCACTGTTATGAATTATCCTTTTATTCATAGGAGAGATGATTGGGGAAATATATTTCTATTAGTATTTGAGTATGATTTAGTAATATCGAGATAATGGAATAGAGGATTATAAACAAAATATAACCATTATATCTATTTAAAAGGATGAATAAAATTTTAGGATAATGTGGGACACACATATAGGGTTTTTGAAAGTCTGGATGTGAAAAATAATAAATAAAATAACTAAATTATTTCATTTTAGTTTAGAATAAAAATAATATAATTCATTTCTCATGATTTTCACATGTTTTTATTGTAAAATTGAATATGAGAAAATAATATTTTTCTAACCAACATAAAATGTTCATGATTTGTTAAATAATTATATGAGATCACAAGAGAGTATAATATTTTATATTTTATCAAGCTTAATGTAAATACTGTCATAATAAATGGATAATTGTTTTTAATATACATGATTTTCCATTAGGATTGGGACATGGGCCTAACATCACTCTTGTTATCTTGTATCAATGGTCTAAGATGTGTCATGTTTGGCTATGACACAATTCCATGTTTTATAGTGTGGATTTGGAGGGATATGTAGAGTTATTGTATATTATGTTCCACATTAGGGAATTGGGGAATCTAAAAATGGAATAAAAATATTATGATATCCCCCTATAACAAGAGGACTTTTGAAATTGTGTTAATTGATCCCAATGTAAAACAAATCTATTACGTAGTGAATGAAATCGATTTTTTTTTTATAAAAAAGGTAACTAACCCCTACATCTAGTATGAATGTTAATGCCATGTTTAAATACTTTTGACATGTGATGAGGGGTATATTTATAGAAAAAATTCATTAATTTATATTATGATTTAGGACATGGGATTAATATCATTCCATCTATATTGAATTAGGTGGCTACAATGTCGGTGGTTAGGTTGCACTGGAACACTAGATACTAAAATGTGGAATTTGAAGGCTATGTTATGATCCTTCAACCCAAGACCAACATCAAGGAACATGGGACTCTCAAAAATGTATTATATTAATTATGATATCTCCCCTAATAAGAGTCTATTAAGAAGTGTGAGTATTGAGCCTTAATAAAAACAATGTGGTGATGCAATGAGACAAGGAATACAATATCTTGTTGTGAGGGGTATTTGGTCCATGAATCAATATTGTTAGTCCCAAAAAGGGATATGGTGAGATATAACATGGTAGGTGTGTTGTCTTTAATTGGGGTATATATATTTATCAATAAATCATATTTTTTTCCATATTCTCAATAATTAATAGTGGATCTTTACATATTAATTAAAAGGACCACTATATTTTTATATTAGTGTATTGGTGGATCTAACATTCAACCTAAAATCTATATTGATTTTAAATATAATTATTAGATGATTCTCTTATATAGAAGTGAAATAAGAAATAACTTTAGAGTCTATGGACTATTTAGGTATCACTGATATGCGGGGGTGAATATGTGGTACAATGATATTATGAATTTCCCACCTTCTAAATCCAACCAATTGAATTGATTAAAGATATAAATTCACACAAGATTATCTATAAATATTACCTCATATACAATTATAATATAATAGTTACCAAAACATGGTCTTAACAAGGTTTGACATAAAATCCTACTCCTTTCCCTGATGGTTAGAAAAACCAACATGGATTCTCCACTATACCCACATATTAATATAACTTGTTAGGAATCTCGTTTACAGTATCTAAGTAATTGGATAGACCCCCCACCAGCACATATTTTATGATTGGTTAGAAACCTCAATCACAAGCCTCTAGTTTCTATTCAGAAACCCCAAATAAAATCTTCTCCTTCAATGATTATACAGTGATATAAACCTTCCTCCATAAAACAATTTGATTCGGTTTTTTGAGTAGGATTCTTCATGGTCTTGAACTACTATTTGGAGCAATATTTTTCTCTGTGATAATCCATTAAAATGATGAATGATCTTAAATATATTCATCAAATACTTAGGTATATGTAATAACCTTAGAAATTAATTATCTTACTTTTATTGCTACTCTATTTGATATAAAGATATATCGGGCTTCTCAAAATACTATTACACAATGAATTAAATGTATATGACAGTAGTTTTGATTTCTATTCTTTTTTCCATATATAAATGAATTTATCCTCAAGGGAAAATATATTCTTCAAGCGATGTATCATTTATTTGATTATTTAAATGCGTAATAAATAACACTTATAGTTTTCTCAATAAAAATATGAATACCCTCTTGGTGATTGGTGTTATATTTCATCATTTTAAATACTGGAATAATTAATTAATTAATTTTGAAATGCATTGTGGTATCATGTAAATCATCATTCTTCACACAGTTTCATCATTTTAAATACCTGAATGATAAATAGTTTATTTGTTTAAATT
The DNA here is from genome assembly GCA_963277665.1 of Viscum album. Classification (NCBI taxonomy): domain Eukaryota; kingdom Viridiplantae; phylum Streptophyta; class Magnoliopsida; order Santalales; family Viscaceae; genus Viscum; species Viscum album. The sequence goes on along the minus strand of OY728125.1, from coordinate 169,155,096 downwards.
TGTTACGTCTTATAGCTCACCTACAAGTGCATCTATTTTAAAATTAATGCACTGGATAGGCTTATCCATTTTAATACCTCACATTTATACATCTTGAAGGATTTAGGAAAACCTAATTCTTCAAATAGAAACAAAACTAAATAGGATTTTCTAATATAAATACATGTGGATTAATATTTCATCATATGATATTTTAAATCCAAGAAGACTTGTCTCATCCTATTTATTCAAACTGAAAATGAATATACCCAATGCATTAGGGATTCCATATTCTTATTACAAATATCAACCTCATTACTAGATGACTCCAAAATTCTTATATAATTCGATCTTCCATGCATCAATGTTGAATTGCATTCATGTGAATTTATCTCCATCTGAATTATAAATTTATTTTCTTATATTTAGTACAAACGTTCATCTCCATTAGAAGGGACATAACATACTGAGTTATTCTCATCATTCCTAGAACATGTGCGAATATTATATGAATTGTTTTCTTTCTACCTACCTTTATGTCATGAGGTTGATATCTTTGATCATGGAAGTAAATATATTCATTTCATAGATCATCATATGTACATTGTTGTGACCCGTAGGCATCTTCCAAATACTTTTACACAAGTTTAAGAAGCACAATTATACATATTTATGAGTTGTTACTACCCTTACATGAGTGGATATGTACCCTTAGATAGCTAGTGTATCTTATAAATTATCCTTATGTAATGCCTCAACTACCCTTATGCAGGCTATGAATCCCACAAATTAACCCTACTATGGAAACTTTGCATAGTAAAATACCCTCATGAAGCTTTCCTTCTACCCATATGTGTTTCTAGTACCCTTTACATTGATGAATAATACCCCTATAGGGGGTTTGTTAAAGGTTTTTTATCGCTTCTTAAGAAATGGCTTGGATATTGAGGCGGAGTTATGGGCTATAATCAAGGCTGTTTGGTATGCTTCTTTTCATGGTTGGATGACCTTATGGATGGAGTCTGATTCAACTCTGGTGGTCGATATTCTTCGAACACCTTCAAGGAATGTCCCCTAGAAGATGCTTTCTGCTTGGGATGACTGTCTCAGGCTTGTGGATCAGATTTGTTTGGTTGAAACTTATGTTTATAGAGAGGAAAATCCAGTTGTTGATTCTCTGTCTAATCGTGTGATTGAGGAGGTTTTATCTTTATGTTCCTTTGTTACCCCAACCTTCTGTTGTGGTCTGGTTGATGCTGATGTGCATGGTGATGTGTTTACACTTATTTGTTGAACCTATGTGTCTCCTAATTTGTTGTATTTACTTTTTTCTATATAAACATTTCTGGGATTAGGCTTTCCTGCTCCTGAGTCTCTTGATTAATCTCAAATATACCATTACATATCCCTCTACAACCCTTACATAAGGAATTGTCAATTTGGTGCACCCATATGTTGCCTCAATGTACTCTTACATAGGCTAGATATACATTTACATCAATATAGGTATCTTTGAATTACCTTTATATAGGTAATGTAAATATAAATTAACCATTACATAGGTAGATAATGAAACTCAAAATCATAAAAGGACTTCTCAAAATCAATATGGTGGATTTATATTATCCATAAAATATTTTTCATGCCAAATAATGAATATGTTTTCATGGAATTATCACCAATGATTTCATCATGAAATAAATGAATATATCTTGGTATTATTCTCAAATAATCATCAGGAAAAATAAATAATATTTTTTTTGGAAATCAATAAATTGATAATGAATATAATTATTTTCATTGTCTTTACTTGTTGTAAATATTGTGTGAGTTCTATAACTCCATTGACTTGCGTATTTAAACATTGTACCTATTCAAAAATAATCATATATAAAACAATAATTTCTCAAGAGTGTTATCTGATTACATTAAAGGAATCCCTAAAAATTATCCTGGAATAATCACTTCACATATTTACCCATTGAAAACATATAAAAATTTTGGGATGAACAATAAACCCTTTGTATTTTTTTCAATATACCCTCACATTATAAGAGATAATATGTCATTTAACATAAATTCTCCACCTTATTGGAAATAAAAATACAAGGATAGGTCGGGGATCTATTCATCACATAATTCTTCTCAAATTCTTTTTATCCTCTTGTATATTATTGATTCTCAAACTCTTATGAGAGAGAGATGATATCCATGATTCCATTAGAATAGATCCTTTAGTTATTAATCATTATGTCTATATGGGATATCCAAATGTATAAAATAAGATAGATATAACCAATATTATCTAATATATCCATATATTTCCATTTATATAAAATAATGATAAAAATTTATCAATTCTAAAAATAAGGCCTATTAATACAAGGAATACACGATACTAAAAACACATTAACCAACACATCAGAAAGTTCATGAAAACAATAATAACTCAACATATGTCTCATATTTTCATCAAATAAGAACTCTCCATTAATGATTATGATTAATAAAAATAATAAGGAGGTATGAGAGTGTTATTGGAAAAAAACTCTATTATTACTATGTTTTCTTGAAAATTCCATATTCATTTGAACATGATTTTACATCCAACATTCTCATTTTTTTCTACCCCTTAAAGGATAAAGTCATATATTACATTTCATGGTAGTTAGAATACAACAAGAATAAAATCTCATCATTTTTTCTAGAAGTGATAACCCCAATATTCTCCATAAATTATCTTCACGTCAGCTCAAAACCCACTAAATAATAAGCAATAAGGAGGAACCACTTTTTCATTAGAAGAAGAATTCAGGGTGGTAGTTTCTCTCATCCTTGATTTTTCCTTATTTCAAAGATCATTAAGGGATTTTATATTTAGACTATTACATTGAACATATTATTTATGTGTAATATTTTTATTCACAAAATGATTGTATCCTTTCAAATTATATCTTACAAAATCTTATATGAGAATAGAAAATTTATTTTTGGTATATAGTTGTATTTAAGATCTAGACACAAGTTTTGTTCTCTGATAATTTTTTCTTTAGATTCTAATTAATACTACAATTATGTTATTTCTTTCCCTAGGTAAATACATATTAAACCAAAAATAATTGGTTTTATCTTCGTGATTACCACAAAATGAATATAATCCTTGAAACATTGTTCTTCCAGACTGGTTAAATATTTATCTCAATTTTTTTGTTGTTTTTATGTCCAAAACAGTACTTAATTTTTTTTTTGGGGATATATATTATTACAATATTCAAACATTTGAAGTTTTTTGAATATTTTATCGTAGTTTTTTGACCAATATATCCTTATTTTTGGCTTCTACACATTGAACATTAATTAAAAAATATCAATTTTGAAATTTATTTAGTATAGATTTACCTTGTTCACATAATCATTTATTTTATTTGGTCTGAGATGATTATAAATTGTACACATAACACCCCAAAATTAAAAAATAATAAAATTTTATTTTTTTATATGCGATAGGAAATACCAATCATAAACAACACACTAAATATATTTCTTTATATTTAATCTCTTTGATAAGTTTCCAAACACATAACATCGACACTAAAGGAACCATAATATAGTAAACCATTATACCATAGACATTAAATTAATGATTTTGAGAAGTAATTACTAAATTATGAAAGTTATAGTTACCTATTTATTATAAAAATAATAATTATTTGAATGAAAAAGAAACGTTTTCCAAAAAACTGCATTTTTTAATGAAAAGACCTTTGTCAAGAATTCTGCACACAATTTAAAATTATTTTTTACTAAATTTATACAATTTAGTGTAAAAAATTAAATTAATTTTTGATATCAACATATCAAAATTATCTTAGGCTGAATATTTTTATAACATTATAAAATGATTCATTTTAGATTAATAATGAAAAATACCGATTTTTCATTAAAACTACATCTTTATTTAAATAGTTTACATGGTTAAATTCTATTTTAATTTATTTATATTAAAATTTGACAAATTATAGTACAATACAGTTAATATAGTTTATATTTAATCAATTTAATATTTAATTTTGGGTTTGAAACATTCTATACTAAAGAAAATTTTCTCTTTCGAACCCGATTATTTTATCGCATCTGTGGGTGTAATTTTAAATCAGATTATGACACTTATATTAATTTAATTTGGAAAAATTGATTAAATATTTTGAGAAGGAATAAATTCTTTTATATAATAAGTTTAAATTAATTGTTGACCATAACTAATAGTTGAAATAGAAAACAGTAATTATCGTGATTAATGTAAAACAAGGATTACCTAGGGGTTAAAATAAGAATATAACGATTAAAGATGACGTAAAACATGTATAAAACTAATTCAATAGATATATTTAGATTTTATAATATCTAATTTATTATAATTACCAATTGGTTGTGGATCTTTGACTGATAAAAATGGGGGCATAATTAATTCTTTCACAAATTCCATTTAGGTCTTCTCCCCCACATATAAAAGGAAACATCGTCCCTTTACTTATGAAAATCTATAAATCAGTTTGGATTAAAAAAACTGAAACATATATCCCCAAAATGATTATATAAATTCTATATATTTTGGTATTCCCATAAGTCCAAGCCTATGGTCTTTAAGAATAATTCTTAGTGAGGTTTCTCTAAGAGAAGGTAATTCTCATCACAAAGATCTTTTATTTTATTTATTATTTTTCAAAAATATTTATGTCGTAACACATCCAATTTGATAACACTAGTATATAAACTATTCTAAGAGATTATTATTTTTATGGAACAATATTTATCCATCTCATCCTTCATCAAATTGAAAATAAAATCATTGATCTTGTGTTTGGTGGACTACTACCTCTTGAACCGATGTAACTCATTTTGCATAAAAACATAACTCGATTATATATAATGATGTATTTACTATATATATATATATACTATTTATGATATAATTATAATTATGTAATTATAAAATCACACATACCTTCTTACATTCTTTTCCATTAAAATATGATAACATGGCTTCTGTAAATAGTGGACTTCCGCCTCTCGATACAGTGTGATTTTTTTAGTTATGAATTACATATAATGTAATAAGGATATATTTAATGAATTTTTTTGATTCATATGACATGATATATATTATTTTAAATTATTATAACACCTATATACTTACCATTTCATCTTTTAATGGAATGATTTTTTCTCCCATGCATACAAACAACTTACCTATCACAACGAAGAGATGTGATTCATTTTTTACATCCAAACATCACGAATGATTATAAAATATTTTATAATTACTAAATATGGTACTTAGAATAGTAATATATTTTTTTGAATATTGATCTATGTCCTCTAACCATGAACCAGATAATTTATTGGGAACACTCATGAGAAAATATGACTATTTGTTGATACAATATTTCATTTATTGTAAATAAGAAAATTTGTATTGGTTCTTAAATTGGTGATTCCTGGAAAATTATACTTGATTTACATTATTTAGTTAGATATCATGAATAATAAATTATTCATATTAATTTGTGATGATTTTCGGACTATTATTACATATAAAGAGATCCGTCATGGAGGAATCATTGTTTATATCAATGTTGGAGAAGAATAAAAATTAGATGAAGTTAATGAAATATTTTATTATTGCATGAGGAACTAATATAAGTCCATGTTAAATGTATTTTCATTTTACCAAAATAATAATTGATATGGAATATGAAATGAATAAGGATTTTGAGATGTCACTTTGGGATATATTTATATACATATATATATTTCATTGTATGATTGTTTCCTTATAAGAAATATGGAAAAAACTATAATCCACCAAGGTTTGGCATGACCAAGGGAACCTATGGGACCATGAGTTATAACATTACCATTTCAGCCTATCCCACTCCAGCCCATGGGTAGAAAAGGATCATGGGGAAGAATAATTCCCAAATAATTTTGGGATGGCATGTGTGTAACCCCCTCGAAGAATGTTCCTAAAAGGCATATAGGTTGGGATTGAAGCCTACAAGGCTAAATCCCATGGTTGTTTGTAAAGGATGATACATGTGTTGATCCCTCATTTCCATCTCAAGAGATATGTTCCATTATTTTGTAAATAAACTATGAACCATTAAAATAAAAATGTTCATGTGGGATGCAAAATAAAGGAACATTGTCCCTAGAGTTAAAATCATATCCATATAAGTGCAGCCATCTAATTTGATTAATTTATGCCATACGATCATCTGCACCGAAGAGTTTAAATGAGAAGAATATTCTTCAACCTACACTTATGGGAGAGAGTTTTTTTATACTATAGTATATGGTAGGACCTATGATGATAGATACCAAAGTGTGAAATAAAGAAAATGACTCATCTCAAAATCATGCATGAAATCTATATATTTCATGAATATGATGAATCAAAGAGAATCATTAAGATAAATGGAATGGAGATTTTCTAATTCCATATGAATGAGTTTGAGATTTTGGGATAAAAATAAGAATTCAATTATCATTTCAAGAACATAAAGATAACATCTCAAAGATTCATTAAAATATAACACCATAATTATTTGAATAAATTTGTGTGATTTTGAAAGATTTGTTATATTATAATATTATGAATCTGAATATATTACGGAGGTGTTAAGAAAATATCTACATAGAATAAAATACAGAGCATCGATTGTGATAGCCATGATGATTCATTTCTATTAAAGGGGATGAATAAATCTTGATAGTTCCAACTAATCATCTTGAGAGTGATTTATAATTTCTGATGAAAAAATAGCCACCACATATCTCCTCCAAACATGAAGATAGAATATATCATTGTGATAATGATACATGAATGATAAATAGATCATGTGATCCTTTTGACTTAGGTCTAACACACTCTAAGGAATCACAATGAACTAGTTCCTCAAATACCTTTAAGATTTCATGAACCACTTTGAGTGATAGTGATATTGTATCACCCACGATGATTTTTAAAAAAAATAACAAGCATGTAGTATAAAATAGATATATTTATATATAATGTTTTTGTGAAGAATTCATGAGAAGAGGATAGCGTGATGGTCATTCATGAAGTGGAAGAAATTGAATGTTCACTTTAATGAGATTCATGTGGGTTATGTTATGTTTTCATTCATTTACAAAAAAGGTAACATGAATGATGTGACATCACACAATTATAACCCTCATTTTTCATGATATAAGGTAGTGTACGCATTTATAACTATTTTATTCACATGCATTGAGAAACTAAGAGAAGATTTGTAGTATTCTTATATGAAAAGATGCATGAGGTTGGTAACCAAAAAATTAAAACTATTTTGACATGAATATAAAATAAACTTCATATTATATATTATACGATTTTTATTGAAAATATCATGCATTGTATGACACACATAAAATGACTGAGAATTCAAAAAAAGTTCATTAACATAGTAAGAGATTATTCTGGCATAAAAAATTTGAGAACTTTGTGCACATTTTAGGAACACATTTAAGTGTTTTTCAGAATTAATTATAATTAATAATCAACACAAGAATAGTTTCACTATGATAACTCATAAAATATAGGTGATCATATATATTTGAGCAGGACTAGAAGAATACATCAGTGCTTGAATTGGTACATGATCATGTGTGATTATGTGAGCTCATGGTGGAAGATTAAAATCTCATGATGTAGTAGATCAATACTTGAATAAATAAGTAAGCCTCTAATTTAGAGTTGGGAGAAGGATAATTCTCATAATTGATTTATATTTTTATGTCCCTAGTGTGGATTCTAGAGCATTCAATTTTGGATTCTGGTAACACTGTAGGGTGTAGTATGAATAACTTAATTTATAAATTTAAGAGAGCTATATTGGGACTATATATTGACCATTTTAATTGATAATATTATTTTTATGGAGAATCCATGTTGAGGAAAATGATCAACATTACAAGGAGTATATATTTATCCCAAAACTTATAAATCCTTATCTTCTGCACCTTTGAATTAACAAAATTATTTGGAAAATTATGATTCACACAAGTAGAGAGGATTAACGATGTGAGAACCCACAGAGTTTTAATTAAAAATAATAAAATTTTAAAACTAAAAATGGATTATTGATACACCCCCTCATCTTTCTATGTTCAAAAAATAATCCAAGATCATTAATTGGTATTAGAGGGTAGGCCACCTCAAAAATATCTATAACTATTCAAATAATGGAGAAAATTAATATAGTAAACAATAGGGGTATTCAAATTTTAATGATGAGAAGTATCATGGATAGAAAATATGATGATACCTTATCTTCTGTCACTTTGGGTAAAGTGATAGATGTTTTATAGTGGGATATCCACTATATAATGAGAATATTCATATGAATTTTTAATATATGGGTAACATATAGATTGATGATACTTAATTAAAATGAAATATCATGTCTTTATTTAAAATGGTATACACCAATGTGATGGGTCTCCAAAACTCCAATGAAATATTGGACAAACAGAGAAGAAGTTATGAAGGAAATTAGAAATACAATGAAGGTAATATTTAATCCTAGATAATTAGATTTGTACATATCATAATGGGTGTTGATGAGTGTTAATATGACTACATTAAAAGAATAAATGAAATATTCAGCATAATAAGTGGTTTTTTGGAATAGTAGGATAAATAAATCATTGTAAATAATTTAATGAAATAACTTTCTAAACATTTCTGATTCAAAAGTTTATGCACTAGAATACTGGGAAGATTAATATCTAGATAAACCTCATATTATTCTCATAGAATATAAAATGATAAAAATACCTTCCACTAAGAAAAAATAAAAATATGATATGGATAATAATTCCCTGATAAAAAATGAGGCTAGAGTCAAAGAGGAACTAAAATCAAGTGATTATAAAGATGATGAATCTGAAGAGGACTATAATCAAATTAATTCCTTGTTTATAAGGATCTATATGAGAGAAAAATAAAAATTAAATAATCCTATAAAGTTATTAAACTATCATGGATTTGGAAATTTTTTATATTACTAGAAAAATAATAAATCCAATGTCAGAAATCTTATGTAAGAGAATAATAAATCAAGTAAAATTCAGTGAAATAAAAAATGGTGAATATGAGAGGAAAAATAAGAAGTACTGAAATAAAAATAAAATAAATCAAAGGGCCATGGAAATTCATAAATCTTAATTATCAAGCTATGTGATAAAAGGTAAATGGTCTTTTATAATTTATATGTGATTAATGGGAAAACAAAAAATAAAAAAGATATATTTAAAGGTAAAGAAGGTAAAGAGTGAGCTGAGCTAGAATGGTTCTTGAGTGATATTATATAATATACTATTGATAATAACATGAATCTTAATAAAGATAAAAGAAAATAGATAGTGTAAAATGAAGAAAATTTTATGAAATAAGAGACACATCTAAATGAGATAAGGGAATATATGAATAAAATATATACGCTATAAAGTAAACTAAAATATTCCAAATTAAATTCACATGGAAGAGAAAAATTCAAAAATGATGAATTTTCATTCATTAAAGAGAAAAAAATATTTTTAATATATCAATATGTGAAAATTTAGTGAATCATCATGAAGAAGGACTTGTTAAGAAGTAGGTATAATTAAGGGAGAAAGAGTCTGTATACCTTTTAGAAAAAAGTGAGATGATGATGGAAAAATAAGATTACACCAAATCAGTTGAGTTTAAGGGTGACTCTTTGAAAGATATTAAGAAGAAGGGTTTATATAAAAGGGTTGTTTTGTACCTAATCAATCTCATTCCTAATTTGTTACTTCTAAAAATTATTCTCAAGATACAAGACTAAATCCAAGTAGACTAAAAGAACAATTGGGAAAACAACTTTCCTAAAGGGAGATAAGATAAATTCATCCATAAGGTTTTCTCTTAATAAGAAACATCCATAATATATATAAATAAAGAAAAAAAATTATTTATATCAGAACTCTTATTATTCTAGAAGATCATGGTTATGAGAACACTAATAGGTTTGTGGTGGTTTTTTATAGTTATTATTCATGATGGAAGAACATGTCACTACCAAGAATGAATGATTAATCTAGGAGGATCAATTCCAAATAGATAAAATCATAATACTAGAAAGAGAATAATATGACCAAGAAAACATCTATAGTATAAACACACAAAAAATTGGATTTTTGATTGATCTGTATGTAAAATGGGGTTAATAATATCACAAAGATAATAAATTTAATATTATCTCATCAATAGATATTTCTCTAAATATATGTCTGAAGATAATATTGTTTTTCAAGGAAGATATCTTTTCTTGTGTATTAGGAAAGATACACAAAAAATATGAAAACATCATGAAAGAATGTTTATTTATCTCACCTAAGCAATTTTCCAAAGATAAAATGTATAGAAATATTATAAACATTCTGAGGGGAAAAGAATGAAAAATATGATAGTTGAGGAATTGAAATTTAATAATAATTCCGCTACAAATCATGAATTGAAAATAATTAATTATAAATGGTGTGAGAAAACTAGGAATAGCATATGATATTGTATGATGATTTTTTCATTCAAATAAGAAATCACAATTAAGATGTAAAAAAGTATAAAATAATGCATTTGATAATAAGAAGTAAATTACAACCACATCAGAAATTTCAAGTGACGAGGGATGATTGATCACACAATTTATAGAATAAATGATAAAAAAGAAATACATTTTTAAATATATATCTAAGACTGAATGTTATCATTGAGAAAAAAATAGGTCCCTCTATATTTCATTATATATGAATGATTTTGTACAAAGATTTAGGTAATTGAAATTGGTGGATATATTCCTTGTGGGGGGGGGTATTAGAGAACAAATGATCTTAAATCCTTACTAAATGGTGAATGTCGAACTTGAAAATATCTTTATAAAATTGGGATATGAGGAATGATAATCACACTTTCCTCCCTCATTCGTAATTGTATTAAAAATATCAATTATGGGGTAGCACCTAGTTGATTTGAAAATGGTGGATCTATATCTATTACACTTTAACTTTCTAATTTGTTTTTAAAATGTGTGTATGTTTTATAAATTCATTGATAAATTCTATTATTCCCAGTCCCATTAATGTGAATTGAGAAATTCAAAGCTTCATCATATTGGAATTATATTTCATGGATATAGTATACGTCCTTGGTTTTATCTGTCTTATTTTATTCACCAAGTCAACCCATTTAGACTTGGAGTTGATTAACTAAATTCTCTAATCTCACATAACCACATGATATAATTCCCCTATTATAATTTATCATGAAATTTTAATATAAGAGATATTATCATGATTTTAATATGAACAATGAGTTGAGAAGACCACATTTACCCTTTTCATAAAAAATTTCAACAAGGGGAGTCGCCACTTATTAAATTTAATGATATGGGTTGGTATTGAAATCAAAATAAAAAGGGCGAGATTGTTATGAAGATATTGAATTTATTTTAAAAAAATAAATATGTGTTGGTGGATTAAGTGGTGATTTTTTTTAATTGTTATGGTTTCACTTGAGAGAATTATATTTCATGCATGATAAATTTTTCATGTTAACTTTTGAGGATTTTTAGACTAGTCTGAATAATAGAGACATTTGTCAAGGAGGAAATATTTTTTATATAAATTTTTGAGAATAATAAGAATTAGAATAAGGGAATGAAAATATTTTATTATTATGTGAGGAATTAATTGAAGTCTATGTAAAATGTATTTCAATTTTACTTAAATAATCATTGAGGAGGAATATGAAATGTTGAATTCTTTTGATTTTTATCTTGAGATATATTTGTATTCCTGTATATTTATATGTATGATTGTGACCTTATAGAAAATAAGTTCTAGCCCACAAGACACCTTGTACCGGCTCGACCAAGGGAACCTACGGGACCAAGAGGTCTACCTTGCACAGGGGAGCCCATCCCAGGATAAACTATGGAGGGAAGAAGAGAGTGTGATGGACTAATGACAACATAATTATGTGAAGGGTTGTGTTTAAGGCCCATAGGTAAGGCACACAGATGGAATATTGGTTATTCCAAAATCCTTATGGATTGATGCTCGTAGAGGTGTGTGCGGTGTATTACAAGAGTTGATCCCCCATAACCATATAAAGATATATGAAACAAACATTTTATACAAATATATGGACTAAAAAGAGAAAGTATTTGTGGGACCCTAAATAGTGTAAGAATATTCCTCAGCTAAAAAACTCATGAATATAAGTAGTGCCATATGATATGACTATTTCTTATCATATGATCTCCCATGCTCGTGAGTATAAATGAGTGGAACAATCTTCTACCTCTAGTGATGGCCGGAAGTTTCAGCACGCAGAAGTATATGGAAAAGCCTATGATGATCGATACAAATATGGAAAAAAGTGAGAATGAATCATCTTGATATCATGCATGAAATCTTTATCTTTTATGAAAGTGATGAATAAAGGAACAACCTTCATCTGAATGAATTTTTTTTATAGAAGGCCATATGACGGAGTTTGAGCTTTCAGGATAAATGAATAATGTTATTATCATCACATTCCCATGAATATAGCTTTAGGAACTCACATAACAAAATAATTACGTAATTGTAGTTGTAAAATTGAGATATATCAAAAGCTTCAGTTTATTAAAATACCATTAGACATAATATATTATGGATATTGTAAGGAATAATTTATGAGGGTTATGATATAGAGAATATTCAGTGAAAGACATAGTGATGCATTACTGTAAAAGGATAAAAATAAAGACCATGTGTTCCTACTGATCATCATGAGAGCACTTTTAGTTTTCTAAAGAAAACAAAGCCACTTGAAAACTCCTACAAGTTTAGTGAAAGAATCCCACATCATGATATTCTAATGAAATTTTTATGGATATCATAAAATCCTTTTCCCTTTTGTCTAACACAGTAAAAGGATTCATAATGAACATTTTTTTTGAAAATCCCCTATGGTTTTTGAGAACCCCTTTGAGAGGTCGTGAGACATTTTCAACCACACCATGTGTCAAAAAGAGTGACATGCATTCATTTTGGTGATGATATCTCATATGGATCATAAAATATATATTTTTGAGTATAAATAGCATGAAATCAACATCAGAGGACCATTCTAGGGTTAATGAGTGAGGTGTGGATGTTATTCAACACATTCACACAAGAATAACATTCCACATTGTAGGGTCCTGAAAACTTCTCAATGGGAATTAAATACTCCCACAAACACTTTATAGAAGGAATTAAACACTCATATATGTCCCACATGGAAAATTAATCAAAATATAATTGAAAACTTTGCAAGAAATGTGAAAAAATATATTTTTTCAATTTGTTTAGTTACCTTCATGCCATCAGCAGGAAAGGTTCACAGAACGCATGAACCACTGAACATTGGTACTCAAAATGAACCATGAGGAATTGGCCCATGGGGTGATGGTAGATACACCCAAGAATCCATGAACTACATCGTGGGAGAAATCGACCATGAGGATGCCATCCGAATACCATTCCATGATCTTAGCAGTTTGCGGATATAGCCAGTTTGTAGGGTTCTGCAAACTTAGAACCATGAACCACAACCTCTGTAAACCCTAGTTTACCAAGCCTTCTATGTTTTGAGATATATATTCATTGGTTTCCATAAATGGTCTCGAATTCACACTAATACGATTTACCCAATTCATTATAAATGGAGCACAAGAGGAAGAATAGGGAGAATGAAGGAAGAACACATAGAGGTGACCCTAGAGGTTGGAAGAAATATTTCAGAGAGGATTCCGAATTTAGTTTTTAATCATTGGAAAAGTGAAAACTATGAATCACGTTGTTGCATGTATAACCGGACACAAACAATAAAAATATAACTTAATAGTAATGGGTAAACCGAGAACCTAATTTGTGTCATTAGGAACAACATAATTCTTCGCGGATGAACTTGTTGCGAACCAAATGTTCTAGGACCCTACTCCAATACGACACTCTGCAGATTTCATTACTTTGCGACTAAAACTCACGTTGCTTACTGCATCGGTATGAGGATGGAACCCAAAGAGGCATGGCTGACCACAACTAGGACCGCATAACACTTTGGTATGTGGTGGTCCATACCCAAGCCTGCATACTGCTTTGGTAAGTAGATGGACCCCTACTCGAAAATCACTATGGTATGTAGGTCTCCCCCATCCAACATGAGAAAAAAATATAGATAATGGAGACTCTTAGAGTGTCTTTCCTCCAGGTCCAATATTGACCCTCCATTACCATCCAGTCCTCTACAACAACTCTGCGAACCAGTCCACCAACATCAGGCCAAAGCCTCCTCCAATGACACCAGGCCTGTATGATCAGATGATCATGCATATCAGCAGAACCCTCTCAGTATACATACCTATACTAAGAGGAGTAAAAAATTCCATCCCCACAATGGTTCGAACTCTCAGGATGTCTGTATGTCTTCGTTCCAAGGGTCACCTGGAGTGAAACCATGGGATACTATTGTGAACCTCCCCATTATTGGGATTATGCGTGATCACTTTATTTTCAATTCAATATAGAACAATGATTATTTTAAGTAATTGTTATCTCCTCACCTTTAAACGAGTGAGGACATTCCAACACATTCCCAGATAACATTCTGGGGCACTCCCACTGAGGTAAGTCCATAACCATTAGAGAGTTGAGCCACATGACCTCCAATGTCATCCCACATTGAAGGGTTCATTTATCTACAACCTCTCTCATAGTCGCCTCAACTTTTACCACCATAGGCATGGCCTCTTCCATCCGTGGGAGAGAATATGTGTTGTTTGTTGAATCTATCACATCCTTTTGTTTCTCACATTGATCGTGACTCATATGGGCTTAGATATTTTTGATGATTATGATATCCACACCCCCACCCCAAAATGAACTACGAGAACTCTGATTTCTATTAAAATGAGGATATGTTGGATGTCTGCTTGAAGCCCCGATCTCACAGGGGTTCCCTTACAAAAGGGTCCACCTAATCATGTACCCCAAAACAAGCGCCTTCCATGCATAATCCCCACAAAAAATGAACTTCGGTAACTCTAATTCATGTTCAAATAAGGATATGTAGGAATCCTACTTGCATGCCCAATCTTAAAGGGGTTCCCTCCCAAAAGGGTCAACCCAATCATATCCCCCAAAAATGAATCGTCTATGTGAAAGCCCCTCCCAAAATAATCTACAAGAACTCTAATTCATGTCAAAACCATGACACATAGGATGCCTAATTGATGGCTCTATCTTAAAAGGGATCCCTTCCAAAAGGTTCCACCCAATCATGCCCCCACAAATGAGAAGGTTCCATGCATAATCCCTACCCACAATGAACTACAAGAACTCTGATTCCTATTCAAATCAGGATATGTAGGATGCCTTCTTGAAGGTCTGAGCCGAAAGGGGTTCCCTTTCAAAAGGTTCCACCCAATTACGTCCCCCCAAATGTGATTCTTACATGGCTAAGACCCACAAAAAATTAACAACATGAAATCTGATTCCTATTAAAATAATGATGCATAGAACACCTTCTTGAAGGACCGATCAGAAGGGGGTGCTCTTCGAAAAGGGTCCACCATATCATGCCCCCATAAAACAGGCCTCCTTCAAGGTCTAATCCCTATGCAAACCGACCTCTGTGGGTTTTAATTTCTATCACAAGGATATCATGGAATCCCATCTTATAGGTCCAACCCAAATATCAAACCACCTTTCATCCCACCTAGATGATGAGAAACTTCATAGAAGCTTATTGAATGTCTTAAGTTAGCATTTCCTTTGTAGAATCTAATATATGTATATCCATGATGATCCTACAAACCACAGGTAGCTCATGGATACACTCTTCAGGAATGAACCAACGATTCACGAACATATGAACACGACTAAAATCTATAAGAGAGTTCTAAATATGAAATAATTCCCCCCCCCCCAAGTGTGCGATGAGCCCAACCTCCTATACTCTAGACCAATGGAGACCATTGGAGACCATCAGAGGAAGTCATATCCTAAGAGGACCGATTGTAAAAATACTCAACTCCACATAATTTCCTTCTTTGACCATTTGATTGTGGCACCTTCTTTGTAATATGGAAGGGATAAACTACCCAGTCCCCAAAGGGCTAAACCAATTCCCCCTAAAAGATAATTATGAAGATCATGTAAATACAAAGATGGTGATGTAAAAGTATCTATAATAATAGACAAATTCTTTTCACCCATCAATCCATTTTTTAATTTTCCTCAAGCATGTACATGTGTCACCTCTGGTCAAAACAAAAATTGTGAACCCAGTGTGAATCCTCATCCAATGTGGCGGTTCTACCCCACTCAAGCCCCTTTTCCTCACAAAAAAAAAGTGAAGGGGGAAAGATGAATTGTAAAATCTGTATGTGTTCAAGAGATTCAAATTAGACAAGGTTTTTTTGTCAATATATGTAAAATTTCATGTTTCTGCAGAGAAACCTTTAATCTATTTGGGATCCCAACAACCAATATAGGCACACGCCCCCAGTGATATCGTAGGGGTCTGAGGCCCGGATGAAGAGAAGGACCCCCTCTCCAACATAGTAGCTTCAACACTGGGTATCCAACACACTGATTAAATAGTACCATCAAAATGGTACTCTTTCTATAGTCAAGTCTTCAATAAAAGCCCTCCAATCAAAAAAGATCACCAGCCCTGGCCGGTGCCCCAACCCAAGGTGGTCCTAGTGGTCATATCGAACTGTTTCGAGAGCATGTCCCCAAAAGATGACAACAAGTACCTCCCTTAAATCAGGGAGGCAGATGATTTCCATGTGGATGAATTCATCCCAGATACGTAGGGGTCCTACTCACATTCCCCTTCTATAGAGAGTCGCTTCTCACACAAAGAGACTAAGTATCCTCACTCTGAAGAGGATCCTATTCTAAGGGCACCTGCTGATATTTAGAAGACATGGGCCACTCCAGACACCCATTGAGGGAGACATACATATAATCATGTATAGGATACCACCTTGATTCCCATGGAGGATCTCCGTCATACCAATGAGTTGGAATTCAACATGATTAAATATAACTCAGCCCCCTCCACTCAATCCCACCACAAAAATAGGGTGAAATAATACGAGATCATGCACATTCGTGTAAGTATTCCTCAGTCCAGTTGTGCCGAAAGAGTGGAAAATTACTGGAAGATGAAGACATCTTCCACTGCACAAGAAGCCTGTCATCCAAATAGGATGGAAACCAACTACAATCAGGAAAAAATACCTACTGATGCGTATCATGACCATCATCCAAATAGGGAAGAAGCAATATTTGAGTATAGTCAAATTTCAACAGATGCATATGAAGTCAGTGATACAAATATATTGGAAAATTAGAAGATGAAAATTCATGACCATAAATTTGAATCCCACTGGTCATATACGATGGAAATTCAACATGAAATCCAATGGTAGACTCATTCCTCTGTCTCAAAACCAGAGAATTTCTAGTACCCACTATAAACCTATGGAGGATCGGAGCATGCACAATCTTCTACTCCAACAAAGAAATATTCCTTCATTCCCATTCCATCCAAAATATGTATCTTATGAAATTCAATAAATGATGGGAGATCAGATGTCGATTATAGACCATATCCTCCAGACATGTAAAGATATCATTTCATCGGTGGCATAGGCGAGGAACTAGTCCCATTACCTAGTTTCCTCGAATGAAATGACTTAACTAAAAAATGGGTTAGTCACTCTAAAGAAGCTATACATCCCTGCTCCAGTCTAGGAGGGTCGAAAATAAATTACTATGAGACACAAAAAACCATAATGGGATCGAATACTTGTTCTAACTAGGGGATGCTGGTCTAATGTGGTGGCTTCTCTAGGGCATGAGTATATCCCTGCTAAAATTAAATATGTCCATCAGTGTGTACTAGTAGTATCATTGGAACTAAAAACATAGGGACTCATATATGAAGGCTATTACCAACAAAATTCATCCCTATTTACACTCAAGAGAGAACCCAAAAAATAAATGTGTCAAAGGATACCTGAAAATGAAGATCACATACATGATTCCTCCATACTAGAAGCTAGTGTTTTTTAATCACTTGAGAATATCAATAAAGTCTCAAGACCTTGTTAATCCATTACCAAATTATGGTTGTGGCAGTAGTAGTTGTAAAGGCCATACCTGTAATGTTGCTACCTACATCTCTGAAGGTCCTCCCTAGAAAACCCATGGGGGATTACTCTATGGGCCATGAATGATCGATCATGAGAGCCTAACTCCTGATGTGTGTTAGGGTATCCCTCCTCTTGACTATAAGATCAGGAAGCAAGAAGGTCATCCCCGTGTTGTTGTCAGCCGTGATGGATCTCCCTAGGGTATATGATGTAGAAATTCTTTTCCTGGTAGTTGTATATTGAGTCATGATTGTAGTCCTTACCATGATGGCATCCATTGTGAAGGACATACACACAATGGAAGTTTGTGTGAAGTTACTCCCCATAGAAGCATCAAGAAACGAGAAGGTATTCCCCTCTTTGTAATACATCATGAAGGCCCTCCAAATGATATAAACTCCATAAATTGTCCATGCAACTAGATACCAAGAGGTGATAGTAGTCCTCTCCATCATAGAAGTACTTGACAAGGTCCTCCCCTCAATGACATCAATCCGCCATAAGGTCCTCCACTCACCACAGCCCGCCCCAATGGTCCGCCGTAGGGTATACACCATAGGTAAATTCCCTGTGGTCTTGAATTAAGTTGAATTGGTATCCATATCCATTGTATCACTGATTGTGAAGGTCCCCCCCTTAATAAAAAATTATATTTGAAAGGAGGTCATCCCCTTACAGGTACAAATGTGAGAAATCACTCTTATGACAAGGCACTTTGAAAAATGGAGTCAGAAAAGTCAAAAATTCTATCTATGATGAGTGAAATCCTTTCTTAAATAGAGGACGGTCCAGTGCCATGCTCATCTTCCAAGTCACCCATGTGCTAATCACTTCTTGATGAGTCTCCTACCAACCCTATTGCATGACACAAAATTATTACGAAACATTCAAGCTAGGAATATCAAGTATAGGAGTCCCCAGAATATGAATAATAAGATATGTTGATCGTGAGAAGAAAAATAACTATGGATAACATACCAATGATGTATTGGCCTATAACTACTTTTTTACTTCAACATACTGAGGGAGTTGTTTGAGGAATGTATTCATAACATTATACTTAATTACTTTACAACTCATCACCAGCTAAAAGAAAAGTTCATGCCTTATGAAGGGTATGTAGACCATGTAAACATATTAGGACAGCATCCCCATCTAATCGACATAGAATTCCTCCAATATTCATGGTTTCCACAATCATAAAGGAGAAATAAAAACCTTGAACTGACTTTCCTCCAGGTACGTCACAAGTTGTGTTGCCTCATTTGCAACACCCCATCTAAAGTTCAAATTCATGGTTGGTAAGAACATGGAGCTCTACACTTCACCCCACACCCCATCCAACAAACCTCATTAGAAATGAAATATTCCAATGTCATTTTCCTAAATAATAAATCAAATGTAATACCTACTCAAGAAATATGGAATCCTCAAAAAAATTCGGCCTTGGCTAAGTCTCAAAATCATCAGGCTCAAAGAGATCAACCCATCGATAAGAATTTGAGCCAGGAAATCGAGAAAAGTCAACTAGATTCACACCTAAGGGATTCCAAATATCATGAAGATATCATGTCCTTGAAATTCAATAAATCCCAGTCAGATGCAGATCCATACATTCTTCACACCCACAAAAGAGTATGTGAAATAAAAAGTTGGCAATAGAGGTGGCTACAACCACAATATGGGAACAACACCAAACCCTAGATCCGGGGGAGTATTATACTCCAAATTCCATTATAAGACCAAAAAATTCATGTCTTTGTGCATCAACATAAGTATTGGAGAAACCCCACCCCATTGGGTTGGTGGCTTTTTGCCTCAAGTTCCAGCACATCGAACGTCTGACTTATGGGAAGAATGATAAAAAGATAGGTCACCCATTCCACCGCATCTCATGATTCATACACTCCAAGACGAAGGCATGTCAGGATGTCTGATCAGGGCTCCCACCTGGCCGATATTCACCATGAAATATGAAGGATACCACATAATGGAAGGATAAAGTCCAATATGGTTTGGAAAAATCTCTCATACTATTCAGCACCAGGTACACCACCCCCAATATGGTATGCATCAGTGAACATGGTAAACCTCATCTCCATGGATCTCAAAAGAAATGTTACAAATTTAGAGAATTCAAGAGAAGAAGGTTCCCTCCCAGTGGCAGTCCACACTGAGCTCGTTGGTGTGCATACCCGGAATTAGAGAGCTACCCAAATTTTGGGTGCACCCTCAACAAACCCATTACCATCCCCAATGAAAATCCCCAAGATGGAGAAGAATAAATCCCAGGTATTTTATGACCAACCTCCTCCTCCCCCTGGGAAGTTTCCCCTCACATTCAAGGAGAGATTCACCATGAAGGAAGATGAAATGAAAGAGCTTAGTAGAATCAATGCTGAGCTACTTTGATGGAGTTGTCTTACTAGATGTGTTCCACCTACGGAATGTCAATAGGTGTTCCCATTAAAGGTTCCCATACCACATTCACTCCTCTAGGAAGATGAAATTTTGTTCAGATGCCCATCCAATTTGGCACTAGGACCATCAACCTACTTGAATATAGCCACAAAATAAAATTAAGACTTCCATCTGCTGGGAAAGCATCCAAATTACAATTAGAAGAACCCCCAAAGGATACCCTTGGAAGGGTATCCACCCAAAATACCAGCAGTGCCTGTAAGTACAATTTTTCTCCTTGAACCACCCACCCAATCTCATGTCAGGAATGATCTGGATCAAAGGACCTTGAGTATCTTCGAACAATTGACAAACCGATTGGAAGCTATGGAAGGGCGATGCACTCTGATACAACCAGAGCACAAACCTTACCCTGATTGGGTGAGCAATGTTCTACCACCACTAAAATTCAGGAACCCCATATTCGTAGTGTTCAATGGTTTTGGGGGCCCATAACTACATTTAATGCACTATGACTTTTTATGTGACCTCAAGACAAGAACCTCATAGTAGTATGAAGTATAAAAACAAAGGTGGTTCATCCAAACCCTGCTGGGTTCAGCCTTCATATGGTATACTATCATTCCAGCTAACACAATCACAGGCTGAGAGGACCTCCGATAACAATTTCTATTCTAGTTTAGTTTGAAATTTCCTAAGACAATGGGTAATGATCTCATGAACTGAATGAAATGTGAGAATGAAAGAGTTTCAGACATCATCGCCAGATGGAAAGGCCAGACTTAATCCCTGAACCAACCACTCCCCCAGGATGAAATGCTTGCTTTGTACATTGATAATCTCTACGATGAGCTGCAAACAACACTAATAAAAAATACATAAACAAGTGGGTTCTGATATTTTTTCTACCGTTTACCAAAGGATAGATGACTCCTTGTAGAAAACCCATCTGAAGTCCTGGGTGGCCCCATCAGCCTGAGGAAAAATAACTAGAAAAGATGAAGTGGTTTCTGTCACACATAAGAAACCCCTAACACCAGCTCCAATTGCAAGGCCTCCACCAAACTATGTATGACTGCCTATAATCCAACAAACGCCCCCACCATGTCATGATGAGTGAAGGGTTGATAATATAAGTTATATCTTAGAACAACGAAATAATGTCTACTTGTTATGAGATGACCAATTGTATGGATACTTCATAACGTCCATGAATTTCCACTTTCTCTGGCTACCAAAGCCAAACAGGGAAGATGATGTGCGTCTCAATGATGGTCCAAATTATTTTCCCTATCACTAGATACTGGGGATGACCATCTAGGAGTTCATCGTCTACAAGTATCTCCTGCAAAAGATTGTGGATTCCAGACAAGTCAAGTTGTGTCCGCCACCAACACAAGTGGCGTATGTCTCCACCTTGGACCTAAGAGAGGACGTGGAATTGAAGTCATTCACCAGAAAAAAAAGGAGAAAAAATTTGACAGTTGGATGACTCGAAAAATAGTCAATAGGGCCCATGGAATCCTCCAAGCATTGTTGAAGAAACCAACCATTCCCCAAATAGCACTGATGCATCTCATCCATAATCCTCAACCTCGTAGTCCTCTGAGGTTTAGAAGGGAATAATGTAGGGGAAACATGACAAGCCATTAACAAATAAGAAGCCATGATTGACACTTTCAGACATCATGCTAGTAGATATGAAAGAATGGGCACCACCCAACCAAATGGGACAACATGCACCACATAGCCAAATGGGAAAACATGCAACACCTCTCCAAATGGTCCAAAAGGAACTACCCCCACCAAATGGGACAATGAGAACCGACCCACCAAATAGAAGCATCAAAATAAGACATTTAGATGAAATCATTTTCAGGTCAAGAACTGATCTTCAGTTCCATTAATGTCAATCACTTGATGGAGCCATTCAATGATGGAAACTGTGGCCATGAACCCGAATTCCCCGCATCTGACCAGAGAGACGGAAGAAGAGGCCATAAAGGCACAGGGTTTCCCAGAAGGCATGATCTTGGTCAGATTCAAATTCCAAGACACACCTTAACAAAAACCATTAATGTTGTAGAAACTCACAGAAGAACACTCCAACATACAGAATAGGAACCAGAGGATTTATCTACCCCCATTGGAGGAAATATGAGCCCAATAATCTTGGAGTATCTGTAAAAGAAAGAATATATGACCAATTTTCCAAGGAATATAGGAAGACAAAATCATCCAAACATGGAAGGCACAACAACACCATTATCTTCTGTCACAAAGGACAAACCATCTATGTCCAAATCTCAAGCCCCTAAAGCACCCATGAAATAGCATCCCGGAGCCCAGAAGAGCATACTTTTAGAGAAGAAATATGATATTCCGAATCATCGATCCTTATTAATAGAAAATATATTGATATTTTATGCCTTGAGTCTGTTTACAGGCCTTAGGGAGGCACTCATAGAAGCCTTACCGAGTCCACAACAATTTGAGCCTGAAGTTTCAGCTGGTGATACCTATCAAATGGAGACCAATCCTGAAGAATGGCATGCTGCCATATCCTTCACAATCATGATGAATAAAAAATCATGCATGGTCACATAAAACCCTTATATGTGCCTATAAATATAAATGGAATTGATGTTCAGACAATTTTCACTGAGACTTGTTCTAGAGTCTACCTCCTCCCGTTGTGAACACTTCATCAGTTGGGCTATGATGAGGGCCTTCTAAAACCCTACAATAAAACTCTACTGGGATTAAAAAATAGTGATAAGAAGCTACTAGGATGAATCAAGCTTAAAATTTGGCTTCATAACCTCAGGCCTAATTCCGAGTTTATGGTAGTGCAGAAAATTATGGACTTCAACATACTATTGGGAATTCAATTATTGTATGAGCACATTAAGATTCCCTCATCATACCATCAATGCATCAAACATTGAAATAATGGAACAAATGGTGTATTACATGCTAATAAATCTCTATAATAATCATTTGAGTCGCATTACATCGATGCAAGGTTCTATGAACCAAAAGGAAAGCAGTATTTTGCCAACAATGTTTATTAGATCACCACCACAAATGGATTGGAAATAGTACCCATAGATCCCTTAAATCATCCTGGGGAAGAGTATTCATTACATATCAACCATATTTAGTACATAAGTTCATCCTTAGATATAGACTCAGCCATCTGCATGATTTCTGTTATGACCACCAGGTTCAAAGACACTAAAAAGTGTGTTGCCTCCTATGATGTCTGGGAAGTCCCAAAAAAAGATGCTTTCGACCCATCCTCAGGAACCTAGAAAATTCCCTCCTTACTTAGTAAGGTAGGATACAGTGTCATGTCACTAAAATAATGAAAGTAAATTCCATCCTCTTCAAATAATTCCCGACAGTCAGTTAGGGAAAAAGGTGTTGTGTTAGTCTCCATAAATAAGATTCATGATTCCTCTTATAATGTTGGAGAGTTCATTTAGAGAGTCATCTCTCTATTAGTAGAGAAATATGATGAAAAAGAGGGCATATAAGAATAATAAGACCATAATGTTTCCCCCCCTAAGTTCAAGAAGGTTTCTCCACCATGAATTATGAATTTAGGGAGATAAACCTGGGCTTTAAAGATGACCCACGACCCACTCTGATTAGTGTGGATATGCCTTTTGAGGGGAAAGAGGTATATAAATACTTTATAAATTAAAATCAATATGTGTTTTCCAGGAACTACACAGAAATTATAGGCCTAAAAAATGAGGTTTCCATTCATCATCAAGGCCTTCCGGAAGACCATCGTGGCTATAAGAAGACTGATAGAAGGACCCACCCGACACATGCTTCCCAAATAGAGGTTGAAGTTGACAAACTTCTCAAAGATAACTTCATTCAAGAACTCCAATATCTAATCAGGTCGGAAAACATATTCCCAATCAAAAAGAAGAATAGATAGATTAAAATGTGCATTAACTTTGAGAACCTCAATCATCACTTCTCGAAAGATGTTTTCTCAGTCTCGATCACAAAATTGTTGATCGATGTGAGTACCGGATATGAGGCCCTCTCTTTCATGGATGACTATCTTGGATACAACCAGATCCAAATGGCCTGAGGAAATGAATAATCCACTACTTTTATGGTCCCCCTAGGATTATTCTTCTATAAGTTGATTCAATTTGGTTTAAGAAAAAGTGAGCAATACATATCAGCGCACCATGCATAACATTTTAAAACCCTTCATGTGAAAATTCATCAAGTGCTATGTCGATGATCTAGTAGTTAAATCACGACTACATTCAAACCACCTAACAGATCTTGAAACTATGTTCAGTAAATAATAACAACATAGTTTAAAGAAAAATCTCTTAAAGTGTTATTTCAGCGTTACCTCTGAGAAATTACTCATCTTCTTTAAACACTATCATGTCATATAAATTGACTATGAGAAGACAAAAGTCATCATTTTCATGTCACCCCCTCCCAACCTCATCGAATTGAGGGGGGTCAAGGGTCACATGGCCTATATTCATCACATCATAGCCAATTTTTATGGTTAGTTTTTTCCTTTAACAAGGTCAATAAAGAAAGGGTTTACATATGAGTGAGATAATGATTTTCGAGAATCATTTAACATCCTCAAAATATATCTCCTATTCCCACTAGTAAGGATACTACCATTTGAGGGAAAACCACTTATTTTATATGTTACCACCTTGGATGGTCATTAGGAACTTTCCTCGCATAGAAGAATGATTCTAGTAGAGAGAACAGACTCTATTAACTCAGATAAACAATGACTGATACTGATGGTAGATATTCAGAAATCAGAAATAACATTCTAGACCTAATCATTGCGGTTTTGAAATTCAGGCATTACCTGTAACACCATGAGGTCCATTTAGTCAACCACTGCAACCCACTCAAGTATATCCTTGGCTAACCTAGGCTTACTGGATGCCTATCAAAATGGGAAATCATCCTAAAATAGTTTGAATAATGATACGTTCCCCGTAAATCCATAAAAAATACAGGCATTATCAAACTTCATGGCGGAGCACCCCTCATAAGAAATGATCCCATTGGATACTAAATTTCTGGATGAAGAAGTATTATCCATCCTAAAAGGCCCCTAGGCATGAGAAATGTTCTTAAATGGTGCTTCTAGAAGCCTGACGAGGAATATGTTAGAGTATCCCAAGGTCGATAATGTAGGGCTGGGAGTTATACTCATATACCAATAAATGGTCATCTAGGCATACTTCTTACTTCTTTTAGAGGGGTGCACAATGAATGAATTGGAATACCATACCCTCATTATGGTACAGAAGCTGACGTTTTGTGTGTGAGATAGATGCCTTTAGATATAAGGTGATTTGGAGCTGGTCATCAAGAAGGTCAATGGGGACTATACCAGTAATAAAGAGGCATTGTAAACATTGATGAGCCATGTACGAGAGCAGATGGAAAAGTTTCCATTAGAACCAACACAGACTTATGTCCCCCAATCACAAAATTATCATTATGATGCATTGGAATGTGAATCCACAACCCTGGATGATCCAGACTGGGATGAAACTGTCATCAACATTTCCCACTTTTGGTGAGTCTTATCATTCATTCAAAACAGTATAGTTGAAATCGATGAGATTAGCTCCTTTTATGAGACTTACGATAACACCATCGGCTGGATGGATCCCATTGTAAATTACCTCTAGATGGGGGAGATTTCACCATATAGGGATAGAAGAAAACAAATCCAAAGGTGGGAAATCAATATTTCTCTTGTACAATGCCGAAAACCCTGAAAAGGTTCTCAACAAATGAGGCCATGAAGGGGTATTTCACAGGTGCATCGATAGTGAAGTGATTGATGTCATCCTGAAAGAAGTGCACACTGGAGCTTGTGGAGCACACCAATCAGTATCCAAGATCTCCCATCAAATTTAAAGGCCTGGACACTATTGTCCCACTATGATACATGATTGTTCCACATTCACTAATAAGTTATATTCCTTCCTTCTTCATTCCAATTTTATTCACAAATCCCCAGAGCTACTTCACATAGCAATGTACTTATGGAAATTTTATGTTTGGGGATGGATATTGTGGGACCATATCCTCCTACCACAGTCATACAATTCAAGTTCATTCTCATAGAAACTGACTTCTTCTCCAAATGGGATGAAGCCATACCCGTTAAAAATGTTTGGGAAAAAATCATTGATAGAATTGTGAAACGCAATATCATTACCATAATTAATATCCCTCATACAATACTGATGTAAAAGGTCGCCAACTTCTACTCTGCATAGTTGGAAAAGTAATGCTAGAAGTATGGAATCAAAGCCAACCATTCATCCCGCTACCATGTATTGCGCGACAGGAAAATAGAGGCTTTAAACAAATGTCTATCAAATATACTCTAGATGATGGTGGGAATTTATAATAAATAATGGTCAAAAATGAACTTAATGTTTTATTGGATTATCAGACAACAACCCGCACTACTACCCAAGAAACCTCTTACTCATTAGTATATGAGATAAAGACATTTTTTCATCTAAGTTTAATTTCCATCACTACGCATTGTCATTTGTGATCAATTATATATGTTTGAGAAATCTCAGGAATGGTTTGATGAGTTAGAGAATCTAGATGAGAAAAGGATTCACACATTTAACCATTTAGAAGTCTATCAAAATCAGATCACACAGGTCATTAATAAAAGTTTCACCTTCTGCCTTTCCTTGAAGGAGAGTTGAGTTTTTTCCTTAGAACCCCAATGAAACTCGGAAAGAAACCCAAAAACATGTGAAACAATTGGACTGACTATATTTCATACCTAGGATCTACACAAATGGAGAATATTTCATAATATCAATGGATGGATAGCTCATCACAGCTCCCACCAATGCAAGGTTTCTAAAGAAATAATTCACATAGGGATGACACCTAAATCTTAGAGACAAGATGATAAACCACATAGAATCTTAATCTTGATCTCATTAAAATAAATTACATGATAAGATCTTATTAATCGGTTTATGATAAAATTAATGATAGAATTTTCCTTACCACATGATGTTAGATTGCATGGCTCGTCCAACACAGAAAAGTAGTCTTTTAGAACTATGAGTGGCTTGATTCATTCCCTTGAAGGATATGCAATGATTCCAGGATTTAACCATTAGGGGCCAGCCACCAGCAAAAAAAATTCCCATTTTCCCTACATAAAGTCCAAACCTCTGTAGGAAAATTTTAGAACTATGTGTGGATTGATTCCCACCCTTACAGGCTACATAGGTCCAGCAAAATTTATCATCCTGGTCCAACTACCCAAATAAATAAAATGCCCCTTTTTTCGTGCATAGGTCAAAATTGAACAGAGGAATCCATGAAAGGTCTTAACCGCATGAAATTAAACTATAAAGATCCTCATGAGTCATGTATGGACCGATTCTCAGCATTACAATATCCCAAACATGCATCTAATTTCCCTCACAAAAAATTCAAATAGATGACATAAATTTCATGTTTGAATTACGATAACCTAAGGAGTCAAAAGACCACAATTTCCCCTAAAGACGAGCCAGTTCTATGTAAAATCTTCATTAGTTTATGGCTAATCACGGTCTGGATATTTATGACATTACCAGACACATCTTCCTCATTTTTCAAACTCTATACTCTAGGAAAGCTTAGGTCCCCATAAACATTCACGGCCATATGAGATAGAAGGTCAGTTTCCTATAGAAACATTTGTTTGAATATGCACGTCATGCCATGGTGGATCTATATATATCGCCTAGAAATCAACTTTGAACCAAAGGAAATCTTTTCCATAGGAGAGTCCTATCCTACCTCCATAACCCTAATGGATTACAAGCACCATGTCGTGTATAAGGAATACCAGAATATCCTAACCACAATTAACCCAATTCTATTTAGGGTCTTTGTGACATGTTGTCTCTACAAAAAGACAGTGAACTATGCTGCCAACGTTCTCACCGAAAAATGCTAAACTGCAAGTCCAAAAGGGTCCTAGTTGCATGAAATTAAGATACACCACACAATAGAAATTCATAGATTCTTTTCTAATCACAACCTCCAAAAACAAAATTCCTTACCTTCTTGCTTATGGGCTAGACCTCTGTAGAGAATTTTCATTGGGAATCCTTTATAACATGGATTCCCCCTGAAAGGATGTGTGGAGGACCTGAATTTTATGATCTGGACATAGCCACTAAAGGTATTGAAATTTCCCCTCCTCTGCAGACAAATTGAATAAAAAGAGAGAATCCCTATACAGGTCTTATCTATAGGGATGCTTATGGACAATATTATTTCCCTTATTTTACATCGAGAGTACCCTACATCCACCACACATAATGATAAATGGGGTGGAATGTTTCCTTAATTCATGATGTTAAACTGCATAGCATTTGTCTAATCATAAAATGACCACTTCCATTGGTTATTCCATTCTTATGTGGTGACCCAAAATCCTTGAAATCTATTGTTTCGCACACTGAACATAGTTGATGTGATCTTAGGTACTTTAGAAGGAGATAAACCATGACATCATGGAAAATTAGTCTAGGAGTTTTTCCATAACAACACCAACCTAAAAGGAAATATAGGGTTCCCTTCCCCATAATGAACCCCAAGTCTTGGCCATACAACATTAAATTACAGGGTACTCAAAATATGGGATGAATTCCTCTCCCTATATATGAGACAGAGCTTTGTAGGGGATTAGCTAATCCCATGAGTTAATCACAGCCTGGACATCTCTAATGTATTTGGATACACTACTCCCATACATCTAATTCTATTCTTTGAGTAATTTTGAATGACCATAATCCCCCATTGCCA
This sequence comes from Viscum album, assembly GCA_963277665.1. NCBI lineage: Eukaryota > Viridiplantae > Streptophyta > Magnoliopsida > Santalales > Viscaceae > Viscum > Viscum album. The sequence continues at coordinate 169,125,511 of OY728125.1, read as the reverse complement.
TAACAGATTGAAGGCCATTATCCTTCCCACACCTTTGTTTAACTATTCACATCATGCCCCTATGTCTTTGAATATGTATCCTAAAAAACTGCCATCAACCAAAAGAAAGTTTTTCCTTAGGAGAGTCCTATCCTACCTCAGTACACCAAAAGGATCCCAAGAATCATTACATACATCCTGATTTAGGGATCCTCAAAGTCATTATTTACATTCTATTCCCTACCTTCATCCCTAATATATTAGAACATCTTGTCCCTATTCACCTCCAGTAACACAAGGATTATGTAAAATAAGGATACACCATCCATATGCGTGAAGTTTATCTGCGTACAAAAATTAAATTCCCCCACTTACATCCAGTTATTCCAGTAAACATTCATCCAAAGAAATGTATCCTTTCATGTTTAGGTGAACCCCCTTTCATAATCCATACATCATGTCTAGAAAGGTCCCAATCTCCATAATCCTTCATGGACATCAGAGGTGGAAGGCCAATGTCTTGCAAGCACCATTGTTTGACAATGCACATCATGGATCAGTGGCTCTACTAATGTAGCCTAAAAAACAGACATCACAAAAGGTAAATTCATTCTCAAGAGAGTCTTTTACAGTTTCTATATGCCTTCATGACATTTATGTCACATATCACTCCCCATATTTTAAAATAACTTGGATTATGGTTTATATAATTTTCCCCTTTAAAATTCCCAGAGATGAAAAGTATTTATAATTGAAATGATGAATCAATTAATCTCCCTTAGTTCAAGTAAATTGGCCTCCCATAAAAGGTTTCAGTGTCCTGGTGGAAGAAGTTAAACTATAAAATTCACCAACTCTCCCATACACAAGTAAAATTCATGTGGGAGAGGTCTCCCATAAAATGTAGATATGAGTGCCACTAATATCTGCGGAAACCATCCCTCAGATAGGCCACCCACTATAGTCCCCAACTTCAAAACAACCCAACGTGTGATAAATCTCTAAGGCCATCGGAAATGGATGTCCAGTGTCATGAAGACACCTTTTTTTGAATATAAACATCATGCCCTGGTGGATCTACCTATGTGGCATAAAAACAGCTACCAACCAAGGAACACTCTTCCTTATGAGAATCCTCTCCTACCTCCATACGCCTAAAATGGTTCCTAAGCCTTATATACATCCAAAAATCACAATTTCAAGGGCACGAAAAATACCTCATTCATGTCTAAGATCATTAGGACATTCTCGGCTAATGAATCCCAAATTGGGGCCTCTGCACCTTCCTGTTTGGTTAAATATTTTCAACCTAAAACCATAATAATAAGTCTGATTTTCTGGACTATAAACTGTCAGTGAAAAAGAAGCAATACTTTCCAGAGTGAAAACCCATAAAGGGAACCCATGGATAAAAGTCAATTACTAGATCATTAATCCTATACTATATATATTTTAATAAAAAATTTGATCTATCAAATACTAAAAATATATATAAATCTTTCTAGGTTTAAAAAATGAAAATGGTGGCCAAAGAAAAATCCAAGTTTTACATTTTAATCTCATAAAAAACAGGATTGTGAAACAATTATGTTAATAATGGAAAAGACACAAAATATCACGAGGATTCCCATAAAATACTAGAAAAAGTAGACCGATGCTCACTAAGTCCCAGAGCTCATAAAAAAAATTTGAGCTTGATTCGAATAATTCAATTTGCAGGGTTTGAATCATGGTTTATGATTAATACCTGAACAAAATAATGTTTATTTGTTCAGTTGTGATTAATCGAAATGATAATAAAAGGGAACGAAGAAGTATCAGAAGAAAAATTAGTTACATTGAGTTCAAAAAATGTAAGAACATCCCCAGTTGGGAGTCTCTCCATAGTTTCAAAATAAAATGGGTAAATCGAGGTTTGGTAAAATTACAATGAGGCTTAGCTTTCCCTTTCAAAAAATATGAAAAGTGACTCCACGGTCTGTCAAGTGTTTTCTCTAATGTAGCTCTCTCTTCCACCTCAACTTCATCCATTGGGCGCACGTGTTCCATGAAGAGATTAAGTTCTATCCCTTTCTTCTCTACAGCTTCATAATTAGCACCCAAGGAGGCCAGTTGAGCCTTCAAACTCACCAAAAGAACCTCTAAATCTTGTAACATCTCTATTTGTCCAGTAACCAAATCATGAAACATCACCTCCTCAGTCGTCGGGTGATCATGTTCTGCCAAAACAACTTATAAGGTCATCAATTGATAATGAGAAAAATAAAATCTTGTGTGTTTCTCCACACAAGAAGCAAGTTCTTCCTGATCTTTGAAAATCTTGTAGATAAGAAAGTTTAGATGTCGTTAATCAAAACCACCCAATCCCAATTCAGCAAATAATTGATGGAAGTTGTCCATTTCATCAGTAAATATACCTAGAGGTTTTTCTGTGACCAGGGTGCATAACTAATGCCACTCCTATTTTTGCACCACCTGATGCCTCCCCATAGCACTATGGCCTTGGTACTCCCCTTCCATAATGGGTCTATAAGCAGGAAGATTCATTACAGTAGTGGGAAGGGACCTAAGATAGGTTCCCCAAGAATAAGGGCTCTTGCCCCCTGAGATGGTTCTACCTCTAAAGCCAGACACGGAGGACTAAACGTAACTTCTAGGGTATTTAGGGACACTCTGCTGGGCCCAGCCTGATTAGGGCTGAAAACTGTATCCTCCTGAAGGGAGATGTCTGAATCACTCCCTAACAGCATAGGCTAAATAGATGAAGCCCCTTCTAGATGCATCAGATGGCAGATTGAGCATCTTCTCACCAAAAGGATGGGAATAAAAGGTGTAGCCATCACAATCCCCAAATAGAAGGCATGAATGTCAGGGTTAGATGAGAAAATGTACAGTTAATGGCTTTTGGACCAATTGAATCAGTCTTCCCAGCACCCTGTCAGGGTAACAGTCCACCCATAGTTGGGTATATTCTAGTGATAGATAGGTGGGACCCATCGAATTAGATATTATGACCTCTGTAGAGGCACCTTCCCACATTATTATAAGCCATATCTGGAAAAGAATTATGGGATTCTATTCTCCCCTCAAATGGACACCGGGAAGAGGCACGGTATATTGTAGGAACCCAAATTTCCTAGCACATTGGTATGGGAGGTATGACTCACAACTAGCTACTTGATCTATGCGAGTAGTGATCATCCCATCCTAAAGCTCAATATTTTATGACTGTTCCTCTGAAGAACTGCATCTTTCACCCCTTAAAGTCCCATGAGGTATAAGTTATGGTGCAAGTGAGTAGCGACAAGCGTCATTTAGCAGCCCGAACACATCGCTAATGCTTAAATTCATATAATGAACAAAAACGATGTTAATAAGGAAAGATTGAAATTTTGAGCAAGGAACCCTCAAAACGTGTTAATATTTATAGAAATGGAGGTGTTATTATATCCACCCATATAGAAATTGAAATGGTCTTCTGTGATGATGCAGAGGTTTACTTTCTTGTATCTACCCCAACAACTGACAAAGTCATGCAATAGTAGGGATGTCCAGATTTATTGGTTGACCCAATTCTAGTGTATCCACCATCATCAGAGTAGAAAATCTAACCCCAGTATTAAATCAAGGGATATTAAGAGACGTCCACATAAAAACATGGAAAAGAAACCTTATACTCTAATCATAGCTAACACGTTTTGTTGAATATTTTATCCCCAGGTAGTATATTGATCTGCTTCGAGGGTGGTGAAATATGACACTTGAATTTGTCAAGACTGAGAGGCTAGATGAGTTCGACTATGGTGGGATCTCAACATAGGCCCATTCACCTATATAAATGACCTTATCCAAAACTTAAATTGGATAATAGACTGATCCAAGAGGGTGTGATCAAGTAGTCCCTCTTCCATGACCAATAGGCACCTTGTTAATAGGGACACATGGTTAGTAATTTCCCACGTAGTAACAACTGGAAGAAAATCATCTTTAATTTTTTCAAGAATGGGGAGTCCTCTGAGATGGTGGATGGCCCATAAGTTGATCCCTACCTCTCTATGCAAAAAATGGAAGGCATGGTTCTTGAACACCAGTGGCTCATCAGTTCAGGGAGGATTCAGCCAAGAGTAAAAGCTGCGAACTGGGACACCCAAGATTCCTGGTATAAGTTCACCGCTTCCAACTGCTCCGGGGAATCTAATTATATTTGACATACACAAAATGCCTGGGGACATTTATCAGAGAATAATCCTCTAACTCAATGGTCCCATTTGGTACTCCACCCACTTTTAGGGTTTACGTGGGGAAGGTTGATAATAGAAAGGTACTCCTGGGTGACTAGTTTCAAGGAAGGTTTGCACCAAATGTGATTTCTTTGAGTCCATATTGAGCCTTCTAGTTTGGGAACATTCCCTTGGATGGTAGTAGTTATGATTTCCCCTATTGGGGAAGTATTGGCTTTTTTATTCCCTTAGGGTTCTTCCCGGAGAATTAAAGGTGTATTAGGGCCATCTAATGGCAAAGGAACATCCTCAGGAATGCCAAAGCTGTAAAGCAGAAACTACCTGAATAATGAATAATCTAGAAGCACTAGATTAATGAGTTATTTTAAGAAGATGTACTAAGGAAAAACTTAGGATCAAAGATGGTCCTATGTGACCTCAACCATGGATACCCTCATCTTGGTCGATTTTGTCAAGTTTTATGGAATAACCATTACAGCCTTCACCGAATGATCCGAAAGCCCACAAAAAGTCAGTCCAATGAGAAAATTATTGGATGAGGGCCACAAAAATGAATAAGGGGCATAAAAAATGCTCTACATGGGGGTCTGTGTACTGCTCCCATAAATAGTTGTTTGGAACCATTTCCCGCATACTGATCAGTACACAAAATCCATTTCCTGCATACTACAGCGGTACACTGAATCTATATATCGTGTATAGTCACGGTATGCAAATTTCCTATGAGGCCCTGGCTCGTGAAGAATTGGACATCAAACAGAAGTGTTTATTGAAGGTATAAAACACTAACTGAGGCCTCTCCATGCTGATATTCAATGAATTCTAATTAAGAGTTTAGGTTTTATTTAATAAGAATTAATTTTCAGTTCTCTGGTTTATGTTTGGTGTCCATAACATGTAAATAGCATGGTGTTCGCTAACGGGGACGTCCGGACATTATTTTTAAATTCAACAATTTATTTTGTGAAACCCAAAAATCAGTTCTCTAGCAAAAGAAATTGTGATGATATTGGCTTACAATACGTACAAGGTGGTTCGTGAATGCGGATTTTGCAAAGGAGGTGGTACACGAATGTAGAGAAATAAAGGGGAGGTAAGAGAACTTTTCACATAGATAAATAGTAAGAGACAAATGACATGGCCCCCTATAAGTAGGTGTGGTCCCCTCCTACTAGACCTATCTATTCTACCACAAGCCACTTCAGTTCAAATCCACTTCTACATCCGAATAGGTTCCTCTTTATTCTAAACAAACCCTATTCCAATGGAGGCATTTTTATGATCCTAAAACCATCTAAAGGGGAAGTAAATAATCCCACAAACACCTTTTAGAAGGAATCAAACATTTCTATAGGTCTATAAAGGAAAATGGATCCAAATTGAATTTCAAATGTGGGAATAAACTTGAAGATATCGAAATGCTCAATAGTATTAAGTGACCTCCATACCATAATCGGGAAATTATTATAGAACACATTAATTGGGGACCATTGGTTTGTGGAAGAACTCATGACATGTTGGCCTGAAGGGTGATGGAAAGTAAACCCAGGATGATGAGAACTGCGTTGTGGGAGAAATTGATCATGGGAATTCCATCCACATACCGTCCCGCAAACTAAGTAGTTCACTGATGAAGAAAGCTAGAAGGGTTCTAAAAACTAGGAACCACAAACCATATCCTCTATAAACCCAAGTTGACTGAGTCTTCCACAGGTTGAGATATATCTTCACATGCATCCAAAAATGGTTCTCCATTCCAACAGATATGATTTCCCCAATGATCTGTAAAAGGAGCACATGAGAAAGAATAGTGAGAAAAGATAAAGAATGGATGGAGGAGACACTAGAGGTTGGAAGATATAATTTGGAGAGGATTATGAATTTGGTTTTGAATGGTCATCAAATTGGAAACTGCGAATAATGTTGTTGCTCGTATAACCAGCCACGAACCATAAAAGGAAGGAACATACTAATAATGGGTAAACTGTGAATCTAATTGGTCTCATCATGAATCACATAATTCTTTGAAAATGAAATCTCCATGAGCCACAGGTTCCCATACCCTACTTCATTGTAACTCTCCACATAGTGCATCACTATGTGGACTGAACCCCACACCATGTACTCCATCAGTACGTAGATAGAACCCGAAGCGACATGGAGGACCACATCCAGGACCACGTACCACATTGGTTCACGGTGATCCATACCCAAGCACACATACTGATTTAGTATGTGCATGACCCCCCCGCCCACATTTCATAGTGGTATGAATGGCTCCCCCATACCTTGTGAGAAAACATTACATCGAATGCGGCCTTTTCTGGTGTATTTATTTTAAGTTCCAATCTCTCCCATCCATTACCGTCTAGTTCTCTATAGATCTTCTATGAACCAGTCCACCAACATTAGGCCAAAGCCTCCTCCAAAGACACCAGAAACGTATGATCATATTATCGGTCACATCAGTGTGCCTCTCTAATTCTATATACCCATGGTATATAGAGTCATGAAGTTTTTCCCCACAACAGATCAGACTCCTAGGTTATTTTTAAGTCTACATTCCCACAGTAACCTAGATTCCAACCATAGGATGATGATGTTAACCTCACCATTCTAGGGATTAAGAGAAATCACTTTATTCTCTATTCAATGAGGAATGGTGATCAGCCAAACTAATCATGCTCGCTTATCCTTTTGATGAGAGGTGGCATTCCTACCATTTCCTAGAGATAATTATAGGGAACTCACATTGAAGTAAGTCTCTAACCCTCTGAGATCTGAGAAACATGACCTCTAATGTCATCCCACATTGAAGGGTTCATTTCTTTGTGACCTCACTCACCATCACCTCAGCTTCTTATATTGTAGGCCTGACCTCCTCCATCAGTGGGATAAAAGATGTGTGGTATCTTGAATGATTCACATCCTCTTCTTTCTCACACCGAGAGTGAATCATGAGGGATCAAAGATTTTCAATGATTAAAACATCTACATAACCAACCCAAAATGAACTATGAGAACTCCAATTCCAATTAAAATCAGGATACATAGGATGCCTTCTTGAAGGCCTGAGATCAAAGGGGCACCCTTCCAAAAGGTTCCACCCAATTATGTCCCCCAAGTAGGAAGTCTCTATGCGTAAGACCCACCAAAAATAAACTCAGAGAACATTAATTCCTATTCAAATCAGGATATGTAGGAGGAATTCTTAAAGGAAAGAGAATAAAGGGGTGCCCCTCTAAAAGGGTCCACCCAATCATGTCCCCCAAATAGGAAACTTCAATGAATAAGCCCCACCCAAAATGAACTACAAGAACGATGATTCCTATTCAAATCAGGATACATAGGACACATTCTTTAAGGAACAATCTCAAAGGGGTGCCCTTCCGAAAGGGTCCACCCAATCATGTTCCCTCAAATGGTAAGCTTCCATATGCAATCCCCACGAAAAATGAACAATGAGAACTCATGTTCATGTTAAAATCCAGATAAGTAGGATGCCTACTTGAAGGCCCGAGCTCAAAGGGGTGAAACTCCAAAAGGGTCCACCCAACCATGTCCCCCAAAATGGGAAACATCCATGAGTAAGACCCACCCAAAATGTACTATGAGAACATTGATTCCTATTCAAATCAAGATACGTATGATGCCTACATAAAGGCCTGAGCTCAAAGGGGTGCTCTTCCAAAAGGGTCCACCCAATCATGCCCCAAAAAACGGGGCTCCTCCAAGGTCCAAGCCCCATGATAACTAAACTACATGGGCTCTGAATCCTCTCACGAGGATATATAGGATTCCCATATTTTGGGTCCAACCCCAATATCAAACCACCTCCTGTCCCTCAGGGATAATAATAAAATCCTGAGTGACTTATTGCATGGATTAAGTTAGCATTTCCTCGGTTGAATCAAATCCATGTATATCCATGATGATCTTGTATACCAGTGGTAGCCTATGGATACACTATTTTGGAATTAACCAACGATTCACTAACATATCAACATGAATTAATCCTATAAGAGAGTGTCAGAAAAGGAAATAATTCCCTCCAAAAATGTGAGATGAGCCTGAATTCCCATCCTCTCGACCAATAGAGTCATTAAGTGTTGTTGGAAGAATAAAAATCTGATGAGCGCCTTCCTTTGGAATGAATGCCCAAAAATCATTGATACCAGGGTCATTGGGTGTTTCTGGCTCAACGAATCAACTTTTTTGAGACCATCTGAGGATGTGATATACTACGAGGACATATTTCACAAATACATAACTCCATGAAATCACCTTCTAGGACCTTTTGACTATGGAACCTCCTTCATAAAGTAGACGAGATAAACTTCCCAGTCCATGAGGGATCAATCCAGTTATCCCTGAAGGATAATGACCTGGATCAGGTCAAAATAATGATCACGACATGGAAGTCTATATAACAAATAATGGATGATTGTCACCCATTAGACCATTTTTTCATTTTCCCCAGACATGCACACATGTCACCTCAGGTTGAAACACACGTGAAATCCTATTGGAAGAAACATATAATGGAATTTTTCATATTTTCTTCCAATGATAACAAGACTCTAATGGCATGTGTGTGCAATAAATAATGGATCTACAAAATAATGGAGGGCTCCACCAAATTAGTCCCTTCTACACCAAAGGATACATAAAACTGGTGAAATTATCTGGTAGAGCTACCATGTCAAATGGAGAAGTCGTGCAAAAATCCACTTCTATACCCATGTTCTTACACTCCCAAAAAGTAGGATTTCATCTATAAATATAACATCATCCATACCATGGAAAAGCTTCATAGAAGATGAAGCCTTTCTCTACTATATGTAAAACCAATCTTATGTGAGAAAAATGAACATGAAACACCCAAGGTAGAAAATATTTTTTCATGTATCTCTTGCGGTCCCAAAATAGGCATGGCCCATGGGGGATTTTTGTTTTTTTTCATCCCCTTAAATATATATCAGGTTCACAGAAAATAATATTCTTTAACAAAACCCCTAGTTTTTCTCACATCCATGAGGCCCTGCATACAACCCTATTATCCACGCAAACTCTAATCTTGCACACACACGCTCCCTCGACCACCATGCCATTCACTAGTTCTAGAGAACCTAAATTGTGAAACTCTTGCACGAAATATTAAAAAATGTCATGAAAAAACTTATGAGTACCCTAATTAATGTTCTATATGCTTATAATTCCCCTATTTCCTTACCTACAACTTCTAAGAATGGATACTATAACCTGAATTTTTTTTGAGAAAAGGGAATCTAATATGGACCTTGTGATTGACTTCGTTAATCACTAGCTGTATTTAAAACAATTATTGCCAAATTGGAACGATGAGATGCATTGTAGAGGTACTACTCACACCATCAAAACATTGTATAAAGGTCTTCTCCACACTCCCACTTCTCAATATAGAGGTCCTACCCATGTCAATTTTTGCCAGCATTATGGTCCTCCTTGTGCATTAAATAATCAATGTTGATGTCTTTAATACATCAACAATCTCCATCACAGAAGCCCTCCTGGTGATGAATAAGAATCCTACCCTAAATAACCATTCCAAGGTAGATGGGAAATGAATCTTCAACAAAGAATAAATCATGGGAAACACCAAGTCGTCATCGGTAATGTAGATCTATCTAGAACTGAGGAAATTGATGACTGAGTAATAACACCTCCACCATGACTACCATAGTCTAGGGCCTGAGATATGACGTTCTCTATTTTGAAAGGTGAATTCCATAAGATCCCTAGATCCCTCTATAGGAACATATAGGTAGAAGAATCTATTCCCCACTTCTGGGGTCTCATGGTATAGTTATATCTATCATCACAAGTCATACTATCTAGCTCTAACCAAGATAATGGAGATATTTTCTGTTCTAGTATGACTCCTTCAGAGGGTCAGCACATAGTCGGGCCATAGACAATTGAGAAAAAAATGAGTGTCCCAATCCTTTCACACTAGGAGGAGATAAATACTGCATCCTATAAACATGGTATGATGTGGTCAATACCACCCCTATGATAGGCCCAAACAATAAGCTAATTGATACCTCACATAATTTCTACTCTTCTAGTCATCCAGCCACAAGACTGATCCACATCACTAACAACACCTATCTCTCAACTAGTTATAATCAAAATATGTGTAGATCAAGAATAAGGCTATGTGAAGGAGTATTTTTTGGATATCCTAGAATTCGACTACTTTTCGGTGATGTTCTATCCACCTGTGACTACCAACATAAATATCACAGAGTCCCTAAATGAGGGCTATCCCGTTTGATTCATCCAAACCATATGGGAAACACTTCACCACCTCCGAGAACATCATTTGTATTATCGAGGAAACCAATGGAACCTCAAGTATATAGATAAATAGTGATGAATGGTTGATTTGGAATAATTCCCATTGGTGAATCACCATGCATCATCTAACTACCGTCTGACCCTCCAACAATTTTGTGTCAAGAACCTTATAGTTCTCCTCCCAATTGTATAATAAAATTCTTCACATATGAAAATTAGGGTAGGGAGGAAGTGTGTTTCTCTCCCCTTCAATACTATTATGAAACAACCTGACTTTCCCATCAATGAAGACCATTATACTCTACGTATAGTTTTATTAATCATGGTTTTTCATTAACTCCCTCAGAACATGGGAATTGATGTAGAGTTTTACATTTAGGGTCTTCCCTAAGGATCAACATATTAATAGATAGACCCTTATATATGTGTCATCACCTTCCAGTAAAGGTAGCCACTCAACCTTGTGGATCCTTATGAGACCTTTCCTACCCATTGAAATATAAATGAAGTTAATGATTATTTTGGGTCCTCCAATCCAACATTGGTTGTTCCAAAATCATAGTAATATCCCAACGTTTCTTCCCTACTCTAGTAGATTTAAGGGAAGAAAAGGATCATATATGAGCTCATAGATGATCTTGTCCTAGATTATAGAACATACCAACAAGATCCCATTTCTCATCCAGTGTGGAAGAAAGTTTTCATAGGATTTATTCTCCAGCCATGTTTGGTAACCCCACTTATCCAGATTGAGGAGACGTAATATTTTCTGGAATGAAAATGATATATGAGGCATGAAACCCTCCAAAGAATCATGAATTTCCTCCTCGGTATGTAGGTTTTTTTGGTTTCATGGTCCACTGATCCCACAAAATAATTTAATGAGAGTGTCAACGCATTGGTGGTCAGGACACCTCATCAAGATAGGGTCCCTCACTAAGATGATTTGATATTGACTCTCATCACATGCCTTCATGCCTTGGATAAAAGAAATGTGGTGATCCCACCAAACAGAAAGTTGTACCCTACATGGGTGGATGACATGAGAGAATCTTCAGATTATGGAAAACTTATATTTTTCACATTCAAGGGAATGGGTGACCAGTTTTAGTACATGGACCACTTAAGATCAAGGTGCAGACCCATGTTGGGAATCCCATGGATGAAGGAGGCAACTAAGATCAATTGTTTCATCGAAACAGTGATAAGACTTATGTACATCTAGTACACCAAGCTACCCATAGGGTCATTTACTAGTTTGGAAGACCTGCATAGAACCTTCATCTACCATTTGAGCTCCACCATGCAAAAAACATGCTTTTTTACCTTTTCATGTTTATGAAAAGGCCTGATGACTAATTAAAAAAAAATCTAGGTGGAAAGCCCGCATGTACCCACTCAACATGCCACTAACTCAAGAGAAGAAGGTAACTATTTGAATTGGTAATGTTAATATAGATATGGTCCCCACCCACATCACTCAAAACATATAATGTTGATATTGATATTTTTATGATAAGGCCTAACACTTGGAGGAAGCCTTATAGTAGGATAAAAAGATAATAATGTTCCCACTTCCATCTCCTGTGAGTAGGCTGTTTACTTCTGGAATTGGGGATGATCTCATTGATTTAAGATTCAACCATTCCAATCGGTTTCTAACGGGTTTTTTCATAGAACTGGAAACATCCAATGATTCCATATCCATTTGGACCTACTTTCCAAAGGTAGGTGCTCATTAGTTGTGGACCGATGAGGCTTAGGAATTTCCATTGGTCGAGAGGATGGGAGGTCGGACTCATCACACCATTTTGAGGGGAATTATGGTGTACTATGGGACACTCTTTATAGATTTAAGTTATGTTCATGAATACTTATTACATTAACATGTATAAAATGAGATTTACTTTATATCTTACAATCAATGATTGATATGTAGGAAATTTAGAGAATCTTTTATATGTATTCGAGGTTCTTCATTAATAGAGAATCATCTGTATTTGTTCGAGATTCTTAGTCAATGGTATCCTTTGATACATAAAAAGTCTCTTGATCATTATAATGACCATAATAGTTTTAAAGCCACTCAGTGGGGAACTTGAAGTTTATTTTCATTCAGAAGGACATGGATTATTTCAAAGTTGGGATCGTACTCGCAGATAGGCTACCTATGTATCCTTTGTTTTGGAAAAGGAATTAGAACCCACATAGTTCGAGTAAGGGAGTATGATGTTTATGCATGATTGATGGCTCAAAGAAATATTTCATTATTACTATTACACTCTAAGCTCATGTGATTCATGCTCGGTTTGAGGAACAAGAGGTATTGGTGAAACCCGACAATTGTGCCACGAAAGATGCAATGATGTGGGGCCTATGTGTGTATGACTGCCCAAATAGATGAGGATTAAGATTTACTTCAGGGAAGAAATCCAGGAACGAGGTCCACAAAGGTATATGTTCTTCATAAGGATTTGGATACTCAAATCTTGGGGCTTACTCCTAAGGAAGATTCCCATGTTAGGAGGGGACTTATGATTAGGTTTTACTCCTGAGAAGGAAGCCCAGATCAAAAGGAAATTAAGACTGGGGCTTACTCATAAAAAGGAGGCCCAGGTTAAAGGGATTTGAAAATTAAAGGGACATGGGGCTTACTCCTAAGGAGGAGGCCCATATTTGAGGCCGGGGCTTACTCCTAAAAAGGAATCCTAGTTTAATAGAATTATGGTTGGGGCTTACTCCTAAAGAGGATGCCCATATTTTGGAATTTTGAGACTGGGGATTACTCTTAATGAGGATGCCCAGATTAGAGGACTTGGGGCTTACTCCTAAGGAGGATGCCCATATTTAAGACTGGGGCATACTCCGTAAAAGAAAGCCTAGGTTAAGAGAATTATGGTTGGGGCTTACTCCTAAGGAGGATTCCCATATTTGGGAATATTAAGACTGGGGATTACTCCTAAGGAGGATGCCCATATTAGAGGACTTGGGGCTTACTCCTAAGGAGGATTCCCAAAATTAATTTGATTTATGACTGGGGATTATTCCTGAAAAGGAGGCCTAGATTAATGAGGACTTGGGGCTTACTCCTAAGGAGAATGCCTAGTAATATGGTTCTCTCATCTTAAAGGATGAGTTTGAATGAATGAAATCTTTAATTTTAGTGAAATAAAGATGTGTACATCACTAGGTTATGAGATATGTTTGACGAAATTCCTTTCGGATAAGGAATTCAATCAAGAAAACATTCCATAAATGGATTTGAAGAGTTTCATGAAGACTGAATGTTGAATAGGAGAGTTGGAATGGCATAAGAGAGGTTAAATGGGCAATAAGTGCACCCAAAATATAGGGGTGTGTAAGTCCTGGCAGGCGCGCAGGTACTGCGTGGACGCGCAAGTCCCTGGTCGTGCAGGTATACCTATGCGGCACATGGGTACTTGCGTAATTTCCAGCCCTTAGGGTAATACTTGGGTGATCCATAATCAAAGCCTTTAGAATTATCCTGAGGTACTTCTAGAAGAGGGGCTCTTAAGTTTTAATGAATAGATAAGGAGGTGTGCATGTATGTTCATTTCCCTTGAGGGTAAAACACTTTAGGCATGAAAGTGTTAGTGATTTATAACACTTAGACCTTATTCCTCTTTTATAGACCTTCCATTCTAGGTAAAGAATTACCTTACAAGTGTTTGGAAGACTTGATGAAGAGACTTGGGCGTTCAGAGCTCTATATCTGAATTCTAGAAAAATCACTCTCTCAAATGGGGGGGGGCAACCTGGGGTATTTATAGGCTGGAGAAGATCCCGGGTGGTTATCACATAGGGCATGCAAGTCACTAGCATGACCATTGGTCGGCGCGCAAGTATACTTGCTCGACAGTAAGGGAACATGCGCGCCCCTAGGTCCTTTGACTCGTTTTTCATTCCTTTGTCGATTTTTTATGTTTTCTTCAAAGGATGAATCACTTTGTTCTACATAATTTCTCTTTCCATTCTTTTAGACAATGTGACAAAAAGGAGCATCAACAAAATTCCCCCCTCATAGTTGGATCTAAAATAATAAGGATGTGACTCTGAGGAAAAGAAAAAACAAAAGGGAAAGAGGCACACATGTGTTCACCGCACAACCATCATCGCGCAGGTGCGAGTCGCGCAGGGCTGGAGCGCGCTTGTTGTAGGTGTGTAGGTGGCTGGACTAGCCTATATATATGTGCTCATTTGTTGCGCATTGCACAGAACTTTGGATTTTTGAGCTCTCACCGTGCTGGTCATCTCCGCTGCGCAGGTTTCTTTCTTTTCTGCTTTTCCTTTGTTGTCGCGCTGCTGTCAAGGTATCTGGACCTACGCGGTGATACTTGCGCACCAAATACATGCGCAACACATTATACTTGCGAGACACATCCACACATGCACGCCATGTTTTAGACTTGTGCGCCTTAATGCCTTCTCCATTTTTTCTGAATTCCTTCACAAATTTTATGAAAAATAAACTTACTTAAGAGTTAATTATTCAACTTTTTTTTAGAAACAATGGCTCTCAGGAGAATCGGAATAGCTGATGAACTGGAAGAAAACGTCTTGATGATATGATGGATATCATTGGCCATGATTATTATACTTTCTGTTATAGTACTCTTCCAGATTTGGCCAAGTATCTGAAGAAATATCATCGCGACTTCCCCCCAAAGCATTTATCTGCCTTTGTATGGATATGTTCATCTGTGAGAAGTCACTATTCCAGAAGCAAAGTAATATCTCCCATTTTCATGGTTTCAGAATTATACCAACTTTGCTTCAGAAAATATCTCATGAGGAGGAGGATTATTAAATACTGGAATAGTGGAGAAGGCCCATATTATGCATCACAGCCCTTGTACGCTAGATCTGAAACCTCATAAACCTGATCCGAAACCACATTGTCATCCCTCAATCTTACGAAATGCTCAAATGGATCAATCCAAAGGCTGGAAGAAAATTTTGGATTTCTATCCTGGGGGAGGTGTGAAGCCAACTTGGATGTGGGCATACTGGGTGTGACAGACCTGTGCAGAGTTTGTTGAGGATTTGAAAGGAGTGGCGATATACGAAGCTGTCTGGGTTGGGAAAACATATGTTTACAGAAATGATAACTTCGTGCTAGAGATACTCAGCAACTGGAGCCCAGAAACCAATTCTTTCCATCTAACTCATGGAGATGTAGGCATCAGTCTGTGGGATGTCCACAGGATCTCAGGGGCTCTAATTTTGGGTGACATGTATGCTGAATTCATTCCACCTAAGGTGACTTGGAATGATTCAGAGAAGACTCCTGATTTGGCTCGGGAATTATTTAAAATCTTCCATAGGATCAAGAGTTCAGAGACCTCCTTAACTCATTCTAGAAAAGATATTCATCTGGAGGAGTGGATGAATATATTTCTTATTGATAAGAAAGAGAAGGATCTGAAGGAGAAAGGATCCATGAAAAAGAAATCCAAGGATAATAGGCCCACTCATCCTACCATCTGCCCAAAACCTGAGAAGAGGGGAGCTCCTGGCACATTCTGGCCAACTCTAGAAGAAGGAGAGTTTGAGAAATGGGGATATGAGGTGAATCAAAGGATCCCGAAGAAGAACCGTCTGGCGGGCTTCTTGGCATTGTGGCTCAACGTTTATCTCTTGCCAGTCAAGGATTCGAAGGGAGGCGTCAGGCCCGTGACATTCATCATTGCGGAAAAGATGGCTGAGGGAAAAATGGTTGGGTTGGCTAGACCCATTTTAGCAAAGATTCACAGGATTTTACTTCATGTCTTTATGGGTAAATCTCTTTTAAGAATAGTGGGACCATTCCAAGTTTTATGGGGATAGATCTCCACTCACTTCAGGACTTATAATGTACATAATGGAGTACAAATTCTTGGATGTTCTTTCAGGCCATCAGTTCAAGAATTCTATGGAGTTACTCCATTAGATATTAATGCCTATGACATGAAAGTGAGGCTGATCATGTTTAAGGAATTCAAATTATTTCCCTATGGAAACCCACCAACCGGGCGGTTTGATGATGATGGAACAGACCACTTGGATTTGAGAGAATACATGCTAGATTGCAAATATGGTGTGCTAGTTTCCAGGACTGACGGATAAATTATACGTGAGGCCTATGCTCTATATAGATTTTCATATCAATTCAAGTGTCTACAACAGATTTCTGTATATCCCCCAGTACGTGTCAGGTTAGAGCAACATCCTATGTTTTCTCGGCAACTGTGGCTGCTGAGGTCAAGGGAGAAGGCTGGGGAGGTATTTGATCTACTAGTTGAAAAAGCGTCACATAACTTGACTACATGGTATTCCGAGAACTGGATAGCATCATACCCTAAAGGGGTGCTGAATCACCCAGTTTATCAGGTGGTGAAAAGGAAGAGGACTGTAGTGAAATAAACCCTCCCTCATGAAGGTGATGCTTCCCCACCTAAAGCTGATTCTCCAGATTCCTCCTCTAGGAATTGTTCACTGGATTCCCAAGATGGGGATGATTAGGTGCAACAAGTGGAAAAGTGGAGTCGTGCCCTATATAATCCTCTAGTCGGAATCAAAATACTCATTCCATCAACTCCTGGTGAGTTACTTCATTGGGGTACTTTAATCACTACTACTTTATATAGAAATAAATCTTATTTTCTTATTCTCTATTTGTAGTTCCAGGAGAATGGAATAAATTGAAGTCAAAGATTGTAGGACCTTCCTCATAGCCTTCATATCTAAGACCAGAGGTTATCCAGACATGGCAGAGTTTATAATGTGGTACTGAGACCGCCTGGCTCGATTTGTGTGAGGGCCTACAAATTCCTGGAATAGGGAATCTTCTGGATTCTACAGATATCCAATACGAGGATAACCCCAATGAAGTGCGAACTTACATCAGAAAGATAAAAATTATCATATATGCCACTGATGAGTCCGTTCCTCTCACCAGGCGGGTGAAGGAAATAATTGATCATGGTCTCGCTGAGGGGACTGATGAGGAGTGGTACGATTATGTGGATCTTGAAGATGTAAGTTTTCTTTCATTACTTGCTTTTCAACTTGATTCCAGTCGATGCTTTGTTACTTAAGGAGTTATTTTCTTCATCTTGAATATTGCAAAAAAAAGAACTACTGAGGTTCCTTTGCCACAATATAGCCCCGGTGGTACTTCCATTGGGGCTGCTAATGAATCTCTTCGCGAACCAGGTGAGATATCTCTAGGACATCAGGCCATGAATGAGGAGTTGGACATGGCCTTCCATTCTCCAATTCAGGTGCCTATAAGGGAGGCTGCTGATACTCCTAAAAATCCAAAAGGACAAAGGCGACGAAGGAGGAAGTCCACTGCTAAATGCTTTATCAGTAGTGGTAATTCCTTCAGATAATCATGAATTTTAAACCTTGAAAAAGATTGCTCACTTTACTTGGGATTGCAGGGTATTCTTCAATTTCCCCTCTAAGGGAAAGCACTGATCCTCCTTTAAGAACAACGGAGGGTGCTGTGGAACACACGCAAATTCATGCTTACATGGCTGCTTCTGAAAATAGCCAATATCTATTCCTATTACTCCTCCCGCTACTGCTACAAGTAGAGAAGAACCTACACCATAATCATTGGCGGCCGTAGAAACTGAATATTCCATCCTTCCTAAAGAATCTTTCTAGGGTCAAGGGCCACAGAATGAGGGTCTCTAAGAGGACACATCAAATTCTCCTACTGGTGAGACTAACTAGTATTCTAAAAAATCATTGGATGAAATGATGAATCGTTGCATGTCTTTCGAAGAATTTTATGATCATGCTAAGTTATCATGTGATTTAGAAGTCCTTGGGCATGAGTTTTATCTTTAGTCCAATAAATTTTCTTATAATTTACACTTCTAATCATGACTGAAAATAATATGCAGTTCCATCCATAGAAGATACTGAACAGCCAATACCTGAAGAGGGTGTGGACATTCATGTCAACCCTACCATTGCAGAAACATTTTCTCAAGTAGAGATAAACCCATTAAACCCTCCTGAGAACCATCATGAAGATCCTGTTGAAATTGGGAGAGACGGGGAGGTGTCTTCTGAAGCTACTGATCTACTGTTAGGTAATGATTGTACTGAGTTTTCAAGATAGACAATCAACTTCCATTATTCTATGAAACTAACCATACTTTTAATTGATCAAACAGGGCTATGAATTTATATTTCTAGAACTGGAGGTGAAGTCTCAATCTCCACCCAAACATTAGTATAAGGTGAAGCAACCAGGGTCAGGGGGGAAGGAGCAGAACAAGGCACTTCTGTAAGTGCATTAATCCCAGATTACATGCCCCCCTATGATGATGATGTTAAATCAGACCCAGAGGTGCTTAAGGAACTCAGCTTTTCATGATTCAAGGCATGGAACAACATATGGAAAATCATATTTGAGGTGCCATTAAAAGAGCTGTCATCGAAGATCCCTCGATTTTCATCCCAGTTCGTCAGGCTAGGACTTGGCGGTTTTGGATACCAAGAGATCCATACCGCGGTGAAACAAGTCATATTTAGGAGGGAGAAGGAGAAAAAGTGTCGTGATGATTTGACCAGGGTGAAACTGTCAATCGACATCGGAGAATCTGAGGCTGCTGTATCCCGAGCTAAGGCTGACTATACTGCCAAGATGAAGGAGCTAAAGCATAAGATCAACGAAAAAGTCATCCATCAGGTGCAGCTCCAGAAACAGTTAGATGCAGTTACTGGGGAACTTGACCAGCTCAATAATTCATTGGAGGGAGCTCAAAAAAATGGTATGAAAGCCATTTCAGATGCCAAGAAGGCACTCCATCAAGTTGATAAGAGAGAAGCTAGTCGAGTGAACGAGCTTCAAGTAGCTGCTGATGAAGCTCGGGATGTTGTACATCAAGTGAAGACTTATGTTGACAGTCTTTTGTAATTTCTTGAAAAATACAAGAGGCTCCAATCTATTGATGTTCCTCTAATTCTTGTGCATCAATGCAGAGTACTTTTATCCTCAATCATTTATGCTTGTATTCTTTCGCTACCTGATTTTAATTTTACCTAAGCCAATGGGCCTAGTAAGCATAGTTTGATTTTTTTACTAGGATTAATGTAAATAACCCTACAAACATTGAATATTTTAATTGCTCAATATTACCTAAATCATACAAAATGTATGATTAGTGAGATGGAACATGAATTTTATTAAGAGTTCCTTATTATTTTGTGGGAATTTTAAATTCATGCACATTAGACATAAAGAGGCTAATGTTTAAGGTCGAAATAGCGTTGAATGAAATGGATTAGAATTGAATCAATTCCTTGACAATTTATCTGAAAACATATTACCATACTCAGGTATGAGGGAAAATATGTAATCTATGAATTAAGAATATTTGAATATGAGGAATGATATGAAAAAGAGCTAATAGGAATTAGAATAAGTAGTTCCCATGAATGAAGTTACCATTATTTAATAAACCCGTTAGGGGGTTGAATTATGCAGGGGCACCTAAGGGCATTGGCTGCATAGTCAAATAAATAACATCTTTTGGCTGACATGTCCGTTATAAAGACTACTTATGTAAGGCCACCTAAGGGGAAATGCTGCATAGTCATGCAAAAGAACTCTCATAAATTAACTTTCCTAGTGCTAAAAAGCCAGTGAAATTATATGGAGATTCAAATTTTCTAATATATAGTGTTTTCTGTCTGGAAAGAGGTACTTGAATATGGAGAAGATATTTACAAACAAGATTATTGAAGAAATGGATGGATATCACTCCCACTAAGGTCTGACCCAAATGAAGGGAAAGAGAATATAAACCATAGACTTGAATAATTTCAGACCATGAAAAAGGATATGGGACAAATATGTTAAGGATGGATATTTTTGCGGATCCCTACATATTATCAAGAAAAATAAAGACAAAAGAGGTTTTCCTCCCAAGAATGAAGTTACCACTATTTAACAAACCCCTTTAGGGGGTTGAATTATGTAGGAACACCTAAGGGAATTGACTGCATAGTCAAATAATAGCATCTTTTGGCTGACATGTTCGTTATGTATATTGTTTATGCAAGGCCGCCTAAGGGCACATGCTGCATGGTCAGGCAAAAGAACTATCAGAATTTCAGGCCTTTTGTGATTAGAAGTTAAGAAAAGGGTTAGGAACATCAGAAAATATTTAAGGATAGGATTATGACACATAAATATGAATAGTGTCCAATGTATGCAGAGATAAACAGATCAATGCTAACCATAATCATGTTGTGGCTGGGTCCTGAATGGAAATGTTGTACTTCACTATGTATCCCATAAGGATGGGAATCATGCCATATGTAGTTCTTGAACTATATTTTAACATCGTGTGGGATAAAAGGATTGGAGATCTTAGTTTAGGGTCATAGAGCTTGGACCATTATATAAAATACACAGTGTGTGTTTTCATGGGGACTTTTCAGCCAGGGGACTGAAAGAGGAATTTGGGGTTAGGCCCAAAAGACTTGGGGATGGATTCGAGGGACACTCAAATGTTCCTACGTATCCCATAAGGATGGGAATCAGGACCACGTAGTTCTAGAACTACCCTCGGTACAAATTAGGTTCGTACATGTGAAGGGTGAAAGGGGACTTTAGTTCAATGATGATTTAACCCAGGATAACAGGTTTGGGCATTGCCATGTATGCACGTAGTCTTTGAAATGAAACATGATTGAAAATAAATGTAAATAATGATTCGCTCTCAGGTCAGGGTATCAAAGATTATTGTAGTTTATTTTCATAATGGACAAAATTGTTGTATAGTTTAACGTCGTATAGTAAGGAAGAAAGTGAACCATTGTAAAGATATTGATTCTAGTGGCAGTTTCATGAATCAACATTATATGAGATGGAGGTGAACCTATGTGAAGAGATTGGTTTTGGGATTGAACCTCGGAAGGTTGTCTACGTACCCATCCTAGAAGGTAAGGATCAAAGTTCGTGTAGTTCAATTAACGAATGAATTAGTGATCAAGATGTCCTTGGGGACAATGACCTAAAAAATAGTGTTGGGACTTACAAATGGTTAGTATCCCAGAGAGAGTGTTATGGTTGAAGTTTTCTCTAAGCTCATGTGAGTCATACTCAGAGTGAGAAACAAGAGGTAGCAACAACCCTAACGATGTACAGTTTAATGTCATGTAGGACATATAAAGGGACTATGCAGTTTAAATTCTTGCAGTAAAGACTGTTGGGGCTACACAATTTAATGTCATATAGGAGGGACAAAGTATAGTTTAATGTCTTGTAGAACATATTAAAGTACTTTCTGTATAGTTTAGCGTCATGTAGTTAGGACGATGGGGACAATACAGTTTAATGTCATGTTGGAAAAAAAGAGGAATGTTCAATTTATTTTCATGTAGTGAGGACAATAGAGTACACCATTTAACATCATGTTGGACATATTAGGGAATTTTTCACAGTTTAATGTCATGTTGGACGAAAAAGGGATGATACAGTTTAGCATCATGTTGGACGTAAGTAGCAATAGTTTAAGGTCGTATGCATGGACCGTTGGTGTATTTTGTGTTCATACAAAATATTTCTTCAGACTAGATGTAAGGTAAGTCTATATAGTTTAATGTCATATAGAAAGGATGATGAAGGGGGGCATAGTTTAACGTCATGTTGGACGAAAGTGCGAATAGTTTAAGGTCATATGCATTGACCCTGGATGGTGCAGTTTAATGTCATGCTGGATGTAAGGGATGTGCAAATAGTTTAAGGTCGTATGCATGGACCGTTGGTGTATTTTGTGTTCATACAAAATATTTCTCCAAAAATCTAAAATTGGTTGGAGTAGTGATGAGTTCTTCATCCATTGAGATTAAATAATAAGCTCCATTGGAGTAGACCTTATGTATTGAGTAAGGTCCTTCCCATTTTGGCTCAACCTTGGGAGGTTTCTTTCCTGGTATCATTGGAGTTCTGAGAACTAATACCAATTCTCCCTGAGTGAATGAATGAAGACGAACTTTTTTATTGAAAGCTCGTGATATTCGATTTTTATAGACTTCCAAGTGGTGAAAAGTGCACAATCTTTTCTCATCTTACCGTTTCAATACATTCAATCTCTTTTGAGATTGTTCATATATAGATGACTGATCACAAATGGCTACTCTGAGCGAGGGTAGTTGAACTTCAATAAGAAAGATGGCTTCTGTTCAATATACCAGTGAATATGGAGTTGATCGCTTTGCAGTACGGGTGGTAGTCCGATAAGCCCATAAAGCATGAAAGAATTTATCAGGAAATGATTTCTTATCTTTATCCACCATCTTTAGTAGTATATTTGAAAGAGTCTTGTTAAAGGCTTCTATCTGGCCATTGGCCGCTACATGATACCGAGATGAATGATTGGATTTGATGTTGTATTCTTGATACAACTTCTTCACCTCAGATGAACAGAAGTTGGTGCCATTTTCCATCCATATGGTATGAGGGACACCAAATATATTAATAATGTTAGTCTTGATGAAGCTAACAATGCATTTATAACTGAATTCCTTGAGAGGTATTGCCTCTTCCCATTTGGAAAAGAAATCAGTAGTATTAAAAATATACTTAAACTGCTTGGTCATAGCTGAAGGGTAATGTCCCACCATATCCATTCCCCATGTGGAAAATGGCCATGATTATTTAGCTGTATGAAGCAACTCTGGAGGTTGATGAATGAAGTTGTCATGTACATGTCAAGAATGAATCTTCTTTTTGAAATCAACACAATTATGTATCATTGAAGGCCAAAATTATCCCAGCCTTAGAATCTGATCTGACAGTCTATGTCCAGACTGGTGGTCACCACAGACCCCTGTATGCACTTCTTTCATGACAGCCATTGTCTCTTTACCATCAATGCATCTGAAGAGAAATCCATAAAAACCATGTTTGTAAAGAATTTTCTCTAGGAGATCTAGGCTATCATAAAGAGTAAAATTGACCACACATCACTGGATTTGTTCTTTCCTTGCTCTATTAGGTGGAAGTGTTCCATTTTGAAGTTATTCCCTGATAGGTGGCATCCATCCTGTAGTATGACCATACGGTTCAGTAATGAGACTAATTTCATTAATTTTGTCTGTTCTGATTCGAACATAAGGTGAAATTGCACGACGGTGGGCAATACTGATGGTTGTATCGTCCCAATTTGGATCTTCCAGAGATGTGGCTATATTATCCAGTGCATCAGCTTGAGCATTTTGTGATCTTGGGACATAAGAAAATTTCGGTTCCGAAATAAATTCCTCCATTAACTCACTGACATAATCATACAAAGGGATTAGTTATTCTTTTCTGATGGCATAAACCCTATTGACTTGTTTGATTACCAGGTCTGAATCACCTTTAACCTTTAAGTGATTCACATGTGCTTGAAGCGCCAATTCCAAGCCTATGATGAGAGCTTGCTATTCTGCTTCATTATTGGTACCACTTTCCCACAATAAGAAGGAATAAGGTAACACTGCCTTTTCTAGAGAAATGAGCACAATTTCTAAGCCAAATTTGTTGAATTTCAGATTTTCCATTTTCCTCCATGTTGGACTTCGGGAAGCACCATCAAAATACATTTCCCATGCCTGAGGACTTTCTTGAATAGAGAAGTCTTCTTCATCAGGGAGTTCAATATCTGAAGATGTGTCTTCCACTGAAGGGTGTTCAGCAAGGAAATCAGCTAGATCTTGGCCCTTTATTTCCTTTTTAGACACATACTGAATGTCTAATTGATGCAAAATAACTACCCACCTTGCCAGAGATCCTATAAGCATTGGAAGACTAAGGATGAATTTGAGCGGGTTATTGCGAGATACCAATTGGACCTCGTGATGTTGCAGGTAGAGTCTCATCTTCTGAGCTGAAAAGATTAATTCCAGGCAGCACTTCTCAATACTTGAATACTGGGTTTCTGCTTCCAGCATAGTTCGACTGAGGTAGTAGAGGTTGTTTTCATTCCGAGCATCATTCTTCTGAGCAAGAAAGGCACCCAATGATGGCTCTAAAGCTGTCATGTAGAGGACAAGGGGTCTTAATTCAACAGGTGGAATAAGTACCGGTGGACTATAGGGGTATTTATTGAGAATATTGAATGCTTCCTGATATTCTTCAGTCCACTGGTAATTGACTCCCTTCTTCATCAATTTGGTGAAGGGTACACTTTTGCCTTCCAAATTGGCGATGAAACGCAGATTATAGGCTAAGGGTCCTTGAAGTCCTCTTAATTCTTTCAAATTTCAAGGAGGTGACATACCAAGGATTGAATTTGTCTTCTCAGTATCTACTTTAATACCACGATGGCGTACAACAAAGCCGAGAAATTTTCCTGAGGTTACCCCAAAAGCACATTTTAAGGGGTTCATCTTCAAATTATGTTATCGAATATTACAGAATATGACTTCAAAATCAGCCAAGTGATTTGAACGTTGTTTGGATTTGACCACCAAATCATCCACATATCATTCAACAAACTTCCATAAAAAGGGTTTGAAGATACGATGCATGGCATGCTGATATGTTGCACCTGCATTCTTTAATCCAATGGGAATTACCCGGTAGCAAAACACACCCTGAGGTGCTCTGAAGGCTATGGATTCCACATCTCCTGGGTCCATTCATATTTGATTATATCCAGAATATCCACCCATGAAGGAAAGTGCTTCATAGCCTTCTGTTGCATCAATTAAAAGTTCTGTAATCGGAACTGGGAAATCATCCTTAGGACAATGCTGATTAAGATCTCTGAAATCGATGCAAACCTTAATTTTTCCTTTCTTATTCTTTACAGGTAAAATATTAGCCAACCACTTGAGATATTGAACTTCTGTGATGAAGTTAGCTTTGATAAGACTAACCACTTCAGCTTCAATTTTGGAATCATAATTTGGGTGTGTTCTTCTCACGGCTTGCTTAAATCCTCGATGTTCTTCTGGTAAACCCAAATGATGAGTAGAAACATCAGGATCAATCTCAGGCATCTCTGTATAGTTCCAAGCAAATATGTCTGGATTTTTCTTTAAAAAGGAAATATACATCTCTTGTTCTTTAAGAGTCATGGTCGCATTGATTAAAGTGGGGCATGTATCTTCTTTTGTACCCAGATTTATTTCTCTGAGTTCATCCACAGTAGTAGAGATACCCTCATCAAATGTTGGAGGAGCATCTCTGAGATCTTCCTCTTCTTCTTCAACATGTGTTATTTCTTCTGTTTCTACTTACATAGTAGATGATAAAGCAGAATTTCCATAATCAGAAGAGATGTTAAAATTTGAACATCTTGAAGAAGAAGCTTCCATTTCTGAGCCGATTGATGATGAAGGGTCTTCCATGGGAAATAATGAGGAGATCATGGATTGAGAATCGACGTCATTGTTCACCTCCGATGTTACTATAACTTCTTCTGGCCTGATTAGTGAATTATTGACTTGTTGGATTTCAACAGATGAAATGAAGACTCCACCATTTGGGCTTTCATCACTGCTTGGTGGGTTACCAATTTCTCCCATGTTATCTAGCTCTATTTCCATAATTGACATTATGGATCTTTCCATAAGAGTATTTTGATTTGGTTCTATCTTGTCAATTTAACTGATAGGCAAAACATAATCCATACTCACATGTGTAAATGGATTTACTGGAATCTTCTCCAAACCATATGGAGAATTAACTTTGGTAATCTCATTTGTTGTGGATTTCTTCCTTCCCTTCATGTGATAGAATTCCACCTCAATGTATTGTGATTCACATGTCTCGAATGGGGCCTTATCACCATACAATGTCCCAACATGACCATCGAAACAATATTTGAGACATTGATGGTATGATGAAGCGATAGCCGCATGTTGATGTAGCCAGGGTCGTCCAAGAAAGATATTGAAGGCTAACTCTTGATCAACAACCATGAAATATGAATTGGATACAAGATCTCCAAACTGAGTTTTGAGGGTAACTTTGCCCAGTGGTTCTTGTTCGTTTTTATCATATCCTTGTAACATCATGGTAGAAGGAGATAAATCAGATTTCATGAGGCCCAATCGACAAAGTGTACAAATGGGTATGAGGTTGAATACTGAACCATTATCACTGAAAGCTCTTCGGACGTCTATGTCATTGACCTTGCCAGATAAGTACAAAGGTCTAATATGTCCATGCATGACATCATCTTCATCTTCATCAGGAAAATATATTACTGCATGGCATTCTGTAGGATTATTCTCTATGTGATAGACTTCAGCTGCAGCAATTTCAGTTTCAATCTTCTGAGGACTTGACAATGCCTCGGTGAGTGCCTCCCAAATATCCTTTGACAGATTCAAAGCATCCAGAATTGATAATGTGGCCGGTACTTGGGCCATGTGTTTCCATACATCATAGTTTTGAACCAGAGGTCTGCATTTCCCAATAATAACAAGTGGTTTAGCAGGTGCCTTGGAAGTTGATGCTTTGGAATTTGATGCATCTTGTATCAGGATAGGAGTTGGCAATATTCCTGGCTTTAGAAGATTAGACTGATCAGATCCATTTACATGCATAGAGGAAGAATGTGGAACTTTAAACCGGTCTTCCAGAATAACTGTACTAGGACTGAATTTTCTATTGGTGGAAGAACATTCTTGTTCTTGTAGAGCTCACTGAAGGGCTCTACCACGAGTTTCTGCAGCATACACAGTTCTAGAAGGGGTAAGATTAGAATAGTGGCTTCTGAAAGATCCACATCTTCCCCTGTATCCTGAGCCTCTAGAACTCCCTTTGATTCTTCTATTTGATATAGGGAATTCAGGCTCATCAAAATCGAAACTGCAACTGGCATATGGATCTGTTAATTGAATCATATTAATAGAACTGAAAATCAGTTCTTCATCCGATGAGGACTCTTCCTGATTAATCTGTTTAGGTTGTGCCATTTGGTGGGATGGTGACCGTTGCTTCGAAGTAGATGGCATGAAATCTGCTAGAGTCAAAGACATCTTAGGATTTGACACATACTCATCTTCTTCTGATTGTTCCTCTTTCTTGGAATTGTTCCATTTAATTGAGGATTTTACCTCGGATGAAGAGGGTTTTTCTACGTCATTCATGGAAGAAGGCACAATTGGTTTCTTTAATTGTGTTCGCAAAATAACATGAGTTCGGTTGATCGTTTTTCTGACAATCCAATCATCATATTTTTGTGCATTTTTGCTTTTAACTTCTTACCACTCGCCTTCCTCCTCTTGAACTATAGCATTGACACATGCTACTTGAGCTGAAGAACATTTCAGTTTGACTTGTCCCGAGTCGACCATCTTTTGAAGGAGGTCCTTGAAAACAAAATACCCTTGAATGGGATGCCCTAACATCTGTTAAAACGGGCAATAGTGGGGACGATCTTCATCTTTTTCCTTGTTTGGCCTTTTGGGCCTCGACAATTGAACCAAATTATTTTCCAGAGCCGAAATGAAATAACTAGGAACTTGTTAATTTCAGAAAGAGTAAACATTGCTTTTCAAATCCTCAAATTGTTTTTGTCTTTGATCTCTTTGATCATCTTGATGAAAAGGCCTCTGTTGTTGATGCTCAGGAGGTGGAGCCCTTCGGGAAGATGAGGGTTTTGAAGTAGAAGCAGGTACATGTGCTTGCTTAAGCATAACTATAGTATTCTCTGCTTTACCCATTCTCCATCCTGAAGCTGATGGAATTACACGAGATTTAGCCTTAGTCTTTATAAAATAATCTTCAATCTGTTGAGCGATTGAAGTAAGTTCTCAAAACCCTCCTGTGTATTTCACAAGGATCAGCGGTGTGTGTAATTTTTCACACACATTTTCCACACATATTGGAAACAGTTCCTCTTGAGGGAGTGCAATGTTTAGAAAATATGTTAATCCCTTTCAACAAACAATGAAATCAGAGAATCTTTCATTCTCCCTTAACATACAGTTTGTAAGATCGAAAACTGTTGTCTTTGGAAAAGTTGAGCTGAATTGAAGAAGAAATCATTGACGAAGATCTTCACATCCAGTAATTGATCGTGATTTCAAGCTTGTGTACCAGACAAAGGCTGGTCCTTGCAAGGTTTTCCCGAAGCATCTGAGTTTCACTGCTTCTTGCTGCTCTCGAGTTCCCATCATAGGATGGAAACAAGACACGTAATGCATCAAATGTTGTTCATGATTTCCTGATCCATTGAAAATAGGGAATACAGGGTTCCCAGAACATGATGGGGGAGAGATTGAATCTACCCATTCAGGGTAAGCTTTCTTTTCTGGTTGAACCTGCGCACGCTTCACTTCCATAGTCTATAACTGGGCTCTTAATGACTCAATGGTAGTTATTAACATTTGAGAAACATCTGGTTGAACTTGGACTTGGGCAGGTGCAATGAATAGAGTTTGGACAGGTATGGCAGCTGGTACTGCAACTGATGACAGCACTGCCAATTGTTGTTGCACTTGACCCGTAGGATTATACTAGTGAGGGTGTACTGATAAAGCAGGATATTCATTATCCATCTCAATAGTTGCAACAAACTCCCTTGGCTAACTGATTCCAGCACGCTTAGGAGGAAGACTACCCTAAAGTTGTTTTGCATTCATCCTCCTCAATTCCTTCATTTCATCCTCCTTTTGTGCAAACCTTTAATCTAGTGAGAGCGATTGACCTTTTCCAGAGGAAGGATATGTAACCCGATTCTTTCCCTTACCCTTGTTTGATCCCTTCCGGAGAGGGGGAAGTGGATTATTTGAAGGATTACCTAAGTTCTGAGAAATCCTTTGATTTCTTGTACGAATACCTTCTTCATTTGTGTCTGTGCATACAACTCCATGAAGAGGAACCTCTTCATCTGATCCCTCTGAGTGAGCCTCATCTAGTGGATCAACAAAAATAGCATTGATAACATTATTTGATTAATAATGCATTTCATCCCTTCCATCAGCATTTCTGTGATATTGTCTTCTACCATGCCCCTGACGAGACATTGCCTTTTGTTGGTTTTATCCCTCAGTAAATTCATGGAGAACCGTAATTTGGAGAGAATCTCCTGATAATTTGGCTCTTCGTTCCTCTTGAGGCTTCATCCCCAATCCAGAAAAGAACACCTTTCTCTGAGGAGGGGGTTGATGATTTAAAAAAGGCCCTAGTCTGGTGGACTAGGGTTGTTCCTGCTTTCTTTGCTCAACTCCTCAAATACTATTTTTTGATTCCGAGGGTTGGTTTAAAAGAGTCCCCAGTTTGGCGAGCTGGGGTGGCTCTTGACATGCTATGTCTGAGACTTTCTTAAAATCTCTCCTGATCTTGCGGAGCTTAGTCTGGAAATTAGCTGGATGCATCAATCGAAATCCACTTTAATCACCAAGCTCGAAAGACCGTTGGATGATTTCCAACACTTCTGTAACTGGCTGATGTGCTTGCTCCATATGAGAGGCCTATTCAATATTCTCGTTTTCTTGATGCATGAGTAATTCAACAACTTGTTCTCTGTATTCTTGATTTTTAGAGGAACTAGATGAAGCCTATTCTTGGGAAAGCCTTTTATTACAAACAAAGCCAGTTAATTGTGGCCGACCACAGGCAATAACATTTCATGAGACCATTTTCGGCGGGCTTTGCTGACTGGAGAGTACAGTGAAATGTATTGCACCATGAACACCCCATCCTCTGACATTAATATCAGATGGGGCATTGGAAATTAACTGGCGCAATCTTCTTAGTGCGCCAAGGCATGAACCCTGAAGAGCTCTCTACTGCTTTTCATCTTTCATATATCAAGAGACTGATAGAGATGCCAAATCAATCTGACGTTGTAACCCTTCTATTATCTTAACATGATTTTCATATTAATCATAAGATAATAATTTCTTTTTCAACTGACAAAGAGTTTTCCATATATTGATACGAATATCATGAATTCCATATTTCCTCAACATATCTGGAATGTTATACTGAGAGTCAACCAGAGGCCAAAACATGACTGGCACTTCACCTTTCACTAGTTGTTTTCTCATGTTCATCATTTCCTCTTTATCATTCAATGAAGAATCTTCTACCTAATTTGACCAGAGCTGGTGCTTCCTTATTGCTTCATCAGATTCAACAAGATTGGTAGAGAAATCGCTGATCAAACTAAAAGATTCATGACCTAGGGGTGGTTCGTAGAACGACCAACACAATGGGCCATCTTCCGATTGAGAAAGAATTTCACCTGCTAGTGATGAAGCATCAAACATAACTGTTTTCGCATTTGTAAGAGCCTCAATATAAGAGGGCTTTCTTGACACTACATTGTCCACTAGAGCATTTTTTGGGAAATTTTCATCACTACCGCGGAGAGGACTTTCGCAGCAAAATTCATCATTATGGGGAGGACCACCATGGTGGGTTACAGCAAAAGATGATATCTCTTTCTCCTTGGTCTTCTGACCACACAGAGGGTTCCTATGGCTCTCATATGAAGATGAATCTTCAAGATAGACCGAATTTTCATGAAACAAGCCTTCATGAGAAAGTTTCTGTTGAAGACCTTCGGAATTAATGTTCCCACTATTGGGAAATGAGGGAGTAGAATCTTGAATTCCAACAGATAACTATCTGAGGGCTTCAAGAACTCCAGCATCGAGCAAGGCCTTGTTACAGATTGACTCTTGATCTCTTGACTGTGTTCTGCAGGTCTTCTTCTTAGACGCCTTCTTACTCGCCTTGGATACCACTTGTTGACGAAAGTGGATTCTTTGAGCAGGTGTATGTGCCTGATCGGGAGAGATGGGCAGGTGAGGCTGAGGATCTCTACTCAAATCAGGTGTATGTTCCTGACTTGGTTGTCCGTATGATATGGGGGAGTATGCCCCACAACCCTCTTGAACTAAAACAGATGTCTGTGTCTGTTCCGGAGTGAACTGTTGATGTGTCACTCCACTGGTAGGGATAGATTTATGTGTCTTTCCCTGAGATGTTGCTAAAGCTATTATAATATCATGGCTAGCATCCAGAATATGAGCAGGGATTTTCTTCTGCTATATCACCATTGATAAAATATGCTTGGTGACTTCAGCTGCCCGAACGGGGATATACGTCCATTCTGTGCTTGGAGTAGGTGTATGTGCCTGCTCCTGTCCTCCATTTCCTGTCAGTGAATCATGACAGTACTCTTGTGTGGGGGCAGAAAGTTGAGTCTGCCTCCTGTTTGTCGCTGGAGCTTTCTGAATAACTTCTTCGTGTGATACCAAAAGAGACTGTTGGTAGGTTTGATCAATACAAGCAGGTGTATGTGCCTACTGATTGCACTTTGCCGAACGTGGTTGACGACCTCCATCATATGTAGTCAGACGAGCCTTCTGACTAGATGATGATGTATAAACAGGTATATTTTCTTGCCTATAGTACTCCTCAAGAATTTCCTGGTGGGATTGGCGTGATGCTGCCAAATGAGTCTTCTAGACAGCAGCATTAAAACGGGCAGGTGTGTGTGCCCACTCGTTGCTTTCCACCAAGTTAGGTTGGTGGACTTCTCCGGAGATGGAAGAGATGAGAACCTGCTCACTGTTAATCAGATTTCGCCTCTGGTGATTTGTATTTCTTGCTCGGGTTCGAGGAACCTGAGTCGAATGCATGGAGTCGGTACCCTCATCATGTTGAGGGTGCACTGCCGCACGAGTCTGGCGGTGATTGTTAATGGGAGCCCTCGGGAAGGACTCATGTCTCCATGAATTAAGGCCCTGAGGGACCTTCTCACTCACCTCATCAGAATATGGGAGTGAATGGTGATTGCATTCCGGGGATAACGTCCCGAAACGGTTGGAGACGGTGGTTAGCACCGCCTGCTTCTTGACCACTGGTCGTCACTGTCCGGACGACCAGGGTGAATTGTTCACTTGGAGGGCTCGTCGATCAGCCTCCAGAGTTCGAATAGTACCGTTTTGACGGTACTCCTTAACCAGTTCATTTGATACCCAGCGTTGAAGACGCTGAGTAGGTGATGTCATCCTCAGAGTGGACGACGATCCAGCAGGAGTAGCAGCACTGGCATTCGTAGTAGTGGTATTCACAGGTGTGAACTTGAGAGCATCCATTTCGTAGAATGCATAAAATCTTGGATAAGAGTGCATGTTTGATAAAACAGGCGTAATAAAGATAAATTCAGCCGCTGCAACTTTTGGATGAGCACATATGTCAATGATTGTTTTTATTGGCCCTCTCATGTAGTTTTAAATAAGGGCCTAACAAATAATTAAAACATAATTTTATCTTGGATAATGATTCATGTCGGGTTCACCATTTTCTGTTTCCCTCTGGAATTTGGGATGATCTCATTGATTTAAGGTTCAAACAATCCAATCGATTTCTAACGGTTTTGTTCGTAGAACCGGAAACATCCAATGATTGCATATCCATTTGGACCTACTTTCCAAAGGTAGGAGCTCATTAGCTGTGGACTGATGAGGATTAGGAATTTACATTGGTCGAGAGGATGGGAGGTCGGACTCATCACACCTTTTTTAGGGGAATTATTGTGTACTCTGGGACTCTCTTTATAGATTTAAGTTATGTTCGTGAATCCTTATTACATTAAAAATTATAAAATGAGATTTACTTTAGATCTGATAATCAATGATTGATATGTAGGAAATTTAGAGAATATTTTATATGTATTTGAGGTTCTTCATTGATAAAGAATCATATGTATTTTTTTGAGATTCTTAGTCATTGGTATCCTTTGATACATAAAATGTCTCTTGGTCATTATGATGACCATACTGATTTTAAAGCCACTCAGTGGGGCACTTGATGTTTATTTTCATTCAGAAGGACATGGATTATTTCAATGTTGGGATCGTACCTGTAGATACGCTACCTACGTATCCTTTGTTTTGGAAAAGGAATCAGAACCCACATAGTTCGAGTAAGGGAGTATGATGTTTATGCATGATTGATGGCTCAATGAAATATTTCATGATTACTTTTACACTCTAAGGTCACGTGAGTCATGCTCGGTGTGAGAAACAAGAGGTATTGGTGAAACCAGACAATTTTCCACGAAAGATGCAATGATGTGGGGCTTATGTGTGTATGACTACCCAAATAGATTAGGATTAAGATTTACTTTAGGGAAGAAATCCAGGAATAGGGTTCATAAAGGTATATGTTCTTAATGGGGATTTGGATACTCTAATCTTGGGTCTTACTCCTAAAGAAGATGCCCATGTTAGTAGGGGACTTATGATTGGGTTCTACTCCTGAGAAGGAAGCCCAGATCAAAAGGAAATTAATATTGTGGCTTACTCCTGAAAAGGAGGACCAGGTTAAATGTATTTTAAAATTAAAGGGACTTGGGGTTTACTCATAAGGAGGAGGCCCATATTTGAGACTGGGGATTACTTCTAAAATGAATCCCAGGTTAAGAGAATTATGGTTGGGGCTTACTCCTAAAGAGGATGCCCATATTTGGGAATTTTGAGACTAGGGCTTACTCCTAAAGAGGATGCACAGATTAGAGGACTTGGGGCTTACTCCTAAGAAGGATACCCATATTTAAGACTGGGGATAACTCCTGAAAAGGAAGCCCAGGTTAAGAGAATTATGGAAGGGGCTTACTCCTAAGGAGGATTCCCATGTTTGGGAATTTTAAGACTGGGGCTTACTCATAATGAGGAAGCCCAGATTAGAGGACTTGGGGCTTACTCCTAAAAAGGATGCCCAAAATTAATGGGAATTATGACTGGGGCTTATTCCTAAAAAGGAGGCCAAGATTAATGAGGGCTTGGGGCTTACTCCTAAGGAGAATTCCCAGTAATAGGGTTCTCTCATCTTAAAGGATGAGGTTGAATGAATGAAATCTTTAATTTTAGTGAAATAAAGATGTGTACATCACTAGGTTTTGAGAGATGTTTGACGGAATTCTATTCAGATAAGGAAGTAAATCAACAAAACATGCCATAAATGGATTTGAAGAGTGTCTTAAAGATTGAATCTTGAATAGGAGAGGTGGAATGGCATAATAGGGGTTAAATGGGCAAGAAGGGAACCCAAAAAGATAGGGGCGCGCAAGTCCTGGAAGGCGCGCAGGTATTGTGTGGGCGCGCAAGTCCCTGGTCACGTAGGTATACCTACGCGGCACATGGATACATGCGCGATTTTCCGCCCTTAGGGTAATACTTGGGAGATCCTTGATCAAAGCCTTTAGAATTATCCTGAGGTTCTTCCAGAAGAGGGGCACACAAGTTTTAATGAATAGATAAGGAGGCGCTCAAGTATGTTCATTTCCCTTAAGGGTAAAACACTTTTTGAGCACAAGTGTTAGTGATTTATAACACTTAGACCTTACTCCTCTTGTATATACCTTCCATTCTAGGAAAAGAAATAACATAGAAGTGTTTGGAAGACATGAAGAAGTGACTTGGGTGATCATATCTCTGTATCTAAGTTCTGGAAAAATTCCTCTCTCAAATGGGGGTCCCAACGGGGGTATTTGTTGGCCGGAGAAGATCTCGGGCAGTTATCACATAGGGCACGCAATTCAGTTGCACGACCATTGGTCCGCGCGCAAGTATACTTGCATGACTGTAAGGGAACTTGCGCGCCCCTAGGTCCTTTGACTCCTTTTTCATTCCTTTGTCGATTTTTGATATTTTCTTCAAAGGATGAATCACTTTGTGCTAAGTCATTCCCCTTTCCATTCATTTAGACAATGTGACGAAAAGGACCATCAACAAAGGCCTTCCAAAGTATAGACGTTCATAGTAGTAACAATAGATAAATAAAAATACTATAGTTGTTATCCCATTATCTTGAAGAACCACACTATGAACAACATCCCTCTAAACAAATTCGGGCATAGTGTAGAAACATCTGACATCGCCTCACTGGGTGTAACTTTCTAGATGTCAGAATAAAACTCTATTCCCTCTTCAGGATCCAAACCTTCACTAGGGCTAGGATCCTAGAGAACCCTTCCCAGATAGAAGGAACCAAACCTATTATTTTAGGAATTCATAGTTCCTTAACTATTTAATATGTTCCCCAGAGAATGAAATCATAAAGCTACCAAAATGTAGGAAGTCACATGAAGCTGGACACATTGATCACCTCAATTGTTTCTCATACCAGAGGATCCTGCCGGAGATCCTGCTCGATGGTTCGACCCCTGATGAATGGGTCCTGCACCATATCAGTGGAGTAGTGTGACAGGTCGGTGAACCTCACTGAGTACTGAGCTACAGTCATGCTACCCTGCTTCAGATGATGTAGCTCATGATTGTGCTCTATGCGAAGAGTCCCTGGGACAAGCTCTGCCCGAAACAGGCTCTCGAATTCTTCCAAGAGTAATGTCACCTCATCGTGAGACTGGAGAATCAAGCTCCACCATATTCTTATAGAAGACTGGGGGCAAGGATCACCATGGGATCAGCTGGTGTCCCTACCAGCCGGAAGACTCTCACTACGGCCTTCAGCCAATCCTCAGCTACCAGTGGGTCTATCTCTCCCCTAATCATGGGTGGCCTCTGGTGCTGAAACTCATGCAACCCACTCAAGAAGTGTGAACCCTATACTGCAGGGGCTAGTGGCATCAGTGGCCCAACATTTAATGGTACCACTGGTGCCTCCCCTGGTTCCTCTACTAGAAAAAGGCCCTACACCGAGGCCTCATCGCTCAGTGTGCTATCAGTGCGTACTATATCTGGAACCCTATCTAGCTATCGGCGTGGACGCATCTTGAAAAGAAATAGATGTGCCAGGTAAATATGTTATACCTGGTGAGCTGACAAAAAATTTCACATAGAAAACTCTTGAAAACACACATACACACAATCTGTGTTTTCATGCACTGAGTCGATAATTAGATGTCAGGGTCCTAGTGTATGGATACGTTGGCCGCCACACCAACACTGGTATCCCTAAACACATAACCACACTCAATACACATAACACTATTTCTATTAAAAAAACAGATAAGATTCATATATTCTACGGTAGAACTGACTCCTGTGATACCAATTTGTCATGACCCGTCCCCTGTGACCCGTTCCATGACTACCAAAAGCCCGCCTTCCATAGGCTAGGGGCTGGAGACTAGTACTGAAGCCATATTCTCTAAAACTGGGAAAGAATTGACTTTATAACTTGTAAACACATGCAACAGAGAACACAACAATATATGAACTCAGTTAAACTAAAATAGTAAACATAGTGAGTACAGTACGTAAAAGGGGCTAGAATACAGACCCAATTAGAATCTACACCAAACTGAAAGTACATGTAAACTATAGCAGCTCCAGTGATCTCCCACCGAGGATCCTACCTAAAGGGTAGGTACAAATCTCGAACGGTCATCTCTGTGGTATGCCCCGTCTAATGTCCACCTATGAGCTACCTCAAGTCCTCGTACACTCGTCCTCAATAAGAATTATCTATCTTCTACACCAAACACAATGACGTACAGGCATAGCCCATGCAGGGGTGAGTATAACGATACTCAGTAGGGACCCCAAGACCCTCAAGGTCTCACAAAATCCACAACGGTTAAACCAAAAAGCATCAAAACAACTGACAACCATACTAAGGTATATGCCCATACATATACCTGAGTTATCAAATAAA
Organism: Viscum album; assembly: GCA_963277665.1. NCBI lineage: Eukaryota > Viridiplantae > Streptophyta > Magnoliopsida > Santalales > Viscaceae > Viscum > Viscum album. The sequence goes on along the minus strand of OY728125.1, from coordinate 169,088,341 downwards.
CCCATTTCAATTAAGAGGAAATACAATTCCCAACCTATTAGTCCAAAGCTCAACTATTTCACAAAGGAAGGAATACCACAAAGGAAAGTACCACATAGGTACATACTCAGCTCACACCAGGTACATGTTAGGTAAAATAGTAGATATGATTATATGTAACAACTAATTCATCTTAGTCTGTTAAGAGGAAGACCCACGAAGGATCATAAATCATCATCAGTCCTACATAGGATCATAGTACATTGTCAGACCCACACTGGTTCCTATTACATTGTCTGTACATGGTCAGACCCACACAGGATCCTATTACAACATTAGTACGTCATCAGACCCACACAGGATCCTAGTACAACATCAGTACGTCCTTACACCTATAGAATATAATAGTGTAGAAGACCCACACTAGATCCTAGAGTAGTCCCGCGTTTATTGGTGGTGCGGATACAGGTGGGATCCTTAATTACAGATCCAAGAAGGATCCATTTCTCATGATAGATCCAGCTATAGGGTTCCTACACTAATTTTTCTCATCTCTGTGAGAGTATGCTCCTCAATCCAATGGTCGATACTCCAACTTTCATGAAGTCCCATGAAGAAGTATCCCAATGATCCTTTATTTAGTAGGGGTCTCAATGCAATAGATGGTGCGTCAATCAAATGCCTGGTCTGTAAGTTATTAGCCTTTTAGTTTCGAGGTCCCGATTGGATTCGTGTTCGATTCAATCGAACTGTACCCCAACTTTATCCAAATCTAAAGTGAAGTATACCAAAAGGACGGGCTCACTCAAAGTTTTTTGGCATCGCAGATGGTTCATCAAACGGACACATGGTGACAAAGTTATGACCATAAGAGCGTTATCGGGTCGAGGTCTGTCCATGTCCGGTCTGACCCAGCCGGATCGACCCAGCCTGACCGAACCAACCCGGCCTGGGTCGACCTGACCATGTTTGGGTTGACTTGGCCCACTCGGTCAGTCCTGGCCCGCAGGTTCCGGCCCGGCCTACGCAGGGCAGCCCGACCTTGGTGGCTGCGGTGCGGCGCGGAGGCCGCGAGGCGGCGCGGCACGGCACTGAGGTCGCAGGGGCCGCGAATACTGTAGGAGCCATGACAGCCATGGGACGGTGGTGGCTGTAGGTGCCGTAGGGAAGTGGAGGCTGTAGGGAGGTGGAGGCCACGAGGCAGAGGAGGTTGCGGAGGCCGCGGGGTGGTGGAGGCCGCATGGTGGTGGGGAACGCGTTAGGGAGTGTGTTCTTCGTTGGGGAGTGCATTCTTCATTGGGGAATGTGTTCTTCGTTGGAGAGAATAATTTTCCAACAGTTCTCCCCTCCCAATTCGACCAATAAGTGAAATATCCAACTTTTTAATGTAAGTTTATCAAAATAAATTAAGTTGGCACAAAAAAGTTGGCATAATTAATGTACTGCATTGGCACCATTAATTAGCTCATTTAATTGGCCCAACTAAATGGATTTGTTTTGAAATATATAATTTTGGAGGAATTGAGAGGTTTTCTCTCATTAAAGGGGTTCGGGTGTTCCTCGTCTCTCAACATCCACATGGGAGGTTGAGGCTCAGGTGGTCCCCACCACCATAGACCATGATGAGAGGTTTCAGAAATAAATATTTTATACATTTTTATTTTATTTTATTTTTTCACGAAAAGAACAAAAAATTATCTTTCACTCTCAACCCACTACGATCGAGGTGAAGGTTGTAATGGTTGGTGTCTTGAGAACCAACTGTTTTGTACATTGATTACATGAATGTTCACTTATTATATATTGTTCATTGTTCTGCATGAATATAATATAATAATGTCCCAGAATATTTGTTACTTTGATAAGGTAATGGCAGATCTCTGCTATGATGAGAACCTTGAAATGCTATAACAATATTATTAAATAAAGTTTTGCAGTTCGATGACATACTATGATAGGACACATATTATACAAACTATCATGTGCGAGTATTCGTAAGAAGATGAGACTATCTCTCATAGAGTTCACACTTGGTAACCTCCATGATGGGAGATTATGAGAACAGAACTTCCAGTAGTAATTTTGCATGTTTTGCTGTCATCAGACATTAATATCTACGAGCATGTATAATGGTCCTTAGACTAGAAGATTATCATTAACTCATGTCATGACTCACGCACTAAGATTCACTGACGAAAACCATCACGAAGAGAGTTGGTGGGAAGTAGGGTATGTTGGGTGTGTCACGAATGATATGTTGTTAATGGATAAGTCAAGGAAGGATTTTTCATTTCCATATTTATGGAAGTAGATATCTCAGGCCCTTTGATTGAAATAGAACTGTTGAAAAAATTCCATGGCCATGGTGACATGATGAGTTTATTTCTAGAAGTCAAAGAATGACAGATCAAGCATATATATGTTTATGACACTGCCATGAATCCTGCTTGATGAGATATTGAGAAAAAAAGGATTAAATTGCACAGTAAGCGATCGTATGTTGTGATACGTCAATGTGGCGTCAACTTCTTTCTCTTGAGTGCCTTGACCAGTTGTTAGACAGTAATCAAAGACTTTAGGAAAGCCCGCCTAATGCCAATGAGAAAGAGGCCTAGAGGGTCACACACTAAGTGTATTCAAGTATCTCAAGTAGAATAAATATTATTCACATATGTGGTTTAACAACTATTCAAGGAAGCCTAAATCGTTTTAATGTTGGAGGAAGAATAAAATGATAACAATTACACGCCGTGTATTAATTATTACACGCTGTGTAGTTTTTATTTTGAAAACAAGTACACGTCGTGTATTATAAATGTACACACCGAGTAGTTTCCATTTTGGAAAGGAAATGAATAAATGAAAACAAGATATACACACCGTGTACGTTTAATGTACACACTGTGTAGTTTTAAATAAAATAAAAGTACATGCTGTGTATTTATTATTACACACCGTGTAGTTTTTCTAGTCAATATTTTGAGGATATAATATTTTTTTATTAAATGATATTTATTATAATCAGGGTGGGTGCATGTCAAGGAATTAATTATTCGACATGGGTTTTTCAATAAGAGTCAATGAAATAAATAAAATGCATAACGTGTTTATTTATTGTCATAACTCTGCAACCTCAAACCCGATTATAAATATCCTCACAACCCCAAATCTTTTCCTAACAGGAGAATAGTTGTGCACAAAAATTCTGGAGAATTATTTCAAGGCCGAAAGAACCTCTTCCTCCAAGAATGCTCTCAAGACTAAGCGAGATACTCTTCCATTGGATCAAGACTATCTAAGGCGGACAACACAAGGAAAGGTTTCTCCATGCTAGCACCCGCAGACTCCTTTAGATACGTCCAGAGATACGAGGTGCACGTGTGGATCACCGCTAGAGGAAGTCTACACTTGGATTCTGTGAAGCAACGACTAATTCCATTGGAATGTGATCAATAATATAAATGAAGAAAGAAGTCCCAAAAAGGTAATTCATCTCAATTAATTAAATTAATTATAATCAACTTGTGATGATCCACTTCTGTGGTTCCGATACCTTTCTTATTCTTTGTCTATTTCTATGAATCTATCCACGGAGACTGGCATTTATCTTCTTATTGATCTCGGATTGATCATTGCTAATCAATAAAAGCCAAGTGGGCACATCCACCCATGAGGTTCTGCTGCGCCCGGAACCTTCAATTAGTATCAAAGGGAGGTTACAACGTTGATTATAGTTATTTAATTTTCGTTGATAATTTATGTATTTATATTCGATTCAATTCAAGATAAGTCATTCTATAAAACTGAATGAATGAGATATGTTCTTCCTCCTTCGTTTCTCGATTCACATCACCGAAATGAACTTTTAATTTTAATTTTGATTAAATTAAAAATGAGGATCTCATCTGGAGGATCCGCTCTTTATGTCCGTACAACATATGAAAACAGGGCATGTAGTGAAAACTACACGTCATGTTCTTAGGTTCAACGAACCGGTACTGGTCCGACAAACAATGCCATGTGAATTGAGTACACCTAAGTATGTATTACCCTGTGTTGACCATAAATGAATGGTTCATGGGAACAGTAATACACGATGTGTATGTTGAATCAACATGCCATGAAGTCCGATCCAATCCAGGTGAAACCGTGTACAAGGAGAAGTCATGTTCCACGTACACGGGATTTCCAGGCCGGTAACCATGTAACCAGGAATTACACGCAGTGTTAGATTAATCTACATGCCGTGTACTCCAAAATTTCCAAATTAGTGAAAATCATGCCAAAGCCCCGGCGTGTACTATAGATAGGGGGTGAAATAAAATATAGGCCGTTTAAATATAAACTACTCACCGTGTACTTTCCAGAAATGGAATTTCACTATGTATCCTCCAAAAGTACAAAGACCTATACAAGGGATATGGATGAGAAGAATCTCAAAGAAATTCAGAAAGGAATTTAAGATAAAGAATTGATTAATTATAATATCATAATTAATTAATTTCAAGAACGAATTAAATTAAATAATGTAACGATTAAATGAATTTGAATTCTATATATGAGTAAATTTCGTTTCATGATATGGATGATCATGAGCTAGACCAAAGACCCATTTTATTTGTGTATGGTTTCATTTAAATTTGTTTAATTTAATTTTTTTGTCCTGCGAGCCTTATTCAAATAAAATGTTGGGTCTGCGTTCCCATGGTTTCATTAATGTAAACCCCATGTAATGGAGGATCTCCCAAGCCAGGGGAGACTGTTCAAAATCCGAAGCTGAGGTGAAACCAACCCAAGAAGATGCAAAGGTTGATAGGTTGGAGCTGCAAAACACAAACCACCGGTTCAAGGTTTTTATCCCTAGGTCAGGGTTAGCTTATCAAAACCGCAAGATAAGATAACTAATAGAAGCTCAGGATCATGCCATGTTTTTTTATTTTTTTCTGATTGCGTGGTTTATTTATTATGTATGTGTTGTCGTGATCATATAATTAATGAAATAAACAATCATGAAAAGATGGAATAAAATAAAAAACCGGACTATGCGTAAATATTATCGGAACATGGTTAATCACTTAAGCCAGCGTCACTTAATATTAACAAGCATGTGATAATGCGAAACTACACATAAAGGATTAAAATACCTCAATATCATATTAAGTCAGACGAATTCTTCCGTTACTTGATTAAGGGAAAGACTCAATAAAACTATGTGTTTAACCAATCCCTGTTGGGACACTTACTTTTATAAAGGAATCCCTTATGAAAAGTTTTGGTTTGACTTAACCATATTACATCAAGAGGATTATCCCTTTCTAGACTTGATGTAATTTTGGAGGCAAGAATTAAGGAAATCCAAGTCAAGATTTCATGATTGGGGAGTCCACTAAACAGATCAAGGAATTGTAGGCTCGCAGTTGGCAATGACCTGCCTACCTAAATACCTTCAAATAGCTTTACCAACCATGGTTGATGTTATGCGAAGGGGAATACAGATCCAAGCCATTAGAATGTCAAAGAAACTGGACATTCTGAGTTCAATGGTGAGGGTCATTATGACTTGATAAAATAGAGGGAGACTTAATAAAATTTATTATTTCTCATAAAATGTAATCATGAAAGTACTGATAAATGATCTCTTTTAATTTTTAGAATATGACAAACTCATCAACCACATTTTCTCTGCGATCCATTCTAGATAAATACAACATCCTCCCTGATAGTACCTTTCAGGAATGTTTTAGGCACCTTCCGTTTATCTTACGCCACAAACAAAATTTTTACGTGATGGAGTCCTCACTTCCCGATTCTCCTGCCCCAGGGGCGACTGGTGAAAATTTTCTAGTCTATGATCAACAATTGAGTGATACACTCGACGTTCAATGTTTGATGCTTTCATCAATGTCTAGTGAGTTCATGAAGTCTCATGAAGACATGGATGCCTACAGCATGCTTGAGCACCTCTGTGGTCTATACTAGGAGAGAGCCAGACACGAAAGGTTTGACATCTCCAAGGCTCTATTTCAGATCAAGCTTGGAGAGGGTGCCCCAGTCGGGCCCCATGTATTCAAGATCATTGGCTACATTGAGCCCTTGGAGGTTCTAGGGTTTAAACTCCATGAAGAACTGGGTACTGATCTCATTCTTGCATCACTCACCCAGAGATTCACAAATTTTTTTGTGAACTTTGACATGAACAACATTGAGAAGTTTCTGTCTGATCTTCTTATCCTCATTCGCAAAGTGGACTATAACATGAAGCGTGAAAATCCTTCTATCTTAATGGTGAATAAAATGAAATGGAAGGTGGAGAGCCTTAAGCCCAAAGCTTATTCAAGGCCTTCCATGAAAAGAATGATCAAAGGGGAGGCAAGAGAACAGGAGGCAGCTTGTTTCGCATGTGGCAAGAAGGGCCACTAGAAGAAAAACTGCACCCTGCCAAGGAAGCAAGGGGAAGCATCAGGTGCATTTGTTATCGAATGCAATCTATATATTTCTACCAATTGGTTATTAGATACTGCTTGTGGTTCTCACATATGTATCCAAATACAGGAACCAAGTAGATTCAGAAATATTGACCGAGCTGAGGTGGATCTACGAGCAGCTAACGGAACCAGACTCGCTGATGTAGTTGTCAGATACTACCACCTCACATTGCCTACTGGGATGGTCTTGGTTTTGAAAGGATGTTATTATGTACCCTATATAAATAAAAACATTATTTCAGAATCCATATTAGATACCAATGGATTCATCTTCAGGTTTGGAAGTGGATGTTTCTACTTTTATAAAGATAACATTTGTTTTGGTAGGGCACATTTATATAATGACCTTTCTCTATTAGAATACACAAACCAAGTAATGGCAATTGATAAAAAACGATAATTCACAAGACTCGTACCACACCCAACTTTGGCATCACCGTCTATGTCATGTCAATGAGAAACATTTGACAAAATTACATCAAGATGGGTATTTAGATTTTTTCGAACTAAACCCACCTGGTGTATGTCATGCGTGTATACAAGGAAAAATGACCAAAGCCCCATTTAGTGGAAAAGGTGAAAGGGCTAATGAGATACTAGAATTAGTTCACATAGATGTGTGTGGACCATTTCTAGTGGAATTTGGAGGTGGGTTCTTGTACTTCATAAATTTTACTACTGATTTTACTCGATATGGGTATATTTACTTAATGAGGTATAAGTCAGATTCTTTTGATCGGTTCAAAGAATACAAGAATGAAATTGAGAACTTGCTTATTAAGAAGATTAACATACTCCACTCAGAAATAGGAGGAGAATATCTTAATCAGGACTTCATTGATTTCTTATGGGAGTTTGGGATTCTATCTCAACTCACTCCTCCTTACACACCTTAGTGGAATGGTGTAAGGGAAAGAAGGAACCACACCCTGTTGGACATGGTGAGATCAATGATGAGTCATGCGGTTCATCCGTTATCCTTTTGGGGATATTCATTACAAACAGCAGCATACATACTAAACCAAGCACCAACTAAATCGATAAATAGTATTCCATACAAGTTATGGAGTGGACGCAAAGCCATGTTATCGAATTTACATGCGTGGTGTAGAGAATCATTTATTAAGGCCTCTTCAGGTAACAAACTTGCACCATGAGGAACAAAGTGTATCTTTATAGGATTTCCCTTGAAAAAAAGGTGATATTACCTATTCAACCCCACAGAAAAAATGGTTACAGTGGAAAGACATTCCAAATTCCTTGAGAGGGAGCACATCTCCAATTGAGATAGTGGGAGTGAGATAGACTTCAATGACATCGAGGGTCATGATACATGGGGTTTGGTACAAGAATAGATTCCACAAAGCCCTGTGGAAGAAATATATGTTCCAGAGACAAAAGAACTGCATAGTAGCATGCGAGATGCGAGAGAACCAGAATGATATGGTTTTCTTATCACCTAGAATGGTGATTCATTATTGGTTGCCAATGATAATCCTATTACCTACAAGAAGCAGTCGATGGCACAGATGTTGCCGCGTGGCAAGAAGCCATGAATTCTGAAATGGATTCCATGTTCCAAAACCAAGTTAGGATTTTGGTTGATCCTCCAGTTGATGTAAAGACTATTGGTAATAAAATGTAATTCAAGAAGAAACTGGACATGGAGGGGAAAGTTAGTACCTATAAGGCATGACTGGTTGCCAAAGGTTTTAGACAGCGTCAAGGAATTGAATATGATGAAACCTTTTTAATGGTCGCGATGCTGAAATCCATCAAAATCCTATTGACCATTTCCTCTTACCATGACTATGAAGTTTGGAAAATGGATTTCAAAACATAATTCCTTAACAGGAACCTCTAGAAAGATGTCTACATGACACAACCTGAAAGGTTTGTGACTCCAATGGATTCCAACAAGGTATTCAATTTGCAAAAATCCATTTATGGATTAAAGAAAGCATCGAAGTCATGGAACATTCGTTTTGATGAAGCTGTAATGGAATTTTTCTTTGTTAAGAACGAATGTAAGCCTTGTGTCTACAAAAGATTTAGTAGAAGTGAAGCCGTTTTCCTAATAGTATATGTTGATGACATATTACTAATTGGAAATGAAGTACCTGTATTATAGTTAGTTAAGGAATTGTTAGATAAATTCTTCTCCATGAAATATTTGGGTGAGGCAGCATATATTCTTGGGATTAAGATCCATCATGATAGATCCAAGAGAATGATGGGCCTGAGTCAAAGTACACACATTGACAAGATATTGAAGAGATTCTATATATAACAATCCAAAATGGGATTATTTCTAGTGTCACATGGAATTCATCTTTCCAAGAAAATTTGTTCTCAATCACATGAGGAATGAAAGAAAATGGAAAGGATCCCTTACGCATCTGCGATTCGTCCAGTCAAGTATTCTATGATATGTACAAGGCTAGTTGTTTCTTACGCATTATGTGCGGTAGGCAGATATCAAGCTATTCCAGGAGACCGCCATTGGATGGCAGTCAAGACTATCCTTATGTATCTGAGGCGTACTAAGGATATCTTATTTTGTTATGGAGGAGATGAGGAACTAGTCATCAGTGGACAAGTAGATGCTAGTTTCCAGAATGATCATTATGAAATGAAGTTGCCGACTGGATACATCTTCAGTTTGAATGGAGGTGCAGTGAGTTGGAAGAGCTCAAAGAAAAATGTCGTGGCAGATTCTACAGCAAAGTCTGAGTATATCGCAGCTTCTGAGGTAGCTAAATAAGCAGTATGGATGTGAAGCATCGTCCAAGAACTAGATGTAGTATCCAGTAGTAAAGATCATATCACACTCTATTGTGATATTACTACAGCGGTGGCACTTGATAAAGAGCCAAGGTCACATCAGCGGAAAAGTCACATTCTTCAAAATTATCATCTCTTGATAGATTTTTCTTAGAGCGGTGAAGTTGCATTGAGCAGTATTTCCACATAAGACAATGTGGTAGACCCCTTGACTAATGCCTTGACTCAACAAAAACATGATCATCATGTGAGGTATAGGAAACTAAAAGTCATCGGTAGTTGGCTCTTTTCGATGTGGGAGTTTGTAAGGGTTGGTGTCCTGAGAACCAACTGTTTTGTACTTTGATTACATGAATGTTCACTTACTATATATTGTTCATTACTCTATATGACTATAATATAATAATGTCCTGGAATATTTTTTTCATTGATAAGGTAATGGAAGATCCCCACTTTGATAAGAACCTTGAAATTCTATAACAATATTCTTAAATAAGGTTTTGTGGTTGGATGATATAATATGATAGGACACATAGTATACAGACCATCATGTGTGAGTACTCATAAGAAGACGACACCCTATCTCATGGAGTTCGCACTTGGTAATCTCCAAGATTGGAGATTATGAGGACAGACCCACCAATAGTAATTCCACATGTTTTGGTGTCATCAGACATTACTATCTACGGGCGTGTGTAATGGTCCTTAGACTATATGATTATCATTAACTCATGTAATGACTCGTGCAGTTAGATTTGCTAACAAAAACTGTCATGAAGAGAGTTGGCGGGAAGTAGGGTACGTTGCGTACGTCATGAATGACATGTTGTTAATGGATAATTCAAGGAAGGAATTTCCCCTTCCATATTTATGGAAGTAGATATCTCAGGCCCTTTTATTGAAATAGAACTGTCGAAAAAATTCCATGGCCATGGTGTCACGACGAGTTTATTTCTGGAAGTCAAAGAATGACAGATCAAACATATTGGTTTATAAAACTGCCATGAGACCTTCTTCATGAGATATTGAAAAAAATGGCTTAAATTACATAGTAATCATTCATATGAGGTGATACGTCAATGCAGCACCAACATCATTCTCTTGGGTGCCTTGACCCGTTGCTAGACAGTAATCTTGGACTTTAGGCAAGCCGGCCTAATGAAAATGGGAAAGAGTCCTAGAGGGTAACACACTAAGTGTATTCAAGTATCTCAAGTAGAATAAAGATTATAACTATACATGGTTTAATAATTATTCAAGGATTCCTAAATCATTTTAATGTTTGAGGAAGAATAAAATGAAAAAAAGTGCATGTCATGTATTATATATTACTTTCAATGTAGTTTTTATCTTAAAAACAAGTACACGCCGTGTATTATTAAATGTACATGCCTTGTAGTTTTTATTTTGGAAAGGAAATGAATAAATAAAAAGAGGATATACACTCCATGTACATTGAATGTACTCACCGTTTAGTTTTCATTAAAAAAACAAGTACACGCCGTGTATATATTATTACACACCGTGTTGTTTTTCCAGTCGAGATTTTGAGGATATAATATTGTTTTATTAAATTATATTTATTATAATCAGCATGTGCGCATGTCAAGGAATTAATTATTCAACATGAGGTTTTCAATATGGGTCAATGAAATTAATAAAATGCGAAATGCTTTTATTTGTTGTCAGAACTCTGCAACCTCAAACCCAATTATAAATATCCTCACAACCCCATCTTTTTTCCTAACAAGAGAACCATTGTGCACAACAATTCTCGGGAATTCATTCACGAATGAAAGAACCTCTTCCTCCAAGAATGATCTCAAGACAAAGAGATATCCTCTTCCATTGGATCAAGACGATATAAGGTGGACAATGCAAGCAAAGGTTTCTCCATTCCAGCACCCAGAGACTCCTTTGGTGACGTCCAGAGATATGAGGTGCACGTGTGTATAACTTCTAGAGGAAGTCTACACGTGGCTTCTACAATGCAATGATGAATACCATCGGAACGTGATCAAGAATATCAACGAAGAAAGAAAAACCAAAAAGGTACTTATTGTCAATTAATTAAATGAATTATAATCAACCAGTGATAATCCACTTTTGTGGTTCCGGGACCTCTATTCTTCTTTGTCTATTTCTATGAATTGATCCATGGAGACTAGTATTTATCGTCATATTGATCTCGGATTGATAATTGCTAATGACAAAAATCAAAGTGGGCACATCAACCCACAAGCTTCCACTGTGCCCGGAACCTTCAAAGGTCTCATTAAGTGAGTATTGGTGCTGCGAGTTCAACAGTGCCCTTAGATTTCAATTTTGAGCACCGATTTAGATGTTTCAAAAAAATACGCACGCAGGTTTACTTAACATTCCCAAAAAAGATTCAGAAATTCATTTTGGGCACACCGGTCCTCGGAATCACGCACCGTCAACATTTGTGGACTCATCAAATTCGCATATATTTTTTAAAAAAAAATCATGGAAATTCTGGGTCTTTACAATCAGAGTTTTCATTGTTCTCATTTATTGGGGTTACCATTGTTATTATACAAACTCATAGTTTAGATGATATTATTATTATTAATCCCTAATCTCATTTGATCCTTGATCGGTGTGAGAATCATGGGATGGAAAATTATCATTTCAATTCCCATGATGTAGGGATTATGTGTTGGGACTTCCTTCAAATGATTTATTATGGGACTCAGGTCTTGGATAGATGCATTAAGTATCAAGGTTATAGAATGAGTCAAAATAATCACAGCTTGGTGGGTTTCTCAGTCCCCTAATGGATGGGATATAGTGTTCGTCATCTGGGACTAATTGAGTCTTATTGGTTGAGCCATCATATTCGTGGAATGACTTATATTGAAATGGGTGTTTTATTTGAGATTAGGACATATTTAAGAATCTTATGAATTATGGTTATAGAAGGAATCAGAGAAATATTATTATGGTTTATAACGGGGATTTCAAATTGATGATTCACTATAAAATTTTGGTGGTTTATAGTGAAGATCATATGATCATTTCTCCTCCCTAAATCCACATGATCCATGCTCGTTTTTAGAAACAATAGAAACAAAATGATCACTATAATTGCCTTGAATAAGGGACATAGATTCTAGGATTGTCATTGACGAATAATATAGGGCGTGAACCTCCGAGAGAGGTATAATATGTATCTTGGATATGGAAGGAATTATAATCTTCATATTTCCCGTTATATATGGGAATACGCACAATGTTTTACCTATATTCAAGGCTTACACACAAAGGAGACACTTTTCCAGCAATTCCTGGGATGCCCTGTTAGCATGGCCTTCTTATCTGGAGGGAATCATATGAAAGAGTAGAAATGTACTAGGAGACATCACATGACCTAGCTTGGCACATATGGAGGGTGTCACAAGAGTGAATTTCGCATAGTCTAAGGGGCGTTATGTATCATGGATGTCACATCTAAGAGACATCACAAGACCTGGCCAATGTGTTTGCAGGGTGTTGTGGGTCCCAATTGACTTGCCTTGAGGGTGTTGAGGGGTCTTGGTTATCCTGCCAATATTCTTTCATGGGACTCTGTAGACATGAGAAAACACTGTTATTTGAGTTAGGTGACGTGTCTGAAGTACATATCAAGTAATGGTTTACAGACCTTGAGGGTTTTGTGAGATTAAAGTGGTGTCTGCAGGGGGAACCATGTGACTTGATTTCACATGTTTAGATTATTCTGTGATCCCCCTAGGTCATTATTGAGGAGTTTCATGAGATCTAGGTGGAATTTCCTAGTGTGGCTACATTTCTTTGGGTTACTAATGCAAAGCGCATGAGGATGAATTATTTTTTCTTTCTTCAAATCCATCCACTTCAATTCTCATTTATATCCTTTATGTTATGTAAACATTTGGTTTATTATGTACTTGTTCCTTTGAGTCTCTTGTGATTTGGAAGACATGTGGTATGTTCTTCATAGGTCATTGTAGAATTCTATTATGTGATCTATGAATGATCACATGAATAATATTATGTGTGAAGTATTATATATCTGGCCATCCTTCAATGTATTACATGATGAAATGTGTTTTCTCAAGTGATCTATTGCTCGAAGAAATACATAGAGGCTCAGAGACGAATCATCTAGAGTAAAAGCATCCAAAGTCTCATATTCAAACCCTTTCTTCATGTTAGAAGTGAATTTATTGGCCTCACCACCCCTTTTGGCTGGTCGTTTGTGGGGAGTGTGTCATGCAAGTCTAGGCTAGAGTCGAAAAACGAGTCTAGCACTGTGCATCTTTGTGAATCACTATTGTGGACCACTCTAAGTGTGTCACCTGATTTTCAGTGATAATGAGTCTCTTCCTTCAATTATCCCTTTATCGTTTTATATATAATTAACAGGGACTTGTTTTATAAAGTGGTCATATAAAATGAATCCTATTCCATTATACTGATATGTCCAAGTTCCATCATAAGATCCATGTTCCTATTGGAAGAATCTTGTGAGACCTTGGTTGACTTGTATTGGGGTTTCACAATATAAGGATGGTTTGTCTAGGGGTTTCATGGGACCACACCGTTAGTGCACTAGGTGCTTCTCATTCATTTTAGTGAATGGTAATACCTCTTGCCTCCTTAATTTTAATCCCATTTGTTTTATGTGACAAAGGTACAGAGACATGAAATATTTCATGTGTAATGTTAAGGCCATTTTCTCTATTTTTTTGGTAATGCATCATTTGACCGATATCGATAATATGGTGGTGCTCAAGCATCCAATGGAACAATCTATTTGTTTTTTCCTAGATTTTCATGGAGGTTCTTGAGGTGATTATCGTGATAAGGATGACTAGAAAAAGGGCCCTCATGAGGCAAGGAAGATGTGTCACCGAGGACTCATGGTTTCTTACGGATCATTGGGGGTGTATTTCATGTCCTTCAGCAACCAAGAACACCTATCCTCTCCTACCATTCAATCCCCTTTTTTTATTTCACAATGTTTGGGGATTTTATGAGTTCTCATAAGAAATTTCTGGGCTATTTACTTGATTTTCTAGTGACGTCTCGCATGACCAATATGGGTCGTATAGAGAATGTGAAAGAATATAGTGGACATGTTTATTATTCTTTCCTTAGAGCACCAAAGGGGTTTCTTGGAAATACTCAAGGAATTCTATGTTGTGAGGATGATAAGCCAAAGTGTTGTCAGAAGATGAGGTGGAAATTTCATCGAGGTCTCTCTATTTCTCATGGGTTTCCAGGGGATCATTTTATATATACTTTTGAGACGGAAAACACATCTCGAATCCTCTCCATTATCCCCTTAATTTTATCCTATAAATGTTTGGGCGTCATGCATGTTTTTTTAAATGAAACCAAGAGATTTTATTCTTCCCAATAATGATATGGATAATGAGCTTGATGACCTCTGTTGGTCTCTACCTATGAATATCATTCGTCCTTATTTTTAACGTATTACAGGTGGTTTCTCAGGAACATTTCAATTACAAGACACACGGCCTTGGGGAACTCATTCAGTATGTCACGAACCAGGCCGAGTCGCCATCCGATCCGGCGCCCAACCCGGTCCGCGGCAAGGACCGAAGGGTATTCTCGATCCCCACGGGCTGGAACAAGTGCCCGGGTATCAAACATCACATGGGAACGATTTACCCAAAATAAAAGACAGAAAAACAACTATCCAGGTAAATGAACTGAAACTAGAAAAAGACAACCAAACACGTCTTTAAACTATAAACATTTTCAAAGTCTACAACTAGAACCAAAACTAAAAATAAAATACGATAGCAGAAACAAAAACTCTTACTCGAAACCTCCTGGAAAAAGAGTGGCCACATAAACACCACTCTGCATGAAAATACAAACTGCAACCTGAACCACTATCACTGTGCAGGAAGTCAAAACCTGGAATGCAGAAGAAACAGAATCTACATACACCCAAGGGTGTATGTAGGGTGTGAGCTAAAATCCCAGTAGGATGCCACCAAGAAAAGGTTCCATGCATAATTATTAAAAGACAAATACATTTTCAATTTAACAGAATAAAAATAAATAAGTGTTTAAATAATTTCAATGAAAACGGTTTTTAAGGGGAAACTTCTCTAAAAGGAAAACAACTTAAATTAACTTACACACATGCACGCACACCCACACACGCACGCATGCACAAAGATGCACACACACACGTACACACACTTTTCTTGGTAACCTCAATCTCACACCCTGTGCTGATGGTGAGCAGAAAGCAGAGGAAGATCATAATACATGGGAGAGACCCTAAAGATAATAGCGAGAAGTGGGACCCTAGAACCTCACGTCTCGGTGAACCTTATCACACATTCCCATGCACGAGACACTGGAAGGGAAACACCTCCTACCATAGTGGTCTCCAGTCATCATCCAGTGTTTAGTTAGTGTTGTAAGAATCAATACCGCTAGGTCAAACTGGGCCGAGGGCACTCCCGTATCACTAGCACGCTAGTTTAGTCCACCCACCTAGTACCCAAGCTCCCCGTTTGTGCTCAAGTAATTGAAAGTTTATGTCAGATCTCACACTAAAGCATAAAATCCAAACAGGGTATCTACGCATGAAAAATCATAATTTTACACTCAACCCCTCTTTTAAAACCATGCGCACACCAATTTTTTTTTTCAAAACTCAATCTTCATAGGCTACATACTCAGTTAAATCATCCACACAATTGAGAAGAAGATGCTTATAATTAAACGACCGACCAATTACACACATAGACACCATTTAGAAATAAGACACCCACTAAAAAGTTTCAAAACTCAATCTGCATTTCTTACAAAACCAACTAAAACAATTTTCCATCCTTAATAACTATTTTCTAAAACACTTAAGATTTTAATAAACAAATTTTGAAGATAAAAACATGAATTTGCCCACAAAAACAACCCAAACCTCTTTCATAACCAAACACACATCATAATATTATCAAAACATGATTTTCACCACAAAAGTCATTTAATTAAACATTTTACAATTTGTAAAATCAGAGTAGTAAAGCACCACATAATTTAACAAGTCAAAAGAAGAATCTTATAAAAAAATTTAAAATAATCACTTGGAATTACCCACTGAACTCAAACAAAAACTTCTTTTATGACCCAACGCACCCAACGCCATGTCAAAAACATAGTTCTCACCTCTTGAAAAAAATTAATAATCTAACAGGACAAGTTAAAAATCACCAACAAGGTTCTCAGTAGAAACACACACAAGAGTAGTACTATTTTTCAAAGGGGGGTCCATGGGAATTACCATGGGTTTTGTGACATGTATGGAGCATTCTCTTTACCTTGATATGGTCTTGAGGCCATGAGGCCTTCATAGGCTCATGTGATCCATAGGTCTTGACCATCCTCTCCTTACATTTCTTTTAGGGGGAAAATAATGCACATATTGATGTATTTCATCCTTTGTGATTTGTTTTTATATACATCTAGTGGGAATTAAAAAATTCCCCACCTCAGGAGTGACATCCGACGAGATGTGGACTTGGTTCTATTGATAATTAATTTTAACTAAAGTCCTTACGGTTGTTGTGAACCAGTGCTTGGTGTGATGTTTGGTCAATCATGAATTTCTTGGTATTCCATGAAATGACCTATATATAGAGGGATCTTTTAGGTAAAATATTACATTATCTGTATAGGGATCATTCAGGTAAGATATATGTCTTAGAGGGAGAGTTTTATTTCTCTTGTCTAATATGATAGGCATGGTGAGTAGATCTTGATGTTCAAGGCCATATGGTATAAATTTAGTGATTTAATAGACTAGTTCACTATCATGATATAGTACAGGGTCTTTTAGCTTCGACATTTTGTTTCTTTAGTTATGGTTCTTTTATCCCATACCTAAGATTGCATTAGTTTATGGTCTTTTAGCTCAGAACAAATATTTCATTAGTATAGTGTATTTTAGATCATGCCTAATATTTCATTATATTATGGTATTTTAGCTCATGCCTAATATATATTTAGCCTAGGTTGTTTTAGCTCAGACATAATATTGATTTATTTTAGGTTCTTTTAGCTCAGACTTACTATTTCCTTAGTTTATGGCCTTTTTTCTTGGACCTAATATTGATTTTGTTTAGGTTATTTAATCTCAGAACAAATATTTCAATGCTTTAGGGTCTTTTATCTCAGACTGAATATTTCCTTAGCTTAGGGTCTTTTATATTGTACCAAATATTTGATCATTGGATATGGTGCAGACATTCTAGGAATGGCCTCAAGCACTCTGAGAAATTGGGTTATGTTGTGGTGTTGCAAAGGCTTGTGAGTATCAGAATTCCATTTTTGAGAGTGACTCATTTGATTTATGTCCATAAGAACATATGGTGGGTCCATGGGAATGTAGTAATAGTCATGAAAAGGTCCCTTCAATATGATAATCCTTTTCAAGGGCTATGGAAGATTAATGGAGATTACATTGGTGGGTTTGGAATACTAGGGATACTAGGATGACCTGGAAATTTGGAGTAAGGATGTTGTAAATTTTCCTCCAAAAGTTTAAGTCAACAAATATGAGATTATATAGACATGTTGGGTATGTTCCATTACATTATATATTTATAGGTTTTTCCCTGGCGTTTCTATGTATCACAAGGATTGAATATCATTTTTGTCAATGAGAAGATGCCTTTAGTTGGAGGGTCGGGGACCTTATGCATCAGTAGCATTCCAAGAGAAATATGATCTCCACGTATTAATGAGGGCTATGAATGAATTTTAATGACTCAAATATCTATATGGTAAAGTTATATATGGGGAAAAAGCTACCCAAGAAAGGTTCTAGCATTGTAGGGCAGTTTAGCTCTTCATGAGAAACTTGATCCCTTTGACCTATGTTTTTGAATCCAGAAGTGTGGGCCATCTAATTTTAGGAAATGAAGTGTCATAGTTTATACTCAAGAATGGTATGAAACATAGTGATGTAATGATGAGGATATCAAATCCACTTGGATAGTTTGGTGCGGAAATTGTAAATCATGATCCATAGTGCTAGATTCGGGATAATGATATGGGATAGTTTTACGGGGAGTGGTTCAGACACACTAGGATTTTGAGTAATTATGCAATGATATTAGGGATCATGAGGATTGGAATGTCCCTTTTTAGAGTTAAACATTTGGTTAACGACCATAGGCACATATGCAAGATCCATGGGCATGTATGCATATTCATGAAAAGTTTCCTTGAAGCTATATATAAATTCTAAGGGCCATGAAAGGTTATGGTAATTCGAGACACCCCAACTAATAAAGTGTGATTTGTGGAAAGTGTAAAATCCTAGAATGATTAGAGTAATCTAAAAGATGTTTCACCACCTAGTGAAAACATTCTCATGGTGGGGATATGTGAAAAACGTTGCTCTATCTTTTTTTTGAATGAGTAGGTCTAGTTTACATAGATTGGATATTAGTAGTGACATAAGGTAGGACATATTATATTTATTCATTTTATCTTTTCACCATAATATTTTCCCTAAACCCTGAGGATTATGATATATGATTTTACCTTGTATCAAACTGGTATGCCCCATAGAAAAAATATGGGCTGAATAACCACAAACATCATTAGAACACAACATTAATCTATATCATTAACTTGAGAAAATCTAGGATGCCTCATATTTAAGTATTAAAAGATTCAATATTATCATCCAAGAGCATCAACCCTTACCAAAATTTGTCTCTTACTATTTCATGTTTTAGTGTCTAGGTAGAACAACCATAAACTATTCTCATCCTACCCCTTTTTAATGTTATGAATGGCCTCCTTGGCTCATTCAATTCAGTAGAATACTCTTACATTCACCACAAAAAACCATTGGGTGCCATCATTGTCAAATCCTCATGACCATAATCCATGTGAGAAAAATTCTCATATGTGTTTTATGCATCATTCAATGGCCTCCTATCCCCCTCCTTCCAGGTCGTGTAACCATTTGAGTATCACATGCATTTCTTTGAGACACATCCCTTTATTCCAAGAATCATGGCTTTAAACTATTTTCATGGTCTATGAATCATAAAATTAACCTATATACGACCCACCCCAGATTCCATTTCATGGTACAACATTTACATATTCTTCTACGTTCCTTTTCCGTCACTATCATGGGAAGGAATAAATCATTCATATCTGTTAACTATGACCCTTTTATCATAACCATAAATTGGAACTCTACCCCATGGAATGAACATGAGAAGATCTATTGAACTAACATGAGGAGGGAATAATGGGAGGCCTAGTGCATAAGCCTTGTACACCATGTCTTTGTTACATGGTGTTAAACTACCAAACATATATAGATCACATGGGATTAAACTGTATAATGCCTCTTCCTCACTAATTGATGATAAACATCATGTTCAATTTGAAACTACATAATTATCATCCTCATATAATGATGTATGATTACATGGAATCTTTAGCACTCACATGTGAGGCCCTCTACACCAGTGTTATCCATCTAATGTATTGATCATTTGACTATCACTTGATATATGATATGACACATTCCTGAGAATATGAATTTTAATTTTGATCAAAATGATATTCCCAAACCAATTTTACTTAATTCATAGTTTTATAATACCATGAGTGTTTGAATCTGTTCAAAAATTTCATGAATTCATTTCCAAACTTTGTGTTCCCTACATTTGGATCCTTATACCTTTCCATGTCTAAAGGGTTAACCTAATGATATTGTGTCTTTCCATACTATCCCACTTACAATACAGGGACAACATACTGAAGGAAATTAGAAGACATTTTTGAGAAATTTTTTTGTTTCAAACATACTCAGAGGTTGACTCTCTGTTTTTTATCCCCATTATCGACTAAGTAATATGGATACAATGATTAATAATTGATCAGAAATTGTACTATATCATGAAGACACTCCCATTATGTTCTATATTTTGGGAATTGTGAATCAAAATCCTCATTCCCTTTTATTAGGGTATAATTCAATGCCCCTGGCGTTATCCCATTCATAGACTAGTGCAATAAGGAATAAGAAATATTGATGTTATGAGAGCCCCATTCTTCATTCAAAACCTCTCACAACTGGAACAATATCTAGGGTTAGTCAATAAGAAAAGACAAATAAGTGATCAATGATTGTCCCAGAATCCCATATGAATGATTAATGACGTGGTTGTCCCTTGTTTCACACACCAAGTAAGACTCATTTGAGCATAGGGATTGGTTGTTGGTTGTCCCATTAATATGTTCAATGTGAAATAATAAATAAAAATAAATATTTTGATGCATGAAAAATAGTTTAAATAAGAAATATGGGGTATTTTGAGAGGTTCATACACATAATGCAGCCTCTCTTGAGGACTGAAAAAATTCCGCCTATGGCTCTGCCTTAGAAATAGAGTGTTAAAGCTTCACCAACCTATAGAATCAGTCCCATAAGGAATGTTTCTACCTCCCGAGCTCTGCTTAATCATGATTAGCCACAAAATTAAACTCATCAAATATGATCTATTCCCAGTCCTGATCAGATTTTCAATTATTTATCTGAGCAACTTCTGACATTATTTGATTATCAACCACATCCAATTGATCCCTCAGTCATCTTATAAACTCTGATTGGTCATTTAGAAATGTGGAAAATATTTTGTTTTATAATATATATGTTGTATTTCATTACCAGTTTTTTAGATCTTCTGAATGCTATTAGATTTGTTTTAGAACCAGGAAACATATAAATGTTGCCTTCCTTTATGAACCTTCTCTGTATGGAAGTTTTTGACTCACAAATGGAGTCCAAGAGCATCTTCCCCAACAAATTATATACTACAAAGACAATGGTGGAGAGACCCCATCGGGATAACCTGGTTGGTTATAGAGTTTAGGAAATGAAAAATTTTATTCTATTAAATTTCCTACACTAGACTAGCAATTCTCCCCAGTGGACTCAGATCTAGAGTCTTATGGATCCTCCAACGGTGTACGATCATACTTAGGGAATGATTAAAGAATCATGGAATCAATGTACTTATATAGTATTCTCTTAGATATGATGAGTTTCATATAAAAAGGATTTTTTTGTATGATTGAACCTTTCTGGGTACCTTCACCTTTGTTGGCCTCAAGCTTCACCCCACCAGTGTTAACGCTCGTGACTATAACAAATTATTTTCCCAGGACCTAGTTTGAGCTAGTTTGAATGACTGGTTCTTCATGGAATGGAACAAATATAATAGAAGGCCCAACATATTTTTTTTATCATATTCTTACTCGGCTTACAACCTTTTGATCACTGCTCGAAATAGAAACACGTCATCCAATTTGGTGAAAAAATGACTTGTTTATCATTCATTAGAGAAAAAAACATAAAGAGGATAGACATCCTAAAATGGAGTACCTAGGTCATGGAAGGGAGTTCCACTAGACGATACCCCTTGAATCTAATTGATTTATTGGAAGTCGGTACTTTACCAGTAGGATGAAAAAATATACATGTTGACATGAAATTTTCTTGAAGGGTCTAAAAGACACAAATGAATTAAGATTCACTCTTACCTTACTGAGAGGTGATTTGAATGATGAGCTAACCTAGGCATGCCACTTCTCCAACAGTGGGTGCTACCAATAGAATACAAGGGCATGATCCCTTGTAGATGAAAAGGAGGACATTAGGCTCTGAGGTCATCAATTTAATATCTTCCACCAACCCAAATACTACTTTATTCCATGAAATAGCTCCATAAGAATTATCCCCTTCACCTAGAAGTTCACATTATCCCCCTCTAATAGGAACTCTTTTCCCATTTCCAATATGATTTTGTACAAAAAAAATTAAGTTTGAGATTATGTAAAATAAAGGGAAGGATTCAATAGGGGAGGGTATGTTAAGGCTTTCCACATTATGTGTGATCATGTTACCTTCAAAGGATGCAAATTTTCCACTCTCCCAAGGGATCCCTTAAAAGGCAGATGATCCCCAGGATTCATCACCAATCGAACCATATGTGTATTCATCATTCAATTCATCCTCATATGAGTCATAAAAAGGTGTTATTTCCTAAAACCATGGATCACCACTAAACATCACCTGTTCTAGGCTGGAATGAGTATCGTACTACCCCCACCAGAATGAAAAGGTGTACATGGTTGTCATGTACATGTTTCTTTAATGGAATCTCACCTTCTTTGAAATATAGATAGGCCCAACCTCTTCCAGCTCAATTCCATCTCAGAACATCATTCAAAAAAGGTCCTCTATTAAAATCAATGTTCAAATCATCCTCCATCTTTTTTAGATAGATGGAAGAATTCATCTAAAACTAGTAGTAGACATTAATCTAAATCATTCATAAGTAAATACCTAGCTCTAATAATCATGATCTAGGAGCCCCCTTAATGGCCCCAATATATCATTCAGGGCCCTTTTCCTCTATGTGGTGTGGGTAATATAGAGCCCTATATCATCCCTTCTGACACTCTAACTTGAGCTATGCCAATTTCTTGGCTCCATCCCTAAAGAGAAACCAATCAACCATTTTTAGGCACTAGAACCACTCTCGTTGGATTAATAACAAGAAATAACATCCACATTATTGCATCTAGATACGCTTCCACCAAGTTGGTATCATAATACATCAAAATTTATTCATCAAATTTCATTGGAGGTATCATAATGGCCTCACCTGAGCTGATATAATTCATATCCCATTAGAGATGAAAAAAGATATTGGGATGTAATTCCTCATGAATATCCATATAGACTCTCTTCTTCACTTGTTGGAGCCTCCCAAACCACCATGAAAATAGGGATGGTGTATAAAGTTCTCTGTAGGTGTGTTCATTAATCATGTCCCACTATAATCCACCTCAGATGCCCTATATGTACTTCTTCTTTTCCCATATCCCATATAATTAATCCACCATCAGGGCAACTAGAGTTGATAAGGGTCATAAGTTGAATTCCACTTGGTTGAAAATCCTAATTTCAATGTCGGTCTCAAAAATCATTACTATCCTGACCCCGATAATATTGAGTAACGATATCCATAGACCAAAATCTGTAAGAGTGACGAAATTTGGGAAATATTAACCCTTATAATGTGAAATGATCCAACCATTTAATAACTAGAATTGGTCCCAAATCCTCTATTTCATTGTTCACCTCACCACATGGATAATCATGTTATAGAGCCTGATAGACACAAGTTCTCCCATGTTTACTCTATTTCTCAATGCCATGATTATCGTCATCACCGACGTCCCCTAGAATAGGACCATCCTAGTGTCCCTAACTAGAAGTATCCAAACACTAATGAAAGTGGAATGAAACATGGTGCAACAAACTAACCACTCTCAACATTCCACCATGTTGTACCCCCACTACTCAAACGTAACATATTCCATGATACACTAATATGATCCTAGCCTCCTCCTCTACAGCATAGTCATGAACTTCCATCCCCATCCCTACATCCTTAATGCCATATTCTTCATCAAAAACATGTCAAACAATACATTAAATGTGATATCCCTGTGAAACAAGGGGGAATGATCTTTCCTTTTAATCAACACCTCGAGAAGGAGTTTTGTTGGTGGATAATTTTACTACATATTATCCCTGGTGTTTAATGATGAAAGGATATAATTATACAGGAACCATTATTATGGGATTCCACCAATAAAGTTAAAATCCCAAAACTCATTCTCAGTTCTCCATGATGAAGATAGAAGGTGTTGGTATTTGGGGACCTTCGGCTGAGGAGATCTAACACTATATTTTTTTGACATTATAAATGGAATTGTGATGTCCATACTATTTCATTCAGTTCAATATGGTAGAGATCTCCCCCATACACCAGTAAATTGAAGAATAAAATGTATTCCTAGGACCACTCAATTGTTAAATTTATACCAGGCTATAAATATCATCCCTTTTTTCAGCCTCTATTGTTGTCCCACGTTTTTCTATGTTGAATGATGGCATAGTGGGTGAGGAATTCCTTAGCTTCTGATTCCTACTTTGTGAGAATCCTGGTCTACCCATTTAGTACATAAATAGATATGGATCCATGATCTCGAGTATGACGGATATTAACTGTCATGTTCCTTCTATTGAGATTATCCTTTTGTGTCAATGATGAGTGTGACATATCAATTTACAAGCCTAGTATATTCTCCTCATACAACATCCTGAAATTTTAGAAATTGATGGTAGTATATTAGATTTTTTATCTTTTGGGATTCCAATAGCTTGGTAATGACCATTTGTTTTTCCAAAAAAAAAACTCATATCTTGAGGTATATTTGGATTTCAATCCATTTCTGGTCTCTAAGAAATAGATACAATTATGGTATCAACTTGACTCTAGTGGTGGTCCATTATTGAGGACTTGGAATGATTAATGAATGTGTATGCAAGAGAATATATTTGGGATGAAAGATTTTGGGTGGTGAACATGTTTGATAGAGTGCACTGAAAATGATTGCTTGGTCATAAAAGAAGATACATGAAATTATTTTTCACAAATGACACGGTCAAAGATTTAGTTTTTGTGCAAAAGGAACACTTATATGCATTAGATAAAGGAATCCTATTGCATGAAAATCCAAGATACCTTATATAGGTCCCCTCCACCTATTAATTTATTTTTTCCTCTATCTTTTTTTCAACATAATCATATTTCAAGAACAACTAAAAAATTTGTTTTCACTTATGGGAATGGGTTCCACTTTTTGATGTTTCCCTCAGGAACCAACCTTCTAGTCCTTTTTCAACTCAGATTCTGAGTGGGAGAATTTTCTAGTGATGGAATCTCTTCTAACACCTCAAACAACCAATTATTGGAAAACATATCTTGTATGACACCTCAAAGGACCATTTTGGGGATAATGAGGGAGGTGATCCCAACTATCTGTACCTATGAACAACAAATACATTCTACATGAAAACCTATTTCACCACAAAGAAAACTGCATTTATTATATTTTCTAGAAAGAAAAATAATATTTCAAAGGAATGTGTGCTCAAGAAATAAGGGATTCATGGTAGAATTAAGAGTTTCATGAAACATACCCCTTTCATGCGAAAGGAAATTTCAAACATTCCATATTTCATTATATATCATTCATGGAAATGGTAATGGTAAAATGTACACACAAATCCCCCTTCTATGCCAAAGCTCTTACATTCCCACCACTGGGGATCATTGATATAAATAGATTCTCACTCCCTTCATTATAGAGGATATATGAAAGAAAAAGACTCACTCTTCTACATGTAAAACCTCTTGTCTATGACACCGTACTATATAGAACTCCCAATGTACATAATCAATATGACAAAAACCCGTTGGGACCAAAATTGACTTACCCCACGGTAGAGTGATCCTCTTACAACCCACTTATATATAACTCAGGTTTTCACAAAATATGTTTCTTTCATGAGACCTATATTTTTTTCACAACCATGAGGGCCTATGTGTAACCCTATATTACATGAAAACTATAATATTGAGTACATCTACTTCATGTGACTCAATTTTCTACAGATATACTAGAGAACCCTATGAATTAAAAAATTGCGGGAAACACTCATAACATGCATGAAACAACTTCTAATTCCTATTCATAAAGACCTCTATGCCATAAGTACACATGTTACCTTACCTACAGCTTTTGAGCATGGTTAAGTTAACCCAAGTTTCATCGAAGCATAGGGACTCTAACAAGGACCTTGTGATTGACAACTCCTACCATTGTTATACGAAGGTAGTCAAAATTCCATAACCCTTCCAATAGATCATGAGTAGTGATCATGTAATCCCAAGGGGAAATATGTGAGTCCATACACGTCTAAATAGCATAACATAAAACTAACTGTCTCCATGTCCTAGATGAACAAAAATTAAAAATCATGACAACATCCTTAGTACCTGACATAAAACTGTAGTCTTACCCTATGAGATAAGCACATGATGCTACATGTATGGGTGGCATTTATTGACCCCAAAACCTATACCACTCACATGTAATAAGATCCTCTATGCAGCTCTATGTGTAAATCCCACACCATTCAATCTTAGGGAAATCCTCTTGTGAAGGGAAGCATCAATTATTAATCCCCAAACCATTCCATGTTGAAACTCCATTCATGACACAGTCTCCCTTAAATCAAGATGTTCAATTTCATGCATCAATACTTCCACATGACCTTAAAATGATACATAAAACTATGTGGGTTTTGATCCATGACTTCTTAAATAGGCTACGTCAGATGCCTCCCTGAGCTTAAATTCTGAAACATGGAAAACTTATTTTCTCCCTCCTATGGGCATACCAATCTAATCTAACTCCACTTGGCATTCTAATAAACCAAACCTGTCTCTACTAGATGTCAAAATCATGCTATATATATACCTCCTTGAGGTATTATAGTCCATTGATAGACTATATAGGTTTCACATATTCCCTCCTAGGGATGAATATCCATGTTATACCTCTACGATGTGCACTGATCAACCATACCCATATACATAAGACATTAAAATCAGGCCCTATATCTTCCTCCAAAAGGAATTCTAATCTATTGGTAAACTATGCTTTGATAAATATTCCTTCTCAGGGAAGTACCTCACTAATCCGCCTCTACAAGGATTTCTTCTCAACCAAAACTATTTCCAAAATACGTTAAACTCAGGCACCAGATCCCCTTCCATGATGTATTATGATCTATTGGTAATCTATCCAGTTGTGAAATATTCCCTCCTAGGGACATAACTCTATAATATTCCTTCATAAGGAATTCTGATCAACTAAACCTATCTCCAAATGTTTTTAAACTCATGCACCAAATCCAAATCCATGGGGTAATTTTGATCCAATTGTAAAATGTATCTATGTGACATCTTCCATCCTAGGGGAACACACAATTGATTCACCTATATGAATAATTATGAAAAAAACCCATCTCTATAATCAAATAATTTCATTCCCCATATCTACTTCTAGGAGGAATTATGATCCATTAGCACACTATCTAGGTCTAGAATCTTCCCACCTAGGGATTCACCTCCCTAATCCACCACCATGAGGTATTATGATAAACCAAATTCATCCCCACATGATGTTAAAATACTTCATATACCCACATATGTGAGGAATTCTAGTCTATTGGTAAACTATCTATGTGTGACAACTTCTCTACCATGGATGCACCTCCATGATCCACCTCTACATGGTGTTCTGATGAACAAACCAGTCTTCAAATGAGGTAAAATCGTTACCCATATCCACCTCCATGAGGTATTTTAACCCATTCCTTAACTATTTAGGCATGACATCTTCTAACAGAGGGACACACCTCCCTAATCCTCCTATATGGAGTGGTATGATGATCCAAAACCATCTCTACAATTCATTAAAATCATGCCCTGGACCATCTCATCCAGACATTATGATCAGTCTCTATTATCCATAGAACTTGGGACATGAACCAAAACACATACTCTATAAAAAAACATGGGATGACTACGGTAAAATGACTTGGATGAATTATGGCTCGGCTGTCATTAACTCATGATCTACATGGGATATCATGGGTTCCATGTCTTAGTATGCCTCATGTTAAGGTTAGTAGTAAATCCCCTAATATCTGAGATTTGTGATTTAATATATCATATCTCAATGTCCTAGTTGTACAATGTTAAACGAGATGAAAACATCTTCAACAAATGATTTAAAAAATTTATCTTACTGAAACGCACGGCCGATTGTCGCCTATCGACCGGTCAAAATTCCGGTGCTCTGCTAATGTGTATAGCAGCACTCGGGTCGAATCCCCGGTGATGATACTTTGTAATAGTCGTTTGTTTTTAGTTAATTGTATTTTGATTCGGGGGGTTTGTTTGCAGAGCTTAATTGAATGATTTATGGATGATGTTTGATTTACCAAATTGATAAAGATTTGGGTGAGTTCATCATTGGGGAGTTAATCATGTGATATCCTTGAGCCTTACTTTGTATTGCATTAAATTAACACCCATGTCATAAGTTGACGTTGATTGGAATTCCTAAGTGTGAAGGCTTTAATCCAGGCCTTAACTTAACATAGGGTTCTAATCTCAATCAAAACCTATTAATGGTAGTGTATTTATGGTTCCAATAATCCATGGAAACCACTCGTTAAACAAAACATATCATTAATCCATGACATATTGAGTTTAACATACACAATATTAATTTAAAGAATACTCATCGAGCAAAACTCTCAATCACTTAATATCCCCGAATTATAACTCACCCCAATGAGTGATTTACTCAGAAATTTGGATGTTTAATATTCTGGTTAAAATAATTATGATGATAAATTAAGAATAGAAGAAAAAGAAAGGGATTAGAAAAGAGTGGTACGTTGACACACACACGTGAACGATGATGATAATTAAAAACGGATTTTCGATTGAATGAGGAAGCAAAAGAAGGGAAGGTAATTCAACTGAATTTAAACTATTTTAGGAACATAAATATTAAACTACAGAAGGTTGATGAGAATAAGAGATATTGAAGAAGTAACTTGCATTAAAACAGAATTACAAAGAAAGAGAATTACAAGATTACAAAAATGTAGAACACAAAAGTAAGTGAAAACAAAGAGAGGAGGAAAGGTCTATCAAGTGAAAACATGAGTATGGAAGGTCCTCCCAAGCCTTTGGCAAGGCTTTGGTCGTGCCAATATGATATCCTCTCTTCGGAAATGCCAACCCCTCTCAAGGAGAGAAGGAGAGAGTATTTATAGCCCAAGGAGTGGACTGTTTGCATTCCCAATCTGTCCCTCCACTTGAATCGAAAATTTGGCAATTTAGACAGCCGAATCTTCAAATATCTCCTTCTTCAAAGTTGTAGACAATAATTTTGGCCGACTACTCTCAAAATTTGGAGTCATGTGGACGTAAGGATAAAACGTTATGTCCGGTTGAATAAACACACTTAAACTGTCCATTTCAATCCAGTCTTTTTGAAGCCCATAATGTGAAAGGGTTTTTGAATATTAAGATTCCTTCAAATCCGAATGGTTTCTTCAACAACGTCGGCCGCCTATATATTTTCTTTCACACTGCAAAATCTCAGCTCGCTTGGATGCTTACATCAGGAGATATGTCATGTATACTATACTGATTTTAATTCTCAGTCAGAATGGTGGGCTGGACTTCAAAGATTTATTTGGGCCCCTTGTACTTGGATTTGGGCCTTGAAATGTTTATCCAAGATGCAATGTAGTGTCCCCAGAATTATTATGGAGAGTTAATGTTTTTGGACTTCTGTATTGATCCCAGTAAATCAATCTTCAAGGCTAGTCCAGTTTGTTCACAGATTCTTTGGTCTTGTTTGTGAGGACCATATGACCCTTCAAATGGCAGAATTGGATCATGGTTCCTTATAATGAAATGTTTTATATTGAAAGGAGAATCCTACAAAACAAAAACCACACAATTCGGATCAGTATAGTGATAGTTATAATTAAAACATTAAACTGACTCAATTTGACTACTTCTAAAAATGCTCAAATATTATATTTAATATTAAAACATTTATATTTCACACAAATTATGCACATTTCATATAAAATAAGTAAAGGGGGAATATAATAAGTCATGAAAATATTAATAACATCAACTCCCCCACACTTAGATTTGCGTGTGTCCTCATGTGCAACAAATATAAAAACATGACAAAATCATTTTCACTCACCATCAAATATTAAAATTTTGTTTTCTCCAATCAGGGAAGGTTTAGACTATTTCACTCATCCATATTTAATTCCATCACAAATTTGGTTCACAATAATGCATCAGAAACAATTCATTTTTTCATGTTCAAGGTTTGAATTGGAAAATGTAGGCACTCAAAACTTACTCCTCTCAAGATGATAAAAAATGTATTTTAGGAGGTTCACTCATTCACCAACAAAAAGTGAAAATCAAGAGTTTGTAAGAGATCTCTGCTTCCATTCCCAAATCTAATGTGTACAAGAATCAAGAGGTCTTTTAAGGGTTTTTTCAGTGGCTATGGGACGGTAGGTATATAATTTCCAAAGGAAAAGAGGGGTTAAAAACACCAACATGGAAAAATCAATGCACATTTTTTTTTGAAATTTGATTTGAAAGGAAATAGAAACACATATTTACAAGGGCATGAATGTGTGATGAATGAAAAGAGAGGGAGATAGAAAATGGAATAGGGTGAGATGATGGAATATTTTCAACATGGAAGACTTCCAATAATGACACAATACAAGATGATTCAAGTGTTCTTTTTTTCTTTTTTTGATTTTTTTTTAAAAGTTGTGCTTGAAACAAGTCTCACAGTCATCTCCCAACCCATGCTTGATCTCCACATGGAACTAATTTATAACACGAACAAAGGTTGATGATGAATGATTTTTGACCCACCCAAGACACAACCCATTCCTTTTTTTTATTTTTTTCATTTTTTTTATATAATTTTTTTTTCATTTTTTTGAACACTTTTCAATGACTTTTGTACAAATGAAAATTACACATATACACCCCAAAGCTCACAGAATTACAACCTCTCCCCCACACTTGAATGGATGCTTTCCCTCAAGCATATGATGACACATTTGAAATCAATGAAAGTACGCCCAAAAATTAAGTCCATTCCCCCCACACTTAAATTTCAATAAATTGTACAATGAAAATCCATGAAGATGTTGGGTGGGACAAGGTATTAGGCTTGTAATGTGGCTATCAAAAGAAAGGTTTTCATAGGCTCAAAGGGGCTTTCAAAAGTAGGATCAATGTAAGGGTAACGGGAGGCTATTTGGCTATTCTAATTCTCATGTGGCTTAGAAAATGCCTCTATCATATTAATGCACTCAAAAGATGGAAATTCAGCTCGAAGGTCCACAAACTCAAGACTCACAATCAGTGGTGAAGACACACATTGAAAAAGATGGCCATAGATGACCTTGGCATGAAGGCTAATGTTATTCCTCATGGTAGGGGAGAATCATTTTCCACCAAAAATTGTTCATTCAAAATGTTTGTTATTGACACAAAATTGTTTACCCAAGTTTGAGATGAAAATTCAACATATTTGAGTTTAAAACAAGCCTTTTGACTCCCCAAAATGGTTGGACAGAATTTCAATATTGGATGATGAGTAATTATGACACCCCTTTTTTTGTTAATTTTCATTTTTTTTAATTAGTTTTTTTTTATTTTTTTTTATTTTTAATAACACATCCACACAAAAGATAAAATAGAAAAAAAAAGGTTGTGGAAGAATGTTGTAAAAAAAATGAGAGGGAGAGAGGAAGAAGAAGAAATAGAGAGAAGAAGAGAGGGAAGAGACATTGAGGAGAGAGAGAGTTAAAGGGAAAGAGGTGCCCCCTGGTTTGGATTTGGCGGGTCTCCATCCAGTGGTGGTTCTATTGAAGTGGTTGGGGTTTCGATGGAATTCGATGTGGTTCCGGGATTGTGAGTCCTCTCATGGTGATGCTTTAACCGGTGTCCATTTACCGTGAATGTTCTTTTTGAAGAAGGGTCTTGGACTTGCACTGCACCAAATGGGTAAACGTTAGTAATAACAAAAGGACCTTCCCAACAAGAATTAAGCTTACCTGGGTAAAGTCGAAATCGAGAATTGAATAGAATTACCTTTTCACCTTCATGAAATACCTTTCGAAGAATGTTCTTGTCATGGATTGACTTTGCCTTTTCTTTGTAGAGAATGGAGTTCTCATACGAATCGAGTCGAAGTTCCTCCAATTCAGTCAACATCAACAATCTTTCTTCACCGGATTTTTCACAATCGAAATTACATGTTTTGACAGCCCAAAATGACTTATGTTGGATTTCAACTGGTAAATGACAGGCTTTACCAAAGACTAGCCTAAATGGAGACATCCCAATGGGTGTCTTATAGGCTGTTCGATAGGCCCAAAGTGCTTCACCAAGTCTATCGGGCCAGTCTTTTCTTGTGGGCCTAACAATTCTTTCAAGCACTCTTTTCACTTCTCTATTAGAAAGTTCATCCATTCCATTTGTTTGAGGGTGATATGTAGTGGATGTTTTATGTACAACCCCATTCTTTTTCAAAAGTGACTCCATGGTTCTATTACAGAAATGAGTTCCTAAGTCACTTATCAAAGCACGTGGTGTTCCAAATCGATGGAAGATATGGGTTTTGAGGAACTCACTCATAGTTTGAGCATCATCTTTCCAAGTGGGTTTGGCCTCGACCCACCTAGAAACATAGTCAACAGCAAGGAGAATGTAGGATAATTCATTGGAAGGGGGAAAAGGTCCCATGAAATCGATGCCCCAAACATCGAAAAGCTCACAAAAGATTAATGGATTTTGAGGCATTTCGTTTCTTTTGGAAATTGTGCCAAACTTTTGGCAAGTGGCACATGATTGACAGAACTCGTGTGAGTCCTTGAAGAGTGAAGGCCAAAAGAATCCAGAATCTAGGACCTTTCGAGAAGTCTGTTGTGGTCCAAAGTGGCCACCTCCAGGCATTGAGTGGCAGAATTCCAAGATGGAGGATTGTTCAGTTTCAACAACACATCTTCTAATTACCATGTCAGCCCTAGTTTTCCAAAGTTTATTATCTTCCCAAAAATAATGCTTTGAATCACTTCTCATCTTTTATTTTTGTTCTTTTGAAAAATATTCAGGGACAACACCAGAAACCAAGTAATTGACAATTGGGGCATACCATGGTAACTTTGGAGTGAGAGATGAGAGGTGTTCAGTTGGAAATTCCGGATCAATTATTTCAGAATGAGAAGAATTAGAAATTCTACTCAGGTGATCAGCTACAGGGTTTTCTTTTCCTGGTTTATCTTTTATCACAAGTTCAAACTCTTGGAGCATTAAAATCCATCTTATTAGCCTTGGTTTGGAATCACTTTTCTTAAGTAAGAACTTTAATGCTGAGTTGTCCGTGAAGATGATGATTTTGGCACCTATGAGATAGGACCGGAATTTATCCAAGGCAAAAACCACAGCTAAATGTTCTTTTTCAGTCACAGTGTAGTGTGATTGAGTTTCATCCAATGTTTTTGAGGAATAAAAGATGACATGAGGAATGTTTTCTCTTCTTTGACCAAGAACAGCCCCAATGGCCCTATCAGAAGCATCACACATCAATTCAAATGGTAAGGACCAATCTGGTGGTTGGATTATTGGAGAAGATGTGAGAGCATATTTGAGTTCAATGAAGGCTCTCTTGCAAGCCTCATCGAAATTAAATGTGACATCATTTTGAAGTAAACGAGTAAGTGGGAGGGAAATCATGCTGAAGTTATGAATGAATAGCCGATAGAAACCGGCATGACCAAGGAAGGACTTAATGTCTCGAACTGATTTGGGTTCAGGAAGTGATTGGATCACCTCAATTTTGGCTGGATCAACTTGGATACCCTCTTGAGAAATTATGAGCCCTATAACAATCCCATTTGAAACCATGAAGTGACATTTTTCAAAATTCAGCACAAGGTTGCACTTGACACACTTTTGAAGGACCAAAGAGAGTGAATGTAAGAAAGATTCAAATGACTCTCCATAAATGATAAAGTCATCCATGAAGACCTCCATGAAATTCTCAATGAATTCAGAAAAGATACTCATCATACACCGCTGGAATGTTGCAGGAGCATTACAAAGGCCAAAAGCCATTCGCCTATAGGCATAGGTTCCAAAGGGGCAAGTGAATGTGGTCTTTTCTTGGTCTTGAGGTGCGATTGGAATTTGGAAGTGGCCGGTGTAACCATCAAGAAAGCAATAGTGTGACTTTCCGGCCAATCTCTCAAGCATTTGGTCAAGGAAAGGAAGTGGGTAGCGATCTTTTCGTGTTTCAGCATTCAATTTGCGATAATCGATGCACACACGCCATTTGTTTTTCACTCGAGTTGTGACCACTTCTCCATGTTCATTTGTGACAACTGTTATCTGTCCCTTCTTAGGAATGACTTGAATTGGACTAACCCATTCACTATCAGAAATTGGGTAGATAATAACAGCTTGAAGAAGCTTGGTAATCTCTTCCCTAACTACCTCAAGTATGAGTGGATTGAGTCTTCTTTGAGGTTGCCTAATTGGTTTGCATGATTCCTCTAGATGGATGTGATGCATGCAAAGGGCAGGGTTGATTCCTGGAATATCCTCTAGGGTCCAACCTAAGGCATTTTTGTTTTCCTCTAACACTTGAACAAGTTGGGACTCCTCAGTTTCAGAAAGTGAAGTAGAGATAATGACAGGGTAGGAGGGATCATGGAAAAGGAATGCATACTTGAGATGTGAAGGAAGTGGTTTTAGATCAGTTTCAGCCTTGATTTGAGAGCTAGACAAGTTCGTAGCAGGAGAAGGGATTCCAGATGGGTTTGGATCATTTTCCTCAACACTGTCCAAGGTGGAGCAGTAGAGATCAGAGTTGATGTGGGATTCAAGAGAGTTTTCAAGTTCCTCTAGATTGATGGAGTCTTTGAATGAGAGGTCCACATCAACTTTACCATTTATGACTTTGTTAATCATGGTACAGATTTCACAAGATCCTTTATCATTAGAACATGAAGAACATGGTGGATTCGGGTTCGATTGAATCTTAGAAGTGTCCTCAAAAGCATGGATTGAGAATGCAGAGTGATCCTCAGATGGGTATCGCATGGCTTGGAAAATGTTGAAGTTGACCAGTTGGTCACCGAATTCCATGGATAAGATGACTGAGTGGACATCAATCTTGGTTCTCTCAGTCATGAGGAATGGTCTTCCTAGAATTAGTGGAGATCGTGAAGAGGTCGTCTCACCTTCCATGTCAAGGACATAGAAATCAGCTGGGAAGATAAGATCATTGACCCAAACAAGAACATCCTCAATTATTCCCTCAGGACTGGTTGTGCTTCGATTGGCTAACTGAATGACAACACATGTTGGGTGAAAAGGGACCTAGACCAAGGTTGGAGAAAATGGATTTGGGAATGACATTTATTGAGGCTCCAAGGTCTATGAGTGCATCATCAAAGTTGGAACTCCCTATTTGACATAGAACCGTGAAGGTCCCTGGATCTTTGCACTTCATGGGAATGGACTGTTGGGTTGAAACATTTTCAATGTTCCTAAGTTGCCTCTTATGGGTGAAAATTCCTTAAGAAACCTGGCATACATAGGGATTTGTTTAATGGCATCTAAGAGGGGGATGTTCACTTCAACACGTCTAAACATGTCAAGCATTTCGGGATCAGGTTCAAAGGACTTTTTAGGCTTGGAGATGGCTTGAGGAAAAGGAATTGGGTTCCTTAGAGGAATCGAAGGAGGTGAAAGAGTGGATTCAAGTTCCTTTTCTAGATTTTTGTTCTTTTCATTTTCTAGATCAACATCGAAAGGGGAGGTAGAGCAATCAGCATGGGGCATAGCAATTTTCTTTCCCGATCTAAGTGAAATTGCACTTACATTACCCTTAGGGTTGGGTAATGGTTGAGCTGGGAGTTGGGATGAATTGGATGGTTGTTGCTGGCTCAGGTGGGATGCAAGTTGACCTATTTGGGTTTCAATGTTCTTGAGGCTAGAACGGGTGAAGGAAGCAAGATCCTCTACAGCACTTTCCCATGGTTGTTTAGAAGAAGAGGCTTGTACCAAATTGGGTTGGCCTTGATTTTGGTTCTTAGGAAAGCGATTTTATTGGGTGGGGAATTGGGAAGGCTCGTTAGGATAGTGGAATCCAGGAGGAGGATTGTTCCTTTGGGGTTGAGGAACAAAAGGATAAGGTTGATGGATGTTACCGCCACTTTGACCATATTGGAACTGGTTTGGATTTTGATGAGGGAACTGAGGAGGATGAGAAATGGGATTACCATACCTCAGAGGTGGGTTAAAGGAAGAAGAGAAGGGCTCAAAGTGGGGTTGGTTGAAGTTTCTAACAAACTGACCTAATTGTTGAGGGTTGAAGTTTCGCTGAGCATATGCCGCATTGAGCTCCATTGGACCAGATGAATCAGATGGATCATCTTGAAGTTGTGGACATGTGTCAGTCAGATGAGATGGAGAGTTGCAGATTCCACAATTCTTGATAGGTCCAGGGAATAGTGACTGTGGAGAAGATGAGGTTGGGGCTTTGGTAGCCACTGCTAGTTGACGCACAAGACCTGTAAGTTCACCCATCCACTCAGTCATCTTGTTGGGCTCTATGGATTGATTATCTTGGGCTTGTTTCACTTGAGCATGTGGTCGATTATGGAATTGTTGCGTGTTTGCATCCATGTTGCTTATGAGTTCTCGTGCAGCTGCAGGAGTTTTTTCAACAAGAGCACCGCCACTTGCGGCATCAATGAGAGTTCACTCCATAGCCAATAACCCCTCATAGAAGTATTGGATCAGGAGTTGGTCAGGGATTTGATGGTGTGGACAAGTTGCCACAAGCTTTATGAACCTCTCCAAATACTCATGGAGTGATTCATTAGGGAATTGACGGATGCCGCTTATTTCCTTTCGGATAGAAACTGTTCGGGAAGCAGGAAAGAACTTCTCAAGGAAAAGTCTCTTCATGTCAACCCATGAGTTTATGGAACCAGGTGAGAGGTAGTAGAGCCAAGACTTGGCTGAATCCGCTAGGGAAAAGGGGAAAGCTCTAAGCTTGATTTGTTATTCAGAAACCCCTTGAGGTTTCATGGTTGAGCAGACCACTTGGAACTCTTTGAGGTGAAGATGAGGATCCTCACCATCTAGACCATGGAAATGAGGAAGAAGATGAATCAAACCCGACATGAGTTCGAAGTCAGCCTCTATGTTTGGATATTGAATACCAAGAGGTTGGTAATTCATATCAGGGGCAGTGAGTTCTTTTATGGTTTGTTCCCTAGGATTTTCCATTTCAATTTCAATTGTTTGGATGAGGACTGGTTCTTGAATTATTTGAGTATCACTTATGTTCCTCCTAAGTTGGCGAAGTGTTCGCTCAATTTCAAGGTCAAACAAATCTGAGGGATTGTTTGGAAGGCTACGGGGCATTCAGAGAGATTTTGGAAGAATGAGGAAGACGGGTTTTTCTTTGTATTTTTTTTAGTTTTTGATTTTTATGAGAAGACGGGTTTTTCTTTGTGATTTTTTTCAATTTTTTTAAAATTTTGTATTTTTTGGGGGTTTTTTTTACAATAACCAGAAACGAATGACTACATAAAGCACCATCCCCGGCAACGACGCCATTTGAAACGCACGGACGATTGTCGCCTATCAACCGGTCAAAATTCCGGTGCTCTGCTAATGTTTATAGCAGCACTCGGGTCGAATCCTCGGTGATGATACTTTGTAATAGTTGTTTGTTTTTAGTTAATTGTATTTTGATTAGGGGGTTTTGTTTGCAGAGCTTAATTGAAATCATTTATGGATTATGTTTGATTAACCAAATTGATAAAGATTGGGGTGAGTTCATCATTGGGGAGTTAATCATGTGATATCCTTGAGCCTTACTTTGTATTGCATTAAATTAACACCCATGTCATAAGTTGACGTTGATTGGAATTCCTAAGTGTGAAGGCTTTAATCCAAGCCTTAACTTAACTTAGGGTTCTAATATAAATCAAAACATATTTATGGTAGTGTATTTATGGTTCCAATAATCCATGGAAACCACTCGTTAAACAAAACATATCATTAATCCATGACATATTGAGTTTAACATACACAATATTAATTTAAAGAATACTCATCGAGCAAAACTCTCAATCACTTAATATCCCCGAATTATAACTCAACCCAATGAGAGATTTACTCAGACATTTGGATGTTTAATATTCTGGTTAAAATAATTATGATGATAAATTAAGAATAGAAGAAAAAGAATGGGATTAGAAAAGAGTGGTACATTGACACACACACGTGAACGATGATGATAATTAAAAACGGATTTTCGATTGAATGAGGAAGCAAAAGAAGGGAAGGGAATTCAACTGAATTTAAACTATTTTAGGAACATAAATATTAAACTACAGAAGATGGATGAGAATAAGAGATATTGAAGAAGTAACTTGCATTAAAATAGAATTACAAAGAAAGAGAATTACAAGATTACAAAAATGAAGAACACAAAAGTAAGTGAAAACAAAGAGAGGAGGAAAGGTATCTCAAGTGAAAACTTCATTATGGCAGGTCCTCCCAAGCCTTTTTCAAGGCTTTGGTCGTGCCAATATGATATCCTCTCTTCTGAAATGCCAACCCCTCTCAAGGAGAGAAGGAGAGAGTATTTATAGCCCAAGGAGTGGACTGTTTGCATTCCCAATCTGTCCCTCCACTTGCATCGCCAATTTGGCAATTCAGAGAGCCGAATCTTCACATATTTCCTTCTTAAAAGTTGTAGACAATAACTTTGGCCGACTACGCTCAAATTTTGGAGTCATTTGGACGTAAGGATAAAAAGTTATGGTCGGTTGAATAAACAAACTTAAACTGTCCATTTCAATCCAGTCTTTTTGAAGTCCATAATGTGAAAGGGTTTTTGAATATTAATATGCCTTCAAATCCGAATGGTTTCTTCAACAAAGTCTTCCGCCTATATCGTCTCTTTCACAATGCAAAATCTCAGCTCGCTTGGATGCTAACATCAGGAGATATGTAATGCATACTATACTGATTTTAATTCTAGGCCAGAATGGTGGGCTGGACTTCAAAGATTTATTTGGTCCCCTTGTACTTGGATTTGGGCCTTGAAATTTTTATCCAAGATGAAATGTAGTGTTCCCAGAATTATGGTGGAGAGTTAATGTTTTTGGACTTCTGTATTGATCCCAGTAAATCAATCTTCACGGCTGATCTAGTTTGTTCACAGATTCTTTGGTCTTGTTTGTGAGGGCCATATGACCCTTAAAATGGCAGAAGTGGATCATGGTTACTCATAATGAAATGTTGTATATTGAAAGGAGAATCCTAAAAAACAAGAACCACACAATTCGGATCAGTATATTGATATTTATAATTAAAACATTAAACTGACTCAATTTGACTACTTCTAAAAATGCTCAAATATTATACTTAATATTAAAACATTAATATTTCACACAAATTATGCACATTTCATATAAAAAAAGTAAAGGGGGAATATAATAAGTCATGAAAATATTAATAACATCACTTACCCTATATGTTAATCACATGATTATCCATGTATGAGTTTCATGAGATGACCCCCACACATCTTACACATGCATGGATTTTGATCCTCTGGGTAGCACAATGCATAAGTGTAGGATCTACAAAGGGAATGCAGTAACCCACATCAAAATATTGTCCGCTTTGGTTCACTGCCCATGGATTTGTTCTTCAATAGGTATCACTACCCACTATGATGGATCATTTCTATCCCCTTCTAAAAAGTCCGTTTTATGGTAGGGGTGGTTGGGGATTATATATGATTCCCAACACCCCTCTAGTCTCCAGCATGGCACATGGCCCCTGGATCCCGCAACCATGACCTGTAGGGATTCACTTCATTCATTTAGGATTCCAAAAAACTCCACAATTGATTTACCTATAAAAAATAGGCTATCCTAAAATGTAGTTGGGACTAGAAAACACATCCATATAGTTTCTCCAAATGATTTAGAACATTATCTCGTATCGTAGATTTTTTTGAATTCTTTGATTGGACTTTTAGTGGATCCCTAAAAGAGTTAATAATCAAATGTTCTAGATGTTCGATGTCAGGCAGCTAGAAATGGAAATCCTGGACGATTTTGGGGAAATTTATTGTTTTGTACGCAAGTATTGAAATCATGCGTTCAATAATGGTTGTTTTGCATGAAATAATGGAATATTCTGTGCAACAACGAAATATTGCATGAAACATGCTTCAAAAACCTTTTACGCGCCCAATGAGATGTCATCTTCTACTTAGGCCACCGGAGAAACATCCAAGGAAGGCGCACACATGTTTTGAGAGGTACCCACAAGATTAGAATCCGCACACTAGATTCATACACACCCAATGCGACTTCAAAAACCCCATTGTTCACATACGTATTGCAAGGTGTGCGTAAGATCACTTATGTGCCTGGAATCTTATGCGCAACCGCTCCCGGGTTCTCCTATAAATACAAGTGAAGCCCCCACCCCTCTGGGGAGTTCTGGGGAGTTCAGTCGTCACTCTACTGCACATAAGACTGCCTCTTCCACACCAGCATGGAATAATGAAACCCTCCATGTGAGATATATTATGATAAGTCCCATAAGGATCCTCTTTCGTGTGGGCCCACCGTGGTTTGATCTTCGACTGACATATTTTCTGCCTAAGTCATGTGTGCACAAGATTTCAATCCAGCACACAAAACACCCAATATTGTGTGAAAAACATAAATATTTCACGCAACTATCCGAATGTGCCAAATATTGTGCTCACCTATGCCACATAGTCCAATTTTTGCGTATATAACATTCTCCATGTCACTCATCCTGTGCGCAATAGTATCCAGGCCTGCGCCCGCTGGTCCATACCACAGGGGTTATGCCCCCCGCACTCCCGCTCAGGGTCTGTGCTAGGATGCGATTCCGGCCCTCCGTGCCAGTCCCTTCATGGAAGTCACTCACTCCAATGAAAAACGGCGTGTCGTACTATGACCTTTTCGGTACGGGTCATTGGCATTTTTCATTTCACCCTTATGCGCACCCACATTCCACCTATGACATACCATTATTTTAGATACTCCTCCACACTCCATGGAATACATTGAGTTGACATATTCCTCTTGGTTTGTTTCCCATGTCATGAGCATAGATTCCCATCATCAATTCCCCGAGTATCTTGAATCGAACAATTCCTCAAAAAACTCATCCAAACCCCATCACCTGACTCCTGTGCCAGGATCCACTAGAAAGGGCCACCCATACACAAATCCCAACACCAACCATTTCTAGGGGCCCTATGCCTAATAGTCTTCTCTACATGACTCTAAACTGTATTACATTCTATACCGCAGACATAGTATGCCACTTTCTCTAAAGTAGATTTTCCTTGTGCTCCCAGAATAAGATGCTAACAGCCATCTGAACATGACTCTAAACTGTAGTACACCTTATATGAAAAATGTAGGATGCCTATTGCTCCAAAAAAGAGATGCCTTATGCTTCAGACATAAGATTCTAATATTCCTCTCTATATGACTATAAACTATAGTACTCCCTTTGTGAAAAATATAGGATGCCCCTTGCTCCAAACAAGAGATTCCTTATGCGCCAAGTATAAGATGCCAATAGTCCTCACTAAATGGATTTAAACTATAGCATGCCCTATAATTCAATAATAGGTTCCCTATTGTTCCAAATAAGAGATTCCTTACGTGTTAAGAATAAGATACCTCATGCCAAGATTATAGTGGCATAATTTCATGAGCATTGGAACCCTTTCGAGCATTCCATCACTCCACCTCATGTTTTGTGTGTCCTTCATTCAAATATTCTTCCTCTTTCATGTCTGAAGGGACCCCTAACGGCCTGATCCCATGCCACCTCAGCTCACCTATAATCATGGGCCAATGCACTAGAAGACTTCGGACAACACTTTGAGTCAAGTCCTCTGTTTCAAACACAGTAACCAGTCAACCCTCATTTTTTGTCCCCATTTTAGGATAATGTGATATGGATGCTATGTTTCAATCATGGTCATCAGTTAACCTCCATAGTTACGCAACCCTCACCCCATTCTGAATGTTGGTCATGTGATTCACACTTATAATCTCCATTTGTTCATAATAATTCCACCACCATTGGCATTATCCTACTTGATCACTTTCACATAGGTGTTAGACCCAATTATATGCCTCAACCCACAAGTGAGTTTGGATGGCCTCATGACCAGAAATGAGGAATACATTACGGTAAGCTTCGAGGCGTAAGCCCCATACACCATTTCAACTTATTAGTGGCACCCAGGCACGCTAACAACTATTTCTTCATTGCATATCCATGATGAATTGAGCCCATCAATGGATCACTCCACAACACATCTTCACCATGACATTGCTAATGCCTTTCCATCCCCAAGGGATGGAAGATATTAGTTATAAAAGTCTTATGGGTGCGGAGTGAACCCACCTCATCCAAGATACATGACGTTAATCTTACATGAACCATCATCTTCAGCACATGACGTAAAAATATGACCCCACCCCGTGCATCATACGCAGGGTCCCCCATCTTAGACATTCTCTACGCCCGCTCATATCAATGGGAGTAAGATCTTCTCCACATGGAATGAGATCCTCCATCATGGAGTGACATCTATCTGCGGGGTAAAGGAAGAAACCTTGGTGTAATCCCCTAGCCTTTCTTACAGGAGGTAGCACCTTTTCTCCTCCTTTCTTCATCGGTTCCAAAGACTTGAGGGGGGATGGGCACCAGAACCTTTCCTCTTACGTTCCAAATCCCTCCCCCGTTGGACTTTTTCGCAACTCAGGCCTCCATCCTGGAGTAATTCCCAATCTCCATCTCCATCGTCTATTAACTACGCATAAGACCATATTTCCTCTTTGGGATGCGGACCATGCGTAAGCCTGTATTTACATTTTGGGCCACTAACTACATGTCAGACCCACTCCACTTCCCACGGGCACACCTTTGGCAAAGTGATCATTAGGACTTCATTGCTTATTGTTCTCACATTGAGAATTCCTCACATGGGCTTAGAGTAAGCATCAACCATGACATCCTCTATTGTCCACCTTAGGATTTAATCCCCACACCATCTCGATCAACATAGACTTTGATCCTTACCAAGGAAAGGTTTGTAGGAATCCTCCCTGAGGTTCAAGCCCAACACACATTGGTTCCAACCACTTCACATCAGTTCACCCACACCTTCATCAACTATATAGACTTTGATCATTTCCAAGGCATGGTATGTAGGAAGCCTCTCTAATGTTCAATCCCAACACCCATTGGTCCCGACCACTTGATGTCGGTTCACCAAACCATCCTGAATGAAGCGAACATTGATCCTTGCCAATGTAAGGTACTTAGGAAGCCTCTCTGAGGTACAATCCCAACACCCATTGGTATCAACCACTTCACATCGGTTAACCCATACTATCCCGAACTACATGAACTTTGATCCTTGCCCAGGAAAGGTATGTAGGAAGCCTCCCCGAGGTTCATGCCCAACACCCATTCATACCATCCACTTCATGTCGGTTCAGTAAACCATCCTAAACTACAAGGA
Source organism: Viscum album (assembly GCA_963277665.1). Classification (NCBI taxonomy): domain Eukaryota; kingdom Viridiplantae; phylum Streptophyta; class Magnoliopsida; order Santalales; family Viscaceae; genus Viscum; species Viscum album. The sequence goes on along the minus strand of OY728125.1, from coordinate 169,044,824 downwards.
CTCTGATCCTTTCTAAGGAAAAGTACGTTAGAAGCCTCTATGAGGTTCAATCCCAACACAACCATTGGTATCGACCACATCATGTTGGTCCACACCCATTGTTCATAAAGTTAAAACACATGACCCTTTTTGTCTCGCATGACACTAAATTGTCCCCCAATCAGTGGTAAGCCATTGTCAACCCCAATTAGTGGTAAGGATTTGTCAACCGCAATTAGCGATAAGATGTTGTGTACCCCAAAAAACAATATGCCGTTGTGATCCCCAAGCCAAGATAAGCCATTTTGTTTCCCACTCTATGGTAATCCATTGTAGTGCCCCTTCATTGTGACCCACATCTATGGTACGCCCCTCGAGCATCAGACCAACCAATTCGAGCTGCTAATAGTGCATAAGTCCTAGCATGTCATCAGATCGCTATCCTCTACGGACACCCTGATTCCATTCCCCTTCTAGAACTACGTGGACATTGATCCCTGGCCCCTAGGAAAGGTACGTATGATTCCTCCCTAAGTTTCAAGACCATCACCCATGTCTCATCCTGGTCTTTCACTCGAGCCTATTTGTTTCAAGAATGTCATGTCCCAACCTGGAGGTTCAACTTCCTCCGGGTTCCCATCTCACGGGCCACCTCCTTAGGTGTCCCATTACCCAACCGAACAACAAGGAATTTCATTTTCTGACATGGGAATATTTAGGAAGTCTCTTTAAGGCTCAAGCCCAATACTACCATCACTTTCACGACGGTTCCATCTCATTCCTCCACCACATCTGTTTCCGACACTTTTACGCCGGGGCGCGCGCATCCGTCTGTGGGGGACGTGCTGCTGTTGCCCCGCATTCCCGCTTTCCAAAGGCGGGCGGCATCCGCTCTTTATTCAGGGATGTCTTCTCCTTGATTGAAACTGGGATGATGGGATGTCGGTTCTTCCTTCTGTGGATTCCTCCTCAGAACTCGTCACCTAGTCCGGGTCCCCCTCATATATTTAATACATTGTTTGTGAAACTCTTCCTAGTGGCATGTTTCCATGGATTCCGGTTAATTACACTACTTCTGTCAGGACATTCCAAAGGGTCCGGTCAGGGTAGCAACCTTCAATCAGGGGAGTAGTCATGTCGATGCATCAGTAGCGTGTCTATATGCTGGGGAACTGGTGTTTCTGTCTTTTGTACCTTGTCATGGGGATTCTCGAGGGAGTGGGAGCCCGAGGCATCCCACATCGAGTGTGGGGAATCATACGCCCTAGGAATATATCTGAGGTTTTCCTCAGCTTCCTATGTTTGACACAGGGTATGACGCATGTTTAACGTCCAGCGGAGACGGTTACGCCAAGGGCGTGCCATCCGAGGTTTTCCTCAGGCATCCCATGTTTATCATGAGGTAGGTTGCATGTTTAATGTCCAGCGGAGATGGATCGGTCTGATCAAAACACTAGCTGGATTGAATCAAATTGACGAATTTCCCTTGAAGGGATGCCGATATAGGGGTCGAACCGTGGGCGGCTTCTTGAATGTTGTGAAGAGGAGCGGAATGGAATGTTCTCGCCGGGATATGAAGGTCCAGCTGAGAATCAGGGTGAATGATGGATGGGTGGATGAAGTAGAGGGGTACTGATATGGGACTATCACAAGGGTGACAGTGAGATTGGGATTGAGCCTCGAAGAGACCTCCTACGTATCCCCGTGGCAGGGAATCCAAGTCTGTGTAGTTCGGGATGGTGGCGGCGAACCGACGTGAAGGTGGACCTTGGCCCGATGGGTGTCATCAGCGAACCGATGTGAATGTGGACCTTGGTCTGATGGGAGATTTCAGTGAACTGACGTGAATTTGGACCTTGGTCCGATGGGTGATGTCAGGTAACTACTGTGAATGTGGACCTTGGTCCGATGGATGTCGTCAGCGAACCGACGTGAAGGAGGTCGGAATGACCAGGTGATGGGCTTGAACCTTAGGGAGGCTTCCTAAATACCATGCCTTGACATGGATCAAAGACCACATAGATCATAATGGTGTGTCGGCGAGCCGACACGAGTGAGGACCTTGGTCTGGATGGTACGGGGCTTACACACTAGGCCGCCCAGGTGCTGGTGACCTAACGTGAAGAAGGTCGGAGTGACCAACAGGTGGTGGGCTTGATCCTCTGGGAGGCTTCCTACGTACCATGCCTTGACATGGATCAAAGACCACGTAGTTCACGTTGGACGCTGGAAGGCCGACGTGAATGAGGAGGACCAGGGGGGTCCCAATGGTGGGGGGCTTGGACCTCGTCGAGTCTTCCTACATACCATGCCTTAGCAGGGATCAAAGACCACGTAGTTCAGGTCGGTCACAACGACTTGCCACTGGACCGGAATTCAATTTAACGTCGTGTGGGACGAAGATGAACCCTGACGTGAATAAACGATGAGAGTTGGGCTTGAACCTCATGGACGCTTCCTACGTACCATGCCTTGACATGGATCAAAGACCACGTAGTTCAAATGGTCTTCATCGGTGAACCGACGTGAAGGTGAACCCGGGGGTCCACTTGTGGTGGTCTTGAACCTCATGAGGCTTCCTACGTACCATGCCTTGACATGGATCAATGTCCTCGTAGTTTGGGAATGGAGGTGGGTGTCAGTGAACCGACGTAAATGAGGGACCTTGGTCCGATGGGAGATGGGATTGAACCTCATGAGGTTTCCTACATACCATGCCTTGACATGGATCAAAGTCCTCGTAGTTCAGGTTGGTCACAACGGCTTGCCGTCAGACCGAAATAGAGTTTAACGTCATGTTGGACGAAGGTGGAACCTGATGTGAGGAAATGACGGGTGGTGGGATTGAACCAAATGGAGGCTTCCTACATGCCATGCCTTGACAAGGATCAAAGACCTCGTAGTTCAAATGGATGTGCAATTTAACCTCATGACGGATGGCACACAGTTTAACGTCATGCTAGACAAGGGAATATAGTTTAACATCATGTTGGACGTGGGCATATAGTTTAACGTCATGATGGATGAGGGAATATAGTTTAACGTCAGACTGGAGAAGGGAATACAGTTTAACGTCATGGTTGACGAGGGCTTACAGTTTAACGTCATGCTGGATGAGGGCATACAGTTTAACGTCATGCTGGATGAGGGCATACAGTTTAACGTCATGCTGGACGAGGGCATACAGTTTAACGTCATGCTGGATGATGGAATTTCCATGGCCGATGCCTACTCTAAGCCCACGTGAGTCATGATCGATGTGAGAAACAAGAGGCAGCAAGGACCTGATGATCATGTCGCGAAGGGTGAATCCGTGAGCGGTGAAGAGGGGCTTACATGTTAAGAGGCCCATGGTGCTGGGACATACTCTAGGATGGTGGCCCGAAGTGCGACAAAGCACGGCGAGAGAGAGATTTGGGACCAATTATGGAAGGGGACTCGTTCTCTATCACGCCCTCTGCTGGCCTTGGCAGTGGAGAAGTGCAGAGGTGCATGGGTGATACCTTCCACAAGAGAGGCTTGGGGCTTATACCGGGGTTGTTTCCCTTCTCCCATGGACATACGCTACTCCGAGAAGGTGGATATCATCCCTTGTGGAGGGGGTGACCTCATCTCTGTGGAGGAGAGTGGAGTAAAGAATGTCCGAGCTGGGGGGGACCCTGCATGCGAGGCACGGGGTCGGATCACAGTTTAACATCATGTGTTGAGGACAAGGTGCTTGGAAGTTTAACGTCCTGCATCTCGGATGAGGTGGGTTTACTCCACACCCCTAGGACTTACATAACTGGTACCCTCTGTTCCTTGGGGGAGGGAAGGTACTGGATAGGCCATGGTAAAAGGGGGTTGTGGAGCGAACCATCGAGGGTTCCACGTTAGCATGGCTATGCACAGAAGAAATAGCTATTAGCGTGCCTATGTGAAGAAGCATTAGGCGAAGAAACTCTACGGGCGGTGTTGTCCATGTGATTTTGAAATCACATCGTGAAAACCTGGAGGGTCGCATGAGAATACGAATTGCCAAGCAATGGAGTATGCTTTGCGAAGTGGAGTTCCTCGGCCTTATCATGGTGCAGGGGTGTGACTGGGAGGTTCTTCACAAAGTGTAATAGTGTTCACAGAGCACTGCCTCCCAAAGTAGAGGGGCCTCGCGGAGCAAGGTGCTGCGAAGCATAAACGCTCCGTGGCTGCCCGGGTTCCCTTGGGAACCCCTTTCCTCTGCGAATGCCCTTAGGATTCATGAAGGGCATCCATCTAGGAAGAGGGGCTCAAGATGAGATTGGGAGAAGGAATCTCGTGAAGTAGAAGTACCTCGCAGAGCTCATGATTCCTAGGGGCGAAGAGTGCTTTGTGATTCGGGAGTTGAGAAGCCGAAAGGTCGGATCGTCTGTCCCCTGGGCTCAGGGGGAACCCAATATTTATAGGCAAGGGGCGCCGCGAAGTATATCTCACGTGGCGTGAAGGGGTGGCAGTTGCTTCACAGCGGGCTGGAGAAAGTCAGGGCGTTCGCAGTGCGTTACCACCTCCTGTGCTTTGCGGCGGGCTCGCGAACGTCAGGGCGTTCGCGGAGGGTTACCACCTCCTCTGCTTCGCGGTGGGCTCACGAATGTCAGGGCATTCGCAGAGGGTTACCGCATCTTGTGCTTCGCGGCTGTCTTGTGAACGTCAGGGCGTTCACGGAGTGTTACCGCCACCTGTGTTTCGCGGCGGCCGCGATGCTCGGGGGGTGCTTCGCGCCATAGCTTTGTGAGGCAGCGCACATGGCTTCTTTTCCGTCCCTTCCTTGCGTGCAAGATTTTGGCTCCAACAAATACCCCCCTCAGACTTGGAGCCGCAGAGGGACGAAGGGTTAGAGTCTGAGGGAAAATCTCCAAAATTATCGGCGGTTTGCGATGCGACCTCGCGAAGGGGCCCGCCGAGCTGCCGGCGGCCACGCGGTCCGGACGCGCCGCGATGCTCCGAGTTGGTGGGACGTGCTGTGAAGCTCCAAGGACGCTGCCTATAAATAGGGGGGCTGACCTATCTTTTTTCCTTTCAATACTCTTATCTTCTTGCGCTCTCGACTTTGCGAAGCTCCGCGTTCTCCACGTCCGCTCTTCGTGAATCGAGCATCGCCGTGAACCGCGTGTCCCCGACTCCGCGACCGTGCCAAGCGAACTTCTGTTTGCCGGCTGAGGCCAGACTCCACAGATTGGTTTTGCACCCGAACTTCGTGAGGGATCTTTGTGAGAAAACATCACGATCCAGTTCGAACAAAAATCCTTTTTCGAGTGCTGAGACCGAAATGGCCCATCGAGAGGTTGTATTCGGGGTCCTTGCAGACGCTGCCCGGAGGGACGAGATTGCTAATAGTCTGGGTCTAGGGGAGATGGTCCGAAGCCACTCAGACCATAATGAATTGATAGAAATGCTATCAGAGGGTCAAAAGAACTATCTGAAGTGCCAGAAACTGCCCTTGTATGGCTTCAGGTTGAGGGACGACGTCTTCATCTCTAAGGCGAGCAGGGACGAACCAGCTTGCTGGTTCAGGAGCACGCCATGCCAGCGCCAGTGGTTCAGGGCGGCTAATGGGCATGCGCGGGAGGATTTCACACCCGTCACCGCTGACTGTCTCTACAACCACATGGACAATATTGACAGGAAGCCACTACAACTGGAGACGTCCCCTCCTCTGTATCGTACCATGCTGAAGGCTGTGTTGTAGGATCCAAAGAAGGGGTGGTCTGATGAGTGGGACCTACGATAGGGCGACAACTTCACCAATAACTGGGCATGGGCCTACTGGGTAGGTGCCTCATGTGAGGAGTTTGGGGCTGAGCTGAGGAGACTGGGTTTGTATGAGGTGGCATGGGACTCCCAATTCCACATGTACCAACCCAAACAGCTGATGTCGGAGCTGCTGAGCAGATGGCCGTCTAGAACCAATACTTTTCACCTGCACCATGGGGAGGTGGCCATCAGCCTGTTGGATGTCCACCAGATTTCAGGGGTTCCGATCATGGGGTCCATGTATGATGAGTTCCAGCCCTTCATGAGCGCATGGGAGGATACAGAGCAGATGCCATGACTGGCGTTGGCACTGATGGCACTGGTCCCTGGAGAAGACAAGGAAGCAGTGATGGATGTCCACTTTAAGAAGTGGTTCGAGCGGTTCCTGAACTTCTCAGAGAATCGAGAGTTTCCTCCCAGGCCTCGAACTTGTCTGAAGGCAGCTCAACGGGACAAGGAGAACTCGTACTGGCAGGTCCTGGAGGACAGCCAGTGGAAGACTTGGGGTATCATTTTCAGCACCAAACAACAGCCGATAGTCAGGCTGGAGGCGTTCATCATGACCCTTATCTGCAGTTGGATTCTACAGGTGAGGGATACCGGCATGGGGGTGTGGCCCAGATCGTTTATCATGGCGTCGGTGCTGACCATGGGGCAACAGGTCAATATGGGGATTCCAATGCTCGCCAAGCTGTACAGGATGCTGCGGCACGTTAGCGAGGGCAAGAAGCCGCCAAGGATATGTGCCCCTTCCACCTTCTGTATGGGTGGATTGCGGCGCACATCAGAGTGATTTATGAGTATCCAAACCCTATCTCGCCGCAGGGATCAAACTTCCATCCCTCCATTCTGAATTCGGTCGGGAGCTTCCCATTCAAACTAACTGTGTCGATGGTGCTGAACCGGGTGTGGAGGACGGATGAGTTTAACTTCCTCCCATTTCGGTTGCCGACGGGGATACTCACTAATGACGGGCAGGGAATGGAGGAGAACCGAGCTTATCTCATGGCCTTTCGAGGCGGTGTTTTGGTGGCACGAGTGGATCGTGAGCCACTCTATGAACCGTTTACCCCGCATCGCTTTGCGAGGAAGTTCTGGTGCCTCCAGCGACTGACCTCGCCAGTCTACTGGGAGGTGCGTCACGAGGAGCACCCATGTGTGATGAGGCAGACGTGGATCATGTTCACACGGGAAGATGGGAAGATGCGAAACTCATTGCCTCCATCCAACGCCGCTTTTGGATTGGTGAGGGAGTATTCCATTAGCTGAGAGGCTACTTATCCAGGGAAGATGCTGAGGGAGCCAAGTATTCGGGTCGGTGACGGCGGGCCTCCTCTATCCCGAGGTCGGTGTCGAAGGGTAGCAAGGGCCTCTCGCGGTGGCGGGGCCGCCGTGGCGGCGAGGCCCGCACCGTCTGAGGGTGTGGCAGCGGCGGCAGATCCGGTGATTCCTGATGAGAAGGGCCATCCGTAGGGGCGGCCACCGAGGAGATTTCGTAGGATATCAACCCAGGCTCTGGGGAAGCGGTTGCGTCATATAGATATGGCAGAGGATGCGGTCTTCCCGAAGGCCTGGGAAATTTGGTATGTCAACCGGAAATTCCTCAGCCCACCCGAGATATGGGCGCACTTGAATTGACTTGGGATGGAGTTACCGGGCATAGGCCCAATCCGGGATGGTTTCACAGTGCCTCCGGTGGAGGCGGAGCGATACCTAGATGAGCTGGAGGACTACGTCCACTCCAGTGGTGTCCCACTCCCAATGACAGACTAGGTGAGGGTACTGATAGATCGGACGGTCCCCCCACAGCTATCATCCGCCAATCTGAGGGAGCTCTTCCCCCAGCCGAAAGAATGAGAGGACTCCTGTCGAGAGGATGAGGCTAGTGGAGGGAGCCCGTTGGAGAAGGGCGAAGTCGGATACCAAAACTCAGATTCTGATGATTTCGCAGAAGATCTCGAGGTAGCATTACTAACTTCTTTCCTTACGGCCCGTTCTTGGGCCCTCACGGATTTCTCACCGATTTTTGAACCATGCAGGAGGAACTTCTACGCAGGCCTCGCTCTCACCCCTTGGCGGGTGACGATGCAGGACCATCAGAACCCGCGTCTACGGCTGCATCCAGTTCTGCATCTGGTGGGGCCAGAGCACTCGAGGTGGCTTCTCAGGAATCTCTAGACCTTCCAACAGTATAGGGAGGGACATGCCTCTGGGTCCCTTCAACATCGACTCAAGAGCAGCACCAGGAGATCAATCTCAGTATGTTTCCTCTACTGGATTCATTTTTTTCACATTCAGATTGTGCCAACTAATGTTTGTGTGTCTCTCTTTCATACAGTTCTTTGACTGGAATTGGCTGCTACGGCAAGGCTGGTTGGGATTTCTGGAGGCATCCCTCCTAGGGGCATTCCGGTGATGGTGGAGATAGTCCCCCCATATTCCCGAGCAGCTACACACACTATCACCATAGGGTCGACCAGTAGGGTCATGCCTGAGGTTATTGAAGTGGATTCTGATGAAGAGGATCCATTGGCCGACCCAAGTCCTGTCACGTCCGCTCTGGTGCCAGATGTCGTGCCTGATTCAACACTAGATGCAGATCCTGCCAAGGACATCCTGTGGGTGTATCCTACGTACGAGCCTTCCAATCGCGCAGACTAGGACGAAACAGCCTCCGACGAGGAGGACAGCAGCATAGTTCACCGCCGATCGTGGAAGCTAATCACACACTTCATCAAGGACACCCCCCAAATGCTATGGTTGAACTAAATGGTCCTACTTCGCTCGCGGCTTCATGAACTCTACGTTGGGGGAGTGGATTCCCAACGTCCTCATGCGCTCATCCGAGATCTCATGGCCGAGCAGATCCAAGAGTATTATCGCGGGTTCAGCGTGGGCTGGCAGTGGAGGAAGGTGACCAACATCAAGAAGCTCCATGAGGCTGAAACCAAGGTCCAACAGATGAAGACCTGGGCAGATGAGCACTCCGCCTCTCTTAATGCATAATCTGAGCTGATCTCAAAGTTGAAGGTCCAGCTGGCAGAGGCAGAAGAGCATATGAGGCAGGCTTTTGGAAAGATGGCTGCCATTCAGGCTGGTGTAGAAAGGACCAGAGCCAAGGCTGACAAACTGCGCCCCGCCATTGCTGAGGAGGAGCGAGAGTTGAGTCGGTGACAACAAGTCTTGGGCGCCACAAGCTAAAGGGTGTCGGATCTGCAACGTTCTTTTGATGGGGTCAACCCGTCCATGGGGGGAGTCGACCACCAGGTATTGTAACAAATTTTCAATTTTTTCTTGAATACCGTAGCATGCGCGATTTCCACTATTTACATCGGTTCATTACATCCCTATAATGTTGGCGGGACGTCCGGCGATAATTCCCCAAGCTCACGTGGGTCAAGCCTGATGTGGGAAATAGGAGATAGTTGCCTCATCGTCCCTCCCAAAATGGGAGTGGAAAACAAGCTTCGGGCATCTGGGGATTGGATAACCAGTTCGGATTTCCGGATGGTGGGAGAGGCCTTGACGGAGAAGGAGGTCCTTAGAAAAGCCGAATTACTGTTTCTTTAGCGTGCTCTTATGCACGAACGGTGTAATGCCAGGGGCACTGAAATCGGTTCGAACAGATGGAAATGGGATGTGTGGATCACGATACCCAAGATTCGGAACACTACGGGGATAGAGTGACAATAAAGGACAATCATTAACCGTGGTGGAGAAATGATATCCTTACTGCATTTTCCTGAAACAGGGACAAAAAATGAGGGTCGACCATTGACCATGTTCGAAACACGGGACCAGGTCACAAATGTTTCGGTAAATCCTTCGGGACGTTGGCCCCAGACAGTAGGCGGACCTTAGGTTGAGCATCCATACTGTTAGGGGGTCCTTCCAAACATGACCAGTCTTCTGGGACGTTGGCCCAGGACGGTAGGTGAGCCGATGCGGCATGAGACAAGGCCGTTAGGGGGTCCCTTCAGATATGAAAGGGGGCGAGGGTCCGAAAAAGTGTTATGCAAAGCGTGGAATATGGAGCGATGGTTTGTCCAAACAGAATCCAACACTTAGGTAGTTACACCGCCGTGGTGGGAGTACGCCAGATGGGTGCATTGGTTTGGTCATGGATCCTTCCTTCATTGGGACAGGGCCTCTCTAGTGAGGGGTCCGACCAGGGGGCCGGAAATGGGAAGGATGGGATTAATGGTTTCTATTGGCTGGACCCTAGGCAAAATACCAGGGTGTCTCTACGTATCCCATAAAAATGGGAATCAAGCCATACATAGTTCTGGAGGATAACAGATAGGAATATTCCTATGGGCTGGACCCTAGGAAAAATACCAGGGTGTATCTATGTATCCCATGAGGATGGTAATCAATCCATACATAGTTCTGGAAGCGTAGTTTGACATCATGTAGGACAATGAGAAGCCTGGCCGTGTTGGTACACATCCTTCCAAAACTACTATGCCCACGTGAGTCACGCTCGGTGTGGGAAACAAGTAGTAGTGGTGGGACTTTCCCGACACAAAAAATGGAAGGTTAGGGTGAAGGGACACTTGGTGAATACCAAACCCATGATAATAAAACTCCCATGTGGCGCACATAGATGCGTGAGGAGATAGTGCCGAATATGTTGGACTTCCACTTGAACATGAGGTAGTGGAAATGTGTGAATCGTGTCGCTCAGGAGTTGGATCACAATGAAGGCGGCGTGATGATAGAGGATAACTGTTAACCGTGGAGAAAATGCAGCATCCATACTGTGTTAGCCTATAATGGGGATAGAAAAATGAGGGTTGATCGTTGACCATGTTCGAAACACAGGACCATGTCGCAAATGTTGTCAGAGATCCTTAGGGATGTTGGCCCAAAACGATTGGAGGGCCCTTTGGTCCAGCATCCATGGAGAGCCCTTAAGACTAGTATCCATGACTTCTGAGGGTCCTTTTGGATGTGGAAGAGGATGAGGATCCAAATAGCGAGCTCACGAAGCTTGGTCATGGGACAAGGGGAATGTCCTCAGGAAAATCCCGCACTTCGGGCTCTTTGTCAAAACACATCTGAATATGACAACGAGACATATTAAATACAGGGGGGAAGAGTCCTTTCCAACAAGGAGATCTTAGTTTAGGGTCATAGAATTCGGACCATGAATGGGTAAGGGGGGCAGGGGACACATGGAGAGGCGGTTACAAAACCCGACGCAAATGAGGACCTAAGCCCTACTTACCATGTGTTCTCTGGGGAAATGCTTGAGTCGAGGGACCGAACATGAAGGTTAGGCTGGGCCTGCGGGGAAGTGCCCAAACATTCCTACGTATCTCATGAGGATGAGAATCAAGACATACATAGTTCTCAAAGGTGGCACGGTAAGGTACCAGTGCCAGGTGAAAAAGGGAAGTGCGGGCGTGTCCCTCGCACTGAAAGAATCGAAATTTGATAAATCTTGTTTGTACATTAAGGTGAGTGGTTTTTTTTGTGAAGCAACGGTCCTAGAGCATCAAGCCCTGGTGTCGCCACAAGAATCAAGTCGTGGTAGGCATGGACAAATGGCATGGCACGTGACCAATACCCAACGTGATTTCCTCTACAAAGAGGTCATCACAATGTAGTGCCGTTTTTCGTCGTGCAGCCAGGACGATAATGTCACAGTTTAGGGTCGTGTGATAGGACCAAGAAAGCATTTTAACATCATGCAGCGCAAACGTAGAATAGGCGATGCAAGGCAGGGAATGTCTATGGTGTCGTGCAGCATAACCAACGTGAATGAGGAAGTAGTCCCACAACATAACGTACGCCACTCCGTGAGGGAAACCTCAGGCTGAGGGGCCTATATAGAGGAAAGAGGTGAAACAGGGGGGATTCTTTCTCCCCAAATGGTCTGGACCTGAAGACAAGTCATCCGGGCGGTCCTACGTATCCCATGAGGATGGGAATCAAGCTGAACGTAGTTCTAGATGGATCTTAGTTTATGGTCTTAGAGCTCTGACCATGGATGGTGACAACTTCCCGAGTAAGCGCAGACGTCAACCCGATCCCTAAGCCCACGTGAGTTAAACTCGGTGTGGGAAACACAGGGGGGGAATCCTTATCGCAATACTTGGGGAATCCATCAAAGGGGAGTCGGTAGAGAGCCCTGAAGGACAACTTTAACGCGGCTTTATCCCCGTAACGTGCGGATGCGCACTGAGGAGTAGTACCAAGAGCATCGAAAATCTACTTGGACAAGATGGAGTGAAGAAGGATGTGAATCGTGTACCCAGCACTTTGGGCATAATGGGGATTTGGCGTGGCGATGGAGGATAACTGTTGACCGTGGCGGAAAACGGTATCTATATCGCGTTAGCATGAAGTGGGAACAACAAATGAGCATCGACCACTGACCATATTTGCAATGTGGGATTTTATCGATTTGTTGTCTAAAACCCTCGGGGGCATTGGCCCATAACAGTAGGAGAGCTATTGGGCGTAGTATCTAGTCCTTTCTTGGGGGTCCCTCTGGGTGTGAAAGATGACGGATGCCTTGATGAATGGATACGCAAAGCCTGGAAGGTGGGTGCGGACTTGCCCGAGTAAAGTCTGTCATTCCAGGTAATAAACCGGAGTACCCTTAGACACATTGGTGAACCCCTAGAAAGGGTCGACAAAACAACTCGAGAATGAGAGGCGCATGGTGTGGTTATTACAATACCCACACCAATGAAGTCATAATCTTGTACCACGCAATATAATCCCCTCGTGGAGGAAGGGTAATCCAAGGGGCCAAGGTGGGATGATGATTCACGAGAGATGGGGCTGGACCCGAATCCTAGACATTCAGGTGATCCTACGTATCCCATAAGGATGGGAATCAAGCCACACGTAGTTCTCTAGATGCAGTTTAACGTCATGCGGGACGAGGAGGGAAGTAATATACCCCCAAACAGGGGAGGTGTATGGTACAATGAATAAACCGATGTGAATGAGAACGTAGTCCCACACCACACCATACACTCTCATAAGATAGGACCCAGTACGGGGGCTTGAAAAGGCCAAGGGGCCTGATTTTTGGGCATTGGTCAGGAAGGCCTGATCGGCCTACAGTTTAACGTCTAACGGTAAGGACGCGGGAAAGAGATAACTATATCTCATCCGGGGAGGTGTACGACGCGACGAGTAACCCGGCGTGAAAGAGGACGTAATCCTACACGACGCCATATGTCTTGACCCAAGGGGAATATTTTGGCTTTTGGGATGGGCCAACAGACGAAATGTCTGGGCGTTCCTACGTATCCCATTAGGATGGGAATCAATCCATACGTAGTTCTTGAAGCATCATGCAGTTTAATGTTGTGCTGGAAATGGGATGCATCTTATTTGGGGATATGTACGGTACGTCAAGTAATCCGACGTGAATGAGGACGTAGTCCCAAATCACACCGTACAGTCCTATAAGAGAGCCTGAGTTGAAGAAATCCATGGGGCCTGAGGTCGAGCCGCGGTCAGGAAGGCCTGACTGGCTTGCAGTTTAACGTCTTGTAGTGAGGATGAGGGTCGTGGGCCCGAGGAGGCCAAGGGGCCTGAGGCTGAGCCTCGGTCAGGAAGGCCTGACTGGCTTGCAGTTTAATGTCTTGCAGTGAGGATAGGGGGAGATCTTAGTTTAAGGTCATAGAGCTCAGACCATTTTTTAGTTTATCATCATGCAGGATGAAGATGCAGTTTAAGGTCATGCAAGACCCTTTTCCCCTAGGCAATGTATCGTTTGAGGAACTTGGCATTAGTGGGAGGGGTTATGTGCTCACCCTTCGTGGTTTCCAAGGAGTATGCTCGGTTGGGGTAAACCTTGTGGATGATGTAGGGTCCTTCCCATTTGGGCTCGAGCATGGGTGGTTTCTTACTGGGGATCATTGGCGCTCGAATGGCCAAAACCAGATCGTCTTGCAGAAAATAGCGAAGGCGAACCTTCTTGTTGAAGGACCTTGCTATCTTATTCTGATGTCTTTCCAGATTGTCTAGGGAACAAAGCCTATTCTCTTCCAGTGCTTCCAATTCAGCTAGACGGATTTCGGCCACCTCATCTGGCGCTTACTGGTCATAGAATTCAGTGCGTGATGATGGCAGCTGGATATCAATGGGTAGGAATACCTCAGCCCCATACACCAGGGAATATGGGGTCACCTAGGTGGAATTGCGAGTCGTCGTCCGATAAGCCAAGAAGGCTTTGGGGAGCCTGTCTGGACAAATTTTCTTGTTCTGACCAACCATTTTCTGCAAAATGTTAGAGAGGATTTTTTTGAACGCCTCGATTTGCCCGTTTTCCTGTGCATGATAGCGGGAGGTATGATTCAAACGGATATTGTACTTGGAGTAAAATTTTTTCAGCTCAGCTGCTCGGAATTTGGTGCCGTTATCGGTGAGGACAGCGTGAGGGACCCCAAACTGGTGAATGATATTGGAGCTCACAAAGTCGATGATGGAACGGGCCTTGACCACTTTGAGCGGAACTGCCTCTACCCACTTGGAAAAGCAATATGTAGCAGTTAGGATGAACCTACACTAGCGAGCTGTCGCTGGTAGATATAGTCCCACTACATCAAGTCCCCACACAACAAATGGACAAGAGTACCTGGTGGAGTGGAGGGGTTCCGGCGGCTGATGCAGGAAGTTGGCATGAACATGGAACGCGTGGAATCTCTTGGATAACTTGATACAATCATGGATCATAGAAGGCTAGAAGTACCCAAACCTTCGGATCTGATGGGATAGCATTGGCCCAGCTTGATGGGCACCATAGGAACCGGCGTTGACCTCTTGCATAACCTGAGAAATCTCAACTCATTGAATGCAACGGAGGAGAACGCCATCGAAGCTCCGCTTATAGAGGGTATGCTCAAGACTGGAACCACTCTGGAGGGTAAATTGCAGTGCACGGCATCAGATTCACTTGTTCTCGGCCCGGTCGTCTGGGAGGCAACCATTTTGCAGATACTCGACAAAAGGTGCCCTCCAGTCGGGAGTGGCTTTAACCACTGTGTCTGACGAACCTGGGACCCCTGACGTAGAGGGCCCAACGGTGAGATGACTTACCTGCAGGCCATCATTGTCCTCTTGGGTGATGGGGGAAATGACTCTTCGGTGTGCCACATGTATGATCAAATCATCTTTCTCGGGTTACGTGAGTGACGCAGTTAAGCTGGCCAAAGCGTCAGCTCAACCATTTTGTGACCCAGGTACATGGGTGACCTCTGGCTGAGAGTAGAACTGGGCCATTAGGCAGAGGGTGCACTCCAGCAATGGCACAGGCTCCGGATTCCTAACGACATAATCGCCATTGACCTGCTTGATTACCAGCTTGGAATCTCTTTTCACATGTAGGTGGGGCACATCAATCTCAAGGGCCAACTCGAGGCCGGTGATGAGAGCCTGGTACTCTACCTCGTTCTTGGTACAGCCTTCTGACAATAGGAATGAGTATGGTAGGACGACTTGTGCTGGGGTAATGAGGACGATACCCAGGCCCACTCTGTTGAGCTTAGGATCATTGAGCCTCCTACCGGTGGGGCTCCGGAAGGCACCGTCGAAGTGCATTTGCCAACATGGGACGACACAATCGACTGAGAGGATCATCTCATAAGGAAAATCCAGGTCCAAGGGTTGATCCGCAGAGGTTGGATGGGAAGCTAAAAAGTCTTCCAACACCTGTCCCGTAATGTCCTTCTGAGGTACGAACCTGATTTCAAACTTCTAGAGAATCACCGCCCACCGTGCTAGTCGGCCAGTCAACATGGGGCAGTTCAAGATGTACTTCAGTGGTTCTAACCGAGATACCAATTGCACCTCATGGTGCTGCAGGTAATGACGCAACTTCTGTATGGAAAAAAAGAGCGCAAGGAAGCCCTTTTCGATAGGGGAGTATCTGATCTCTGTATCAAGAAGCACGCGACTGAGATAGTAGAGACTGTTCTCCGTACCCTCGTTATTCTTTTGGGCGAGCAGTGCACCGAGGGATCGTTCCAGGGCGGTCACGTAAAGGACCATCGGCTTTCCGGAAATGGGAGGCATCAAAACCAGAGGTTGGATTAGGTATATCTTGATTTCTTTGAAGGCGGTCCGACACTCTTCATCCCATTTGTAGGAGGCTCCGTTCTTCATGAGCCGGGAAAAGGGCTTACACTTGCCAGCCAGATTCGCGATGAATCAGAGTATATAGGCTAAGTGGCCTTGGAGACCTCAAAGTTCCCGAATATTGCTCAGGGGAGGCATTTGGATGATGGCCTTGATCTTCTCTGGGTCGATCTCAATGCCCCGGTAACTAACAACAAATCCAAGAAACTTCCCAGAGGTGACCCCGAAGGAACACTTTAACGGGTTCATCTTCAGGTGGCAGGAATGGAGGATACCGAACACTTTCTCAAGGTCGTTGAGATGGTCCTGGCGCTGGCGCAATTTGACCACTAGGTCATCCACGTATAATTCCACCAGCATCCTGATAATCGGCCTGAATATGCGATGCATGGCCCTCTGATAAGTGGGACCAGAATTTTTCAGGCTGAAGGGCATTGCCTGATAACAAAAGGTACCTTGGGGAGCCCTACAGGCAGTTGAATCCTCGTCCTTGGGGGCCATCCAGATCTGGTTGAACCCAGAATACCCATCCATGAAATAGAGGGCTTGGAACCCGGTCGTAACATCAATTAATAACTCGGACACCGAGAGGGGAAAGTCATCCTTTGGGCAGTGGTGATTGAGGTCGCAGAAGTCGATGTAGACCCTGATCTTCCCATTCTTCTTCCTGATCGGCACAATATTGGTAAGCCACTTGGGGTACTGGACTTCCTTGATGAAGTTGGCCTTGATAAGCTTGTCAACATCGGCCTCAACCATAGCACCGTGAGAAGGGTTCATCTTTCTGGGGGGCTGCATAAACCCGCGATGGATTGATGGGAGGCCCAGGGAGTGAACGACTACCTGGGGATCTAGTCCTGGCATCTCGTTGTAACTCCAGGAAAACACATCATAGTTTTTCTGGACATTGTCTACGTACCTCTGCTGCTCCTCAGGGGACATGGCTACACTGATCAATGTGGGTCTCGGATCTTCCTTGCTACCAAGGTTCACCTGTACCAGTTCATCAACTTTGGTAGAGACGCCTTCCTCAAAGGTGGGGGGAGCATCCTCCAGATCTTCCTCTCCACCCGTGGAGGGGTTTCCCGCAAAGGGGGATTCTTCTCAGCTATCAAACCCTAACGGGTAGCTGGTGCCAGCTTGGGTAGCAGTGGTCATCGTATCAGGAGACGCACTCGCCACTGAGACCGTATCAATGAAGCATGTCGATCCTATCCCGTCTGGCCTTCGGCCTAAGGGGCCACGTTTGATGACATCAAAGTAGTGGTGACACGTCAGCCTGATTTGGTTGATTCCTGCCCAGTAGAAGAGACACGTATGACGTACTTCCGTTGTCATAATCTTGACATTCTGGTATCGCACAGTGGTACGAGGCTCTAGGATCACATGAGCCTGGTTGGTGTAGGAGTACGAGGTGATTTTCCATCGTCGCTTGGACATGGGAACACACCTTCCTTGCGTAACCGAAACAAAAAAACACTGCCCCATGTCCAGGGTCGTGGCCTCCAATCAATGGATCGGGAAAATGTAGGCGTTATCCAGGCCTGCCCATGGATCACTTGTGACCAGGGTGGGTTCATCCTCACTTACTAGAATTTGATTATCCTTGCTCTAGTAATAATCTGCCTCCAGATATCGGGCATCACAAGAGGCGAAAGGAGATGCATCTACTTGGAGAACGTGTACTCGACCATTGAAGGAGAATTTGAGGCATTGGCGATACGACGAAGGGGCCACTGTATGCAGATGGAGCCATGGACAACCCATCAATGTGCTGTAGGCGGTGTCCTGAGAGACAACTATGAACTAGGTGCTTGCAATTAGGCCGCCAAACTGGGACATCTGGCAGATCTTGCCAACCGGAGATTGCTCGGTCCTGTCGTATCCCTGGATTCTGAGGTCGGAGGGCATCAAATCATCTTCAGACAGACCCAGCTTTCGCAGTGTCTGAGTCGAGATTAGGTTGATCCCGGAACCTGTGTCAACGAGGCAGCGGCGGACTTCCACGCCATTGAAGTGGCCCATGATGTACAGTGGGAGAATATGTCCCTGTATGGGATGGTCTTCATCTTCACCAGAGAATGAGATAACTACTTGACATTCGGCATTATCAATTGCCTCAGCGTTGAAGGCTTCCGCAGCTGCTACCTCCATCTCAAACTGAAGGGGGCTCCTTAGGGCCTCGGCAAGTGCTTCACGCATTTCCGACGATCAGAGAAGGGCCTCAAGGATAGAAATCATTGCTGGAATGACAACCAGGTTCTTCAAGACATCATACATTCGTTCCAAGCGTGAGCCTTTGCTTACCGGAGGTCGTTCTGCAGTTGGAGGCATAGCAGGTCCGGCCGGTTGAACCGAAGGTTGGCTAGTGTTGGGTACATCCCAATGCCTACTAGTTGAGGCCTGGAGAGTAGTCACTGGATTAGGATCGGACATCGGAGACTGTCCTATAGCTAGGCAAGACTGACTGTCATACGGACGAGGCAACTCTGCTTGATCTAGTAGCACAAACGGCGGTGGAGGTAGAACTGATGGCATCAGATGAGGTTGCGTGTGCGGAGATCTGCGTTGTGCCTGCTGTCTGGTCTTAGTAGCGTGCACGGCCTAGCTGAAAGTGCCTGATGACATGCCTCGACGACCGGCGTGGTTGTGGTTCCGCTAACGTTGACGTCGGCTGGGGACGTTGGGGAGGCTCTCCTGGCGTTCCCCTTCGTCGGGAGTCATATAGGGCTTTACCAACTCCACAGTGTTAAGTGAAGTATACCCCTGGCTGTCACTCGACGATTCATCCACCACCGAGCGGATTCTGGGAGGAATCCCTATTTCAGGGGGCATAAAGTAGTCAAGAGTGAGGGATGACGATGGCAGTGGTGGAGCGCGTTGCTTCTTCTTGCATCATCGCTGCTTACCCTTTTGGGAAGAGGTCGGCTGTGAAGACAATGCAGAGGTACTGGATACTTCCCCCGAAGGCTCCGACTGATTCAGGCATGCCCGAATGATACCATGGGCATGGGCGATGGTTTTTCGAGCCATCCAGTCATCATATTTCTGGGACCCATGGCTGGGAACCTGCTGCCACTCACCTTCATTGTCTCTACCGATCTCTGACCCTACAAAGACACCCGCTACTTGTGTTGGTGTCGGGACCAACCTGACTATGTTGTTGTCGACCTGGTCATGAATCTAGTCTTTAAACACATAGAATTTCTTGAGGGTGTGCCCGAGAATCTGATTATAAGGACAGTAGTTGGGGTGATCTATGAGATTCGCCTCTTTCTTCCTTCTGCACTCGGGTAGTCGCACAATCCCTTGCTTTAGAGAACTTCAGATGTAGCCAGGGACCTGATTTTCATTGAAAGAATAGGTCTGGTGCCTTCTTTTCCGGATAGGGGGCTCTGGGGGCCTGGCCCTGGTGAGGGGCCGGAGGGGCCTGCTGAGGAGGCAGAACCTGATTGTCTATCCTAGGTGGTGGTGGCGCATTGCGCGGGGGAACCTGTCGATTCTGAGGCGGTCTCTACTAGGCAGGATCCTGCGCTTCAGGTGGAGGACCTCTACGGGTTTGCGGGGACGGTGCCGCTGGTAGTAATTCCAACTGCCTGGGGGCTTCTATTTGGGCCACCGCGATAGGTTTGGCTCTGGCAGCCCTCCTGGCCGGGATCACAGGGGGCAGCAAACGTGCCTGAGTAACCTGTAGCAGAGCCTCCTCGAGGCACTGAGCCTTATCTAAGAAATCCTGGAACCCTCCAGGGTAGTTCTGGGTGATTAGGGAAGGAACCAGCTCCGTTTTAACGTTACCTACAAAAATTGTTAGTAAATTCTCCTAAGTCAGTGGCATGTCGAGGGAGTATGTAAGTCCCTTCCACCGGGAGATGAAGTTCGCGACTCGCTCATCAGGCCTTTTTTTGCACTTGAAGAGGTATGTCATTTTGGTCGTTCGCGTGGTGGAGCAGAATTGGTATAGGAATTTCCAGTGGAGATCCTCCCAACCGGTCATCGATCCGATAGGGAGATGGTTGTACCAGACGAATGCAGGGCCCTCCAATGTTTGTATGAAACATCGTAGCTTGGCGGCCTCTTGCTAGGCTGGAGTCCCCAGCATGGGGCCACACCTGGAAGAAAAGTGGGGAAAGTGCTACGGTGGGTCCCCTATCCCGTTAAAGGGAAAGAAAGTGGGGTTCCCAAAACCCGGGGGTGTAGGCATATCATCCACCCACGCGGGATATGGCTTGCCATCTGGTGGGACCGCCACCTGCCGCGTTTCCAACGCTTCGATCCGGGCGATGAGTGCCACTATAAGATCATCCGGGTGGGGGTCCCTATCTTGATGGGGATCCCTAATCACAAGTGCGTTTCCAGGTTCTTCGACATGGTAGATGGCTTCAGCAGCTCGTGGAGCGACTGGAGGAACGGCCTGCGGGGCGGCTAGGGGAACCCGGGATGGATTCCTCAGATTGCCCCGTCGTTCAGGAGGGTTTGGCGAGACGTATCGTGCCCTCTTGCTGAAAGTTCGGCTTCTGCCCTGTCCGCGGAAGTGGCATGATCAGGGTTGCCTGGAGGCATCTCACCGGGGGGGAATTGTTCCTGCCCCTGCTGCCCCGTAATTGGATTACCATAGTTGGGCCACCGCTCTGCCATGCGCTCGGCAAAGAGTTCACCAACCAGCCTCTTCTACTCAGCAATCTGCTGGCATAACGCAGCCTTCTTGGGATCTTTGTCCGTCTTCTGTACAGAGGCGGACAGGTCGAAGTGCTTGAAAATTCCGGCGTTCTCCTTACCCTTACCGGCATTTTGACTGAGTACTAGCGAATCGGTGGGTACAGGGAGGCCTAGAAGGTTCCTCTACTGACAGGTAACCCTCCCTGATGGGGTCAGCAGTGGCAGTACACCCTCAGGGGGTAAGTCTCCATCAAGAAATTCAAGCTCCTCTTCCTTGTACACTACGTCAGCCATGTGGACTGCGACCCCTCTCAAGGTCATGTCCTCAATGTCGCATAATGAATCAAGCTGTCTTCAGATAGGGAATAAGAGGAGAGCGGCATAATGTCCCCAGCCACAGACATACACATGGGGGGTAGCTTCCTTGATGACTCTGCGGAGTACTTTGAAACTCTGAACACATTTCCATTGAAGGGTGCTCTGACGGCCTGGTGGCTCAGGGTGCTGGTCCATAGGGAGTGCAGCCAAATCGATCAGGTGGCATTGTTCGCCGATTTCTTTAAAGTTCACTCGACTCCTGGGGTACATCACCCGCTCGTAATGAAGGCAGAAGTGTGTTTCCCATAGGGTTCGGCAAAAGCACCCCAATTCCTCTGGGGTAAGGGACTCTGGTGCGCGAATGATCGGTGCTACCATCGGCCAGAACTTCTCTGGGAAGTGATCCGCTGTGAGAATGCTCCAGATGCTCCTGGGATCAGACTTGGGGTCTGGCCTTGTATTTCCCCACTCGTCAACCAGGGGTGGCTGAGGGACGGGTAGTGGTACCGAGGCGGACCGCTGGGACAGTAATCTTTGCGGCGGAGAATACGGCGAACGAGCTGACTGGCCGCCGAATTATGGGCCATCCTCTGAAGAGTGAGGTGACCAGACCACGATATCACGATACAATGGGCTGATAGCCACAGCTTCTGGCATAGGATTTGTGGCCACCTTCGATGGGTTACGCCATTGCTCTACCATCGTTGGTCCCCAAATCAGCTCCTCAAGATCTCTGGTAGAGGTAGAGGGTGCTTCTGGTGATGACAGTGGTGATTGCGTAGTCGGGAGCTGCGACATTTTCACAATTT
The DNA here is from genome assembly GCA_963277665.1 of Viscum album. Lineage (NCBI taxonomy): Eukaryota > Viridiplantae > Streptophyta > Magnoliopsida > Santalales > Viscaceae > Viscum > Viscum album. The sequence continues at coordinate 169,023,192 of OY728125.1, read as the reverse complement.
CTTCCTCCTGGATGCACCTGAGGAGGGAGGTGGGAATCCGGTGGACCTCGCATTCTGGGAGAATGAGGTTGACGTGCCTGATCCCTGTCCTAGTCCTGGACACGGAGGAGCGGGGAGAAGGTTCCATCACTGAGTCACATTCCGCTTCAGAGTCCGAAAAAACGGGCAGGTTTGATCTCCACCCGGGCCTTCCCAGGACTCTTTTTGTGGTGGCGACGACCCGCTCTCCTGCCCCTAGATGGATTTTTGGGAAAAGGTTGATCCTCAACATGTGGTATCGGGGTGGCGCTGACGCCATGGAGGAGTGGGATCCCGCTTGAGATAACCGGGGTGCAAGGGGAACCAGGGAAAATGTCGAAGGGCACATGGGGAAGGCCTCCATGGACAGTACCCATGTGGGCGGAGCGAGGCTGACCTTCACTCCTCGAGTTGCCGGGGCGAGGAGGACCTTCGCCAGTTGCAGAGAGGATGTAGGGAGGACCCCCATGTTGGAGAGGGATCAGATGGGAAGTGCCTTCACATCGACGGTCGGGGGCAGGAGGAGGGACTATGTACCCTGCATGGTGGGCACAGGAGAGGATTCTGCGCCGAGCGTCACTGCCGCGGGGAAGGTCTTTCTTCGAGATGGGGGTAGCATGAGGCATACCTCTGTGACGAACATCAGAGCAGGGGAGGCCCACGCTCTGCGGAAAAGTGCTAAGGGGAGGCCCTCCGTACGGGGTGACATTACCGCGAATTGATTCGGGGCGATCACCACTCAGGCCTGTAACCCCGAGAGCCAACCCGACCTGCCCATGGGGCGGTTGGAGCCTCGGTCCTGGTTAGGTGAAGGAGTTCCCCTGCTCAGTGTATACAGGGACTCCATGCTGCACGTCCGTAGTGGCTCGGGCCATAGTAGCTGTTGACGTCGACGCACCTTGACGATCGTCCTCAGCTCTGGCCCGGTGCTGACGTCGGGTCAGACAGGCTGGCGTAGGTGATGCAGGGGCGTAGCCTACCTGCTCTATTGGCGAAGCCGGTCGGCGGCGCTGATGCATCCGAGTGGGAGCCCTTGCCTGGAGCCCCTGACATGGAACTCTGAGCGGGCCGAGCCGGACATCACCCGCCTCATCAGTGTAAGGTGAGAATTCGTCAAGGAATTCTGGGGACAGGCTCCCGAAACGATTGAATGTTGGGTTGGGGAGCAGGGGCTCCCCGCGCGGCCTTTGAGGGCGGCGTTGATGCTGGGGCCTGGATGCCTCCAGGTCCAGGCGGGCCATATCCCGAGTTGGGATGACACCTTCCTCTTGGTACATGCTTACAAGGTTGTTGATCACCCTTCGCTGGATAATCTCTGACAGAGAGAGGGGACGTGGGCGCCCCATATTCACAGATGTAGAGGCCGTCGTGGCAGCAGTGGAGCCATGTGGGGCATCTGTGCTGGTAATTCCCTTTCCCCTACGTAGGCGAGTGGGCGGTGATATTGTCTCCGTAGCAGCAACCTGGTTCCTGGGAAACGGAGGGATCAACTCATCAGTACTACGAGGAAAATAATTGACAACCAGTGCCCCAACATCATTCCATTCTCCACGCCTGTAAGATGGATCCATGCCAACATGTTGCAGAATGAAATGCCCCACGTTCTACTGCCCCAACTTCCAGTGAGTTTCACGCCAGGCACTCTATTTTCTTGGAGGGACCCGGCGCCGGATATCTGGATCCGGTGACACGTCAATCTACTGGTGTCTCAAAGTCTACTAATCTTCATATTGAGGAGAAGAAATTCACGTTGGTTTCACCATTTTTGTTTCTGATGCTTTTACGTCGGAGTGCGCGCATCCGTCAGTGGGGGACACACTATTGTTTCCCCGCATTTCTGCTTTCCAAAGGCGGGAGGCATCCGCTCCTTATTCAGGGGCGTCTACTCCTTGATCAAAACTGGGATTATGGGATGTCGGTTCCCCCTTCTATGGATTCCTCCTCAAAACTCGTCACCTAGTCCAGGTCTCCCTCATCGATTTAATACGTTGTTCGTGAAACTCTTTCCAGTGCCATGTTTCCATTGATGCCTGTTAATTACACTGCTTCTGTCAGGACATTGCAAAGGGTCTAGTCAGGGCAGCAACCTTCGGTCGGGGGAGTAGTCACGTCGAGGCATCAATAGCGTGACTGTATGCTTGGGAACTGGCATGTCTATCTTTTTTCCCTTGTCATGGGGCTTCTCGAGGGCGTGGGAGCCCAGGGCATCCCACATAGAGCATGGGGAATTATACACCCTAGGCATATATCTGAGGTTTTCCTCAGCTTCCTATGTTTGACACAGGGTATGCCGCAGGTTTAACGTCCACCAGAGATGGTTACGCCAAGGGCGTGCCATCTGAGGTTTTCCTCAGGCATCTCATGTTTATCACGAAGTAGGTTGCAAGTTTAAAGTCCAGCGGAGACAGATCGACCTGATCAAAACACTGTCTGGAGTGAATCAAATTGACGAATATCCCTTGAAGGGATGCCGATATAGGGGCCGACCCGTGGGCAGCTTCCTGAATGTTGTGAAGAGGAGCGGAATGGCATGATCTCGCCAGGATATGACGGTCCGGGTGAGAATCAGGGTGAATGATGGATGGGTGGATGAGGCGGATGGGGACTGAGATGGGACTATCGCAAGGACGACAGTGAGATTGGGCTTGAGCCTCGAAGATACCTCCTACGTATCCCCGTGGCAGGGAATCAAAGTCCGCGTAGTTCGGAATGGTGCATGCAAACCGACGTGAAGGTGGACCTTGACTTGATGTGTGTCATCAGTGAACCGATGTGAATGTGGACCTTGGTCCAATGGGTGTTGTCAGTGAACTGACATGAATGTGGACCTTGGTCCAATGGGTGTTGTCAAGGAACTGACGTGAATGTGGACCTTGGTCCGATGGGTGTCATCAGCGAACCGACGTGAAGGAGGTCAGAACGACCGGGTGATGGGCTTGAACCTTATGGAGGCTTCTTATGTACCATACCTTGACATGGATCAAAGACCACGTAGTTTATAATGGTGTGTCAGCGAGCCGACGCGAGTGAGGACCTTGGCCTAGATGGTACGAGGATTTTACACTAGGCCGCCCAAGTGCTGGTGACCTGACGTGAAGAAGTTCGGAATGACCAACAGGTGGTGGTCTTGAACCTTTGGGAGGCTTCCTACATACCATTCCTTGACATGGATCAAAGACCACGTAGTTCAGGTTGGACGCCCGAAGGCTGACATGAATGAGGAGGACCAGGGGGGTCCCAGTGGTGGTGGGCTTGGACCTCGTGGAGGCTTCCTACATACTATGTCTTAGCACAGATCAAAGACCATGTAGTTCAGGTTGGTCACAACGACTTGCAGCTGGACCGGAATGCAGTTTAACATCGTGTGGGATTAAGATGAACCCTAACGTGAATAAATGATGAGATGTGGGCTTGAACCTCATGGAGGCTTCCTATATACCATGCCTTGACATGGATCAAAGACCCCGTAGTTCAAGTGGGCTTTGTCGGCAAACTGACGTGAAGGTGAACCCGAGGGTCCACTTGTGGTGGGCTTGAACCTCGTGAGGCTTCCTACGTACCATGCCTTGACATGGATCAAAGTCCTCGTAGTTTGGGAATGGCGGTGGGTGTCGGTGAACCGACGTAAATGTGGGACCTTGGTCCGATGGGAGATGGGCATGAACCTCGTGAGGCTTCCTACGTACCATGCCTTGACATGGGTAAAAGTCCTCGTTGTTCGGGTTGGTCACAACGGCATGGCGTCAGACCGGAATACAGTTTAACGTCATGTTGGACAAAGGTGGAACCTGACGTGAAGAAATGATGGGTGTGTAGGTTCCAGGCGCAGCGGAAGTGCATTGGTGGGTTTTCCCAACTTTAATATTAACGTTAAACAAAGTTCAATCTGAGATCCGTCATGATATAAAACGCCGAATCTTCAGAATAGAATGAAGAACGAAAAGAAAACAAGAGTCCCGGAACCCTTGAGGAGGATCATCATATGTTGATTATAATTAATTTAATTAATGCATAAGAATTACCTTGTTGGAATTCTTTCTTCGTTGATGTGTCCGGTCACGATTCGGTGATCTGTCGTTGCGTCATAAATCCAAGTGTAGGATTCCTCTAGCGGTGATCCACACGTGTGTCACGTTTCTCCAGACATCACCGAAGAGATCTCTGGGTGCTACCACGGAAGAACCTTCGCTTGCGATGTCCGCCTTCGACCTCCTTGATCCGGTAGAGGATCTTGCTCTCGTAACTTGAGGGCGTTCTTGGTGGAAATGGAATTCTCTCTTGGCTTGAGAGTATTTCCAAATCCGTTGTGCACAACAATGGCTCTAAAAAAATGTTGGGGTTGCGAGGATATTTATAATCAGGTTTGAGGTTAATAGAGTTATGACAATAAACAAACGCGTTACGCATTTTATTTATTTCATTAACTCTTATTGAAAACCCCCATGTCGAATTATTAATTCCTTGACATGCGCCCATGCTGATTATAATAAATATCATTTGAGAAAACAATATTAAATCCTCAAAATCCCAATTGGAAAAACTACACGGCGTGTAATAATTAATAAATGGTGTGTACTTGTTTTTCATAAAACTACACAGCGTGTATATTTAATATACATGGCGTGTACTTTTATTTTCCATTTTTCTCCACCACATTTATTAGACCTTGAGTAATGACTATTTATTTCTTAAATAAAGGTAACTACATTACTCGCTAATAAATATATTATTTTATCCACAGTATATTCTCTCGAATAACTAGTGTCAAAATAAATGCGATCAGACATCCTTAAATAATTATTAAACCACAGTCGGGAACTATATTTATTTAACTTGTGAAAATAATATTTAACTGAGATACATGGACACACTTAGTGTGTGACCCTCTAGGCCTCTTTCTTAGTGGCATTAGGCTGAGCCTACCTAAAGTCCACGGTTAGCGTCTAGCAACACGCCAAGGCACCCATAGAGAAAGAAGTTAACGCCGCAATGACGTGTCACCTCCTACGAACGCTTACCGTGTAATATAATCCCTTTGTCTCGATATCTCCAATCAAGCGGGTTGCATGCTAGTGCCATCAACCCATGTGCCTGATTATTCTTTCTTTGACTTCCCATAATTGAACTTGCCCATACCTTACCATGGCCATGGATTTATTTAGGCTATATCAATTCCATCAAAGGGCCTGAGATATCTACTTCTGTTATGGAATGGAAGGGACAAATCCTTTCTCACATTATCTATTAATGCGGTATTACTCGTGACGCACCCAACGTATCCTACCTCGTTGCGAACAGTGTGTCATCACAGTTTTCGTCAATAAATCTAAGTGCACGAGTTGTAATACCCATTAATAAAAATCTTAAAGACTAAGGATCAATACACACGTCCTTAGATAGGAACATCCAATGACACTATGAAATGTGGATTGTCTACTGGTGGGTCTCGTTCTCATAATATCCTCCTGGATATTACCAAGGGTGCACACCATGAGAAGGTGCCTCAAAGTTTTATGATTCCTCACCCCTAATGACCTGTATTATTTGTGTCCCTCAAATAAAATCATCCGGCCATAGAACATACATTCAAGAACAGTGTTATGGCACTTTCAGGTTCTCATCATAGCAGGGATCCGCTATGACCATTTAATGCAACAGCTGTCCTTAGGACATTATCACAAGACATGTCACGCAGAAGAACAATCAAGATGTGATAAGGCTTTTATTTAATGAATAAAGTACAAAGTAGTTGGTTCTAGACCACCAACTCCAACAGACTCCCACTTGGACTAGATCCAACTGCTAACAACCTTTAACCCACTAGTTCTCATATGATATTCATACTTCTGCTGAGATAGGCCTTTAGTCATGGGGTCCACCACTTTCTCTTCCGTGGACACTCTGCTCACTGCAACTTCACCCCTTTGATAGAAATACCTCAAGAGGTGATATTTCCTGAGTATGTGCTTTGTCTGTTGATGTGACCTTGGTTCTTTTGCAAGAGCCACCGCTGCAGTATTATCACAATACAATGTAATGGGATCTTTACTGCTAGGCACCACATCAAGCTCCTAGACAATGTTCTGAATCCAAACGACTTCTTTGGCTGCATCAGAAGCCGCTATATACTCGGACTCCACTGTAGAATCAGCGACAACTGGCTACGTTGAACTCTTCCAGCTCACAGCTCCTCCATTGAGACAGAAAACATATCTAGATTGTGACTTCAGATCATTCTGATCTGTTTGAAAACCAGCATCAACATACCCTCTGATGACAAGCTCCTCGTCTCCTCCATACACCAGGAACATATCCTTAGTTCTACTCAGATACTTAAGGATAGTCTTAACAACAGTCCAATGTTGTTCTCCTGGATCTTCTTGATATGATCCTACTATGCTCAGTGCATAGGCAACACCAAGCCTGGTACATAACATGGAATACACGATGGATCCTATAGCCTAAGTGTAGGGGATCTTGCTCATCCAATCTTTCTCATGTTGTGTCTGGGGACACATTTTCTTAGAAAGATGTAAGCCATGTGACACTGGAACCAATCCCCTCTTGGATTTTTCCATACTAAATCTCTTTAGTATCTGGTCATTGTATGTACCCTGACATAGTCCAAGCAGCCTCTTGGATCTATCACGAATGATCATGATCCCTAGAATGTAGGCTATTTCTCCTAAGTCCTTCATGGAGAAACACTTGTTCAACCAGTCCTTAACTGACTGTAAGGTTGGTACGTCATTTCCAATAAGCAATATGTCATCAACATATACCACTAGGATGACGACCGCATTCCCATTAAACCGCTTATAAACACATGGCTCACATTCATTCTTAATGAAACCAAATTCCATTATGGCTTCATCAAATCGAATGTTCCATGCCCTGGTTGCTTGCTTTAATCCATAAATTGATTTCTGCAACTTGTAAACCCATTTGGCTTCACCTGGTGTCACAAACCCTTTTGGTTGTGTCATATAGACATCTTCCTGAAGGTTCCCGTTAAGGAATGCTATTTTGACATCCATCTACCAAATCTTGTAGTCTTGGTAAGCTATTATGGAAATTATGATTCTTATGGATTTAAACCTGGGAACTGGAGAGAAGGTTTCATCATATTCAATTCCTTGACGCTGTCTAAATCCTTTAGCCACTAGCCTTGCTTTATAGTTGCTAACTTGACCTTCCATGTCCATCTTTCTTTTGAATACCCATTTGCATCCAACATGATTTACATCAACTGGCTCATCGACCAGAACCCAAACTTGCTTATGATACATGGACTCCATCTCAGAATTCATAGCTTCTAGCCATCTTGCAGCTTCTGAGCTTTCTACTTCTTCCTTGTAGGAGAGAGGTTCATCATTGTCCAACAATAATGATTCACCATCCTTGGTGACTAGGAAACCAAATCTCTATGGTTCCCTTACCTCTCTTGAGCTCCTATGCAGTACTTGTGTTTCTGGAACCTCTTCCATGGGGACCAGTGGAACTTGTTCCTGTACCAACTCATGTGTATCTTGAGCATCAACTTCGTCGAAGTAAATCTTTCTCCCACTATCCTTCTTGAGGATGTGCTCCCTCTCAAGAAATACGACTTGTCTGGTGACAATCACGTTCTTGTCTTGGGGGTTATATAGGTAATATCCTTTTGTTTCCTTGTGATATCCTATAAAGATACACTTCGTGCCCCGTGGTGCTAGTTTGTTGCTTGAGAAGGCCTTAACAAACGCTTCGCATCCCCATACACGTGTATGCGACAAAGTGGGTTTCCTTCCATTCCATAACTCAGATGGAATTCCATTTGCCGCCTTAGTTGGTACTGGGTTTAATGTGTATGCTGCAGTTTGTAATGCATATCCCCAAAAGGATAATGGAAGATCCGCATGACTCATTTTCAACCTCACCATTCCCAACAAGGTGCGGTTCTTCCTTTCACTAACACCATTCGACTGTGATGTATAAGGAGGAGTGAGCTGAGATATAATCCCAGACTCCCGTAGAAGATCTATGAACTCTTGGTTCAAATATTCTCCAGCTCGATCCGATCGAAGCTTCTTTATCTTCTTACCAAGTTGATTCTCTACTTCATTCTTGAATTCATTAAATTTCTCTAAGGAATCTAACTTATACATCATTAAGTAGACATATCCATATCTACTCAAATCATCAGTAAAAGTAATAAAGTAAGAATATCCACCTCTAGCTTCTACTGGAAATGGTCCACACACATCTGTGTGTACCAATCCTAGAAGCTCTATGGCCCTTTCACCTTGTCCACCAAAAGGCGGCTTGATCATTTTTCCTTGTAAACAAGCATGAAATCTATCAAGTGGTTTTAGTTCAGTAGAGTCTAAATAGCCATCTTGGTAGAGCTTTGTCAAGCGCTTCTCGTTCACATGACCAAAGAAGGTGATGCCATAACTGGGTGATGTATGAGTCATGTGAGTTTGTTTCGTTATCGATTGCCAACACTTGGTTTTCGTAATTTAATACATACAAACCATTATTCAAATGTTCCATACCATAACATACATTGTTCTTATAAAAGAGACAACCCTTATTTCCAAACTTGAAAATAAATCCATCCATATCCAAACAAGATACAAAAATTATGTTCTTGGTAACACTACGCACAAAATAACAGTTTTGTAAAACCAAAATCATGCCAGTTGGCAATGAGAGGTGATAGTTTCCAATAGCCAACGCCGCCAGCCTTGCACCATTGGCAGCTCAAAGATCCACCTCTCCTCTGGCGATCTTTCTAAATCTACGTGGTTCCTGCATTTGAATACAGATGTGAACCCCACAAGCTATATCTAATACCCAATGTGTAGAAATAGAAAGATTGCACTCGATAACGAACACAACTTTAGCGTCCCCATGCTTTTGGGTGCAGTTCCTCTTCCAGTGGCCCTGCTTGCCACATGCAAAACACACTGATTCCCATTCCTTGCCCTGCCTCTGGATCTTCCCCTTCTTGGAGGGACGGTGCTCGGGGGCTTCAGACCGTTTATAAGTCTTTGGCCCCTTTGCCTTGTCCTTCCTTTTCTTGTTCACCATAAGGACCGCGGGTTTGTCACGCCCCATGTCCTTATCTACCTGGTGAATCAAGGTCAGAAGCTCCGATAGAATCTTCTCATTTCCGCTCATGTTATAGTTGACAATGAATCTAGAGAAGGTCTTGGGAAATGATGATAGGATGAGATCTGTACGCAACTCATCTAGTAATTTAATCCCTAAGATGTCCAAGCGTTCAATGTAGCCAATAAGCATTAACACATGAGGCCCAGCTGGCGCAGACTCTCTAAGCATCGTGGTAAACAAATCATTGGAGATCTCATACCTCTCCTGTCTCGCCTTCTCTTGGTAGAGATCTTTAAGGTGAGACATCATGCTATACGCATCCATGTTTTCATGTTGCCTCAAGAGCTCATTAGACATGGCCGATAGCATGAAACACTGGACATATGTGGCATCATCCATGTGTTTCATGTAGAGAGATAATTCCTCATCACTAGCCTCTTTCCCAGGCGCAACTGGAATAGGCTCTTCCAGCACATATAATTTCCTTTTGTGGCGAAGGACGACGCGTAAAAGCCTCTGCCACTCTTGGAAATTGGTGTCGGTGAGAAGGTTTTCTTTTTCGAGTATGGTGCGCAATGATATGTTTGAAGTCATTTTCTTTCCGTTTCTACAATTTAAGATTAGCAAAGGGTTGGTACTTTATTATAAAAATTGAGACAAATAAATAAATTATTACTTATTAGTCTCCCACATTTTTATCGAAATCCAATAGCCCTCACCATTGAATTCAGAATATTCTATTGCGTGAATATTATAGTGGAAAGGATCTATATTTCCCTTCGCATTACCCCAACTAGGGTTGGTCAAGCAACTTGAAGGGTTTTAGGTAGGCATTCCAAATGACAACTGCATTAACTCGCAGTTCCTTGATCCACTGAGTGGACTCCCCAATCCTGAAATCCTTTTCGGATTTCCTCAACCTTTGCCTCTTGGTCACAACAAGTCCTACTGTGGTAGTCAACCGTTGATGCGAACCAAGTCAAGTCAACCCAAAACCTTGAATTAGAATTCCCTGATAATTGAAAGCACCCCAACTAGGGTTGGTCAAGCACTTTGAACTATCGTTCGATTCTAACCAATATTATGGAAGGCTATGCCAACTTATTATTTATTTTGAGGGATTTTATCCTTATACGTAAATTTACATTTTATTATCTTTGATTACATGCTTGTTAATATTAAGTGGGATATACTTAAGTGATTAAACATGTCTATGATAATATTTATGTATAAGCCAATTTTATTTTAGTTCCATCTTGTATGCTCGTTTAATTCATTAATTGTGTGATCATGACAACACACCCACAATAAATAAACCATGCAACTGAAAGAAATAAAATAAATGGTATGATCATGAGCTTTTCTATTGGTTTGTTTATCTAGCGGTTGATAAACTAACCCAAGACCTAGGGGAGAAACACCTTGAACCTTTCGGGTTCGTGTTTACAGCTTTCCTCCTGTCCACCTTTGTATCTCTTTGGATTGGTTTCATCTTGGCTGCTGACCTGAGCCACCTCCACTAGCTTGGGAGCTCCATCAATTACATATGCATTTATCTCACACGCAGGTAAGGGGAAAAAGGGGTTTTTACATAAAATAATCCTTGGGCGTACATGCCCTACATATTAATGAGGAGATGGCTCACAGGCCAACAAATTTAATTTAAATAAATAAATAAAAATAAACCATTCACATACAAAGGTCTCGGTCTAGCTCATGATCATCCATACATGCAACGATATTTATGCATAAATAAAACTAGCATTCAATTCTTTAATCTTTCTTGTTTAAGATAAATCACACTTGAATCAATTAATTATCTTTAATTAATCAATCCTTTTACCTTAACTCCCTTTTCAGAATTTCCTTGAGATTCTCATCCATCATAATTTTAAACAAATAAATTCATTTAAAATTATCCTTGTACACAACTTGTACCTTGGAGGCAACCCGGCGATTTCCCATTTATTACGCAGATGTTAAATTAAACACATATATATAAAACACCTATCACGTGTTGTGCCTTAGCTTTACGCCTGCACCATGGTACACGTCTCAAGGGTTTGTATAATATAATAATAAATTTTAATAAATCTGCGTAATTTGGGTGAGTACACGGCGTGTAGTTCCGACTACACAGCGTGTACATTTTCTTCACCGTCCATCCGAAGTACACGCCCGGGGATAGGGTGTGTTAATGTACTTCGGAAATTCTCGGAGTGCACGGCGTGTACAGTGGGACACATGCCGTGTAGTTTCCGCGTTACACGGTTTCCAGCCGGGCAGGCTATGTACGGAGTACACGACCCAACCCTAACCCGAAGGGACTACACGCCGGGTTCATTGGACCACACAGCATGTATTCCGGAAACCGTGTGCCACCTGTTTCTGGTCAACACACGGTGTCTTAAATTCTTAGAAAGAATCCAATACATGACCTGATTTGGCGGATCAGTCAATGCATTGAACCTAGACTACACGATGTGTACTTCCGAATACACGCCGTGTATTCTGGTGTTATATGGCTAGAAACATTTGGCTCCTCCGGATGAGTTCCTCTATTTTATTTTAATCAAAATTAAAAGAAAAATCCGTTTCTGTGAGGTGAACGAGAAACGAGAGAGGAGGAACAGATCTCGATATTCAGATTTCCAGAACGATTAAACATGAATTGAAATAACTAAATTATTAAATGCGTAAATCACCAACATAAAACTAAATTATTATAACCAACTATATGACCCCTCGGATACCACTTGTAGGTTCCAGGCGCAGCGGAAGCGCGTTGGTGGGTTTTCCCAACTTTCATTTTAACGTTAAACAACGTTCAATCTGAGATCCGTCATGATATAAAACGCCGAATCTTCGGAATAGAACGAAGAACGAAAAATAAAAGAAGAGTCTCGGAACCCTTGAGGAGGATCATCATATGTTGATTATAATTAATTTAATTAATGCATAAGAATTACCTTGTTGGAATTCTTTCTTTGTTGATATGTCTAGTCATGATTCGGTGATCCGTCGTTGCGTCGTAGAATCCATGTGCAGGATTCCTCTAGCGGTGACCACATGTGTGTCACGTATCTCCGGACATCACCGAAGAGATCTCCGGGTTCTAGCGTGGAAGAACCTTCACTTGCGATGTCCGCCTTCGACCGCCTTGATCCGGTGGAGGATCTTGCTCTTGTAACTTGAGGGAGTTCTTGGTGGAAAGGGGATTCTCTCATGGCTTGAGAGTATTTCCAAATCCGTTGTGCACAACAATGGCTATAAAAAAATGATGGGGTTGCGAGGATATTTATAATCAGGTTTGAGGTTAATAGAGTTATGACAATAAATAAACGCGTTACACGTTTTATTTATTTCATTAACTCTTATTGAAAACCCCCATGTCGAATTATTAATTCCTTGACATGCGCCCATGCTGATTACAATAAATATCATTTAATAAAACAATATTAAATCCTCAAAATCCCAATTGGAAAAACTACACGGCGTGTAATAATTAATACACGGCGTGTACTTGTTTTTCATAAAACTACACAGCATGTATATTTAATATACACGGCGTGTACTTTTATTTTCCATTTTTCTCCACCACATTTATTAGACCTTGAGTAATGAATATTTATTTCTTAAATAAATGTAACTACTTTACTCGCTAATAAATATATTATTTTATCCACAGTATATTCTCTCGAATAACTAGTGTCAAAATAAATGTGATCAGACATCCTTAAATAATTATTAAACCACAGTCGGGAATAATATTTATTTAACTTGTTAAATTAATATTTAACTGAGATACATGGACACACTTAGTGTGTGACCCTCTAGGCCTCTTTCTCAGTGGCATTAGGCTGAGCCTGCCTAAAGTCCAAGGTTAGCGTCTAGCAACATGCCAAGGCACCCATAGAGAAAGAAGTTAACACCGCAATGACGAGTCACCTCCTACGAACGCTTACCGTGTTATATAATCCCTTTGTCTCGATATCTCCAATCAAGCGGGTTGCATGCTAGTGCCATCAACCCATGTGCTTGATTATTCCTTCTTTGACTTCTCGGAATTTAACTTGCCCATACCTTACCATGGACATGGATTTATTTAGGCTATATCAATTCCATCAAAGGGCATGAGATATCTACTTTCGTTATGGAACGGAAGGGAAAAATCCTTTCTCGCATTATCTATTAATGCGGTATTACTCGTGACGCACCCAATGTATCCTACCTCGCTGCGAACAGTGTGTCGTCACAGTTTTCTTCAATACATCTAAGTGCGCGAGTTGTAATACCCATTAATAATAATCTTAAAGTCTAAGGATCAATACACACGTCCGTAGATAGGAACATCCAATGACACTATGAAATGTGGATTTCCTACTGGCGGGTCTCGTTCTCATAATATCCTCCTGGATATTACCAAGGGCACACACCATGAGAAGGTGCCTGAATGTTTTATGAGTCCTCACCCCTAATGACCTGTATTATTTGTGTCCCTCAAATAATATCATCTGGCCATAGAACTTACATTCAAGAACAGTGTTATGGCACTTTCGGGTTCTCATCATAGCAGGGATCCGCTAAGACCCTTTAATGCAATAGCTATCCTTAAGACATTATCACATGACATTTCATGCAGAAGAACAATCAAGATGTGATAAGGCTTTTATTTAATGAATAAAGTACAAAGTAGTTGGTTCTAGACCACCAACTCCAACAGGGTGGTGGGCTTGAACCTCGTGGAGGCTTCCTACGTACCATGCCTTGACATGGATCAAAGACCTCGTAGTTCAAATGGATGTGCAATTTAACGTTATGGAGGACGGCACACAGTTTAACGTCATGCTAGACGGGGGCATACAGTGTAACATCATGCTGGACGAGGGGATACAGTTTAACTTCATGCTGGAAGAGGGTATATAGTTTAACATTATGCGGGAAGAGGGCATATAGTTTAATGTCATGGTGGACGAGGGCATACAGTTTAACGTCATGATGGACGAGGGCATACAGTTTAACTTCATGCTAGACGAGGGAATACAATTTACGTCATGCTGGACGAGGGCATTTCCATGGCCGATTTCTACTCTAAGCCCACATGAGTCATGCTCAATGTGAGAAACAAGAGGCAGTAAGGACCTGACGATCACGTGGCGAAGGGTGTGTCCGTGAGAAGTGAAGAGGGGATTACACGTTAGGCGGCCCATGGTGCTGGGACTCACTCCAGAATGGAGGCCCGAAGTGTGACAAACCGCGGCGGGAGAGAGATTTAGGACCAATAATGGAAGGCGCCTCGTTCCCTATCGCGCCCTCCGCTGGCCTTGGCAGTGGAGAAGTGCGGAGGTGCATGGGTGCTACCTTCCACAAGAGAGGCTTGGGGCTTATACCGGGGTGGTTTCCCTTCTCCCATGGACATACTCTACTCCGAGAAGGAGGATATCATCCCTTGTGGAGGGGGTGACATCATCTATTTGGAGACGAGTGGCGTAAAGAATGTCCGAGCTGGGGGGACACTGCATGGGAGGCATGGGGTCGGATCACAGTTTAACATCATGTGTTGAGGACGAGGTGATTGGCAATTTAACGTCTTGCAGCTCAGACGAGGTGGGTTTAATCCACACCCCTAGGATGTACATAACCGGTACCGTCTGTTCCTTGGGGGAGGGAAGGTACTGGCAAGGCCATGGCAAAAGGGGGTCACGGAGCGAACCATCGAGGGGTCCACGTTAGCGTGGCTATTCACATAAGCAATAGTCGTTAGCGTGCCTATGCGAAGAAGCATTGGGCGAAGCAACGCTACGGGCGGTGTTGTCCATGGGATTTTGAAATCACATCATGCAAACCTGGAGGGTCGCACGGGAAGAGGAATTGCCAAGCAAAGGAGTATTCTTCGCGAAGTGGAGTGCCTCGGCCTTGGCATGGGGCAGGGTTGTGACTGAGAGGTTCTTCGTGAAGTGGAATAGTATTCATGGGGCACTACCTCGCGAAGAAGAGGGGTCTCGCGGAGCAAGGTGCTGCGAAGCATAAACGCTCCACGGCTGCCCGAGTTCCCTTGGGAATCCCCTTCCTCCACAAATGCCCTTAGGCTTCGTGAAGGGCATCCCTCTTGGATGAGGGGATAAAGACAAGACTGGGCGAAGGAATCTCGCGACGTAGAAGTACCTCGCAGATCTCATGATTCCCGGGGGTGAAGAGTGCTTTTCGATTCGGTAGATGAGAAGCCGAAAGGTCGGATCGTCTGTCCCCTGGGATCAGGGGGAACCCAGTATTTATAGGGAAAGGGCGCCGTGAAGTAGAGCTCATGCGGTGCGAAGGGGCGGCGGGTGCTTCGCGGCGGGTTGGCGAACGTCAGGGCATTCGCAGAGCGTTACCGCCTCCTGTGCTTCACAGTGGGCTCGCGAACGCCAGGGCGTTCGCGGAAGGTTACCACCTCCTTGCTTCGCGGCGGGCTCGCGAACGTCAGGGCGTTTGCGGAGTGTTACTGCATCCTGTGCTTCGCGGTGGCCGCGATGCTTGGGGGGTGCTTCACACCATATCTTCGTGAGGCAGCGCACAAGGCTTCTTTTCCCTCCCTTCTTTCCGTGCAAGATTTTGGTGCCGACAACATCATTCAACTCTCTATAACCTATCCTGATTCTTACGTATGCCACCATATCACAGTAAAATCATGACAATTCACATCTTCACTGCACTTACCAGCAAACAGAAAACTAACCATGCATTATCCCCAACATCGTTTTTCCCTAAAGGTGTTCCACCCATCGAATCCAGACTAGTCTGTGTTCCGATCAGCCGGATCTATATCCAATAGATGTTAAACTAGCATTTGTGTTAAAAATGGGAAGCTAAGGAAAACCTCATTGACATGCTTAAGGAATATATTTCCCCACATTCGACATGGGATTCCTCGGGATTCCATGCCCTTGAGAAGCCCTATCATAAGGGGAAGAATTCAAGATGTTTCGGTGTTCCAACATCTAGGCATGCCAGTGATGTCCAACGTGACTACTCCCTCGACCGAAGGATGCTTCCCTAACTGGACCCCCTGGAATGTCCCGATAGAAGAAATGTAATTAACCAATGTCCTTGATGATATGGCACTAGGATGATTTTCAGAAACAACGTCTTAATCTATAATGGATACCCGGACTAGGTAACGAGTTCTGAGGAGGAATCCATGGAAGGGGGAACCGATATCCCATCATCCCATTTAGATCAATGAAAAAATGTCCCTGAATATGTGATGGATTCCACCTGCCTTTGGAATGCTGTAATATGGGGAAACAGTCAGCATATCCTCATCCTCTGAAAAGGATGGATGTGCATGCCCTGATGAAAGCATCGGAAACAGAAATGGTGAACAAAACATTAATTTCTTATCCTCAATGTGGAGACTAATACAGTTAGAGACTTTAGTGGATTAGCATGTCACCGGATCCAGTTATATGATGCAAGGTCCCACCCAGAAAATAGCGGTCCTGGCGTGAAACTCACCAGATGTCGAGGTAGTTAAAACGTTGGACATCTCGATCTGCGATGTTGTCAGCGTGGATCCTTCATACTTGCCATAGAAGACAGAATGACACTGGAACAATGGATGTCGATTTCCTTTTTTCAGCACTAATTGTTTAATCTCCCTACCTTATAGGACCCAAGCTGCAGTAATAGGAAACCGATCACTTCCCTTCCATTGACGCAGGGGAAGGGGTGATGTCCAAGCGGTAGTCCCGCGTGGTTCCACCACTTCTCTGATTTCCCCCAAAACCACAGCTGATGGGTGCCCACACCCTGTATCCCCTTCTGAATTCGTTCAATGAAGAGTGATAAGCGACCTCATCCACCAATACAATTAGGAGGGGATTATCTAGAATCGGGATATGGCATGTCATGATTTAGAGGCATTTGCACCTTGTCTCTATTACCACCCCCAAGGTCCACGCAAAGAACCACTGCTCCTCACTCTGACATACAACCTTTTTGAGAGACTCTTCCCGAAACGTTTCGATGACTCCCTACCCTACGTTGATGATGTTAGAGATGTCTGGGCCAGCACAACCATGATCCTATTTTAGGGGCTCCAAAGGAGGTCTCCCACTAGGCTTCATAAATGCCATTACCTGGTCCAATAGGCTGAAGAGCATGTAAGCTATGTGCCTGCACCACAGGCCTCAGTCCGGTTAACCTGATGCTAGCGTCTCGCACAAGCCAGGGAGGATGCCCACCAAGGGGCGTCAACTTCAAAAACTACTATGCCTCTGGCCACCACTGATGTATATCATCATCCCATATGTATGATGAGTAGGGAAACATATATACCTGGCTCGGATTGAGGCCCCAACTACCCCATGAGCCGGTTGGGTCGACTCTCCTGGTCACTGATTCAAGTAGTGGTTGTCGCCGACTGACCCGTGACAACGACTCCCAGTATAGAGGTCCACCCCATACCAACAGTATGGAGAATGAGGGTCCTCCGTACTTCCAAGATCGGCGTGGAGGTCTGCCCCATGCTACCTTCAATTTGAATGAGGGTCCTCCCCACGACTGTGACACTCAGTAAAAAAGCCTCTTCCATTCCCCTAACATCAAGCATGGGGTCATTTATCCTGCCTCATGTCGTTGACACAGAAATGTTACACATCCGGTCAATCATCAGCATGAGGGCCTCCCCCATGTCCTCACAGTGGCCGGTGAAGGTTGTAATTGCCTCAGCAATCAGAGGTGTCATGGTCACCCTCGCTTCATTGACACCAAGCATAGAGGTCATACTCTTGCCTGGAATAACCAGTAAGAGGACCTTCCTTGCGGTGATGCTGCCAGGGGAAACAATCATGGAGGTCATAACCATGCTCCTATCATCTCCAGTGGGGATCCTACCCGCTCCTTCAATTTCCATGGTGATTCTATCCACACATCAGTCAGTGGAAACAGAGGTCCACCTGTGCTCCCTTTGATAAATTTCCAGGTTCTCCTCACACCCCAGCTCACTCAAGAGGAAGTCCTCTCTACACCAAAACTAGTACTGCTGAAGGTCCTACACATGCTAGAAGTCTACCCTATCCTGAAAACCATCTTGGGGTTGGAGGGAGGGTCGTCACAGTTATAAAAAGAATACCGAGAAGATTCAGACCGAGATTTAACCAGTATGCTTCTCAGATTCTGAAGAAAAATACAACTCAGTGATGGAACCCTCGCCTAGATCCCCCATGTCAAGGGTCAGTGCAAGAAATAGGTGCATCATCCTCATAAATATAGAATGTGAGGTCCATCAGATTCCCTTTTCCTTCAGTAGGTACATCCAAGAGGATGAAAATTTGGAAACTACATAGGTTCCAGTTGTGCAATCACTTCCATTATCCTCATAAGCACTGTCTACCTCGACCAGAGATCACAAAGAGCTATTTTGGGGACCAATGGAAGATGAGAAGTAGCTTGGTCCTTCTCCAGAAGCCGTAGTCCCTACACCAAAAACTTTGGTTGCAAACCTGTTTTACCTCAATGTGGTTTCTATATCACTACGCTCTTTTCAGGATATCCTGAGATGCGTCGGGTTGTCATCTCGCTCGCCGTATTCTCCTCCAGCCATCCTTCCATCATAGCGGTCTAATTCAGAACCGCTACCAGTACCCCAGCATCCTTCGGTTTTCGAGTAGGTAAATGAAGGGAAAGACCCCGAATCTAGACGAAGGTGTTTGTGGTATATTCTCACAGTGGACCATTTCCTAGAGAACTTTTTCCAGTTGTAGCAATGGATTTCAGTGCGGTAGAAGAACTGACTAAGGAGGAGGTGGGATGATTTTGTTAGACCCTCTAGGTGACTCATTTCCATCTTCATCACTGATGAGTGGCCTACCCCAAGAGACAGGATGAAATTGATGACATCATCCAACAATTTCATTTGGTTGATTTTCCTTCACTCCTCATGGACCAGCACCCTAAGTCACCAGGCCGCCATAGGTCCCTCCAACAATAATACATCCAGATCATTAAATTGCTCCATAGTATAATTTATGAGGTTACTGGGTATTCCTATTCCTACCGAGGGTGTTTCACACCCCTTGGATCCGTTGGGAAGTAATACTCATCAATAGAGGAATCTACTAGGTCTTCCTGTGCCCACCAATGCATTAGTCCCCAGCCAAAATCCCAAAAAGGGTAACAAACACCTCGGAGACTTCAATCCCTATAAATCGTCTAGATCAATGATGATGGTTGAAGACGATCCTGAAAAATCCATATTGCATTAGGAACATACAAAACAAAAGAAGATGGTTGACAACCTCCTTGTTGAATGTGATGCAGGGCGACGACCAGACTATATTGATCCTCGGCTGGGGCAGTAGGGGCAAGAACAACTTCCCCCAGCAAATTGCCTCCAGGTGACCCTGACCATTCTGCCCACGTAGATAGGGCTAAGGCTAACACTTATGGAAAAATGGTTCGGTATGTGTTATGAAATCCACCAGAGCAATGAGAAAATATCTGTAATCAAGCGTAGATTCCACCATCTCCTCCGCAGGTCATCCCACCAGCTAATCCACGAGCCTTCGGGCTTGCTATCATGTTAAAGAACCTGCCAATGAACTTGTGGTCAGGTTTTCCCATCAAGACAGGTACCCCAACCCAAATGATCCAATGGCGGCACTCATTTCCAACCTCGTGACATTAGCGACTCTACAGGAGGGAATACTACATGATGGCAAGCCTTAATGGGCATGGGTGGATGATATTCTAGCACCCCCATGTTGAATTATTTTTACCTTGTATACCTTCAACAAGACAGGGGACCCATTGCAGCACCTAGACCACTTTATCTCAAGGCGTGGGCCCATGTTGGGAACTCCAGTGCAACATGAGGCTTCCAAACACCGATGCTTCGAACAAACACTGGAGGGGCCGGCGTTCGTTAGGTACAAATAGATCCCCATCGGATCAGTAGCCTAATTGGAAGACCTCTGTAGGAAATTTCTCTACCATTTCAGTTCCACCACTTGAAATAAGAGTATCGCAGACCTCTTAAAGTGAAAGCAGAGAATAGATGAGAACGTTGCAGTCTTTGTCGCCCAGTGGAAAGGGCTCACAAACTCCCTTGACATGGCACTAACTCAGGAGAAACTACTGATGATGGGCACAGGGAAAGTGAAGATATGACTAGTACCCTTCTGATCACCCATAACTACCCCGAGGGATTCCGAAAATTCTTTGATAAGGCCCAGTGCCTAGAGGAAGCCTTACAGTAGGCCAATCAGGCATGTTCGTTGCCTCCTGCAATCCCTGCGAGAAGGGCCGCCAGGGCCGAGCCCACCGCAGTGGATCAAATAGAGGACCCCAGGCTACTAGAGTATTTTCTAGTGGAGCCACCTCCACAGACTTGTAGGGGCCCTCCACCTCAGGCACAGTCTCAAGCCCAGCTGTGCCCACCTCAGAATTGGCAGGTGCCCCCACACAATGCACCGCCACCACCCTGGAGAGATAACTGGGTTCCACCTCCTCAACAGGCTCCTCTAGCCCCTCATCATGGGGATGATTGCTGGGCCCCTTACTGAGGAACCAGACCTACTCATTCAATGAGGATCAATTCCCTAGTTATTTATCAAGTGAGTTGGAGCAGGGTATTGTTTGTTTTTCTAAATTCAGGTTCCCAAAAGAAGAAAACCTCACCGATCACCCTAATTACTATCCCTATCACCAGATCCTGGGGCACACCCTCAAACAGTGATATGTATTTAAAGACCGAATTCATGACCAGGTGGATAAAAACATAGTTTGGTTAGGCCCAACTCATGCATATGTAGAATTTCATTGTGATGTCAGACAACAGTAGTGATAGGGAAGATGAGTGGAAGCAGGTTTCTCATAGTGATTCATAGATATATGATGATTGGCAGGCTCTTAAGATAGCCTCCCATGCCAATGGTATTATCCATGCAAGACTAAATCGATCCAAACCTTCAAAATATGCCACACCATCTACCGATAGTACTTCTATGTCAACGGATCAACCATCCTCTTCCTAGAAGAGAAAGCAACAACAGCACAAGGGAAACAAAGTCCTTCACCGATGCCATCATCATATCATACTCTAAGTGACTTCATGCCCCCAAATATATTGATTCCTCTCAGAATCTTTCTAGTATTGGATGAATCTTCTAGTGACTTTCAATTGTACACCTCAGTTAATACCATAGAGCTGGTAAACCTCTATATGAGTCCTGACGATGAGGAGAGCTAGGCGGATCCTCCAAATGTCCCCAGTCGTCTCCAGCATTGGAAAAGCCGTGGCTATATGGGCTGTTGTAGTTCCTCGGTTTGTACTTCCAGCAAGACTGTTCATGCTACCAAAACCAGGAAGCAGGCCCAACATAGAGCTCAGCATGCGAAACCTTCTCATCTAGTGTCATAAGGTCCGCCTACGCCACCTTTTGTGTTGTTGGATCTAGCAGAGCCACCTCGACCGCGCCATGACCTTCCACACTTTTCTACAGACTGGTCTTAGTAATCGGTCCCTTATCTATTAGTCACTCCACATGCATCGACTAGTGAACAGATGGATATGCCCAGCACAAGTAAGCCATCGGTCTAGCCGGCAGGGCCCACCATACCTCTTGACATAGAGTGACCTCATATAAGTAGAAATTCATGATTGATACAAAGGTATGATGTCCAAAAGCATCTTTATAGAATTATAGTAATGATATCCATACATGAGTATCTTCAACCATCAGCAGATATGCACAAATCCCTTTCCAATGGTTTGAGAAGCCCCCTCCAGTTTGAGATGAAGGTAACTGTTGCAGAATCCTTCCATGCTGAGGTGGTCGAGCATGTTGAATTCCAAGCCATCATAACTTTTTTTTGGAGAAGATGAAGGCTCTCCCATAGAGGGGAACATCTTCCCATCATACATAACCAACCAGTTTAACGGTATAGAAGTTATTCGCTGTCTTGTCGACATGGAATTTGAGATAAACCAAATCCCAAATTAGAGAATGAGAAAACTGGGGTTGTTCGAGGATGATCTGCATCCCTATGACCTGAGAATCTAGGGTTATGGAAGGATGAAATAGACACCGATAGACAATATCTACTTGAAGACCTAGTTCAGTGTCCCGGTTTCTAGCACAAAGTTCATGGTTGTTTCGCATGACACTACCTACAATGCAATGATGGGTAGGTTGTGGCTCCACCTACACACATCATTTCCTTCTTCATATCATCAGTGAATCAAGTACTCCCTTAATGGTCAAGTGGGCATACTTCAAGGTGACGTGTCCCCCATGGCCTCTTTTGTATCCTTATTTCTAGATGTTGACTATTACAAGGGAAAGGAGAAGTAGATTTAAGGTAATCAGGTTGAGCATGCTATGACTGCAACCGACTCGTTGATAGATCTAGATGATGCCTATATCTTTCCAATACACCGATTTGATGCTACAACCCCAGACATGGGACAATGTTTTGTTGATTCTGAAATGAGGAGGAACACATTCCTATGTCTACGTGATGCCCAAAGATCACCTCAAACTCCTACATGAATCAGGATCAGGTGATCCCGGAGCCTCATACTCCCATACGGTATCGAGATGTCCGCCCCATGGAGAAAACAATGCGTCATACTTGCTTGATCTTCCAGGCTGGGACATATCGACTCAGGAAAACACACCAATATTACTTTTATATCATCAAGCGTGGCCCCTTGGTCCAAAGTTCATATGGGATTGAATCAACATCCTTCATCTCTTTGGTTTCAGCTGCACAAGTGTCCCTCAAGGCAGTGTCCACTACTACTCAGGCTGGTACCCGCATCCCATTGGGATCTGTTGGCTCAGAGGAAACTCACCCCACTGAGGATCCCTCCTCTATAAGTGGAGGTTATGATTTAGTGGATGCTCGCCACCTTTTAAGAGGGCGTCTCCACCACGGTCGATGAATTGGTACAGGTGAGCCTCATTAACGAGGAAGACCTGAAACCCACAGTGATAAGTGCTACTATGCCCCTTGAGGAGCAACAAAAGTACATGGAAATCCCCAAAAAACATCATGATATATTCTACTAGATCTATGATGAGATGCTAGGACTAGATCCTCAAGTATCCGTCCACCACCTCAGTCTCCCGGAAAATCATCGCGGGTTCAAGTAGCCTTCCAGAAAGATGATCCTTTTCACGGTGCCATGGTTACGACATAAGTTGATAAGCTCATCAAAGCCAATTTTTTAATGTGGTCCGATAAACCAAATGGCTAGCTAACACTGTTATAGTCAAGAAGAAGAATGAGCAGATCAGAATCTATATCGACTTCCAGGATCTTAGCCATTAGTGTCGGAAGGATGATTTTCCTCTTCCTATGACAGACTTTTGGATTGTTTCCACTACATGGTTCCAAGACCTATCTTTCATGGAAGGTTACTCTGGGTATAAACATATCTGAATGGATCATGGGGATGATGATTCTATAGCTTTTAGGGCACCACAAGACACTTTCTATTACCAAGTCATGCCCTTCGGTTTAAAGAATGTAGGTGCCACCTATCAGCAGGCTGTGCATTGCATATTTAAGCCGGTCCTCGGAATGTTGGTGGAATGTTAAGTGGATGATCTGGTGGTCAAATCACACCAGCGTCAAGACTATCTCAAGGACCTAGAGAAAGTGTTCGACTTCCTTTATTCCCACCACTTAAAGGTGAATTCGTTGAAGTGCGCCTTCAGGTTCACTTCTGGAATGTTTCATGGCTTCGTTGTTAGATACAGGGAAATCCAGATCAACCCATAAGATATCAAGGCCATTTTTCAGATGTCTCCCACAAACAACCTTCAAGAGATTAGAGGTTTTTCAAGTCCACTTGGCCTATATACACTGATTCATTATGAAGTTTTCCGGTATGTGTATGCCCTTCTCCCTGCCCATGAATAAGGGAACTATCTATGAGTGGGATAATGAATGTCATACTTCCATTAAGGAAAAAAATTTTTTCCTTATTCAACCTGCAGTCTTAATTCCACCTATCTTTGGAAAGCTTCTGGAACTTTACGTGACCTCTCTTGAATGGTCTCTTGGTGCCCTTATAGCCCATAATAACAACGACGGGACAAATAATGGTCTCTAATATCTCAGTCGCATTATCATTGATGTGGAGACCAGATACTCCCCTATAAATAAGAGATGCCTTGCACTGGTATTTGTGGTATAGAAATTCTGGAATTACATCCACGATCATGTGGTACAGCTGGTTTCCTGGGTAGATCCTCTAAATTACATCCTGAACCACCCCATGTTGACAGGCCATCTAGCTCAGTAGGTAGTGATTCTTTAGCAGTTCTACTTCATGTTCATTCCTCAAAACTCTATTAAGGGGCAAGAATTGGTATACTTCCTTTCCGCCCATCTAGCTCAAGTAGACCAGTCTCTAGACCTTGATTTTCTCAATGAGGTGATTTTGTCGGTAGACCAAACCATTCCATGCTGGAAAATTAACTTCGTTGGTGCTTCTCGGATCCCCACCGACAGAATGCTCAATGAACTGAAGCTCAATAGAGTAGGTCTAGGTATCATATTCATTACCCCAGTACAATCCATTATGACATATTCCTTCTTGTTGTCAGAAGGTTGTACCAAAAATGGGGTAGAGTATCAGTCTCTCATTACTGGCCTTGAGATGGCCCTCGAGATTGACATTACACATTTTAATGTGAAAGGGGACTCCGAACTAGTCATCAAGCAGATCAACGGTGACTATGTCGTCAAAAAGACAAAGCTCGTACCATTTTTAGAACACACTCTCTAGCAAATGGCCCAGTTCTCATCTCAGCTAGATGTTACTCATGTCCCTCAATCCCAGAACGGTCAAGATGATGCATTGGTCATTCCTACTATATCACTTACAGAGCCTGATCATTATGATCTGATTATCCACATGGAACACCAGAGATTCATTTCTCCCATCACTCCAGATGACGATGACAGCCTGCAAGTATGCGACCTTACCGCCGACGCCTCCATTTCAGGACCTCAATGTCCCCCAGATGTAGTGAATGAGGTGACTTATGATTGGATATCCTCCATTTTCGAGTATCTCCGAAAAGGTAATCTCCCGGTGGATCGGGCCGAGCGCGATCGAATCCGACACCACGCATTACAGTTTACCCTCCAGGACGGTCCTGGTCGTGAGCAGATCCTCTACAAGTGTGGGTTTGATGGGGTTCTCCTCTGTTTCATTCAAGGAGTTGAGATTTCCCATGTCATGTATGAGGGTCATTCCAGTTCCTACAGGTCTCATTAGACTGGGCAAAAACTATGTCACCAGATCTGAAGACTGGGGTATTTTTGGCCCTCTATGATTCTTGACTGCATCAAGTTCTCCAAGAGGTTCCATGCATGCCAACATAATGTATCGGCTGCCAGAGCCTCTCCACACTACAATGTACTCTTTTACATTTTCAGTATGGGTACTTGATGTCATGGGACCATATCCACCGGCTACCACTATTCAGTGAAGGTTCATCCTGACCGCTACAGATTTCTTCTCCAAGTGGGTACAGGAAGTCCCTCTCAAAGAGGTCAGGGAAAGTTCCATCATTGAATTTATGAGCTCCAACATCATATATTGATTTTGAGTCCCTCCTTCTATCCTCACTGAAAACAGAACAAACTTCTGGGGAGCTGAGCTGAAGAAATTTTATGATATGTAAAACATCTGTTCTAACCATACCTCCCATTATCATGTGCAAGAAAATGGAAAGATCAAGGTGTTCAAAAAAACCATCTCTAATAGTTTGCAGAAAATGATTGTTCATGACAAGAAGAGTTGACCGAATAATCTTCTCAATGATCTCTGGGCTTATCAGATGATGACTTGTAATTCCACACAGGTGACCCCGTATTCCTCGGTGTACGGAAAAAAGGTCATCCAGCCCATTGAGATTCAGTTACCCACATTTCGCACAATTTTATATGATTAGAAAATGCTAGATAAAGTATCTGAAATCCATCTGGCTAAGTTGGAAGTGCTCGATGTGAAAAGGATTCATGCCCCGCACAATATGGAAAGGCATCAGAACAAGATAGCTAGATCTTTCAAAAAGAATGTTCGCCATAACTCCTTCTTGAAAGGAAACTTGGTGTTGGCCATGAGACCACCTATGATACCTATCAAGAAACCACTCAAGTTGGTTCCCAAATGGAAAGGACCTTACATTAATTACAAGGTTTAATCCAATGGAACATACTCCCTAGTTACCATGGATGGTGAGCATATAACTCATCCCACCAAGGCTAGTTTCCTCAATCAATACATTGCCTGAATAAGAAGGGTCCTACATGACCTTAAATGGTCCAGTCCTACATGACCATAAATTGTAAAATATTCATCATATCATAAAACTGTATGTTATCCTGTATGACATTAAACGGTATACTATCCCGCATGACATTAAAATGTATGTTGTCCCACATGACGTTAAACTGTATATTATCCCACATGAAATTAAAATGTATGTCATACTGCATGACAATAAACTGTATATTGTCCTACATGATGATAAACTATATTTCATCCCGCATGACATTAAACTATATGTCATCCTGCAAAACGTTAATTTTTATGTCATCCTGCAAGACGTTAAACCACAAGAAATACGTATGGCTTGATTCCCATTCTCATGGATACATATGAACACTCGATCACTTTTTCATGAGTCCATCCCCCAATGTCCTCTTTGACTATCACCCATGGGAATAGTTCTCTTGGAGGATCCATCATGGTGTCTTGTAGGCTTCTTTGGCCCCACTCATGTCAGGATTATGATGATTTCACCATGTTCCCTCTATCATTCTTCTCTCTTCCCACATCCTCATTGCAAAACGCTTAACTACATGACCTTTGGAACTACATATGGCTTGACTCCCATCCTTATGGGATATATAAGAATGCCAATAAATTTAGTCCGTAGGACCATACCCAAGCTTCAGGACCTCCCAATGGGTCGAAACACATGGTGTGGTGCAAGCTTTTTTGCTCATTCACGTTGAGTTCATCATGACTGTACCATGTATCCCACATGAAGATCTCTAACTCTTCTTCTGTCCAACTTGACCTTAAATTTCACAAGCATATTTAGGCCTCACAAACTCCTTGTACATGGGACTCCATTATCCTTCCCATCTGAAGGGACCCCCAAATGGCCGAGATGCTCAGCCCAAGGGCTCTCCTACCATTACGGTCCCATGTCCTCGAGGGTTTCGAACAATAAATTGATACAAGTCCCACTTTGTGAATATGGTCAGTTGTTGAAGATCATTTTTGTTACAATTTTAGGTCACATGATATGGATGATGTGTTTAAATTATGGTCAATAGCCATCCTTTATCGTTTTCACCACTTGCATATGTCCCAAATATTTTGTGTAGTGGTTCATTTTCCCCGCTATCTCTTCAAGATCCACTCTGCCTCAGGAAGGAGTGTGATTCCAGCAGTCGAACCCTTATATGATGGGGAGATGCTAGAATTACTCCTTGTTTCCCACACCGAGTATTTCTCACGTGGGCTTAGGAGTTGAGGTAAAGCAATACTCGCATGAGAGGTCATATGGCAACAGTTGGCCAAGATTACCAACCTCAGGTTCCTTGACCCTTTAGAACCTTTGGCCCAAATTATCATTTAGGATTATGTGGTGTGGTATGGACTCACATCCTCATTTGTGTAGTGCTATTTTTCCATGCCAAACATATCCCCTTGGGACATACCTCCTACATTTATCATCATTTCTGTGAGTACATTCCCCATATTGCTTCGTGAGCCCCATTATTTGGGTTCCCATCATCTTCCATATCAAAAAGAACCCCCGAATGGAATGGATGCTCGACTCAAGGGCTCTCATAACATTATGGGCCAATGTCCCTGAGGGTTTTGAATAGCAAATTGATACAAGTGCCATGTAGCGAAGTCAATAGTCAATGCCCAATTTTCTGCCCAAATCTCGGTCACACAAATATGAATATTGTGTAACGAACATGGTCAATAGTTATCCTATATCATTGTTTCCATTTCTTGGTCTTCCATAGGAATAATGACTCTCACTCTTCACTCATTTTTCCCATGCATATGACATTAAACTACGAATATATTGTCTAATCCCTATGACCATAAACTAAGTGCACCATTTTCCTTTCCGCATGACGATAAAATACACAACATCCTTCTCTAGAACTATGTGTGGTTGATTCCCATAATTATGGGATATGCAGGACCACCCAAACATCTATGTATTTCGGTCTTGTCCCATCTCATAGAATCCTCCTTATCATTCTGGCCCCTTGGCCTGAGTCCTTCCAGGGGAGGGGTACACGGTGTTGTTTGGGCCTGTGTCCCCATTCACGTCAGGTTTGTAACAACCATGCCAAGTACCTCTCTCTCATGAGCTCTCTTTGATCCATTGTCCATACAATCATCGTTTTGAGTTGTATTATCATACATTGGGCCCCTCAACCATCTTTAGTGATTCTCAATTGTTCCTAGGAGTACTCTGGTTCAGAACTTAGAGTGTCAGATTTTTACCGGGACATGTTTTTACCCATTTTCAGGCATCGTGTTCCCCTTAATTTAGGATTTCATTGTCTTTCACATCTTAAGGGACCCGCAAATGGCACAGATTCTCGGTCCAAGGGCTCTCCTACCATTACTGGCCAACACTGCCGAGGGTTTCGAACAAAAAATCTATACAAGTCCCACTTAGTGAATATGGTTATCGGTTGATGCTCATTTACTGTTCCCATTTCAGGTCACACAATATAGATGATGTGTTTCAAAAATAGTCAGTAGTTATCCTCTATCACCATGCCAACCCCATCAAGCCATAAATTTCCATTACATGATTCACATCATTTTCATCCCCACCATGTCCAAGTGGAATTTCGATACTCATTGTACTATCCCTCAGTTCGCATTTTCACATTAGGAGGACAAAGCTTTGGTAAGGTGTCATTCAGGGCTCCATACCGAATTCCCCTTTATGTGTATCCCATGTGTTGCAAAGACCTCTTAAACCATTGTTTCCCATATTGAGTTTGAATCATGTAGGATTAGGGAACAGATCAAGGATTGTTCCTTCTTCGAAGAGTTTCACTTCTTCATGGTCTGAGCTCTATGACCATAAACTAAGACCACTCTATGCCCTTTCCGTATGACGTTAAACAGAACAAAATCTCCCAGAACTACGTATAGCTTGATTCCCATGCTCATGGGATACATTGGAATGACC
This sequence comes from Viscum album, assembly GCA_963277665.1. NCBI lineage: Eukaryota > Viridiplantae > Streptophyta > Magnoliopsida > Santalales > Viscaceae > Viscum > Viscum album. The sequence continues at coordinate 168,993,823 of OY728125.1, read as the reverse complement.
AAACATCTCGTCTTTGGGTCCAGCTCAAGTTCCACTAATTATCTATTCTGTTTAGCCTTTTAGGCCTTGACTCTCATAGGATTGTATGGTGTGGAATGTGTGGGCTTATTTCATCGTTCACGTCAGGTTTGTAATAGCTGCACCACGTAATCCCCATAGAGGATCTAGTCACTCCTACCTCTTGTCCCGCATAACATTAAATTGTATGTCATCCTGCATGCCGTTAAACTCTATATAGTCCTACATGAACTTAAACTGTTACCTCCCGCATGAAGTAAAACTGCACTCTTAGAACTATGTATGGATTAATTCTCATCCTCGTGGGATATGTTTGAATTTCTGAATGTTTCTACCACAGGTCTAGCCCCATAATTTCTAACCTTTAATGAGCCCTTATCTCGAGGTTTCTTCCTCATAATTGCATGTGGTGTGATGTGGACCTCATCCTCATTCACGTTAGATATGATTTATCATATCATTCACATTCTATCTATGGTCCCACATGACATTAAACTGTTGTCTTAATTGAACGACATTAAAATGCATGGTTGGTCCCATCAATAGACCCTAAACTGTGACATTATCATCCTTGCTGCACAATGAAAAATGGCACTACATCGTGGTGTCCTCATTCAAGAGGACATCATGTCTGGTATTGGTCACACAATATTCCATTTTTCAATGCCTTTATATGACTTGATTCTTGCAGCAATTCCTGGAATTTCCATCCTAGAATTATCGCTTATAAAAAAACACACATTAATCCTAATGGACAAAAACGATCTTCCAAATTCCCCTTATTTTGGTGTGAGGGCTAGACCCACACTACCTTATTATCCGTGGCACTGGTATCTTACCTTGAAACCTTCATAACTACATATGGAATGATTCATATCATCATAGGGTATGTAAGAATGCCTGGTTACATTGCCTTAGGCTCATCCTAACTTTCACTTTTGTTCCCCTGACATAGAAGTTTCTTGGGGAGCACATTGTGGTGATACGTACTTCTACTATCATCATTCACATCCGGTTTTAGTAATTACTTCACCATGTGTCTCCCTCCTTTAGTTCAATCTATTGTCCGTGATCTATGACATTAAACTAGGACAACTCTATGTACTTATTGTAAGACGTTCAACTACACGACATCTCCCAGAACTATGTACTTCTTGATTCCCATCCTCACAGGATACATAGGAATGCCCATGCATCTTGTTTCTAGGTATAGCCCTAGGAATCTAAAATGATTCCCCCCTCGCTTTATCCCCTTGGCCCGAACTGTCTTGGGAACATGTGTTGTGGAAAGTACCTCTTGGGTTCTCATTCCTGTCAGGTTTTTCAATATATGCACCATGAGCCTCCCTTGTCTTACCTTAAATTATGATCTCCCTTTGGGAACATCGCGTCAGGTTTGTCTACTTCGCCGCCCTTTACACAGTCCATTAAATTAATTTCTTTTTAATGGCCCATCCTATGACCTTATGATAGAAGCGTGCAACCCCAAGAACCTTGTACTTGGAAAGGGACTATACTCTGTTAATCTAATATGTCTTATTTTCATACTCTAATGTGTTGTGACAAAGTGCCCTAAGTGTTGATGTTTCACAGGGATATTCCCCCCATTCCATTTCAAAGCTTCATGAGCCTGTTATTTGGATCCTCATCCTCTTACTTTCTTGAAGGGGACTTCCTTTAAGGTCAGGTCTCATGCCACATTGGCTTACCTACCATCTAGGGCCAACATCCCTGAGGACCTCGGATGACATTTGCGACATGTCTTGTGTTTCTAAAATGGTCAGCAGTCGACCCTCTTTTGTTTGTCCCAATTCCAAGATAATGAGATATGGATATTGTGTTTCAAACATGGTCAATAGTTATCCCATATCATCATGCCCCCATCATTCTGGTCCGAATCTCGAGCATCATGACTCACATTTTTCTACTTCATTATGTTCAAGTGGAATTCCAACATACTCACATTTACCCCTCAGTGCATCCAGGTGTGTTAAGTATGTGAGTCAGCATTATGGGGATTCCATTCACCTAGCATCCCATTTACCCTAACATGTGCCTTCCTATGCTTTGAAATTCTAACCACTACTCTTTTTTCCCACATCGAGGATGTCTAATGTGGGATTAGTTGTTTTGGTAGGACATGTACTAGCACATCCATGCCACACAAGAATTTGATCATCCTGCGTGACGTTAAATTGCACTCTCATAACTATGTAAAACTTGATTCCAATACTAATAGGGGTGCATTCAAACATCTAGGAACCTTGCCTCAGGCCCAGCCTAATATTCTATTTTGGTCCCTCGACCTGAAAAAATATCCTCTAGGGATACTCGATTTGTTGTGGATTTCTTATATCCTCATTCATGTCGGGTTTATAGATACCACGTCACGTGATCCCCTCCTGGGATATTCCCTTTCACTCCCCATCCTATTATATGACGTTAAGCTACATGATCCCACATGTACTCAATACATGACACTAAACTACGGTTTTACCCTGAACAAGTTCAGAATTCCCAATGTGAGTCATGTGATGCACCATATCCATTTCCAGAGAGGATTTCCACTTCTAGTGTTGGCCTCTGACAACACAATTCTTTTAAAATATGTTTGGATTGATTCTCATTCATATGGGATACATAGCGATTCCACTATATTGCGCCTCATGCCCAGCCCCAGGGTCATTAACCCTTCTGGCCCCTCGGCCCCGATCTTGGTCCAGGCAGTATGACCTTTAAATGATGTTCACTGTCCTCGCCATACAAATTTAGACTACATGCTTATCATATTTATTGGTATGACGTAAAACTAAAATGCATTCCCGGCCCTTAGTAGAGAGGTCCTATTCGGAGGTATGTTTGATGCATGTTCATACAGATACACCCACCTAATGTGTTTCCACCATGGTGGCGGGATTTCAAGAGTATTGGACTCCATTTGAACAACCCATCACTCCACACTCCATGCTTTGCATGCCATTTATTCAGACTGTAATCCTCTTTAACGTCTAGAAGAACTCCCTAATAGTATGAATGCTTGGCCTATGGATCGCCTACTATCTTGGGCCAATGTTCTTGAAGACTAATGGATGACATTTCATGTCAGGCCCTGAGTTTCGAACATGTTCAACTGTCGGAACTCATTTGTTATCCCAATTTTAGGCTAACACAATAAGGATGCTATGTTTCAAACACATTCAATAGTTATCCTACATTGACATTCCATCCCTACAGTGTTCCAAATTTTGGGTATCGTGACTCACATATTCCACTCCCACATATTTGGATTAATTATAACACCCATTGAATTACCCCGCTCCTACACAAGAGCACACTTGGAAAACTGTAATTCGACAACTCTAAGAGCATCATTATCCAGTCAGGTCTCCCGCTTTCTCACTGGAAATCCTGATCATCTGTTAAGAGAGCCCCATTCTCCAACTACAATTACTCTTTTAGAATGCTCCAAAAGGTGATCGATGTCCCATTATGATCCCCTCACATATTTTTATGTTTGGCACTCTCGTACAGGTGAATGATTTTTTATTATATGTTGTTTCCCACTCTACTCATGACTAACATGGGATTAAAGGAATAGTTGGTTTTTCCTCAATAATATCAATAACAGAGGCCCCCAGAGCAGGCATTTTCATTGGAAGTTTCCTCAGAATGTGTTCCACCTCATCCTCCTCATCCTTATTGGACCCCATTCTTAGGGGGAATTTGTTGGCACCAAAAAACGTGTCCATGTAATTTCACCAAATGCATCATAACATGATCTCATAACAAATATTGTTTTTAACATTTTGATTTGATAGGTAATTTAGCCAAAAATAGAGTTACAGATCATATGTTATGGCCGTTTTGATGTTAGGCTGGTGGAAATGGCCATCCCGAATGATTTTGGAGAAAATTATGGGATTTCACCCTAGAATTGAAATCTTGTGAGAAAGAATAGATTTATCTGTCCACATGAATGGAATCTTGAATGAAACAAAAAAATATAGCATGAAAAATTCCTAAAAAAAATTTTAAGATCCCAATGAGATGTCATCTTCCGCACATGCCACTCGAGGAACACCCAAGGAAGGTGCACACTTGTTTTGAGAGGTGCACACAAGATTAGCATCCGTGGATTTGACGCTCCTTTTCATAACATGGTCCACTGAATGGAAACTGGGAATACCTTAATCACAAAGAGGGTCATCATTTGAAGAACATCAAAAATTGAAAAAGGCATGGAAATGGAACCCATTTGGATTGAGTCACCCATGTTTCCTACGCACCGCGCAAGTCACTTGCATGCCTCCTATGGGTCGCGCAAGTCACATTCGCACATGATTATTTCTCTTGAACAAGGTGCCTGATGGCCTATAAATATCCCCTGTGGGCCCCCCATATCAATGAAACAAATTTTCTAAATCTTAGATTCAAGCTATGGTCGCCCAAGTCTTCAACTCAACTCCTCCGAAATATTATAAGGTAACTTTTTACCTATAATGGAAGACATAAAGGAGTATGATAAGGCCCAAGTGTTTAGAATTCATCATCACTTGTGCACCTAAATGTCCATACCTCCTTAAAAGTGGAAACATGTGCACGCCACCCTACCCTTTCAATGAAACTTCTGCGCCTCCCTTTTGGAAACATCATAGGATAATAATAAAGGCTTGAATTAAGTCTTTCCCAAGTATTTACCTATAGATTATTCATTTCCACGGTGAACCCATGCCGTGCAAGTACACTTTCATGGCCAAGACATTCATTCCAATTTCATTTGTGTTCCTCTATCCCATTTACCTCTCCTCTTTAAGATATTCACCCTTGAACACCATTTCAAAGCCATTTGTGCCATGGTTCATTTGTTGGGTTCCTTATCTGAAAGGAATTCAATGAGAACCTCTCCCAAAACCTCATGAATTACAAGATTTATGTCATCACAGTTAGAGTCCTATAACTTTATCCTTTAAATATGAGAAGATATTTTTGGTTTGGGCCTCCTTCTCCCGAGTAATCCCCAGTTTCAAGTTCCCTTAACCTGGGCCTCCTTCTCAGGAGTAATCCCCAGTCATAGTTTCCTTAAACATTGGGCATCATCCTCAGATGTAAGCCCCAATCACAATTTCTTTTTGATTTGGGCCTCCTTCTCAGGAATAAAACCCAATAATTAGTCTCCTTAATCTGGGCCTCCTTCTCATGAGTAAGCCCCAGTCATAATTTCATTTAACATTGGGCCACCATCTCAGAAGTAATCCCCAATTTATAAGTTCCCTTTAATTGGGAATCCTTCTCAGAAGTATGCCCCCAATCATAATTTCATTTTATTTGGTCCCCCTTCTCAGGAATAACCCCAAGTTAAAACTCCAAATCTCCATAAAGTACAAATACCTTTATGGACCCTGCTCCTGGGCTTCTTTCCTAAAGTATTTCTTGGTCTTCATCTACTTGGGCAGTCATACATACGTAACCCCAACATCATTTCTCATGACGGAATCTTTCACAACACCATCGTCAAGTTTACTGATACCTCTTGTTTCTCACACCGAGCATGACTCACATGATCTTTGAGTGTAAAAGTAACCACGACATCTCTTTTTGGGCCATTAATCATGGATAAAACATATATTTTATTACCCGAAATATGTGGACATTGAGCTCTACCTTAAAAGTAGAGTATGTAGGAAGCCTTTATAAGTTTCAATAACATCTTTCATTAATTCTATTTCTTCCCTTATGATGTTAAACAATATCCTTCTTATCGATCTATGTGGGATCTGGTTCCTTTTTAAACAAGGATACGTAGGTAACCCATCTGCGGGTATGATCCCAACTCTGAAATAATCCATGTCTTTCTGAAATACATTAAACTTCAAGTGCCCCATTGAGTGGCTTTAAAAACAGTATGGTTATCATAATGACCAAGATACTTCTATATAATTTATTGAAGGTTACCATTGACTAAGAATCTCTAATACATTCAGATGATTTCCATCGATGAATAACCTCAAATACATATATAAGATTCTCTAAATCCGATACATATCAATCATTGAGGGATAAATCTAAATGAAAACTCTTTTTCATAATTGGGGAATTTATAAGGATTCATGAACATAACATAAATCCATTAGAGAGTCCTAGAGTAGGAAATAATTCCCCCCAAAAAGGTGTGATGAGTCTGACCTCCCATCATCTCTACTAATGCAAATTCTTAAGCCTCATCATTCCACAACTAATGAGCACATACCTTTGGAAAGTAAGTAAAAATGGATATAGAATCATTGGATGTTTTTGGTTCTACGAATAAACCCATTAGAACCCAATTGGAATGTTTGAACCTTAAACAAACAAGGTCATCCCCATTTCCAGAAAAACATAAAATGGTGAACCTGATGTGAATCCTTAACCAAGTTGAATGATTTTATCATATTTATTAGGCCCCTATTAAATTTAATATGAGGTCCAAAAAAGCAATAAATATCATATCTTCTCATCCAAAGGATGTAGTCTAGCAAGATTTATCTTGATTATGTCTTCTATTTTAAACATGCACTCTTTCCTAGATCTCTCTGCAACACAAAATGGCTTCTTTAAAGCTCACACCTGTGAATGCCTTAGCCGCTACTCCTACTAGATCCTTATCTGCTCTGAGGAAGACATCACCTACTCAACATCTTCAACATTGGGTCTCAAATGCATTGGTTAGGGAATACTGTCATCATGGTACCATACCGACTCTAGAGGCTACTCGACAAGCCCTCCAAGTTGACAACCGACCCAGGTTGTCTGGACAGCGACGACCAGTGGTCAAGAAGTAGGTGGTTCCAACCACCATTTCCAACTGTTTCGGGTCATTATCTCTAGAACGCAACAACCATTCCCTCCCATATTATAGGGAGGTGAATGAAGATGTCACTCAATTCCTCAGTTGAAGAAGACATGAGTCCTTCCAGAGGACTCCCACCAACAATCACGGCCAGAATCATGCGGTAGTGCACCCTCAATATGATGAGGGTATCACCACTAGGTGTTCGACTCAGGTTCCTTAGACCCGAGAATGCAAGGAGAACTGTCAGAGGTGAAATTAGGTCAATAGGGAGACAGTTCTTACCTCTACCCCCTCCGGAGAAGACCATCAATCTAACTTGATTGCAAACAACGAGCAGGAATATACACCCGATCGTCCTAATTTCAATGCCTATCTGACTTGTCTGGCAGTAACACACCAATCCCGCTCTGAATTTCTGGTGGAGTACTATAGGCAGGCACATACACCTCTTTATAATTAATTATCCGGTCAGAAGGCTCGTCTGCCTGCATCCAAAGAAGCTCGCCAACCAAATGTGTTAACCACCTGTAAACATGCACGCACACCTAATTATACTCATCAATTATTCCAGTAGTCTTTTCCGCCAGTATTGAAGGATGTTCATTAATCATATTTGGTGGAGAACAATCAGTAGGAACATACACCTTCAATTCAGGAAGCTAACCAACAGTCTCGTTTGGTATCAACCGGAGATCTCAATTGGAAAGCTCCAATGACAAAAAGTAGGCAGACACAACTTTCTTCTCCCACACATGAGAACTGTCAAAATTCACTGACAGGAAAAGTATGACAGGTTTTGGAACACACACCTACTCCAAACACATAATGGATGGAAATTCCCATTCCAGCAGCTTAAGTCACCAAGCGCATTTTGACAATGGTCAAAGAGCAGAAGCAAATCCCTTCCCATATTTAGGATACCTGTCAGAATATTATAGAAACTTCAACAACATCATGGGGAAAGAAACATAAATATATCCCTATACATGACGTGACTCATCAATATGTCACTCTAGAGTAGATACACACCTCTATTCCAGTCCAGGATGGTCGTGAGGCATACTCCCCCATGTCATACGGAAAATCAAGTCTGGCACATACACCCGATTTAAATGGAGATAATCAGCCTAACCAGACCATTTGTCCTGAGCAGGCACATACACCTCCCCATAATAACCACTTTCATCAACACGTGGTTTCCAAAATGAGTAAGAAGGTGTCCAAGAAAAATACCCATCTAGAACAGGTGAAAAATCAAGATCCAATCTACAATAAGGCCTTGGTCAATGCTGATGTTCTTGAAGCCCCCAGACAATTATCTGTTGCAACTCAAGATTATACTCTCTCATTTCAAGATTCCGTAAATAACAAAAATAATTCCAAAGGTCTTCATAATACACATCCTCATGAAGGATTTCTTCATGACAATTCAGTCAATCTCGAAGTATCATCTTCAGATGAGAGCCACTATAACCCTCTCCGTGGCCAGAAGACCAAGGAGAAAAAGGTTTAATCTTTTATTATAACCCACAATGGTGGTACTCCCCATGATGATGAATTTAGCTGAAAAATTCCTCCCTTATGTAGTAATTTGAATGGCCTGGAAAATTCTTTAGTGGACAATTCAGTAATGAGAAAGCTCTATTATCTTTAGGCACTTTCAAATGTGAAGCCCGTCATGTCTGATACCGTACCACTAGCAGGTGAAATACTTTATCAATCAGAAGATACCCGGAGGTGTAGGAAATTCTCCAAACCACACATGGGTCCTTCATCTTCTAATTTGACAATAGAATTCTCTACCAATCTTGTTTAATCTAATGAAGCAACAAATAAGAACTAGCTTTGGTCCAATAAGGTAGAATAATCATCCTCAAATGACAAAGAGGAAGTGCGGAATATGAGAAAACAACTGGAGAAAGGTGAAATACCAGTCATGTTTTGGCCTTTTGATGAATCTCACTATGATATTCCAGAAACATTGACAGAATATTGTATTCACGATATTCGTATACACATATGGAAAACATTTTTTCACTTAAAAGATAAAATATTATCTTAGGATGAATATCAAAATCATGTTAAGGTAATAGAAGGGTTGCAATGCCAAATTGACTTGGCATCTCTCTCAGTTTCCCAACATCCAAAGGTTGAAAAGCAACAGAGAGCCCTTCAACATTCATGCCTTGATGCATTAAAAAGGTTGCAGCTATTAATTACCAATGCCCCATCAAGTATTTATATCAGGGGATGAGGTGTTCATGGAGCATTGAATTTCACTATGCTCTCCAGTCAACAAAGCCCACCAAAAGTGGTCTCATGCAATGTTATTTCCCATGGCTAGCCACATCTAACTGGTTTTGTGTGTAATCAAAGGTTTTCTCAAGAACATGCCTCAACTAGTTATTCACAATGTCAGGCATATAATGAACATGTTGTCGAATTACTCTTGCAACAAGAAAATGAGAATATCGAACATGATTCTCATTTAGAGCATGCGCATCATCAGGTGACAGAGGTCTCAAAAATAATCCAATGGTCATATGAGCCCGGTGATTTAAGTGGATGTAGTATGATTCATCCGGCCAATTTCCGAACTAATATCCGCTAAATAGGGAGATATTTTAAAAAAGTTTCTGACTTAGCAGCTCAAGAGCCTCCTCAGCTTGCAATACTGGGGACTCTTTTAATACAACCCTCAGGATCAACAGACATGATTTGAGGAGTTGAACAGAAAAAATAATAACATCCCCAGTCCATCGAACTGGGGAGTTTTTCAAATTCTCTACCTCTTCCTCAGTGAAAGTTAGTATTCTCTTGATTAGGGAAGAAGCCACAAGAGGAACGCAGAGTCGAATTATCAGGAGATTCCCTCCAAATTATGGTTCATCAAGAAGTTCCTGAAGGATCAACCAATCAAAAGGTAGTTTCTCATAATGGACATGGAAGAAGAAATTATCATAGAAGCGCTGAAAGAAGTGATGAAATGTGTTATGCATCAATAAATGTCATCAATTGCATTGTCACTAATCCCCCAGAACATGAGGATCATATAGTGGAATCAGATGAAGAAGTTCTTGTTCAAGAGGCTGTATACACAGAAAGGAATGAAGGACGTGTATGTACTAGAAGAAAAAGGGTTGCCCAGGGGAAAAACATTCCTTTGGGTAATGCCCATCCATACTCAAGAAAGGAACATGCCAAGGAATGTGGTAAAAGGCAGGTTACATTTCAACCTACCTTTAGAGAAGGCCAATCACTCTCATTAGAGGAAAGGTTCACACAACAAGAAGAAGAAATGAAGGAGTTAAAGAGGTTAAATTTAGAACTAATTAAAGGTAGTCATCCTCCTAAGCATTTTGGAGTTAATCAATCATGGTAATTTGTTGCAGCTACTAGGATGGATCAATAATATCCCCCTTTACAGGTAAACCCTCACGAGTCCAATCCTACGGGTCATACGCGACAACAACCGACAATACTACCATCAGTGGCAGTATCGGTCGCCACACCCATCCAAACTCCTATTATTGCACCCATTCAGGTCCAATCTCAACCAGATGTTTTTCAAAAATTAGTGACTACCATTGAGTCCTTAATAGCTCGGTTGGAAGCTATGGATGGAAGGTGTTCACATGTTCAACCTGAAAAGAGAGCTTACCCTGAATGGTTGGATGAAATCCCTCCCCCGTCTAATTTTGTGAATACCACATTCCCAATTTTTAATGGCTTGGGAGATCCAGTACAACACTAAAAAGATTTTCTTTCTCATTGTGATCCTATGATGAGAACTCCTCAATAACAAGAAGTAGTTAAGCTGAGGTGTTTTGTGCAGTCATTACAAGGACCTAATTTTTTCTATTATACTAGTTTGCAATCTTGGTCAATTACTGGGTGGGAAGATCTCCATAAATGGTTCCTTCTTAAATTTAGCTCAACATTACCAAAGATGACAGTTTTTGATCTTACCGATTGTAAACAAAGGGCGAATGAAAGTGTCTAGGATTTCATTGCTCGATGGAAGGGATTAACATATTCCTTAAGTTTAGCACTCCCTCAAGAAGAGTTGCTACCAATATTTGTGGAAAATCTGCATGATGAATTATGCACAGCGTTGATCCCTGTGAAATACATAGGATGATTTTGAGACCTTACTTCAATCGCTCAGCAGATAGAAGACTCTATTATAAAGACTAGGGCTAAAACTCGTGTAATTCCATCAATTCCATGAAGGATAATAGGGAAATCAGAGAATGATACAGTTACACATTAACAATAACATATACCTACTTCTACTTCTAAACCATCATCATATCAAAGGGCTCCACCTCCTGAGAGTCAACAACAATGGCTGCCTCGTCATGATGATAAAAGATATCAAAGGAGAAAACCATTTCAGGATTTAAAGAAAAATGTTTATTCTTTCTGAAATGAACAACTTCCTGGTTACTTCATTGGGGCTCTGAAAAAACATATTGTTCATTTTCCAAGGCCCAAAACGCCAAACAAGGAAAGAGATGAAGACCTCCCCAACTATTTCCTGTTACATCATATGTTGGGGAATCCAATTCAAGAGTGTATTGTATTCAAATACATCCTGAAAAATATAGTGGACTTTGGACAAGTAAAACTGAAGGGTTCTTCAGCCCAGGAAGCATGTGTTACTACTACTGATCCAGAGGAAGAAGGAGAGTGGCATGAAGTCAAATGTAAAAATGCACAGAAATATGATGATTAGATGGTCAGGAAAACGATCAACAGAAGTCATGCCATTTTACAAACACTATTGAATTAACCAATTGTGTCTTATGCTATGTCTGCCACAACAAAACCCCCTTCATCAGATGGAAATACTTAATGAAGTAGCGTAATATGATGAAAGAAAAGAAGTCAGAAGAAGATGAGCTCGTGTCAAAGCCTATGTTGTCTTTGACTATGGAAGATTTTACGCCATCTATTTCAAATGCACGGGCACTTCCCCACCAAATGGCACAACCTGAACTGGTTCATCAGGAAGAATCATAATAAGAAGATGAATCGATCTTTGGTTATATTAACATGATTCATTTAACAGATCCCTATGCCAATGACAGTTTTGATCATGATGTGCCTAAGTTCCATGTATCTAACAGAGGAGTTAGAGGAAGAGACAGAGGTCTAGGATATAGGGGAAGATGTGGATACTACAGAAGCAACTATTTCATTCCTACACATGCAAGAACTGTATATGTGGAAGAAAATCGTGGAAAATCCCTTCATCGGGATCAACATGAACAAGAAATTTCTTCCACGCATGGAAGATTCGGTCCTGACACAGTTATATTGGAGGACCGGTTCGAGGTTACACCTTCTTCCTCTCATCAAATAGATAGCCCTAGTCGGTCTAGACTACCGAAGCCAGGAGTGTTTCTAATTCTTGCCCCGATGTTGGATGCATCTACTACCACAACATCAAATTCCAAGCCACCTTCAAAACCACATTTTTTCTGATGATAAACGAAGACATTTGGACCAAAATTATGATGTCTTGAATCATTTAGACCAAGTACCGAGAATGTTATCAATTCTGGATGCCTTGAATCTATCAAAGGATCTTCATGAAATGCTTATTGAGGCTTTGTCAAGTCCTCAAGAATTCGAAACTGAAATTACTGTGGCTGGAGTCTATCATATAGAGATTGATCCATTAGAATTCCACGCAGTGATATATTTTACAGATGAAGAAGAAGATGATTTTGAACATGGACTTATCAGACCATTGTATCTATCTAGAAAAGTCAATGATATAGACATCCGACTAGCTTTCATTGATAGTGACCCAGGATTCAATCTCATTCCGATTCGCACACTTCGTCGATTGAGCCTCACCGAATCTGATTTATCTACTTCTAATTTGATGTTGCAAGTATATGATAAGAATGAACAAGAACCTCTAGGCGAGATTACACTAAAAATTCAGTATGGAGACCATGTTTCTAATTCATATTTCGTGGTTGTTCGTCAGGACATAGCCTTTTACATTTTGCTTGGAAGACCTTGGATGCATCAACATGTGTTCATACCTTCTTCATACCATCAATGTCTCAAATATTGTTTCAATAGTCAAACTGGGAAATTTTATGGTGACAAGGCCTCATTCAATACATGTGAATCTCAATACATTGAGGTATAATTTTATCACATGGATGGAAAAAAAAATCCATGACAAAGAAGGTCACCAAAATTAATGCTACAAATGGTTTGGAAAAGATTCTAGTAAATCCATTCATACATGTGAGTAAATATTATGTATTTCATATCAGTCAAATTGATAGGATAGATCTAAATCCAAACACTCTTATGGAAACTTCCATAATGTCAATCACAACAATCAAGCCAGACAACATGGGTGAAATTTTTGATTCACCAAGTAATGGTGAAAACTAAGATGGAGATGTCTTCATTTCATCCGCTGAAATCCAGAAATTCTATACTTTATCAACAAGGTCAGAAGAAGTAATAGTGATACCAGAGGAAAACAATGATGTTGATTCTTAATCCACCATCTCCTATATATCACCCCAAGAAGACCCTCAATCATCAATAAGGTCAGAAATGGCAGCCTCTACTTTAAAATGATCAAATTTTAACTTCTCCCATAACTAAGGAAATTCTACTTTTTCATATATTATGAAAGTAGAAACAGAAGAATTAAAAAATATTGAAGAAGAAGAGGAATATCTCAGGGATGCTCCTCCATAATTTGAAGAGGGTATCTCTACCACTGTGGACGAACTCAGAGAAATAAATCTGTTCTCCAAAGAAGATCCACGCCCTGAATTAATTAGTGCATCCTTGAATCTTGAAGAGAAAGAAATGTATATTCCATTCCTAAAGTGAAATTGGGATGCATTTGCTTGAAATTATATATAAATTCTAGGTCTTTATACCGATGATGTCACTCATCATTTGGGTTTTCCAGAAGAATATCGAGGATTCAAGCAAGCAGCAAGAAGAACACACCCAACTAATGCTTCCGAAATTGTAGATGAGGTTTAAAAAATTAGCAAGGCTAACTTCATCCGAGAAGTTCAATATCAAAAATGGATGGCTAATTTTGTCCCTGTGAAAAAGAAGAATGGACAAATTAGAGTTTTCATTGACTTCAGAGATCTTAATTGGCATTGTCACAATGATGATTTTCCAGTTCCGATCACAGAACTCTTAATTGATGAAACAACTGGCTATGAAGCTCTTTCATTCATGGATGGTTACTCTGGGTACAATCAAATATGAATGGACCTAGAAAATGAAGAGTCTACAGCCTTTAGAGCTCGTCAAGTTTTGTTTTTCTATCGAGTAATGCCCTTTTCCCTAAAGAATGAAGGTGAAATATATCAACATGCCATGTTCCATATCTTCAAAGCCTTTTAGGAAAATTTGTTGAATGTTATGTGGATGATTTGGTGGTTAAATCCACACAACATTCTGATCACTTGGCTGATCTAGAAATCATATTCAACAAGCATCGACAAAACAATTTCAAGATGAACCCCTTGAAATGTCCTTTCGGGGTAACCTCCAGAAAATTTATTGGCTTTGTTGTACACCATCGTGGTATCGAAGATGATCTTGAGAAGACAAAATCAATCCTTAAAATTCCACCTCCTAGAAATCTGAAGGAATTAAGAGGACTTCAAGACATTTCTCCTATATTCGGCGTTCCATGGAAAATTTGGTAGGAAATTGTTTTCCCTTCATTAGATTAATGAAGAAGGAAGTCACTTACCAGTGGACTGAAGAATGTCAAGAAGCATTTGATATCCTCAATATATATCACGAGTCCACCAATATTAATGCCACCTCTTGAAGGAAGAATACTTATTCTCTATGTGACAGCTTTAGAGCGATCATTGGGTGCCTTCCTTGCCAAAAATAATGATGCTGGAAATGAAAACAACCTTTACTATCTCAGTCGGACTATGCTTGAGGAAGAAACTCGATATTAAGGTATTGAAAATTGATGCCTAGAATTAATTTTTTCAGTTTAGAAATTTTGACTCTACCTGAAACATCATGAGGTTCAATTGGTATCTTGCAATAACCTGCTAAAATTTATCCTTAGTTGTCCGATGCTTATAGGATGTCTAGAAAGGTGGGTACTTATTTTGCAGCAGTTTGATATCCATTATGTGTCTCAAAAAGAAATAAAGGGCCAAACTCTAGCCGATTTCCTTGCTGAACACCCAACTGTGGAAGATACATCTTTAAATATTGAACTTCCTAATGAGGAAGTCTTCTCTATTTCAGATAATCCTAAAACATGGGAATGGAACTTTGATGGTGCCTCTAGAAGTCCAATATGGAAGAACATGGAAAATCCTAAATTCAACAAATTTGGGTTAGGAATCATTCTTATTTCCCCAGAAAAGGCAGTTCTACCCTATTCCTTATTATTGTTGGAAGGCATCACATTCAATCAAGTAGAATATCAAGATCTCATCGAAGTCTTGGAATTGGCTCTTCAGGCATAGGTGAATCACTTGAAGGTAAAGGGTGATTAAGATTTTGGAATCAAACAAATAAATAGGGATTATGCCATCAGAAAGGAAGAGTTAATCCATTTTTATGATTACATCAGAGAGGTAATAGTGGAATTTCCCTCAGAACCGACATTTTCTTATGTCTCATGATCAAAACATTCATATGCTGATGCACTAGCTAATGTAGCCACAACCCTGGTAGATCCAAACCGTGATGAAACAATCATTAGTATTTGTTTCCTCACGGATTTCGGGGATGACCTTGTTGATTTTAGATTCAAACGTTCTGATTGGTTTTTAGCGGGTTTGTTTGTAGAACCGGAAACATCCAATGATTCCACATCCGTTTAGACCTACTTTCCAAAGGTAGGTGCTCATCAGCTTGTGGACCTATGAGGCTTAGGAATTTTCATTGGTCGAGAGGATGGGAGGTCGGACTCTTCACACCTTTTTTAGGGGAATTATTGTCTACTCCGGGACTCTCTTTATATATTTAAGTTATGTTCGTGAATCCTTATTACATTACCAAGTATAAAATGTGCTTTCCTTTAGTTTTAACAATCAATGATTAAATATGCAAGAAATTTAGAGAATATTTTATATGTATTCGAGGTTCTTCATCAATAGAGAATCATCTATATCTGTTTAGAGATTCTTGGTCAATGGTATCCTTCAAAACATTTATATAAAAGTCTCTTGGTCAATATGATGACCAGGCTGGTTTTAAAGCCACTCAGTGGGGAACTTGAAGTTTATCATCATTCAGAAGGACATGGATTATTTCAAAGTTGGGATCGAACACAAAAAATGGGCTACCTACGTATCCTTTGTTTTGGAAAAGGATCAGAACCCACGTAGTTCGAGTAATGGAGTATGATGTTTATGATTGAGGGCTCAAAGAAGAATGCCATAATTACTTTTACACTCTAAGCTCATGTGAGTCATGCTCGGTGTGAGAAACAAGAGGTATTGGTAAAAATTAGACAATTGTGCCATGAAAGATGCAATGATAAGAATTTGTTTGGGGCTTATGTATGTATGACTTCCCAGATAGATGAAGGTTTAGGATTTACTTTTAGGGAGAAAATCCAGGAACAGGGTCCATAAAGGTATATGTGCTTTATGGATATTTGAATACTCTAATCTTGGGGCTTGCTCCTAAGGAGGATGCCCAAGTTAGGAGGGGACTTATGATTGGGTTTTACTCCTGAAAAGGAAACCCAAATCAAGGGTAAATTAGGACTGGTTAAGAGAAATTTAAGGGGGCTTGGGGTTTACTCCTGAAAAAGGAAACCCAAGATTATGACTGGGACTTACTCCTAAAAAGGAGGCCCAGGTTAGGGGACTTGGGGCTTACTCCTGAAAAGGAAGCCCAAGATTATGACTGAGTCTTATTCCTGAAAAGGATACCCAGATTAGGGATTAAGGTTTGGGGCTTACTCCTGAGGAGGATGCCCAAATTTGGGAACTTTACGAATTTGGGGCTTACTCCTAAAGAAGGATGCCCATATTTGAGGTTGGGGATTACTCCTAAGAAGAATGCCCATATATGAGGTTGGGGCTTACTCCTAAGAAGAATGCACATATTAAAGGATTTATAACTGGGGATTATTCCTAAAAAAGGAGACCCAAGTTAAGGATTCTCTCATCTTAAAGGATGAGGTTGAATGAATGAACTCTCCATATTTAGTGACATAAGGATATTTAAATCACTAGGTTTTGAGAGATATTCCATGGAATTCCTTTCAGATAAGGAATTCGAATCAAGAAATCATGCCATAAATGGATTTGAAGAGTGTCTTGAAGACTGAATCTTGAAAAGGAAAGGTGTAATGTCTTAAGAGGGGTAAAAAGGTCAAGATAGGCACCCAAAAAGGTAGGGGCGCGCAAGTCTTGAAAGGCACGCAAGTATTGCGGCGGCGCGCAAGTATTGGTCGCGCAAGTATACATGCGCGACATGAGGGGTACTTGCACGATTCTCAAACAACATTTAGAATATTTGAGCGACTCTTTTTAATCACTTTAGAATCCTCTTGAGGTTCTTCCAGAAAAGGGGCGCGCAAGTTATATTGAAGGAAATAAGTCGGCGCGCAAGTGTTGATAAGTTTCAACACTTAGGCCTTTCTTCTTCTCTTTATATCTTCCGTTCTAGGTAAGAAATTACCTTAGAAGTGTTCTGGAAGCTTTGAGAAGAGACTTCGGCGTCGGGAGCTTCAATCCGAGTTTCTGATAAAAAATATCTTCTCGAATGGGGGGCCCACAGGGTCTATTTATAGGCAGGAGAAGACCCCGGGCGGTTACCGGGCGGTTATCACTTAGGTCGCGCAAGTCACTTGCGCGACAGTGATATAACTTGCGCGGTGCAGCTGATGTTGATTATTTGTTCATGCCTTTGTCGATTTTTGATGTTTTCTTCAAAGGTTGAATCACTTTGAGCTCAGATATTCCCCTTTTCCGATCTTTAGATTCTGTGACTAAAGGAGCGTCAATAAAAGTCCCCCCTCAGAGTTGGATCCGGAGAGAAATGAGGATTTGACTCTGAGGAAATCGAATCCATCCAAAGGAAAAGGTGGTGCGCAAGTCTTCAGTGCGTAGAAGGCAGCGCACAAGTGTGCTGGAACTTGACTTTTATTTAGAGTTCCTTTGTCTTTTGTGGGCAGTTTAAAGTCATGCATGCCGGACATAAAGGGGCTAATGTTTAAGGTCGAAATAACTTTGACCGAAATGGATTAAAATTGATTCAATTCCTTGACAATTTATCTGAAAACAAATTACCATACTCAAGTATGAGGGAAAATATGTAAACTATGGCTTAAGAATATTTGAATCTGAGAAATGATATGAAAAAGAGCTAAAAGGCATTAGCATAAGTAGTTTCCAAGAATGAAGTTAATATTATTTAACAAAACCCGTTAGGGGGTTGAAATATGCAGGGCCACCTATGGGAATTGGCTGCAGGGTCAAATAAATAGTATCTTTTGGCTGACAAGTCTGTTGTGTGGACTGTTTATGCAAGGACACCTATGGGCACGTGTTGCATAGTCAGGCGAAAAGAACTCCCAGAAATTTACTTTCCTAGTGCTAAAAGCCAATTAATGTTTATGGATATCCAAATTTTCCAAAGCATAGAGTTTGTTGTATGGAAAGAGGTACTTGAATATGGAGAAGATATTTCCGAACAAGAATATTGAAGAACTGGATGAATATCACTCCTACGAAGGTCTGACCCAAATGTAGGGAAGAAGAATAAACCATAGACTTGAATATTTTCAGATCATGAAAAAGGATATGGGAAAAATATGTTAAGGATGGCTATTTTTTTTGCGGATCCCTACATACTGTCGTTTAAGACAAATAAGGAAAAAAGAGGCATTATTCCCAGGAATGAAGTTACTATTATTTGACAAAAACCAATTAGGGGGTTGAAATATGCAGCGCCACCTAAGGGCATTGGCTGCATGGTCAAATAAATAACATGTCTTAGCTGACAAGTCTGTTATGTGGACTGTTTATGCAAGGCTGATAAAACACTATTTTATTGAACATTTTATTGATAATAAATTATATAATTTCCTCACATTGTGTTAAATATGTTTATTTATAAAATATTTGGGATTTGATCATTCATTTGAAAATTTGGTGAAAATTCCAGTTTTACCCTTAATAGTGCACTGTAGTATTTCGAAGATAAATATTTTTATATTTATTATTTGAATTTGAAATTTTGTAAAAGTGTTTCTAACTTAATTATCTACATCGTTTATTCAGGACACTAAAGCTAAAAAGTTCATTTGGTTGTTGAAATTGGGCTATGAAGTCAAAGTTGGGCTGGGCTCGCCAGAATGGAAAAGGTTCTGTATTTGGGTCATATCCTCTACATACGGGCTTGGATGGAGCCCAAATGTTGAGGAAAGATCGGGGACATGATCTGGCACAAATCATCCTTCTGGAAGGCCGGTCAATTCACGCGTTTTGGAGGTCCAATTGGCGGTGCAATTTGGAATAAAATATTTAGCCGAGATTTTCCTTTCACACTTAAAAAGTTATGTATCCCTAGCCCTCACAAACTCTATTTAAAGGGGGTTTTAACTCTTTGAGAGGTCTGGTCGAGGCTTTGGGAAGGTGTGGCCGAAAGGGTGTCTCTTGGGAGCCCCTCACAACTCTTGGAGGAAGTAAGCCTTTGTGCAAACCTCTCTTCCAAAAAGGCTCTCCTCTCTCACCTCTTCTTTGTATTTCTTTTCTTTCATGTTTGTTTCTTGAATTTTTCTTCAAATAATATTCTGTGTTCATCCCTCTTATTCTTATATTAATCTTCTTAATTGGGTTGGAATAAAGAGTGGAGACAAGATTGGGTTCTACCCTTTCAATCCGTTGCTTATGCAAAACGTCTCCACGATGACTACACCACCCATGGAAGAGTAGTTATTTTTAGTAATCGATCGACCTCTATCCTTCTTCATTCATTTATTTTGAATCAATGAGCTACTGTAATTCACATATTATGATCTATTAATTGAGTTTTTAATTTAAATGAAACTAAGCAAGCAATTGAATAGTTAACACAAAACACGCGAGGTCGGGAATTGTGTGAACTGTGAGAGCGCAACCTTAACCGGTAATTCAAAACCACATGGGATCAATTTGTAGAGTTCAAATATAATCCCTAAACTCAATTAATCCTCATTTCCAGAGTGGTTATGTGCCTTAATTTACCACTGACCATAAGCTAATTTTATAACATCAATCAAAGCAGGGTGTTGCGATTGCATGTTCCGAAGTTAGCCTAAGGTTAAAATTCACTTCAATCTTCGTGATAAAGTTAATTCTCGTAGGGTTCGGGATTTAACAAATTAAGGGATCATAATTAATTGAATATTAATTTAAATGATAATGATTAATAAATGATTGAAGAGGTAGAGTTAGATCGATTACGTCTTTTAAATATTGTCTAAACAAACATCTTCTTGTTGTGTCATTCTAATCGAAAATTCATTTCAAAATTAAAAACAAAAAAAATGAAATCTTCTTCCAGCAAACTTCTTCTAGATTCATAAACTATAAACAACCACCCCCATCCTTTCAAGTAGTGTTTTTATTCTCTTTTATTTTACTTCTTTAATACCTCTAAAAATTGTTTTAATTCACTTCCTCCTTTGAGAGACGACCTTGGTCAGCCACTCTGCTGCACCTAAGTACCCCAAATCACATTGATCATTTGAGGGCACCCACGACAGCGCTCTTTCAAATTGGCGCCGTTTCCGGGGAGGCAAGTAATTATTTCAACCAATTATAGGTATTTATTTTATTTTACATTTTAATTCTCTTCCTCTCTTCTTTCTTCCGTCTTTACCCAATCTGATTTTTTTTCTTTCTTCTTCTTATTTTATCTCTTTATACTTCTTTTTGGACCATCAACTCAAACTTCTAATTTTTATTTTACAATGGTCCACATTCCTTCTTTTCATCTTTCATTGATTGATGACACGAACTAATCCCGAATATCTCTTAGATCTTGACCCTGAGATTGAACGTAGCCTTAGGGCACGAATCAGACATTCTCAATCTACGGGAAGTTTCAACATTCAACCAGTTGGAGAATTACTCCAATATCAGAACATTGAAATTGGAAGCAATTCAAAATCAACCATAAAACAAGAACCAATGGCTGGAAACAATGGAAATGAACTTAATAGAACCATTCGAGAATTGGCTGCACCTGATATTAACTATCAACCAAATTGTATTGCATACCCAAATCTCGAATCGGACTTCGAACTGAATCCTGGGTTAATTCACTTACTTCCAAAGTTCATGGCCTCTCTGGTGAGGATCCCAACAAACATTTGAAATAATTTAATGTGGTTTTCTCAACCCTAAAACCTAGAAATGTCTCTGAAGATCAAATCAAACTAAGAGCATTCCCATTCTCACTTGATGGAGCTGCGAAAGATTGGATGTATTATTTACAACCCGAAGATGTAACTTGTTGGAACGATTTGAAACGTCTTTTCTTGCAGAGATTTTTTCCAGCATCAAGGACCACATCCATTCTAAAGGAGATATCGGGGATCAAGCAAGCCCAAGGGGAGTCAATGTATGAGTATTGGGAGAGATTCAAGAAGCTGTGTGCAAGCTGCCCACATCACCAAATAAGTGAGCAACTACTCATTCAGTACTTCTATGAAGGACTCACACCCATGTAGAGGAGCATGGTAGATGCTGCGGCTGGAGGAGCATTGGTGGACAAGACACCAGTAGCTGTGCGTGCGTTGATTGACAAGATGTCCCAAAACTCCCAACAATTCGGTGATAGAGGTACACCACATGTTCGAGGAGTACATCAAGTAAGTCCTTCTTCTCTTGAAAGTCATTTGATTGATACTAAGTTAGAAGAATTGAAAACTATGGTGAGAAAGATTGCATTGGCACAAAAGACATCTCTACCCCCTCCTTCAAGGCCTTGTGGTATTTTCACTGAGACAAGCCACCCAACTGACTGTTGCCCACAACTCCAAGAAACAGAAGATTGTGCAGCAGTGTTCCCTAGGAGACCATTTCAGCAGCAACAACAACAACCATATCCCCAAAAGAAGTTTGATCCAACATACAACCAAGGGTGGAAAGATCTAGCGGACATGAGGTATGGATCTGGACAACAACAAAGGCCCCCTTTTCATCCAAACTTCCAGCAGCCTCCACCTTACCAAC
The DNA here is from genome assembly GCA_963277665.1 of Viscum album. Classification (NCBI taxonomy): domain Eukaryota; kingdom Viridiplantae; phylum Streptophyta; class Magnoliopsida; order Santalales; family Viscaceae; genus Viscum; species Viscum album. The sequence continues at coordinate 168,971,746 of OY728125.1, read as the reverse complement.
ATGGTTTCCAACAACCCCAAAGGAGATTTGAAGCTCAAACATCAACGAGTCAGCAACAAGGGAATATCCAACATAAGGTAGACTCTAACACTGATGATCTTTTGAAACAAATTGTTCTTAATCAACAGAATGAGCTGAAGAGTCAAGGTTCGGAGCTGAGAGAGTTGAAGACTCAAATGAGTCAGATTGCCGCCGCCCTCCATGAACTTGTGAGTAAGAATTCTGGAAATCTACCTTCCCAACCCACTCCAAATCCAAAGGGGAATGTTAGTGCCATCACATTGAGAAGTGGGAAGCAAATTAACGATACATCTGCACCTACCATTCCACCGGGATTCACCTCAACTTCAGAGAAGCCGCATTCTATACCAACTGATGAGCAATCCAATGAGAAAGATAAAGGTAAGAAAAAGATTGATGATGTTCCTCCTAAACCCCTTCCTTTTCCAAACAGGGTTGTTCAAACCAAGAAGATGGCTAAAGAAGCAATGCAAAAGGAGTTTTTGGACACATTCAAGCGTGTGGAGATCAACATTCCTCTACTTGAAGCCATTAAGCAAATTCCAAGGTATGCCAAATTCTTAAAAGAACTCTGCACCAATCGAAGAGGGCTCAAGGGGAATGAGAGAATCAACCTTGGAAGGAATGTCTCGGCACTCATTACACCAACTCTAGCAATGCCAACAAAGTGCAAGGATCCTGGGACATTCACCATCCCATGTACCATAGGGGAGTTTCACTTATCTGATGCTCTTTGTGATTTAGGAGCTTCAATAAATGTGATGCCTCACTCTGTATTCTCTTCCTTGCAGGTTGGTGAGTTGAAGCCAACAAGAGTAGTGGTGCAATTGGCGAATAGAGCTACAACATATCCAGCAGGAGTCCTTGAGGATGTACTTGTCCGGGTAAGAGACATGATCTTTTCAGCGGATTTCTATGTTCTTAACATGGAGGATGATCAGGTAAGTTCTCATGCCCCCATTATCTTAGGTAGACCCTTCCTAAAAACTGCAAAAACTATCATAAATGTCAATGAGGGTACACTTTCCGTGGAGTTTGGAGATGAAGTTGTGATATTTAATGTTATGGATTCCATGAAGTACCCCTCAGAGGACCATTCTGCTTTTGTTATCTCCCATTTTGAACCACCAAGTAAAAACATCGTGGAATTGGATTGTCCTATGCTTAGGGAGATTATGAGTATTGGTTCTGGTTTAATGACTAAGAGAAATTCCACACCTGTTTCTAATGAACAAGACTCTCTAAGATTTGATTTTGAAATGGAATCATATTCTGATTTTGATCATGTGAATTCTGATTATGACATGGCTATTGAGTATGCTGATGGATTTGGTGCTTTATTCTCTGATTGTGATGATTTTTATTCTGATACTGATGTTCATTGTGCAGATATGTCTGTTGCATCAATTTCTCCATCCATACATCACCCACCTACATTGGAACTCAATCCATTGCCCCCAAATCTCAAATATGCATACTTGCTCAATGGTGATAGATTACCTGTCATAATTGCTAACAATCTCTCTTTTGACCATGAAGAAAAACTTTTGAATCTTTTGAGAGATAACATTAGGGCAATTGGTTGGACATTGGCAGACATATCAGGTATTAGCCCCTCCATTTGCATGCATAGTATTCTCTTGGAGGATGGGGCTAAACCGGTGAGACAGCCACAAAGGAGACTTAATCCCACCCTCCTAGAAGTTGTTAAGAAAGAAGTTGAAAAATTACTTGAGGCGGGTATCATTTACCCTATTTCTGACTCATAATGGGTTAGCCCTGTTCAGGTTGTACCAAAGAAAACTGGTTTCACTGTTATAAAAAATGAAAATGATGAGTTAGTTCCTGTGAGAGTACAAAACAGTTGGTGAGTGTGTATCGATTATAGGAAACTAAATCAATCCACTCGTAAGGACCATTTCCCACTTCCATTCATTGACCAGATGACTGAGAGACTAGCTGGGAAGACACACTATTGTTTCTTGGATGGATTTTCTGGCTATTTTCAGGTTCCCATTACAGCAGAGGACCAGGAGAAGACAACATTCACCTGCCCATTCGGTACCTTCGCTTACCGGAGGATGCCATTTGGACTTTGCAACGCCCCAGGTACCTTCCAGAGATGCATGGTGAGTATTTTCTCAGATTTCATTGAGACTTGCATGGAGGTATTTATGGATGATTTTACAGTTTATGGGTCCTCATTTGATGAATGTCTCTCTAGTTTGGGTGATGTGTTGCATCGTTGTATTGAGAAGAATCTGGTCTTAAATTTTGAAAAATGTCATTTCATGGTCGAAAAGGGAATTGTCTTAGGTCATATAGTCTCACAACATGGAATTGAAGTTGATAAATCTAAGGTAGACATTATTTCATCCATCCCATATCCTACATGTGTGCGTGATGTTCAATCATTCCTTGGGCATGCTGGATTTTATCGACGCTTCATCAGAAATTTTAGTAAGATCGCTCTACCCTTATCTCGATTGATTCAAAAAGATATTGACTTCAATTTTGATGATTCATGCAGGGTATCATTTGATGAGCTGAAGAAGTGTCTGACCACTCCACCAATCATACAGCCCCCACGGTGGGACCTTCCATTTGAGCTTATGTGTGACGCCTCCAACTTCGCGGTTGGAGCTGTCTTATCTCAGAGGGTGGAGGGACGTTCACATGTGATCGCCTATGCATCGAGGACGCTATATTCAGCCCAATCAAACTACACTACCACAGAAAAAGAGTTTCTTGCTGTCATATTTGCTTTAGATAAATTCCGTTCATATTTATTGGGCTCTAAAGTAGTTGTTTTTTCTAACCATGAAGCTTTGAGGTACCTCCTGAAGAAGCCAGATGCAAAGCCACGACTTATCCGTTGTATGCTCCTTCTTCAAGAGTTTGACATCGAGATAAAGGACAAAAAGGGGTCAGAAAACTTGGTGGCGGACCACATGAGTAGGCTTACTCACACCCTAGAGGGTGACACCTTGGACCAGGTACCACTTCGGGACACTTTCCCCGATGAGCATCGCTATACCATCTCAGGTAAGCATCCTTGGTATGCTGATTTAGTTAATTACATTGTTGGCTCTGAAATCCCAGTAAATTTGAAGAAGCATCAAGTCCAAAAATTAAAAAGTGAGTCTAGGTATTATGTGTGGGATGATCCGTACCTCTGGCGCATGTGTAGTGACCAAGTCATTAGGAGGTGTATTCCTGATCATGAGTTTGAGTCTGTTTTGCAATTCTGTCATACACTTGCATGTGGTGGACACTTTGGACCCCAACAGACATCTAGGAAGGTTTTATACTCTGGATTATATTGGCCTAGCTTGTTCCATGATGCCCATTTGTTTTGTAAGTCATGCTCTCGTTGCCAACACACTGGGAACATTTCTAGGAGACATGAGATGCCCCAACAACCCATACTATTTTGTGAGATTTTTGATGTATGGGGCATCGACTTTATGGGTCCTTTTCCTAGTTCATTTGGATTTTTGTACATTTTGGTTGTTGTTGATTATGTGAGTAAATGGGTGGAGGCCAAGGCCACCGGGACTGACGATTCTCATGTTGTTGTGGACTTTGTCAAAGCACAAATTTTTTGCAGGTTTGGAGTACCAAAGGCCATCATCAGTGACCAAGGGACACACTTTTGCAATAGGAATTTTGCTTCCCTCCTTCGAAAGTATGGGGTGACACACAAAACATCAACACCATACCACCCCCAAACAAATGGCCAGGCTGAGGTTTCAAATCGTGAGTTGAAACAAATCTTGGAGAAAACCGTGCAGCCAAATAGGAAGGATTGGAGCAAGCGCTTGGATGATTCATTGTGGGCTTATAGGACAGCATACAAGACCCCCATTGGTATGTCCCCATTTCGGATTGTTTTTGGGAAAGCGTGTCATCTCCCCGTGGAAGTCGAGCATCGGGCATATTGGGCTATAAAGAAATGTAACATAGATTTGGCCAAAGCTGGAATTCAATGGAAGTTGCAAATTCAAGAGCTTGAGGAGATTCGACTGTCATCATATGAGAACTCAAGGCTCTACAAGGAAAGATCAAAAGCAACTCATGACAAAATGATCTAACAAAGGGAGTTTCATGTTGGAGAGAAAGTCCTTCTCTATAGTTCACGACTGAAGTTGATGCCTGGTAAGTTGCGTTCCAGATGGTTAGGTCCTTATATTGTGTCTAATGTTTTTCCTTATGGTGTAGTGGAGATCACACAAGAGGACACTGGAAGGAGCTTTACAGTCAATGGGCAACGTTTGAAGAGATACATTGAGGGCCATCCTACTAATGCAGTGGATTTTATCACACTGCATGACCCCATCATCACTTGATCACATCAGGCTGTTCCTAACCCTTTCACTTTTATATTATTTGTCCTATTTAAAAATTCTGCATTTCATGTGCATATATCATCTCATAGGTTCACATTGAGGACAATTCAATATTTTAAGTGTGGGGGAGGGAACCTTTTAGTTTAGTAATTTCAATTGTTTTCCTGTTAAAAAAAACCAAATTTTTTTTGTGTGTTTTTCAAAATTTGTGTGTTTATTTTACAATTTTCTTTGTGTTTTTGAAACTTTTGGGCTGAAATTATTCTCATAACCATTTTTAAATCCATATCAATAAGTGAAACAATTTACCCCTTGAAAATAAGCTTAAATGAATGCTGAAATGACTTTGTTTCAAGTTCAAACATTTAGTAATTTCATGAAAAGTACGCTGAATTTTGAATCCCATGCCAATCTCATTGTCTTTATATTTGAAATCACTTTCCTGTGAGGCTTCTAAACCATTATTTTCATATTCTTTACATTCACATCACTTCTTGAGAGAACCAAACCATACTTGATTTAACCAGAATTTGATCTATTCCTGTCAAAACTTGAGGGTTTGAGGTACATATGTTTAAATGATTGAGGCATTTGTTTGGTATTAAAGCCCCCTTTTCAAAGAATCTTTTTTTTATAATGGCCTACCTTGAATATTTAATCCTTGTAGCCCTTATAAGCCATGCACAACCTGTTAGGTTAAGCCACATTACAAGCCAATTTTCCATATCCAACCAACTCTTGAAGTGAAATTGCATAATCTAGTTGAGCTTAAGTGTGGGGGAAGCTGTCTTGTGTTGTGCCACCACATTATGTGATACTTTGGGTGGAAAATTAAATTCTGAAGAGATGTGTTTGCTGCTAAAGAAAGTCATTATATTGAAAGCTGTGCCTTTTCTGGAGCTTTCATGACAAGTGAAGCTGTGCCTTTTCTGGAGCTTCTAATTGAGGTGGAAAGCTGTGCCCATCGGGAGCTTTCAAGAAAATCATGTTTGAGAAGATTGACATTTTTTATGCTGAAATGATGAATGGTGTAAACCTTTCATGACTTTTCATGATGATGGAGCTGAATTGATACTATGGGGATTGAAGAGAAGACCATATTTAAGTGAAAATTAGATTAATGCAATTTTGCTTCAAAAGAGACTAGCCCTCCTCATTCAGCCTCAGAGTTTTTCACATCTTAATCCTACCAACCGAAAGCCACAGAACAACCCTGAAAAGTCCTCATGATAAACATATGTCCTTGACTCACATCGGGTAGAGATGTAGGAATCTATCAAGCCTATGGTGACCCTTGTATGAGTTTGGATGAGAAAAACATTGCAAAAAAAATTGATATTTGAGTGATGAGAGAAAATTCAAGCGAGGTAAGTGTTTTGTGCATGGGCGGATAAATGAAGTGGAAATATATTGAATGATATAAATGGAGAACTTGAAATAAGGTTTTTTATGAGGCATGATATCTTTTTTATTCTTGGTGTGAAATTGATTGATCTTAAAGATATGTGTTTTAAAATTGGTTTTGATTTGATATTGATGTTTACTTGATATGAGGTTTTGCCCAGGTGTGCAAAAGGGTAAGTGTAGGGGAGTTGATAAAACACTATTTTATTGAATATTTTATTGATAATAAATGATATAATTTCCTCACATTGTGTTAAATATGTTTATTTATAAAATATTTGGGATTTGATCATTCATTTGAAAATTTGGTGAAAATTCCAGTTTTACCCTTAATAGTGCACTGTAGTATTTCGAAGATAAATATTTTTATATTTATTATTTGAATTTGAACTTTTGTAACAGTGTTCCTCACTTAAGGATCTACAACCTTTATTCAAGACACTAAAGCTAAAAAGTTCATTTGGTTGTTGAAATTGGGCCATTAAGTCAAAGTTGGGCTGGGCTCGCCAGAATGGAGAAGGTTCTGTATGTGGGCCATATCCTCTACATACGGGATTGGATTGAGCCCCAATTTTGAGGAAAGCTCGGGGACAGGATGTGGCACAAATCCTCCTTCTGGAAGTCCGGTCAATTCACGCGTTTTGGAGGTAAAATTGGCGGTGAAATTTGGAATAAAATATTTAGCCGAGATTTTCATTTCACACTTAAAAAGTTATGTATCCCTAGCCCTCACAAACTCTATTTAAAGGGGGTTTTAACTCTTTGAGAGGGCTGGTCGAGGCTTTGGGAAGGTGTGTCCGAATGGGTGTCTCTTGGGAGCCCCTCACAACTCTTGGAGGAAGTAATCCTTTGTGCAAACCTCTCTTCCAAAAAGGCTATCTTCTCTCACCTCTTCTTTGTATTTCTTTTCTTTCATGTTTGTTTCTTGAATTTTTCTTCAAATAATATTCTGTGTTCATCCCTCTTCTTCTTATATTAATCTTATTAATTGGGTTGGAATCAAGAGTGGAGACAAGATTGGGTTCTACCCTTTCAATCCGTTGCTTATGCAAAACGTCTCCACGATGACTACACCACCCATGGAAGAGTAGTTATTTTTAGTAATCGATCGACCTCTATCCTTCTTCATTCATTTATTTTGAATCAATGAGCTACTGTAATTCACATATTATGATCTATTAATTGAGTTTTTAATTTAAATGAAACTAAGCAAGCAATTGAATAGTTAACACAAAACAAGCGAGGTCGGGAATTGTGTGAACTGTGAGAGCGCAACCTTAACCGGTAATTCAAAACCACATGGGATCAATTTGTAGAGTTCAAATATAATCCCTAAACTCAATTAATCCTCATTTCCAGAGTGGTTATGTGCCTTAATTTACCACTGACCATAATCTAATTTTAGAACATCAATCAAAGCAGGGTGTTGCGATTGCATGTTCCGAAGTTAGCCTAAGGTTAAAATTCACTTCAATCTTCGTGATAAAGTTAATTCTCGTAGGGTTCGGGATTTAACAAATTAAGGGATCATAATTAAGTGAATTTTAATTTAAATGATAATTATTAATAAATGATTGAATAGGTAGAGTTATATTGATTACGTCTTTTAAATATTGTCTAAACAAACATCTTCTTGTTGTGTCATTCTAATCGAAAATTCATTTCAAAATTAAAAAAAAAATGCAATCTTCTTCCAGAAAACTTCTTCTAGATTCATAAACTATAAAAAACCACCCCCATCCTTTCAAGTAGTGTTTTTATTCTCCTTTATTTTACTTCTTTAATACCTCTAAAAATTGTTTTAATTCACTTCCTCCTTTGAGAGACGACCTTGGTCAGCCACTCTTCTGCACCTAAGTACCCCAAATCACATTAATCATTTGAGGGCGCCCACGACAGCGCTCTTTCAAAGGCCACCTATGGGCACGTGCTGCATAGTCAGGCAAAATAAATCTCAGAAGTTTGACATTTTTGTGACTAGAAGTCATGAAAAGGGTTATGAAGATCTGAAAATATTTAAGGTTAGGATTATAACACATAAAGATGGGTATTTTCCAATGTATATAGAGATACATAGGTCAATGAAAACCATAATCATGTTGTGGCTGGGTCCTGAATTGAAACTTGGACTTCACTACGTATCTCATAAGAATGAGAATCAAGCCATACGTAGTTCTTGAAATGCAGTTTAACGTCGTGCATGACGAAAGTATGAGAAATCTTAGTTTCGGGTCATAGAATTTGAACCATAATAATGAATACACAGAGTGTGTTTTCATGAGGACTTTTCAGCTGAGGGACTGAAAGTTAAATTTGGGGTTAGGCCCAAAAGACTTGGGGCTGGATTCGAGGGATACTCGAATGTTTCTACGTATCCCATAAGGATGGGAATCAAGCCCACGTAGTTCTAGAACTACCCTTTGTACAAATTTGGTTCGTACATGTGAAGGGTGAAAGGGGACTTTAGTGCAATGATGGTTTAACCTAAGATAAAAAATTTAGGCATTACCATGTATGCATGTAGTCTTTTAGAATGAAACATGATCAAAGAATATTGTAGTTTATTGTCATACCGAACAAAAGTGTTGTATAGTTTAACGTCATATAAAAAGGACGAAAGTGAATCAATGTAAAGATATTGATTCCAGGGGCGGTTTCAGGAATCATATGAGATGGTGGTGAACCGATGTGAAGAGATTGTTTTTGGGCTTGAACCCTGGGAGGTTGCCTACATACCCAGCCTGGAGGGCAAGGATCAAAGTCCGTGTAGTTCAATTAAAGAATGAATTAATGATCAAGTTGTTCTTGGGGACAATGATCTAATAAAAAATGTTGTTGGGACTTACACATGGTTAGTGGCCCAAAGGGAGTATTATGGTTGATGTTCGCTCTAAGCTCACGTGAGTCATACTCGGTGTGAGAAACAAGAGGTAACAATAACCTTAACGATGCACAGTTTAATGTCATGTGGGACATATAAAGGGACTATGTAGTTTAAAGTCTTGCAGTTAGGACTATTGGTGCTGCACAGTTTTAGTGTCATGTAGTAGGGACAAAATATAGTTTAATGTCATGTAGGACATATCAAGGACTTTCTGTACAGTTTAGCGTCATGTAGTTAAGACGATGGGGAAAATACAGTTTAACGTCATATTGGATGAAAGGGGGATTGTGCAGTTTATTGTCATGCAGTAAGGACAAAAGAGCGTACCATTTTAACGTCATGTCGGACGAAAGTGCGAATAGTTTAAGGTCATATGCATGGACCGTGAATGGTGCAGTTTAATGTCATACTGGACCTTTATGATTATATAGTTTAACGTCTTTCCGGACGTAAGGGACTTTTATACAGTTTATCGTCATGTAGTTAGGACGTCACAGTTTAATGTCTTACTGGACATAAGGGATTTGCAAATAGTTTATGGTCATATACATGGACCAGGGATGATGCAGTTTAAGGTCATGCTGGATGGTTTAGGGAACGTTTTCACAGTTTAATGTCGTGTGGGACGAAGTTGCAGTTTAAAGTCATACTGGACCATTACTGTATAGTTTAACGTTATATAGAAAGGACGAACTGGTGCTGTACAGTTTAAAGTCATGTAGCTAGGACTAAGGTGAACCAATACGAGGATATCAGTTCTGGGGACTTTTTACAGTTTATCGGCATGATGGACGTTGGAAGTGCCACACAGTTTAATGTCATGTTTCTAGGACATAATATAGTTTAATGTCATCTCGGACAAGTAAGGAACTTCTGTACAGTTTAATGTCATGTAGATAGGACATAATACAGTTTAGTGTCATGTAGGACAATATATAGTTTAATGTCATCTTGGACAAATTATAGTTTAATGTCATCTCGGACAAAATATAGTTTAATGTCATCTCGGACAAAATATAGTTTAATGTCATCTCGGACAAAATATAGTTTAATGTCATCTCGGACAAAATATAGTTTAATGTCATCTCGGACAAAATATAGTTTAATGTCATCTCGGACAAAATATGAACCAATGTGACTGTTTTGGCTCTGGGAACAATATTTTGTGTTTATACAAAATACTTCTTCAGAAATCTGGCATTAGTTGGAGTCGTGATGTGTTCTCCATCCATTGAGATTAGAGAATACGCTCCATTGGAGTAGACCTTATGTATTGAATAAGGTCCTTCCCATTTTGGTTCAAGCTTGGGAGGCTTCTTTCCTGGTATCATTGGTGCTCTGAGAACCAATACCAATTCTCCCAGAATCTCTAGAACCTCCTCGGATTCCTTTATCTGATACAGGGAATTCAGGCTCATCAAGACTGGAATATGGATCTGTTAATTGAATCATATTAACAGAACCAAAGATTAACTCTTCGTCTGATAAAGACTCTGCCTGGTTAGCCTGTTTAGGCTGTGCCGTTTGGTGGGACGGTGCCCATGGCTTTGAATTAGATGGCATGAAATCTGCCAGAGTCAAAGACAATTTAGGCTTTGATACATACTCATCTTCTCCTGATTCCTCTTTCTTCTTTGAATTGCGCTGCCCTTTTGGGGATTTGTCTTTTGATGGAGGCTTTACTGCAGCTTTTGTAGGAGACACAATTGGATTCTTCAATTGTGTTTGCAAAATGGAATGGGTCCGATTGATTGTCTTTCTGACCATCCAATCATCATATTTTTTCGCAGTTTTGCTTTTGATTTCCTGCCACTCGCCTCCTTCCTCTGGATCTGTAGCGGTAATACACGCTACATGAGCTGAAGAACCCTTCAATTTGACTTGTCCCAAGTCGACCATCTTTTGCAGGAGTTCTTTAAAGACAAAACACTCCTGGATGGGATGCCCCAACATTTGATGAAAGGGACAATAATTGGGACGGTTTTCATCTCCTTCCTTGTTTGGCCTCTTGGGCACTGGTAATTGAACCAAATTATTTTCCAGAGCTGAAATCAAGTAACCAAGAACTTGCTCACTTCGGAAAGAGTATGTTTTACTCTTCAAATCCTCAAATTGTTTTCTTCATTGATCTCTTTGATCATTTGGACAAAACAGCCTTTGTTGTTGGCGTTCAGGAGGTGGAGCCCTTCGAGAAGATGAATGTTTTGAAGTAGAAATAGGTACAGGTGCTTGTTTAAGCATAACTGTAGCAGTTTCCACTTTAACCATTCTCCTTCCTGGAGCTGATGGAATTATACGAGATTTAACCTTAGCCTATATAAGGGAATCTTCAATCTGTTGAGCGATTGAAGTAAGGTCTCGAAACCCTCCTGTGTATTTCACAGGGATCAATGGCGTGCGTAATTCGTCACGCAAATTTGCCACACAGATTGGCAACAGTTCCTCCTGAGGGAGTGGTAAACTCAAGGAATATGTTAATCCCTTCCAACGAGCAATGAAATCAGAGACTCTTTCATTCTCCCTTTGTTTGCAGTTTGTAAGATCGAAAACTGTCGTTTTTGGCAAAGTTGAGCTAAACTGAAGAAGGAATTTTTTACGAAGATACTCTCATCCAATGACTGACCGGGATTGCAAGCTTGTATACCTGACAAAAGCTGGTCCTTGCAAGGTTCGCACGAAGCATCTGAGTTTCACTGCTTCTTTCTGCTCTGGAGTTCCCATCATAGGATCACAACAAGACACGTAATGCGTCAAATGTTGTTCAGGGTCGCCTGATCCCTTGAAAGTAGGGAAAACAGGGTTTCCAAAACTGGATGGAGGAGAAATTGAATCTACCCATTCAGGGTAAACTTTCTTTTTAGGTTGAACTTGTGCCCGTTTCCCTTCCATAGTTTCTAACCGAGCTGTTAATGACTCAATAGTAGTTATTAACTTTTGAGAAACATCAGGTTGAACTTGGTTTTGGGTAGGTGCAATGAATGGAGCTTGGACAGATGTGGTGGTTGGTGCTGCAACTGATGGTAGTGCTGCCAACCGTTGTTGCGTTTGACTCGTAGGATTAGACCTTTGAGGGTGTACTGATAAAGGAGGATATTCCTGATCCATCTCAGTAGTTACAACAAATTCCTTCGGCTGTCAGACTTCAGTATTCTTAAGAAGAAGACTACTCTGAAGTAGTTCTGCATTCAACCTTCTTAATTATTTCATTTCTTCCTCCTGTTGTGCAAACCTTTGCTCTAATGAGAGCGATTGACCTCCTTCAGAGGAATGGTGAGAAGTAACCTTATTCATTCCTTTCCCCTTATTGGATCCTTTTCGGAGAGGGGGAAGTGGGTTACTTGATGGAATACCAAGATTTTGGGTAAGCCTTTGATTACGTGTGCGCACACCTTCTTCATTTAGGTCTGTGTGCACAACTTATTGAGCATGAACCTCTTCGTCTGATCCCTCTGATTGAGCCTCATCTGGTGAATCAGCAGCAACGGCATTGATGACATTAATGGATGCATATTGCATGGAATCATTTCTATTAGCATTTCTGTGATATTGTCTTCTTCCATGTCCATGATGAGACATGGAATTCCGTTGACTTGATCCCTCAGGAACTTCTTAGAGAACCGTCACTTGGAGAGAATCTCCTGATAGCTTGGCTCTTCGTTCCTCTTGAGGCTTATTCCCTAATCGAGAGAATACTGACTTTCTCTGAGGGAGGGATTGAGGATTTGAAAAAGTCCCCAGTCCGGTGGACTGGGGATGTTCCTGCTGCTTCCGCTCAAATCCTCGAATCCCATTTGTTGACTCTGAGGGTTGGGTTAGAGAAGTCCCCAGTCTGACAAGCTGGGGTGTCTCTTGACATGCTATGTCTGAGATCTTCTTAAAATCTCTCTTGATCTTGCAAATCTTAGTTCGAAAATTAGCTGGATTCATTAACCTGTATCCACTTTTATCACCTGGTTCAACAGACCGTTGGATGATTTCCGAAACTTCTGTCATTTGATGACATGTTTTCTCCAGACGAGAGGCTTGTGCAATATTCTCGCCTTCTTGATGTAGGAGCAATTCAACAAATTGTTCTCAATATACTTGATTTTGTTAGGAACTAGTTGAAGCCTGTTCTTGAGCAAGCTTTTGGTTATGAACAAAGCCCATTGATTGTGGCTGGCCATGGGCAATAACATTGCATGAGACCATTTTTGGCGGGCTTTGCTGACTGGAAAGCACTGTGAAACTTAGTGCTCCGTGAACACCCCATCCTCTGATATGAACATCAGATGGAGCATTGGAAATTAACTGACACAATTTTCTTAGTGCGCCAAGGCATGAACGTTGAAGGGTTCATTGTTGCTTTTCAGCCTTCGGATACCGAGAGACTGATAGAGATGCCAAATCAATCTGGCGTTGTAACCCTTCTATTATCTTAATATTATTTTCATAATCACCGTAAGATAAAACTTTCTTCTTCAATTGACAAAGAGTCTTCCATATGTTGAGACGAATATCATGGATTACATCATCCGTCAATATCTTTGGAATGTCGTACTGGGAGTCAGCCAAAGACCAAAACATGACTGGTACTTCACCTTTTTCTAGTTTTTTCCTCATGTTCAGCATTTCCTCTTTATCATTAAATGATGATTCTTCTACCTGTTTGGACCAGAGTTGGTGTTTCCTTATTGCTTCATCGGATTCAACAAGATTGGTAGAGAGATCACTATTCATGCTGGAAGATGAATGACCCAGGGATGGTTCGGAGAATAACCTAAACCCCAGGCTATCTTCTGATGGAGAAAGAGTTTCACCTGCCGATAGTAATGCATCAGACATGACTGGTTTTACGTTTGCAAGTGCCTCAAGATAGGAGGGATTTCTCGTCACTACATTGCCTTCTGAAGAATTTTCGAGACAACATGAATCACTACTGCGGAGAGGACTTTCGCAGCGAAGTTCATCACCATGAGGAGGACCGTCATGATGGGTTACAACAAAAGATGAAATCTCTTGCTCCATGGTCTTCTGACCACACAGAGGGTTCCTGTGGCTCTCATCTGAAGAAGAAACTTCAAGATTGACCGAACATTCATGAAGCAAGCCTTCATGAGGAAGTGTCTGTTGAAGACCTTCAAAATTAATGTTCCCATTATTGAGAACTGAGGGAGTAGAATCTTGAATTCCGACAGATAAATGTCTGAGGGCTTCCAGAACTCCATCATCGAGCAAGGCCCTGTTGCATATTGGCCTTTGATCTCCTGACTGTGCTGGGCAGATCATTTTCTTAGATGCCTTCTTACTCACTTTAAAAACCACTTGTTGACGAAAGTGGTTACTCTGAGCAGGTGTATGTGCCTGATCGGGAAAGATGGTCAGGTTAGGCTGACGATCTCCACTCAAATCAGGTGTATGTGCCTGACTTGGTTGTCCGTATGATATGGGGGAGTATTCCCCATAACCATCTTGGACTGGAACAGATGTGTGTGTCTGTTCCGGAGTGAATCGTTGATGTATCACTCCACTGCTAGGGATAGATTTATGTGTCTGTCCTTGAGATGATGCTGAATCTGTTATGATATCCTAGCAAGCATCCAGAATATGAGTAGGAATTTTCTTCTGCTCTTTCACCATTGACAAAATATGTTTGGTGACTTCAGCCACAGGAACGGGGATATACGTCCATTCCGGGCTTGGAGTAGGTGTATGTGCCTGCTTCTGTCCTCCTTTTCCTGTCAGTGAATCCTGACAGTACTCAAGTGTGGAGGCAGAGAGTTGAGTCTGCCTCCTGTTTGTCGTCGAGGCTTTCCGACTGACTTCTCTGTGCGCTACCAAGCGAGACTGTTGGTAGGCTTGATTAGTATTAGCAGGTGTATGTGCCTGCTGATTACACTTCACCAAACGCGGTTGACGAGATCCATCATATGTAGTCAGACGAGCCTGCTGACTAACTGGTGATGTATAAGCAGGTGTATGTTCCTGCCTATAGTACTCCGCCGGGATTGCTTGGCGGGATTGGCGTGATGCTGCCAGACGAGTCTACTGGACAACGGAATTAAAACGGACAGGTGATTGTGCCTGCTCGTTGTTTGCCACCAAGTTAGGTTGGTGTACTTCTCCGGAGATGGCAGGGATGACAACTTTCCCATTGTTCACCGGATTCCGTCTTTGGCGGTTCATCTTGCCTGCTCGGGTTCGAGAAACCTGAGCTGAATGCCTGGAGTCGGTACCCTCATCATATTGAGGATGCACTACTGCACGAGTCTGGCGGCGATTGTTGATGGGAGTCCTTGAGAGGGACTCCTGTCTTTTTGAATTAAGGTCCTGCGGGACTTGATCATTCACTTCCTCAGAGTAAGGGAGTGAATGGAAATTGCGTTCCGGGGATAACGACCCGAAACGGTTGGAGACGGTAGTCAGCACCGCCTGCTTCTTGATCGCTGGCCGCTGTTGTCCGGACGACCAGGTAGAGTTGTTAACTTGGAGGGCTTGACGAGTGGCCTCCAGAGTTAGGATAGTACCGTTGCGACAGTACTCCTTAACCAGTGCATTAGAAACCCAGTGTTGAAGACGCTGAGTTGGTGATGTCATCCTCAGAGCGGACGACGTTCCAGCAGGAGTAGTAGCATTGGTTTTCACAGCAGCAGACCTCATAGTAGAGGTGTTCACAGCAGCAGTATTCACAGGGGTGAATTTAAGGAAAGCCATTTTGCAGAAGATCTTGAGAAAAGAGTGCCTTTTCCATATAACAGACATAATCAAGATGAATCCGGCCACTGCATCTTTTGGATGAGCACATGTCAATGATTGCTTTGTTGGCCCAAGGGGCCTAACAAATAAGAAGAATATCACTTTAACTTGGTTAAGGATTCACGTCGGGTTCACCATTTTTGTTCCCTCACGGATTTCGGGGATGACCTCATTAATTTGAGATTCAAACGTTCTGATTGGTTTCTAGCGGGTTTGTTCGTAGAACCGGAAACATCCAATGATTCCACATCCGTTTGGACCTACTTTCCAAAGGTAGGCGCTCATTAGCTTGTGGACCGACGAGGCTTTGGAATTTGCATTGGTCGAGAGGATGGGAGGTCGGACTCACCACACCTTTTTGAGGGGAATTATTGCATACTCCGGGACTCTCTTTATAGATTTAAGTTATGTTCGTGAATCCTTATTACATTAACAAGTATAAAATGTGCTTTCCTTTAGTTTTAACAATCAATGATTAAATATGAAAGAAATTTAGAGAATCTTTTATATGTATTTGAGGTTCTTCATCAATAGAGAATCATCTATATCTTTTTAGAGATTCTTGATCAATGGTATCCTTCAAAACATTTATATAAAAGTCTCTTGGTCATTATGATGACCAGGCTGGTTTTAAAGCCACTCAGTGGGGCACTTGAAGTTTATCGTCATTCAGAAGGACAGGGATTATTTCAAAGTTGGGATCGAACCCAAAAAATGGGCTACCAACGTATCCTTTGTTTTGGAAAAGGAATCAGAACCCACGTAGTTCGAGTAATGGAGTATGATGTTTATGATTGATGGCTCAAAGAAAAATGTCATAAATACTTTTACACTCTAAGCTCACGTGAGTCATGCTCGGTGTGAGAAACAAGTGGTATTGGTAAAAATTAGACAATTGTGCCATGAAAGATGCAATCATAAGAATTTGTTTGGGGCTTATGTATGTATGACTGCCCAGATAGATGAAGGTTTAGGATTTACATTTAGGGAGAAAATCCAGGAACAGGGTCCATAAAGGTATATGTGCTTTATGGAGATTTGAATACTCTAATCTTGGGGCTTGCTCCTAAGGAGGATTCCCAAGTTAGGAGGGGACTTATGATTGGGTTTTACTCCTGAAAAGGAAACCCAAATCAAGGGTAAATTAGGACTGGTTAAGAGAAATTTAAGGGGGCTTGGGGTTTACTCCTGAAAAAGGAAACCCAAGATTATGACTGGGACTTACTCCTAAAAAGGAGGCCCAGGTTAGGGGACTTGGGGCTTACTCCTGAAAAGGAAGCCCAAGATTATGACTGATTCTTATTCCAGAAAAGGAGACCCAGGATAGGGATTAAGGTTTGGGGCTTACTCCTGAGGAGGATGCCCAAATTTGGGAACATTAAGAATTTGGGGCTTACTCCTAAAGAAGGATGCCCATATTTGAGGTTGGGGCTTACTCCTATGAAGAATACCCATATTTGAGGTTGGGGATTACTCCTAAGAAGAATGCCCATATTAAAGGATTTATAACTGGGGATTATTCCTAAAAAAGGAGACCCAAGTTAAGTATTCTCTCATCTTAAAGGATTAGGTTGAATGAATGAACTCTCCATATTTAGTGACATAAGGATATTTAAATCACTAGGTTTTGAGAGATATTCAACAGAATTCCTTTCAGATAAGGAAGTCGAATCAAGAAATCATGCCATAAATGGCTTTGAAGAGTGTCTTGAAGACTGAATCTTGAAAAGGAAAGGTGTAATGGCTTAAGAGGGGTAAAAAGGGAAAGATAGGCACCCAAAAAGGTAGGGGCGCACAAGTCTTGAAAGGCGCACAAGTATTGCGGCGGCGCGCAAGTATTGGTCGCGCAAGTATACTTGCACGACATGAGGGGTACTTGCGCGATTCTCAAACATCATTTAGAATATTTGAGCGACTCTTTTTAATTACATTAGAATCCTCTTGAGGTTCTTCTAGAAAAGGGATGCGCAAGTTATATTGAAGGAAATAAGTCGGCGCGCAAGTGTTGATAAGTTTCAACACTTAGGCCTTCCTTCTTCTCTTTAGATCTTCCGTTCTAGGTAAGAAATTTCCTTAGAAGTGTTCCGGAAGCTTTGAGAAGAGACTTCGGCGTCGGGAGATTCAATCCGAGTTTCTGAAAAAAAAAGATCTTCTCGAATGGGGGGCCCAAAGGGTCTATTTATAGGCAGAAGAAGACCCCAGGCGGTTACCGGGCGGTTATCACTTAGGTCACGCAAGTCACTTACGCGACCAAGAGCGTCGCACATGTGTACTTGCGCGACAGTGATATAACTTGCGCGGTGCAGTTGATGTTGATCCTTTGTTCATGCCTTTGTCGATTTTTGATGTTTTCTTCAAAGGTTGAATCACTTTGAGCTCAGATATTCCCCTTTTCCGATCTTTAGATTCTGTGATGAAAGGAGCGTCAACAGTATTGCCCACCGGTGTGTAGCTTCACCTTAAGTTCAAATCAGAATAGAGGAAATAAATGAAATCAGTCCCATTTCTGAACCTTACGGTCCTACTATAGGGTGGATGACACCTATCAGGGAATACCTACAATATGGAACACTCCCACCTGATAGTGTCGGGAAAGAACAAGTCCGGTGACGTGTGGTCAATTTTACTCTTTATGATAGCCCAAATCACAAAAAAATTCTTTACAAGTGAGGTTTTGATGGAATTCTCTTCAGATGTATTGATTATGAAGAGACAATGGCTGTCATGAATTAAGTACATGCATGAGTTTGTGTTTCCCACCAGTCCGGACATAGACTTTCTGGTCAAATCGGAAGTCTTGGATACTTCTGGCCATCAATGGTGCAAGATTTTGTTGATTTCACTAAAAAGTGTCAATCATTCCAAAAATGTTCCAACTTTATTTAGAAACCCCTAAAATTGCCTCATATATCTAAATTCTCCTGAACGTTTGCTATATGGGGAATGGATATAGTAGGACCTTATCCTCAGGCTACAGCTAAGCAGTTTTAGTATATTCTTACTAGTACTGACTTCTTTTCCAAATGGACAGAGGCAATACCACTCAAAGAAGTCGGTGTTAAAAGTATTTTTAGATTTTTCAAGTCTAATATCATTAACAGATTTGGTTTTCACCATACTATATTGATGGATAATGGCACAAAATTTTGATCATATGAGGTAATAAAATTGTATCAAGAATACAATATCAGATCCAACCATTCATCTTGGAATCATGAAATGACCAATGGTTAGGTAGAGGGATTCAATACCACTCTTTCAATCATTCTTCAAAAAATTATGGATAAAGATAAGAAGTCATGTCCTGAAAAACATTTTCATGCTCTATGGGCTTATCGGGCCACCACCCGCACTATTACACGATAAACTCCATATTCATTGGTATATGGAATAGAAGCATTTTTTCCTATTTATTTCCAATTACATTCGCTTAGAGTCGCCATTTGTGACGGGTTATCTATAGATGAACAACCTCAAAAGCTATTGGATTAATTAGAACGACTAGATGAAAAAAGATTGTGCACACTGCACCATTTAGAAGTATATCAGAATCGAATAGCACGAGCTTTAAATAAAAATGTTCATCTTCGTTCATTCAATCATGGAGAATTGGTATTGGTCTTCAGATCCCCAATGATACTGGGAATGAAGCCTCCAATGTTTGAGCCAAAGTGGGAAGGACCTTACTCAATACACATGTTCTACTCATATGGACCTTATTATTTAATCTCAATGTATGAAGAACTCATTACAACTCCAACCAATGAAAGATTATTGAAGAAGTAGTTTGTGGAACAAAAATACTCCCCATTTTCCTTGTTGCAAGACAATAAAAATCATAGCACTTGTCCTAGCTATATGACATTAAACTATTTTCACTTGTGTCCATTGTCCTCACTGCAGGACATTAAACTGCATAGCCCCCCTATTTTCCTTACTACAGGACATTAAACTGCATATATCCCACTATCGTCCAACATGACATTAAACTGTGCCCATCTATTTTCTAACATGATGTTAAATTGTGTCCCCTTTGTCATCCTACATGAAGATAAACTGTGCATCGCCCAAGCTACAAGATGTTAAACTGCCAAGCACCCCATATCTATGACACTTGACATTAAACTGTGATCATCGCATGCAAAATTGTCTTTTAATCTCTGTTTCCATGTGTGCACTGGGCAGCTAACCATGCATAAGCCCCACACCATCCTTCATGATCTCATAATTCGTGGCATGATTTTCAATTCCATTGATGCTTCTTGTTTCTCACACAGAGTACGAGTCACGTGATCTTTGAGTAATCTTTGACTATGACATCTTCTCTCGGCCGCTAACCACACTTATGTCCTAACATCATCTTCAGGTCGCAGTCCTCAAGTACACCCTAATATCCAAATCCCTCTCAATTGAACTACGTGGACTTTGATCCTTGCCTCCTATGCTGGGTACGCAGGCTACCTCCTGAGGTTTAAGCCTGAAACCAATTTCTTCACATTGATTCACCTTCATCCCATGTGATGTTGATCCATGAAGCCCCTGTCCACCATCTTATTCATATTGGTTAACTTTTTTCCTATATGATATTAAACTATGTATGTCTCATCGTCCTAGCTATATGGCGTTAAACTACACAATTCCCCATTGTTTTTGCTGCTATACATTAAACTATATAGCACAAGTCCATGCATATGATCTTAAACTAGTTTCACTTATTTAATGTATGAAAATAAACTGCAACAATCTCTGATACCCTCACTCGAGAGGAATTAGCATTGACATGGTATCCAACCAAGTAATGTTTCAAGAACTACATGCGGCTTGATTCTCATTCTTATGAGATACGTAATGACTCCCAAGTATTTAATCTTGGGTCGAACCATAATTGCAATAAAGTCTTTTTTACCCCTCATATGTACAAACCAAATTATTACAAAGGGTATTTTAAGAACTACATGCAGCTTGATTCGCATCCTCATGGGGTTAGTAGGAACACTCAAGCATTCCTAGAGTCCAGCCTCGAGCCTTTGGGCCTAACCCCAAACTCCACTTTCGGTCCGTTGACTGAAAATTCCCCTTGGGAGCTCATGGGGTGATATGGAACACCCTAGTCTTTATTCACACAAGGTTTATAAAAAATGGATGATGTGTCTCCCTCACTATGGTCCAAGCACTACAACCCTAAACTAATATCTTCTATGCTCTCATCCTATATGACATTAAAATGTATTTCAAGAACTATGTGGGGCTTGATTCTCATCCAAATGAGATACACAGGGACATCCTAAATTTCAATTCAGGATCCAGCCGAAACATTATAAAAATAATATTCATGATCTCCATAACCCTTTTCTTAACTTTTGGTTTCAAAATGTCTGATATCTGAGAGTTCTTTTTCCAAACTCTATAGCACATGCCCTTAGGTGGCCTTTCATAAGTTGTCTACATAATGGACATGTCAGCCAAAAGATTCTACTATTTGAAAATGTAGCTTATGCCCTAGTTGGCCCTGCATAATTCAGCCCCCATAACATGTTTTTCAGGTAATGGTAACATCATTCTTAGGAGAATCCTCTTTTTTCCCTATTAGTCTTAACGAAGGTATGTAGGGATCTGCAAAAAAATAGCCATCCTTAACATATTTGTTCAATACTATTTCCCATGATCTGAATGTATTATGTCGTATAATGTTTCTTATCCCTGGTTTTAGTCATATGATTTAGAACCACATATTCTTTTTTCCTACATTTGGGTCAATCCTTCATAGAAGTCACATTCCTCATATTCTTTGACAATTCTGATTGGAAATATCCTCTCTATTTTCAAGTACCTTTCTCTAGAATGCAGACTCAATGCTTTAGAATGTATGGATCCCCATAAAACGTTTTTCGGCTTTTAGAAATAGAAATTAAATTTTTTGAAAGTTCATTTTCCCGACTATGTAGCACGTTCCCTTAGGTGGCCTTGCCTAAGTTGTCTACATAACGGATCTATCAGCCAAAAGATAATACTATTTGACTATGCCGCTTATGCCCTAGTTGGCCCTACATAATTCAGCCCCCATAACAGGTTTTTCAAGTAGTGGTAACTTAATTTATAGAAAATAATTCCTCTAATGACTTTTAGCTCTCTTCCCATGTCATTCCTCAGATTCAAAATTTCTCAAGACAGAGTTTACAATTTTCTCCCTCCATACATGAACATGGTAATATGTTTCCAAACAATTTATCAATAATTGAGTCAATATCACCAATTTGGTCAATTCTATTTGACCTTAAATATTATCCTTTTTATAGTCCATCATGCATGACTTTAAACTGCCAATAACAAAAGACATAATAATCCTTAAATTGGGAACCTATAAAGACTACTCTAAACAAAAGTCAAGTCCCAGCTCGCTAGGCATACATTTTGTATGATTTAGGAAATATTGAGCAGTTAAAATATAATTTTTTTGGGTTTTTTATATAACCCTAGTAAAAATAAATCTATGTTTACCATGCCCATTGGCTTAGGTAAAAATAAAGAGCAATTATCATTATTGAAGATGAACTTGTTTTTTCAATGATGAACAAGATTAGAAGAACATCCACAGACTGGATTCTCTTCTATTTTCATTGAGAAATTGAAAAAGACTTTCAACATGACTTCTCATATGTTTCACACCATCCCGAGCTTCGTCAGTAGCCACTTGAAGTTCATCTACTCAGCCAGATTCACTCTCTTTAGCTCGACAAAGTGCTTCTTTGGCATCTTTGATGGCTTTTATACCTTCCACTTGGGCTTCTTCCAACAAATAATGAAGCTGGTCAAGCTCCCTAATAACAACATCTAGCTCTTGTTGAAGGTGAAACTTCTGGAAAATCTTCTCCTTGATCTTTTTCTTCAGCTCCTTCAGCATTGCAGCATGATCAGCCTTAGCTCGGGACACTACAGCCTGAAATTCACCTGTATTGATCAGAAATCTTTCTCTGATCAGGTCTTGGTGGCACCTTTGCTCTTGATCCCTCCTTCGAATGACTTGTTTCACTGCCACATGGACTTCTCGATAACCAAAACCACCAAGTCCCAATGTGATGAACAGGGATGAAAGTATTGTAATTTTTGATGGCATCTCATGAAGAGGCACCTCAGATATTATCTTCCATATATTTTTTCATGCCTTGTGACATGATAATTGGAGTGCCTTTTTATCCTCTGGGTATGATTCAACATCTCTATCACATGGAGGAACATAGTTTGGATTAATGTTCTTAAGAAAGTGCCATGATCTGCTCCTTCCCAGGTCCTGGTTGCTTAACCTTCTGATACTGCTTGGGCTGAGGCTGAGGATTCACCTCCATATCTATCCATTGGAGTTTAAATCCTTATTTGATCAATTGAAAGTATGTTTAGTTTCAAAGGATAGAAAAAGTTGATTGATTTTCTTGCAGGTAAAGTAATCCACAAAAATCATTATATTTTACCTAACAGTAGATCAGCAACTTGTAAAGACTCCTCCCCATATTTCCTAGCTTCAATAGGATTTTCGGGATGGGATTTAGGAAAGTCTGTCGTGTTATGTTCCACCTGAGCCAGTGTTTCTGAAATAATAGGGTTGACATCAACATCTACAACCCAATCATGAATTTTTGGTTCAACAGTTTATTTAGATGAAACCTTAAATTTTTAACCAAAAATGATTATAAGTGTAATCATGAGAATATTAAAAGGACAAATGATGAATCACGCGTCCAGTTGATTCTATAACTAGATCTAAAAAATCTTCTAAATCACATGGTAATTTAACATGTTCTAAAATTTCTTCAAATGAAATTCCATGTTTCATAATTTTCTCCAATGATGTCCAATATCCCAGGTTAGTCTCACCAGTGGGAGCCCTCAACATGTCTTCTTCGTTACTTTCATCTGGCAATCTATGACCCCAAATAGCTTCTTCACAGAAAGTTTTGCGGTCATCTATGTAGGTTTCCAAATTTTCTAGTGCATGTGTTTAACCTAAAACATCACAGAATAGAAGTCAGTTGTTGTCTCATATGAGGTTCTATGACATATGGTTAAATTACCAAAAATCTTTTCTCTCCTGGCATCAGAAATAGGAGCAGTGTTGGAAATAGGTGTCGGCTCATCTGCTCTCAGTATTTCTTCAAGAACGTCCATTTGAACAGGAACTTTTGGCCATTCTCCAACACCCTCCGTTGTACTCTGTTGATGGTAAGTAATTTCCCTTAAAGGGGAAACTAATGATGCCCCTGCAATCCAGAGTGAGTTTACGTGGGAGTGAGCTTGTATATATAGGCGATCCAGGCCACCTGCGCATCATACCTACACACCCTAGCATCTACGTGCCATACTTTCCTGCCTCAGACCCTTGATTATTCTGGATTTACCTTAGAGACAAATCCTTTTTCCTTTTCGGATCCAAATCTGAGGGGAAACTTTTGTTGACAATCTTTTTCGTCACAGGGTCCACTGAATGGAAAAGGGGAATACCATAATCACAAATAGGGTCACCCTTTGAAGAACATCAAAAATTGTCAAAGGCATGGACAAGGAACCCATTTGGATTGAGTCTCACAAGTTTCCTGCATGTCGCACAAGTCACTTGAGCGCCACCTATGGGTCACGCAAGTCACATGCGTGCTTGATTCTTTTTTTCTCCCATGGTGCCCGGTGGCCTATAAATATCCCTTGTGGCCCCCCCATTTCAATGAAACGAATTTTCCAAAACTCAGATTCATTCTCTGGTTGCACAAGTCTTCAACTCAACTCTTCCGAAAGCTTCTAAGGTAACTTTTTACCTAGAATGGAAGACATGAAAGAGTAGGATAACGCCTAAGTGTTTATAATTCATCGACACTTGCAAGACTAAATGTCCAGACCTCCATTAAAGTGGAAGCACTTGCGCACCACCCTACCCTTTCAATGAAACTTTTGCGCCTCCCTTTTGGAAACATCTTAGGATAATACTAAAGGCTTGAGTTAAATCTCGCCCAAGTATTACCCTATAGATTCTTCATCGCCAAGGTGAACCCATGCCATGCAAGTACACTTGCGTGGCCTAGAATTATGCGCCTAATGGTTTGCATGACCATACTTGCGCACCAAATTCATTTGTGTGCATGTCTCCCGTTTACCTCTCCTCTTCAATATATTATCCCTCAAACTCCTTTTCAAAGCCTTTTATGCCATGGTTCCTCTGTGGGATTCTGTATCTGAAAAGAATTTTGTGAGAAACTCTCCCAAAACCTCATGACATACAAACTTTATGTCATCACGATTAGAGGTTTCCTATAACCTCATAATTTAATGATGAGAATATATTTTTGGTTTGGGACTCCTTCTCAAGAGTAATCCCCAGTCTCAAGTTCCCTTATCCTGGGCCTCCTTCTCAGGAGTAATCCCCAATCACAGTTTCCTTAAACATTGGGAATCCTAATCAAGAGTAAGCCCCAATCATAATTTCTTTTTGATTTGGGCCTCCTTATGAGTAATAAACCCCAATCATAAGTCCCCTTAAAATAGGCCTCCTTTTCAGGTGTAATCCCCAGTCATAATTTCATTTAAAATTGGGCCTCATTCTTAGGAGTAAGCCCCAGGTTATAAGTTCCCTTTAATTGTGAATCCCCCTCAGGAGTAAGCCCCCAATATTAATTTCTTTTGATTTGGGCCTCCTTATCAGGAATAAACCCCAAGGTAAAACTCCAAATCTCCATGAAGAAAAATACCCTTATAGACCCTGCTCCTGGGCTTCTTTCCCGAAGTAAGTCCTGGTCTTTATCTACTTGGGTAGTCATACATATGTAAGACCCACATCATTTCTCATGACTACATCTTTCATGGCCCCATCGTCATGTTTACCGATACCTCCTGTTTCTCACATCAAGAATGACTCACATGATCATAGTGTGTAAAAGTAATCACAACATCTAATTTTGGTCCATTAACTATTCATAAAACTCATATTTATTTAGCCGAAATACATTGACTTTGATCTCTTCCATAAAAGTAGAGTACGTAAGAAGCCCTTATAAGGTTCAAGACCATCTTTTATTACTTATTTTCTATCCCATATGACATTAAACTATATCCTTCTCAATGAACTATGTGGGTTCTGATTCCTTTATAAACAAGGATACGTATGTAACCCATCTGCGGGTACGATACCAACTCTGAAATAATCCCTGTCTTTCTGAACGACAATAAACTTCAAGTTCCCCACTGAGTGGCTTTAAAACCAGTATGGTTATCATAATGACAAAAATATTTCTATATTGTGTATTGAAGGATACCATTGACTAAGAATCTCTAATACATATGGATGATTATCCATCAATGAAGAACCTAAAATACAATAAAAGATTCTATACATCCCATAAATATCAATCATTGATTGCTAAATCTAAAGGAAAAATCATTTTCAGACATGGTGAATTAATAAAGATTCATGAACATTTCATAAATCTATGAGAGATTCCCGGAGTAGGAAATAGTTCCCCCTAAAAAGTGTTGATGAGCCTGACCTCCCATACTCTTGACCGATGAAAATTATTAAGCCTCATTGGTCCACTACTAATGATAACCTACCTTTGGAAAGATGGTCCAAATGGATATAGAATAACTGAAAGTTTTTTGTTCTACGAATAAACCCATCAGAAACCGATTGGAAAGTTTGAACCTTAAACAAACAAGGTCATCCCCATTTACAGAAGAAACATGCACACAAGATTATTATGTTCCTAATGTGACGTCAAACTCCCCTTTGTGAACGCACCCATAGTAGGGTGAACATAAGATCAATTCCATGCCTGGAATCTTATGAAAACCCGCTCCTGGATTCGCCTATAAATACAAGTGCATCCCCAACCCCTCAGGGGAGGTCTAGAGAGGTCATCTGTAGCTCAATTATGTGTAAGACCACCTCTTTTGCGCCTGTTCAGAATAATAAAACCCAAAATGGGAGATATTTCTTGACATCGCCCATATGGGTCTCCTTTCGTGTGGTCTCATAGTGGTTTGATCCTCACATGACATATTTTCATCTTAATTCATGTGCGCCCATGATTCCAATCAAGTGCACGAAACTCCCAATCTTGCGTGTAAAACATAAATCTTGCACGGAACAGTTCCACGGTTCCCCATATTGCAAGCACCTATGTTTCCCAATCCAATTTTTCACGTAGCCCATCCTTGATGTCACTCATCCTGCGCATAACAATATCCAGGCCTGCACCCACTGGTCTATACCACAGGGGTTGCGCCCCCCGCACCCCCGCTCAGCTTTAGTGATGGGTTGTGGTATCGACCCTCTGGGATGTTCCCTTCTTACCGTCACTGACCCCCATGAAAAATGGATAGTCGCACTATGACCTTTTTAGTATGGGACATCATCATTTTCCATTACACCATTATGTGCGCCCACCTTCCACCTATGCAATACCATGATTTGAGATACTCCTCCACTATCCATGAAACACCTTGTGTCGACATAAGCCTCTTGGATTGTTTCCCATGTTATGAGTTGATATTCTCAACATCAATTCCTTGAGTACCTTGAGTCGAAACCATTCTTCAAGCAACTCATCCAAACCCCATCACCAGACTCCTATGCCATGATCCACTAGAAAGGGATGCCCTTGCATAAGTCCCAACACCAACCATTTCTGGGCACCGTATGCCTAATAGTCTTCTCTAAATTACTTTAAACTGTAGTACATCCTATACCAAAAACATAGGATGCCTCTTTCTCTAAACGAGATATGACTTGTGCTCTAAGCATAAGATGCTAATAGTCTTCTATACATGACTCTAAAATATATTACACCCTATGTGACAAATTTAGGATGACTCTTGCTCCAAACAAGAGGTTCCTTATGCTTCAATCATAAGATGATAATAGTCCTCTCTATATGAATATAAACTGTATTACTCCCAATGTGACAAATATTGGATGCCTCTTGCTACAAATAAGAGATGCCTTATGAGGCAAGTATAACATGCCAATAGTCCTCACTACATGAATTTAAACAGTATCATGACCAATCATTCAATAATAGGATTCCTATTGTTCCCAATAAGAGATTCCTTATGTTCTAAGAATAAGATACCTCATGCCAAGATTATAGTGGCATAATTTCTAGAGCATTGGAAACCGTTTGAGCATTCCATCACCCCACCTCGTGCTTCGTGTGTCCTTAATTCAGATGTTCATCCACATTCATGTATGAAAGGACCCCTTAACAGCCTGGTTCCATGCCTCCTCGGCTCACATACTGTCCTGGGACAATGCCCTAGAAGACTACAGACAACACTTCTAGTCAGGCCCTGTGTTTTGAACATAGTCTGTAGTTGACACTCATTTGTTTGTCCCAATTTCAGGCTAACATGATATGGATGATGTGTTTTGAACACAGTCAATAGTTATCCTCCATCATCATGCCACCCTCACCCCATTCTGAATGTCAATCATGTTATTCACACTTATCTTCTCCCTTTGATCGGACTGATTTCCACTCCCTTGGCATTATCCTGCTTGTGCACATGCACATAGGTGTTAGACCCAATTATATGCCTCAACCCACAAGTGAGATTGGATGCCCTCATAGCCATAAATGATGAAGATATTACGGGAAGGTCCAAGGTATAATTCCCATCCCCCATTTCCACTTCTTAGTGGAACCTAGTCACACAAACGACTATTTCTTCTTCGCATAACCACGCTAACGTGGGCCCCTAAAGGGATCACTCAACAAAAAGCTCTTCACCATGACACTGTGGATGCCTTCCCTTCCTCAAGGGTGGGCGGGAATCCATTATGTAAGACCTAGGGGTGCGGAGTAAACCTTCCATGTCCGAGCTACAGGATGTTAAACTACCAATCACCATCATCCTCAGCCCATGACATTAAACTGTGACCCCGCACCGTGCCTCATAAGTTGCGTCCCTCATCACAAAAATTCTCTATGCCCTCTCGTCTACATGGGAGTTAGATCTTCCCCGCATGGAATGAGATCCTACTTGGAGGAGCAGCGTCTGTCTACGGTTGAAGGGCAACCACCTTGGTGTAAGCCCCTTTCCTTTCATATATGAGGTGGCACCTCTGCTCCTCCTATCTTCTTTGGTTCCAAAGGCCTGAGGGGGGTATGGGCACCAAAAACGTTCCTCTTCCATGCCAAATCCCTATCCCATTGGGATTTTTCACCCTTAGGGCCTCTATCCTGGAGTAAGTACCAATCTATATCTCCCTGGTCTACTAGCCATGCATAAGCCCCTATTTTCTCTTTGGGCTGCAGGACACGCGTAAGCCCCTGTTTCCATTTTGGGCCATTAACTATGTGTCATCCCCACTCCACTTATCATTGATCCACCTTTCACGACATGATCATCAAGTCTTTTTTACCTCTTTTTTCTCACACCTAGTGTGACTCGCATGGTCTTAGAGTAATTATCGACCATGAAATCCTATTTGGGTCACCATAGAATGTAAGCCCCACACCATCCTGAACTATGCAAACATTGATCCTTGCCAAGGAAAGGTATGTAAGAAGCCTCCTCGAGGTTCAAGACCAACACCCATTGGCCCCTACCACTTCATCCTGATTCGCCCACACTATCCCGAACTACACGGACTTTGATCCTTTCCAAGGAAATGTACATAGGAAGCATCCCAGAGGTTAAAGACCATCACTCATTGGTCCCAAAAACTTCATTTTAGTTCACCAAACCACCCCAAACTAGGCAGACATTGATCCTTTCCAATGCAAGTTACATAGGAAGCCTTTCTCGGGTTCTAGTCTAACACCCATTGGTCCTTACTACTTCATGTCGGTTCACCCACACCATCTCAAACTACATAGACTTTGATCCTTTCCAAGGAAGGGTACGTAAGATGCCTCCCTGAGGTTCAGTCCCAACACCCATTGGTCCTGACCACTTCACATAAGTTCACCAAACCCTACTGAACAAGGAGAGATTTATTCCTTGCCATGGAAAAGTACATAGGAAGCCTCCTCAAGGTTTAATCCCAACACAACCATTGGCCAGGATAACTTCACGTTGGTCCAAACCCGTCGTACCAGACATTAAATTGTACACCCCTTTTTGTCACGCATGATAGAAAACTATCACCCAATCAGTGGTAATCCATTTTCAACCTCAATCAGCAGCAAACCATTATTGACCCCAATCAGTTCTAAGATGTTGTGTACCCCAACCAACGGTAAGCCATTATGATCCCCAAACATCAGTAAGACGTTATGTTTCCCATTCTATGGTAAGCCGTTGTAGTCCCCCTTCACTGGGAAACACATCTACGGTCTGCCCCGTGAGTGTTAGACCAACCAATTCGGGCTGCTAACCAAGATTAATCCCTAGCATGTCATCAGGTCACTATCCTCTACGCACACACCGATTCCATGACCTTCCCTAAACTACATGGAATTTGATCCTTGCCTCTTTGGAAAGGTATGTAGGAAGCCTCCCTGAGGTTCAAACCCATCACCCATGTCTCATCATCCTCTTTCCCTTGAGCCTATGTGTTTTGGGAAGTTTATACCCCAACCTGGAGGTTCCACTTCCTCTGGGTTCCCTTCTCACATGCTGCCTCCTTAGGTGTCCCATTACCCAACTGAACTATGTGGGCATTGATTCCATGCCACTATGATATGTAGGAAGTCTATTTGAGGCTAAAGCCCAATACTACAGTCACCTTCATGACGGTTCCATCTCATTCCCCCACCACTTCATTCAACTCTCCATCACCCATCCTGATTCTTACCTATGTCACCACATCCCAGTGAGATCATGCCAATTCACCTCTTCACTGCTCTTAGCAGCAATCAGGTAACTAACCATTTGTTAGTCTGAAGACCAGTTGTCCCTCAAGGGGTTTCACACATATGATCCACTCCATTCTGTGTTCCAATCAGTTTGATCCATTTCCACATGATTTTATGCTCACAACATACCATGTGTTAAACATGGGAAGCTGAGGAAAAACTCAGACACATGCATATGGAATATAATTCCCCGCATTGGATGTTGGATGCCTTGGACTTCCGTGCCCTCAAGAAGACCTATCATAAAAGGAAGAAACCCATATGTGCCTCTGTTTTAACGTCCAGATATGCTAGTGATGTCCAATGTGACTACTCCCCTAACTGAAGTTTTCTTCTCTAACTAGACCCCCTGAAATGTCCCAACAGAAGCAGTGTAATTAACCAGTGTCCATGAAGATATGGCACCAAGAAGAGTTTCACGAATAATTTATTTATCTATAAGGGATACTTGAGCTAGGTAATTATTTATGAGGAGGAATCCAAATAAGGAGGAACTAACATCCCATTATACCATTTCGATCAAGGAGAAAACATCCCTAAATAAGTGATGGTTGTCGCCCGCCTTTGTATGGAGGGAATGTGGGGAAATATTCATCACATCCTCATCCTCTAAATAGAATGGATGCTTACTCCCCAGTGAAAGTGTCGAAAAAAGAAATGGTGAACCTGATTTTAATTTATTCTCTTCAATGTGAAGATTAGTAGTGTTCAAGGAATCAGTGGATTAGCGTGTCACCAAATCCAGTTATCCGACACTAGGTCCTTCAAAAAAATAGCGGTCCTGGTGTGAAACTCACCAGTTGACTGGGCAGTAAAAACATTGGACATATTGATCTGTGACATTGTCAGCGTGGATCCATTTTAACATCCATGGAAGACAGAATGATGCTAGGGCACTCGACGTCGATTTATTTTTTGCAGCATTGATGGTTTAATATCCCTGGCCTACATGACCCAAGTTCCTGTAGTAGGAAACTAATAATCACCCTTCCACCGACACAAGGGTAGGGGCAATGTCAATGAGGCTATCCTGCGTGGCTCCACCACTTCTATGACAGCCTCGAAAACCGCAGCTACTGGGAACCCATGCCCCATCTCCCCTTTTTAATCCGTTCAACTAAGGGTGATATGTGACCTCATCCTCCGATACGAGGAGGAGGGGATTATCCTAACAAAGGATATTTCTCATCATGATTGAGAGGCATCTAGCCCTCATCACCACTACCCCACCCAAGATCCTCTTAGGGTTATAATACTCCCCACTCCGATGTATAACCATTTTTAGAGCCTCTCCCAAGAACGTTTCGATGACTCCCTCCCATATATCGATGAGGTTGGAGATGTCTGGGCCCACCTAGCCAGGAACCATTTGCAGGGGCTCCCAAGGAGGGCTCCCACTAGGCCGCGTCAACGCCACCACCTGGACTCACGGTCTGAAGAGAAGGTAAGCTATGTGACTGCACCAATGGTCCCAATCCAGTTAACCTGACACCAGCGTAGGGCACAAGCCAAGGAGGTTGCCCACCAAGGGGCCTCAATGTCAACAACTATAGTAAATCGGCCCACCACTGACATATATCATTAGTCCTATGTATATAATGAGCATGGGAACTTATATACCCGACCCGGATCAAGGCCCCAATTGTCACATGTGTAGGTTGGGTCAACTCTCTTGGTCACCGGCGCAGGTAGTGGCACTAAAAGACTCACCCGCAACAACAACACCGAGTACGGAGGTCCTCCCTATACCGCCGCTAAGGAGAACGCATGTCCTCCCAGCTTCCATGCTCAGTGTGGAGGTGCTCCCTAAGCTACCTTCAATACGAATGAGGGTCCACCCCATGACAGTGGAACTCAATACGGAAGCCTCTTCTACGCCCATGGCATCGGGTATGGGGTCATTCCTCCTCCCATAGGCCGCTGATATAGAAATTTTATACTCGTGGGATACTATGTGTTAAACATGAGAATATAAGGAAAACCATAGAGACATGAATATGGCATATAATTCCCTCATTCTATGTGGGATGCCTTGGGCTTCTACGCCCTAGAGAGGCCCTATAATAAGGGGATGAAACTTAGACACACCAGTGATCCAGCATCCAAACATGCTAGTGATGTCCAACGTGACTACTCCCCTGAACAAAGGTTGATGCCCTGACTGGACCCCTAGAATGTCCCGATAGAAGCAGTGTAATTAACCAGCATCCATGAAGTTATGGCACTAGATAGAGTTTCACGAACAACGTCGTAATCTATAACGGAGACCCAGAATAGGTAATGAGTTCTGAGGATGAATCCATAGAAGGAGGAACCAACATCCCATCATCCCATTTCGATCAAGGAGAAAATGTCTCTAAATAAGGGAAGGATTCCACCATCCATTGGAAAGAGGGAATGTGGGGCAACAAACATCGCATCCACATCCTCGACAGACAGATGCACAAACCCTGAAAAAAGTGTCAAAAACCCCTTAGAATACCAATTGTAGTTTCTAAAAAGGGGATACATGACCATACATTATAATATTTTCTACTTTGGTTCACTACCTCATGGGGTTTTCTTTAGAAGGGATCACTGTCAACTAGGGTGTCTCACTACCATCCCCATTCTAAAAATGACTTCTAATGGTAGGGGGGATGTATGGGTCTTATATATGATTCCAAACACCCCTCTATTCTTTGATTTGGGGTAGCACCTCTACAACTATCAACCATAATTCTTAGGGCTGCACTGCATTCATTTTGGATTCCAACAGTAAGACCTACACCATTCCAATGAAGGCAAATACCCTTTTTAAAGAAATATTGATTGCATAGAGGCCAAAATATCCATCATTTAATCTCCTTCAATGGAAAAAGAATCCATTCTGTCTAATGTTAAATTACATGGATTAGTATGGTCACACGACCTTAAACTATGACATTGATCTATGTGGGTTTTGATTACTATCATCAAGAAATGGTATATAGGATGATTACTTGTGTTTCAATCCTGACTAATGGTATACTAAGGTTCTCCCTTTTATGTGAATACTTTATTGATCCACCAAAAGGGGAATTATAATCTATTATATTGGTCTTCCACTAGGGGAACATTGACCAATGCTATTCTCATGTACTCCCTCCTAGGGACGTACCTCCTTGATCCGTCTCCATAGGTAATTTTCATCTACCAAATTCATATCCAAAAGAAGATAAATTTTTTACATGGATCCTCCTCCAAGATGTTTTATGATTCATTGGTAACAATCTAGGTGTCATATATTATATCCTAGGGATGCATCTCTATACTCTGCCTCCATGGGGAATCATGATCAACCATACACATCTCCAAAAGGCATTAAACTCATTCTTTAGATCTACCTCCATGAGGTTGTATAATCCATCTATAAACTATCTAGGTGTGACATATTCCTTCCTAGGGACACATTTCCTTGATCCATATATAAGATGAATTATAGAGAACATCTATTAACAACTCATCTGAAGAGGAATTGGAAGACGAGGATGCACATGGACCCCGTGGTGATGAAACGTGGGGATCAACCGCCAATCATGGGATACCCCAAGGGAGTGGTGAATTTGTTTCCTCTAAATATTACTTGGTCATACTTCATGAGGTAAGAATTAATCTACCTACCTCTTTCAATCCTTCCAATTTGTTATTGAGAAGCTCTATGTAGATTTCTTTTGTACAAGATCATATTGAAAATATACAAGGTACCCCTATTGGAGGGGGCGATGGTGCACCATCGGGTGTTGGGAAGAACACTCCAGGGCCTATGTCATAGGATGATGGATATAATGGTTCATTCAAGGAATTAATAGTTATGAACTCATAGCATTAGGTCCTTCATATCATCTATAGGGAACCACACCCTAGTATTCCAATGATGGTTCCCACTACATGAGAAGCGGAACGCTTGAGGCCGCTCATCATTGAAATCCCCTTTCCTTAACGAACTATTTTATCTTAATTAAATTTTACCTTTTGGACCATTCATTGTGTTTTTTCAATAGAATATTTGTTTTTTCCTTATATGGGTCATCAAATAGATCCTTCTCCCCCATCATTTGAATGTCAATTACCAGTTACTAAAGTAATATTTGGTTCTCCATCCTCAGGACATACCTCCCTAATATTCCAGAATGAGCATACTGATCAATACATTAGGCCATGCTTAAGGGTAATCCATGAAAAAAGAAATATTAAGTTTTCCCTCCTAGGGATGTACTTACTTTATATACATCCATGGGGAATTTAGATCAAACAAACTCATATTCACATGAAATTAAAGTTATGTCTGAATCCTCCTTTACAAGGAATTCTGATCAACTGGAAAACTATCGAGGTGTGAAATATTTCTTAGTAGGGATGAAACTCCCCTGATGTCATTACCTTATAATTAAAAAATGATACTTTAGGTTCAATTACTTAAGATGAATCATATGATCTTACCTCCCATGATGAAGAATACAGGTTACCATTGATCCTAACAGCCAGACAGGCCCAATGATGCCCAATCTGACTAATCCACTGACCAAAGGTCGCTGCCCAATAAAGATGATAATGGAATATCCATAAAAAAGAAGTTAAATTAACTAGGACCCCAAAATTAATGGAAATGTGAATGAGTTCCATTAACATGAAATTAATCGGTGAGGGGAAACCAGACCAAGCGACGATCCCGAAGGAGGAATCCATTGGATGAGGAATAAGCATCCCATCATCTGATTTCCATCAAGGATCAGACATCACCAATGAATTCTTTGAAATCCATGAACCTTTGATATGTGGGAATGTAGGTCAAGAAGAACTGCTACGTGCACATCGTATACCGACACACAGGTAGGACCCCAAAGAAAGCATCAGAAATAAAAATGGTGGAGCTGACCATTAGGGTACCAATCATAAGGTAAAAAATATTTTTTGAGTAAACTCCTATGGGACTAAAATTTAGTTTGCCCAAGGTGTATTGATCCTTTAACAACCCCCTTAACAGTATAATGGGTTCACGTAAAAGATGTTTCATACATTAATCCCCGGGGTTTTCATGAAACATTGATGCCCTATGGGAAACCCTTTTTGTGTCCAAATTCTAATTCCAACCATGGGTAAACTTTGTGGATTTTGATCCCTCTCTTTTAAAAATTGGTATGTTGGATGCGTCTACATGTTTCTAGTTTAACCATTGGTAAACTATCCTGGTGTGATGTCTTCCCACCTAGGGACACAAATCAATGATATGCCTCCATGGAGATATTTGATCAACCAAACCCATATACAAAATATGTTAAACTCATCTATTGGATCAACATCCAAGAGGTGTAATGATCCATTGGTAAACTATTCTGGTATGAAATTTTCCCACATAGGGATATAAATCATTTATTTTCCTTCATGAGGTGTCATTATCAACCAAAATATTTTCCAGAAGATGTTAAAATCATGCCCTGGATCCACCTCCATAAGGTGTTCTGATCCAATGGCATACTATCAATGCATGGAATCTTACCTCTAGGGATGAATCCCCCTAAACAGTCTCTATGATGAGTTTTGATAAAAAATAACACATCTCCACATGAAATTAATCTCCTTCCCCAAATCCTACTATATGAGGTTATATAATCCATTGGTAAACTATCCATGTGTGAAATTTTCAATCCTAGGGATATACCTCTCTAGTATGCCTCTATTGGAAATTTTGATCAACCAAACATGTCTTAATAATATGTTAAGTGCATGTCCTAGATATTCCTATTTGAGTCATTTAGATACACTGGTAAAATGTCAGGGTGTGACATTTTCCTTCCTAGGGATGCACCTCCCTGATCCGTGTCCTTGTGGAATTTTGGTCAAACTAACCAACCTATAGAAGACGTTAAACTCATTTCCAAAATCTCCCTCCATGAGATATTCTGATCCATTGGTAAACTATCATATGTGACAACTACCGTCCTAGAGATGAACCTCCATGTGGTGTTCTAATCAACTTAAACCATCTATATAATATTTATATATTGTTACCTAGATCCACCACCATGAAGTGTTTTGATCCCTTGGTATACTATTCATATATGGGATAACGACATCGAGTCCCCCTACTACAATGGGACAAGAATAATCGATGGGGTAGAGGAGATCTTGTGGTTGATGCACAATGTTTTAATAGATATGAAATGTGTGAAACATCATGTCATGCCAAATGTAGTCAGGGATCTTGTGGGGCTAGAGGTATCCCTACCTCTGAATTTGGTCGGATAACTTCAATCCCACCTGTTTGGGACCACAAACATCCTATATAACCAATAGAATCTCATCTCCTTGGATGATATGGAGTGGAATTATGTAAAACCTACATTTGTAGATATTATTTTCAAGGTTAGAACAACTTTGGATGGTAAAATACGATCCATGTGAAAGAGTTATCTCATGCTTCACTCAATCTTTTGGGAAAATTCCAAATTGGAGAAGTTCAATGAAATGATTTGTCAAATCGGGCATTTCCTCTATTGTTGGGGAATACAAGGGTCCTTATGTGGAAGCATTGTCAGTTAGCTGCTTTACCATCTTCATGTCACTATCATCTAAATCAAAGACATCAATGAATCTACAATGTTCCACATTAATTAATTGGTTGTCCTGGTCAGGCTCTTCAAGGAATAAAGCTAAACTAGACAAGGTGTTAGTATGGCTATTTTATGAATGAGTTATGTGATTCAATTATGTATGAGAAGGGAATTGGGAAATTAATTATTAAGTGAGATCCATGAGAGGCACAAGGTGTTGATTTCTAATGATTTAACCACCATTAATATGTTTTACGATAAACTCAAAGTCCATATTCACATAAAATTGGTGGAAATTACTCTTTAGGAAAATCTAGAGACCAATGATAAGGGAATGATAATCTTTATCATTGTTGGTGAAGCCTTCTGATAACAGGAATCAGTATGACAGGATAAACTATGCAAGAGTGTTGAAGATGATCCCAAGCCCTACTTTGTTGATCTAGGGATTATTGAGCTTTATACTAGTGGGGATCCAAGAGGCACCATCGATGTCAATATTACAAAAGGTAATAGCCTAATCCATTGAGAGGATAGACTTTTATGGGAAACTATCATCTAGGGGAAAATCTCTTGGGGTTGAATGGGTGGCCGTGAAGTCTACCAATGCTTGACAGTTGTTGGATTTCTATGGAATGAAATTGATGTCAAACTATTAATGAATTACTTTCTAGAATGACATCAATCCCATAAACATGGGGAGATTTAGGATATACCTTTTCAAGTCCATAAGGGACCCATATTGTATCTCATGATTGTAATGATAATGCCACAAATTCCTCACTAAAAAAATTAACTCAAGGAATCTCTTCCTGATGGGGATGTATAAGGTCTCCATGATGTGGAGAATATGACTGAGAAAATCATAATTATTTTACCTCATTGTTTCTCTAGTACAGAAGGGAGATGAGGGACCATTCTAGGGTGGTCACATAGAGGACCAGAGGCTTCCCTGAGATGGGTTGAATTAGAACTAATGTATGTAGAAAATACTTCTTGATTCACTAAAAGGAGTATTGACACTCTTCATCCCATTGGTAGGAAGTTCCTTTCATAATGAGCCATAAATAGGGATTAGAATCTCCCACTAAATTAATGATGAATCAAATTTTGTCGTCTAAGTTTCATTGGAGGGCCTATATCTCCTAGAGGTTTCCTATGAAAGGCACATGGATGATGAATTTGATCTTCACTAGACTGATCTCAATGCCAATTTAGTTGAAGAAGAAGTTGAGAAACATTACTTAGGTAACCCTGAATTCCCACTCCAAGAGGTTCATCTACAAATTATATGTGGGAAAGAAGATGAACACTTTCTTGGCATCCCAAAAATGGTCTTGGAAATTGTAGTATTTTACCACGATATCTTCCATGTAAAATTCTACAAACATCATAGGGATCGTTTTGAAGATGTGGTGCATGTATTGATGATAAGTGGCCCCCATATTCCTTAGGCCGAAGGGCATCAACTAATAAAAAAGGTTCCTTGTGGTTTGTATAAGGTGGTATAATCCTCAACCTTAAGAGCCATAATGATCTATTTTCACATAGAGTTTTTATCCACAATGGAGAGATCCTGAAACCTAGATCTAGCATTAATCAGTATCTCTACCACTAGAAGGAAAAATCCAAGCTTCAGTTAATAATGGCTGAGATACCGGAAGTAGATAAGTAATCTGATCTTCCCATTCTTCATTCTAACTAGAATGATGTTGGATAACCAATTGGGGTATCAAACATCCCTGAAAAAGTTGGCTTTGATGACATTATAAAATTTATTCTTGACTATATAAGCATGGCAAGGATTCATTTTCTTAAGAAGCTTCATGAACCCACAATGACCCCTTAGAAGACCAATATAGTTGATGAAATACCTAGGGATGTAGTTGTATAATCTCATCATAACTCTAATAATAAACACCTCAGTTTTTCTTTAGTAAGGCCTCATGTTGTTGCTGCTCCATTGCATGAATAACTACAACGATCAGCTTCATCCTATAATATTACTTGATACTGAGGGTCATCTAAAAACATTCATCTATGGTCAAGGAAACAAACTATTCAAGTATTGGAGGAGAATATTTTATATTAGATTCATTGTATGAGGTTGGAGAATCATTAGGAGGAGTTGGATCTTCCAGGTTGGTTGAAATAGGGGTAACATTGGTGCCTGATTAGGCGAATAAAAAATCTCAAATGAGGGGTTCTTGCACTATTGAGACCATGGATACCAATTATACCAAACCAATTCCATATGTCCATTGACTGTGAGGCCAACTATTGATGTCAATGCAATGGTGGTGAGTCAGCTTTTAATTCATCCTTTCCCTACAAAATAGGTGAGCATGTTGTGAGATAGTGTCAACAGGGAAAACTACTCAGTACCATACAAGAGTGGAAGCTTATGATATTACTAGGGATTGTCCCGTTTATGCGTATGAGTTAATATATGGAAATTAATTTTTATTAGTAATTCCATGTACCATTTTTTCGGAGATGAAAAAAATAAACACATAGATCCGGAATCATGGGTTCCGTCAGATGAATCAGGTAATCAAAGAATAATCCAAGTCTTCTAATAGATTAGATGCAATTGTTGTGTGATCGAACTCATTAGATTGAAATTAATTCCCCTCCCTATTGTAATGTTGAGTATCCATATTGCATGATTCACAAGCATAAAAGGGATTCACATCACCAAGGACTATGATTAATCTATCATTGAGGTAGTATTTGCGGTACTGGGGATATGAGGAGGGATCTTCCGTATAAAGATAATGCCAATTACTACCTAGAAAATTTTGGAGGAGATATACTATGAGTTTAAAAGGAATTTAAAATGACTTAAATTCCCTTGAACTAGGTTTTAAACTGAATCGTTCCACCCTATATCTGCTCAATCCTATCACACCCCGGGAACATCTGGTCAAATGGAGTCATATCTTCTTTGGACATCCCCAACTTGTGTTGAATCAAGGATGTGATGAGGTTATTCCTAGAACCAATGTAGAATATGAACTAATGGATCCCCTTGATATTGAATTGGCATGTAATGAATTGGGGGAGAATGTACCATTTCCTTATAGAACTATCATCCTATACATAGAATGTGAAAATGGCTTGGCATTCCTCTCGGCCGACCTCCTCTGCATAGTAAGCCTTTATAGAAGATACCTCTACATAGAACTCAAGGGGCCTTATCTAGGATACTTCAAGAGAAACATACATTTATTTAGACAATAATATGGACTTATGTATTGAGTGTATCACATTTATTGTATTGATGTGCTTCCTCACATTGTACTTTCATGCCAAAATATTTTTTCTCGTATGGGAATCTCTTTGGATGGTGGCATGATTGGTGCTACTGGATGTAGAGTCGGGTTATGATGGTTCTAGTAATATCCTACTCCAAATAAGCTAACCCACTCTAAACCACTACCAACTCACTATCGACTGATGGAGTCCTAGCTCTGTTTGGATGATGCAGATCATGGTGCATTCATAGCTACTATACCTGTCCAGTTAAAAAAGTTGGATCTAACTGATCTACATGATTACTTTAAATGGTAAACTATGGGGATATGTCTGGAATAATGGTTTGTGTTTATTTTTCCTATTGACATATAAAATAACATACCACCTAGTTTCTATATCATGCATGGATTAGTTTGATTCAAAGGCCATAACAGTCAATTCATTCACATGTCCTTGACCTATCCTTCTATGGCATCATCCAGAGGTCCTTGAGGAGGGTTTTCCTAATATTCCACACTATAAAGATGTGTTCTTTGGTCCAATAACTCGATAGAGTTAATATATTCATACTGATTCTCTCTATTGGTGGGATATTACAGTGATGGGAAGACCCTAGGTGTGATTCCCAATGAATACACTAAAAGTGTGTGATGGATTTGGAACTATTGCGGAAATGTGATTTCCTATACATCATTAACATCTACACATCTATGATTTAGAAGGAATGTATGTAGAAGAAATGGAAATTAATGGAGATGGGGTGATGGATATAAGAGGCTATGTTTTTCCTCGGTAGGCACATATGGCTATGGCGGCAACAGAGACTACTCTATGAGCAGACTATTCATCATACTTCTAGGTTACACAATTGAAATATATCCTACTTTCACCGAATCCCTCAATGTTTCTACAAATTTTAGTGGTGATATGTGTTACCAATGTTAATAGTTTTCTTAATATGATGAAACCATTATTCAAATGTTATTAGAGTCAATCCTTTAACATACACTAAGAAAAAAAATGTATTTTTCACATTTGTTTTTCCAATTCAGTTATTTATAACTGCCATCAAAAATCCATCTATATTGTGTTTTCACATCAGTTTTCTAATAATCCATATGAAAAATCATGTATAATGTTTTTTCACACTGTTTATTTATTAACCATGATGATAAAGAAATGATATTTTCTCTTTCACATTGGTTATTTTTAAACCGATGTGGTAAATCCACTTTTTTCACATTAATTATACAATGAAAAAATGGAAAAATAAAATTATACCATTGGTTATATAATAAATAACATGATAAACCTTCTAATTTTTTTGAAAATTCATTTCGATTTTTTTTTGTGTTTTCGATCCCGTGAAGGGTGACTTGTATCTCTCGCATGAGGAAACCCTAACCTCGTTTTTTGATCTATTGGAATGAAATCCTGTTTTCACTTCATTATACATCCTCAAAATTCATCGAGTGATTGAATGAATTAAATTGGGTAATCTATTAACTCTCAAGTAAGTCTCAAACAATGATTCCCACTCAATTTCCATCTTTCAAGGTTGCAGGTGCCTTATCTAACTTTTTTTGGGATTAAATTTACTAAAATCTCTCATTACTACTTAGGTTTTGTTAAACTAATCATTTCAAATTCACATATATATCTATGTGTCATGTTAAATTATTGTGGTATGTTATTTTTCCCTTTATCATATACATTTTATTCATCCTCCCCTCTTTCCACACTCTCCTACATCTTCTTCTATTTATGGATCATGTGAAATATATTATTTTCTAAATATTGAAAAAACAATCGATTTTTAAGGAGATATAAATGGAAAAAATTATAATAATAATTCATATCCCTAATTCATTTTCATTTAGTGATGGACTTAACATTTCATTATTATATGAGTTTGTGATTTTATGTAATCATTATTTATTTAGAAAACATTGGATGATTGACATTTATATTTTTATCATAGTAACTTCTACTTGTTCTAACTTTATTTAAATAATAATTATTTATTATTATCTATATGAATTTCATGTTTTATATAGATCTAGTTCAATGGGTTTTAATGGAATTTTTGGAATATTTATGACTACTTTTGGCTATGGGTAATTTATTGAATCATCTTCTAGATGTTATTGTGGTAATTTGATGGAATAATGATATTTTCATTATTATATAGAATTAAAAAATAGTACATATTTTGATATTACTACATTAAATGGGGGAAATAGAATGTAATATAGTATGTTGAGGATGGGTACTAAATTAAATATCATTTCACATTAGATTGTGTCCCTTAATTATCCATTTTCTCAGAACAGGGGATGAAAAATGATGAGGACACAATGGAAAGTTGTGGTCTATGTCTATCCAGATATCCTTATTGAAATGAAAGGATTTATGATGAATTATATAATGATAGATATATCCCATTAATCATCTTACTTATGGAATAATAGGAAAAACAGAACAACTAGGGGGGAAATGATAGTGAATGAACATATGTTATATATTTAGTGGAACATTTGGTTATCTACATTCATTTTTTATAATTACTATTATATATTAATTTATATGATTCATTAAATAAGAAATCATAATTTATTCAAAATTCTCTTAAAATTATTATTATATGTTATATAACTAATTATCTCTACTAGGATATTTGTATATTTATGTATTAGCAGTTTACATCCTATTTATCAGTTTTAACTAAAATTATATTTGATTATTGTCTAAAACTCATAATTATACTTTTAAAATATGCATATATATATATATATATATTAAAGTTTCATAGTTTTGTTACTTTCAAATGATGAAATATATGATATAAATATAAACCGGGTTTGACTTGATTAATTTATTCTAACTTTTATCACCACTAAATTCATAAGACATGTAATATTTTTATATTTTTTTAGATAATAATAAGTCAAAGCTAGATTATGGAACTTTGAATAAGTGATGAATTTGAGGTAGGTGTTGATGTCTTTTTTTAATTTTTAAACTAAATGTTCCAAAAAATGACATGTTTTTATGTCTATGATTGAAAATTTTAAATATGAATAAGTTAAAAAAGAAAATAGTTAAATGATAGTTTAATTTTTCATGGTTTTAATCTAAGTTAGTGCCCTTGGATTTGGAATTTTGAAACTGGGCAGAATTTCAGATCCAATGATGATGATTTATTATAAGATGATTACTTGGATGAAATTGGAGAACTAATTCATGATATTGATGTAAACGAAATTGAAAAATTACTGACAATTGAGATTCTATTTGGTGATGCTAAAAACTGTTGTATCTATACTGTACAAAATTTACAATTCTATTATTTGTGTTAATATTGATCAACATGAAGGTGATGAAATGATGGAGTGAATGGTGTCTTACCAATTTTCTAATTTTTTTAAAGATATTCTTCTTAAAGGGAATTATCTTCCATATTCACATTATAAATCAAAGTTAATACTATTCCCAATGAGATTAGGGTACAGAAAATACTTTCCTACTTCCATGATTGTTTGTTATATAGGTTGAATAT
Organism: Viscum album; assembly: GCA_963277665.1. NCBI lineage: Eukaryota > Viridiplantae > Streptophyta > Magnoliopsida > Santalales > Viscaceae > Viscum > Viscum album. The sequence continues at coordinate 168,928,127 of OY728125.1, read as the reverse complement.
GAATTTCTGTTAAAGTGTTCTAAATGTGGACATCAATTTATAAGTTGAAATAAAAATAATATGTTGATTTACAAGTTAAATAGACCCCTACAAAGAAATTTTTGTATCATCTTATAATTCATCATTCAAAAGGTGTATTTTCAAGTTCAAATAATGAAAAAAGGATAATATGGCATTCAAATGAAAATATATATGATGGAAAATTATGAAAACTAGCTGGTTGTCCCCAGCGGAAGAAAATTGCTCCAAAATTTCCTATATTCGTAAATGAATTTATAAATATTAGACATAGACTATGCATAGATGGAATGAATCCATATAGAAGCCTAAGTGGCACACATATTTCACAGAATGTTTTATTGGTAACTTAAAACTTATCTCCTAAATGTTTTATAATGCTCAAAAATGTCTTGTTTATTTTAATGACCCATAGACCAAAACAACCAAGAAATGATATTGATGGTTTATTTTCACCGTTAATTTATTATTTGAAACTCTTACGAGAGGATGATATTAGGGTATATGATTCCTATAAAATGGAATATTCCCAATTAAATTATATTATTATTTTCAATATAAATGACTTCCCAGCATATGGAATTTTTTTCGGGATACAGTGTTAAGGGGCATAAATTGTGTCGAATTTTCAAACAATAGACATCAGTTTATCAACTACATCATGGTAGAAAAACCCTATACATGGGACATCAAATATATTAAGAGGTTGCAATTTTTTTGTCAATTTATGAAGGAAACATAATTCTGTTAATGATAATAATATTTGGATGAAATGGTAAATATTTTTTTTCTACCACAGTAGAGATATCATGAGATGAAACAAATCATTAATTTCATGCATGTGGGGAATAATATCTAGGAAATATTGATATCACATTGTTATATATTAATGGAAATACTAAAGATGGTCTGAATTCAATATTTGACATACCTTTAATGGAAAAATGGTTATAGTTAGCTTCCAAACATGATGGAATGAAGACATTTCATCTCTCTGCATGTCATACATTATCCAAGAGGGAGAAAATTATATTTTTAATGTATTCATGATATTATTTTTCTATAGAGTTATTATTAAAATGTTAAAAAATTGTGTCATTAAAGGATTTGATGTCTATAGGTTAGAAATGTCATGATTGTCACGTCATGATATAGAGACTTCTACCAGTTTCATTGAATAGAATATTTCCCATCTGTTTTAGAAATACTATAATGTTGGTGTTTTATTTTTTAAAATCAATTTTTAAAAAGGTTATTGATTTTAATTCTTGTCAATATTTGGAAAAATAATATTTTTCTCTACTTTTTCAATAAGAAATTTATTTCCCCCAATATTTATTTATATAATGATTCATTTTGTTCGAGAAATAATGAATTAAAGACCGATAGATATGTTGAATTTATCCATTTGAATGTTATATGAATCTATTAAAGGGATATTTTAATAATCCATGTTGACCAAAATCATACATTTTTAAAAATTATATTTTTGAGGAGGTTGTAGAGTTTTTTCCAAGCTACTTGCCTTCTATGGAGCATAATGGATTTCCTCACCACACCATGAACAAGTGAATTATGCAAGAATGGGGATTCATGGATTTAAAGTAAAATCTCTGTAAGGTGAATAGATAATTAAGGTACATTTATAACATAGATGATGATAAACCATATATAACATTCCATATTGTTGTTTGGAAATAGTATCATCTACATAAGAATGATATATGTATTTTGAAGGAGGATAACTAAACTTTTTTCCATTGTTTAAAAAGATTTCTATTGGTAGATCGATGCATCATAAACATTAATATGGTTAGTGGTTGGTCCATATTTAACTATGATAACATGGTCTGGATATGAAATTAATGGAAATACATTATATACAAAAGATCAAGAAAACAGAAGGGCATTTCATAATAATGGTGTATTGGTGTTTGTAGAAGCAACACACTTTTCATGATCTTTAGAAAAAACCCAATTTATACATAATGTTAATATTATGGAGTCATTGTATAAATATGGTGGGTTTATTAAATTAAATTTATTGTTATATTATTCATTTGAAAATGGTTTATTAGAATGAACCTTTCCATACATGATAAATTTGGAACGACACATGTTAATATGAATAAATTAGAATACACAACAGATCCTTTTATAATGGAAACAGGTGAAAAACAATTTCTATATTCTAGATAAATCTGACATGTAGTGGTCATTTTGTTTTACGATGAAAAAAATATTTTTGTGATGATTAACTTGAAGAATATTGTGATTTATGTGAGATCACTTCCTCCATGGAATGATTAACATACAATAATAATGAGCATGTGGGTTATTTCATGAGGAATGATTGTGAAGAAAGAATTTGGGAAAACAATCCATTATTAATTTCTAAGTATTATAGGTAATATATGTTTATTTCCCATCTACATTAATAAAATTCAAAAGAATTTATATATTTTAAATTTATTTTCTTTATTAAAACACAGATTAAAACTAATAAGCTTAAATTTTTGTTTATATTAGTTTTGTTTTGGTTTGTTTATTATGTTTACCATTAAGCAACTTATCCATTTATTGATTTTTTTTAAATAAAATTATTTTATATCTTATATTTTAAATAAAAACAACAATAATTTATATGTTTATATTGATGAAATAATCTTTTTTTGGTGGAAAAGATGATTTATTAGGTTGAACCATTTTTAATATTCCTACACCATTTTTATTGGTTTTCATTCATTTACATTAGATTTCATATATCAGTACTACTATCATTTTAGTTAACTATAATAAATTTAAATAATAATGTGTTACGTGTTAGTTTTTTTTGTTTCATAATTTTTCATTTTTTGTTTACATTAATATTGTATGTTGAATTTATATATATGTTTACTAATTAATTGTTGTGTTGATTTATAGGATAATTATAGACCGATAAATAGGTCAAACGCATTGTTCTGGATATGATGATACTAATACATATGGGGAGTAATGTGAATATGCTCCTCTTGATGATCCCTGTCCTTCTATAAAAATTTCATATACCCCCATAGAGCCAAAGAATAGTTTTAAGGTTCGTAAATGTTGAAGTATGCGTTTACCTAAAATATCAGTTGCTCATAGCTATGACTAGAGGATACTTGTAGAAACTAATGATAATGATATTTCAAGAGGTTCCAGTGAAAAAAATTCAATAGTTTTGTATCAGTTTAAGTGAAATTAAAACTCATTTGTTTTATTAATGATTAGAGAAGTGTTGAAAAAGTAACACTATCTCATTTGTGGGAGAAGATTTTAGTAATGTAATTTGTAATTATATTACTAATCATGATTTTTTTTATAGTTATATATGTTTTCCACTATCTTATTAGATGGAATATTATATACCTGATACTGGATGAGTAAAGAATCAAATTCTGTAATTGGATGTTAGGAGATTGAGGGATTTCAAATCATCCCTCGCTTATGATTTCTTTTTTGGTAATAGGTGACATAAAAATACATGTGATATATATAATTTTATAGATGAAGATACATGGAATAATATTTTTAATGTAGAAGACAAGAATAAATTTTGGTAAATGTAATGTAAAATATTCTATGTTTTTTTATATTAATGCTTGTAATATTTATTTATTATTCATAATTTTCAAAAATTGAGGAGATATCATCAAGATATCTCATCTAGAAATTTATAACCTCATGCATTATCACGAGGAGGGTATATATTATTGGAAGAACAAATGAGGGATGATAAATTTCAAAAATTGAGAGCTGAGTCTTCAATCTATTGTAACGACCCAAACTTTCATTAATAAAAATTCTTCTTAATCTAATTAAATGTATTATTATGGTTATATAAGATGTGAATTTCATTGGTTGTATGTTTCGATATTTTAATATACCATTATAAATTGTTACAGTTTCTAATATAGCCGTTGAACAGTGATCACGTTATTAGTATAAATATAGGGCTTTAAAAAATCCAATTTACTCAAAAAAGGAAGCGATGCCTCAACCAGTAGACTTTCCCCATTCGAAGCCCATTTTTCAGAGCTTGTAAGGAATGTGTCATCATTGGGATTCACTCTTGACCAAGCCCAAGCCAAGCTTGAACACATTAAGCATGAGAGGAACTGACAATGAGAGAAGTGGAAGTTAATTGAGATTACCTCTCGAGCGATGTTATCTGAGCCACCCCAAGAGTCTGTCACCATCGCACACCTTTCCCTTGAGTCTTATTCTGGTGTTATAAGGGGTTATGTAATGAGACCCTAGGACTATGACTATGTACATTATTTTTTAGTATAATGAATGTGCATTCATTTTATTATTGTTAATTTATAAATAGTTTTTAAAGCACAAATAGTATTTTTAGTTAATACTCAACTAAGAAATCTATTTTGAAAGTTTAATGGATTTATGAATTAAATAATATATTAATAAAATATTATTATTAAATTAATTTTTTTGTAAATATAAATGATCATATAATTTTATGAATGCAATTGGAATTTATATTAAGGTTTGAAAATTGTTTTTTGTCAGAACCCATGAATTATCGGTAAATGTCGGTTTTAATTTTTAAAGTAAAAATTCACATATTTATAAAATTATTTAGATAAATTTATTATTATTTTTTCAATCAAGATGTCGAAATTATCCAATGGTGAATTTATAAAAATTTTCTGAGACAACCAAACATTTCGGTAAAAATGAAATACCATTAAAATATATAATTTGTTTAATGAAATCATAATGACCCAATAGTGAGGTAATAAAATACTATAAACATTATGTTCGGCCAATATATATTTTAGAAATAAAATAATGTGATTTTAGATTTGTTTGATTTATTTTAGAATGCTTTTGTGGACCCTCCAAGAGTTATAAAACATTTTGTCTTTTTAAATTCTTTTCCTTGAGAGTGTCACTCACCTCCACATAAGCAACCCTATTATTTTAAGAAGTTCAACCATTTTCCTTATAAAATATATTTTTACACTCCCCTTTTGAAAAATCCATGGGAAAAAAGCCATGGCCGGTTTGTATTATTGATTAGTTTAATGTGAGGTGTCCCAAACCTAAATAATAAAGAATTCCATCTCATTTCTGATATAATCCCACCCAAGCTACCACTTTTTCTTCTCTAAAATCCTTTGGAGTTCGACCAAACCCCACCATCCTCTCTCTATAATTCTCCCAAGGACCCCAAAGCTCTCAAGAATCCTGTATGAAGCCTCTCCCAAGCCTTTGGGATCACACATCCAAGTAAAATATTTCTCCCTTTCTCAATTTTGTCTAATTTTCTATAAGTTGTTATTCACTTTTTTTTAAATTAAAAATTTTGGGATATGAATTACCACCTCCCCCATAATTTTCTCTCTAGATTTGGATGATGGGATACCCCTTTTTCTCTTATTAATGCCTCCTATGTACACCCGTTACCATGCCGAAATTCTGTGAGAGATTTCTCTCTCTTCTTTTACATCCATGTAATTGTTTTCTATTATGAATCTAGATTCCATTAATTTAGTTGGGACATGTATCCACATGACCGCATTACTGTCCATTTCATGTACATATGATGAGACACCATTTTCTATCTCATCAACTATTTTCATGAATCCTTTTTTCATGTTGTTATGGTGCCGAAATTGCACAACGTTATTTCCAAGCCAAGATCAGTGTGTAGTGAATACCATACCCATGTCTCTGTCAAGGGTATTATCCTTTATGAAAATATACCTATTTAATGGTACATTCATTTATTTATTCCACATTACTGAATCATGGAATTAATTATGATGTAGATTGATTCCATGTTACATGATCCATGTGGAACACTTATGCATGAAATGTAATGTTTAAGAAGGGTGTGCCCCGATAGCGCTCCAATGCATTGGGTAATGTATAATATCATGATACATCATGAGAAATGGCTTTTGACTCATTATAATTCATGTGAAACATGGTTTTAATCTAGATTCATGTGTAATGAGGGTTTACTAATGCCCCTTGTCCAATGAGCCTTAGCTCATGCTAATTCCATGTTCAGTGTTGTTCCCACATTTACATGTTATGATTATCATGTTTTATCAAGACGTTAGGTTCATGTTTATCTTGTGCACCATTGATATTCCTATTGTCTAACATGTATTGTATTCCTCATGTTATTCAATTTTTATTACCTTAATGGGATTTATAGCTCACCCTTTTCTTATGCATACCCTCGGGTCATCCCAGGAAATTCTATGTATGAGAAAATGTAGTCGTCATGTAAAGCATGTTTTCAATAAAGATGTTGTGTGTTTTATGTTCTAAGATGTAATGTAATTTTTCTAATCCCCTAAGTCACTAGACCTCTCAATCTTCTATGTTGTATCAAGTGATGATTTTATGCAATAAATCAGGATTAAGCGTGTAATAAAAAGTAGGGTTGTTATAATTAGTATTAGAGGATAGGTTAAGTTATTTTTGGGATTAGGATTAGAAGAACCTAGGGAATTGTGAGAGACAATAATAAGTATAATAAAAACATCTATAAGTACTGTTGAGTATTGATTAAGTGGTTTATCAAGAAAATATATCCCTGTCGGGATACGAGTATGTAGAGGCAGCTCTGGCACAGATGTATCCTAGGGTTAAAACTGGAAAACACCGCTTTAATCTAGACTCGAATGGGAAATCGTGCCTAAAAATGGGACTTGCTTCACTCTTGGTTACTACAGTACTATGCGATATGATTTAGAAAATATATAAGCTTAGTATAAACCCTTATTAAGGGAATTTAAAAAATTCCCCTATGAATATATGACAGAATGTAGATCATGGATAGCATAGATTGAAGCCTATGGATACATAAGTTAAGAAAATAAACGTTGTTTATAAGTAATTAGTTTTTTCCTTGGATTACCCTTTATGTGTTAACCCTAACTTTCCTTTTATTCTATCCAATGGCTGGTAATATGAGGACTCAGGCTAACAACCGATGTGTAGATTAATCTGATGACTGTGCAAATGAGATTCCCAATCCAATGGGAGCGGGAATCAAAAACTTTTTGTCACGCTTCTATCTCAGTTAACTCAAGCTTTGAATAGAAACATGGGTCAATAGGAATGTTCAACCCCCCCCCCCAAGAAAGAACATGTCACTATCGAGAGCTTCATGAGACAAAGGCTCCTACTTTTAATTGACCGCATGATCCCTCAATCGCTGAACAATGGATCAACTCCATTGAAAAGATATTCTATATCCATCAATGTTCCAAACAAGAGAAAGTTCTTCTGGCTGCTTTTCATATGGAAGGTAAAGCCAATAAATGGAGGATGTTGAAGAAAAAAACGAAGCCTAAGGAAGAGATCGAGGAGTTGGAATAAAAGAATTTCCGAATGATGTTTTTTGATAATTATTTTCCACGCACCCTCCGACTTAATATGGAAAGGGACTTCCTTTCCCTCAATAAAAAATATGATTAATCTGTTAGAGAGTACAAATAAAAATTCACAAGGCTTGCACAATATGCCTTCGGCTTTGTTGTTACCCCAGAATGCAAGGTTGACCGCTTCATTGGTGGGATGAAACCTAGCCAATGGAAAGCGCTAGCAATATCTAACTTTGACAGGTATGAAGAAATTGTATGATGTGGCCTTATGGTCATAATGGAGATCGTTGAATCTTATGGGTATCATGGGGACAATAAGCGTAAGGTGGAATTCAATGCTAGTAGTCTGATGGATAAATCCAACGTTGCTAAGAAGATCTAGCACCCACTTGCCAAAGGTGTGGAAAGAAGCACCCCAGAAATTGCCTGAAGTGGAAGAGGAAATGCTTTAAGTGTAGAAGAGAAGGGAACCTAGCTATTAAATACCAACACGAAAAAACCACGACTGCAAAAAAATATTGGAATACTCCGTTCAAACCCAAACATGTTGTTTATTGCTACAACAGTAATGAACCATGGCATCTTGCAAACCAGTTCCCTAAGCTAAGGAATTTCAGAGGAAACCAACAAACTCCAAGGCACCAATGGAGAGATTTTTCCATCACTACTGCCGATGTCAACACTGACAATGAATTGGTGATAGGTATGATAGTTATTCATTCAGTAATAGCGAATTTAATTTTTTGATTCAGGTTCTACTCATTCTTTTATATCCCAAAATTTTAGTAGAACAATCCTAGAACCACCACAAATCATGGATGTAAAGATGTCAGTGATAATGGAAAATCAGGCAATCATTACAACCCAGGAATATTAATCCCCCTATCATAATTTGTGGATTGAATTTCTCGACGAACCTTTTCATACATCCTCTGTTGGAATTTGATGTAATTATTGGCATGAATTGGATTTCCTTATATAAATCCAACATAAACTATTGTGAGAGGGAAATCACTTTCCATGTGGAGAATCGACCCCCAATTCTAAACAAGTGCAAGGAGGAATATGAATCTTATTTAGCTCCATCATCTCAAGTGTAAATATTACTTCCCTACAAGCATGTTAATCTGGCTCAATTGATCTATTCTAAGGAGGAAACCATCCTTGAAGACATGCCCATTGTGAGGGAATTTGCTAAAGTGTTTCCTGAGGAATTGCTTGGTATTCCTCTTAGAAGGGATTTTGAATTATCAATTGATCTTATACCTTGGGAATTTTCAATATCCAAGACTCTGTATAGAATGGATGTCATGGAGCTTGAGGAGGTGAAGAAACAATTACAAGAGAATCTGGATAAATGCTTTATATTCCCAAGTGCTTCACCATGGGGTGCACCAGTCCTCTTCGTCAAGAAGAAGGATGGGTCAATGTGCCTTTTCATTGATTAACTTGAGCATAACAAAATCACGATAAAGAACAAGTATCCTCTCCCATAAATTGTTGACTTGTTTGATCAGCTGTGTGGATCACAATACTTCTCCAAGGTGGATTTGTTCTTCGGATATTATCATGTAAGGGTGAAGAAGGATGTTATCCCCAAGATTGCTTTTCTTACAAGATATGGGCACTATGAATTCAAAATAATTCATTTTGGACTCAATAATTCTCCAAAAATCGTCATGGACTTAATGAATAGAGTCTTTAGAGAATACCACCAGAAATTTGTCTCAATCTTTATAGATGATATTCTGATATAATCTAAAACCAAGGTGGATCATGAGGAGCATCTAAGAACTGTACTAGAGACGTTGTGGAAGGATAATCTTTATGCAGGGTACAACAAGTGTGAGTTTTGGTTGAAAGTGGTCTCATTATTGGGCCATATCATAACATGCAATGGGATATCTGTGGATCCATTCAAAACAGATGCAATTGAGTGATGGCTGAGGCCATCATTGGTAACGAATATCCGTATCTTCTTGGGGTTAGCTGGATATTATCGATGATTTGTGAAAAAATTATCCCAATTTTCCAACCCTCTTGCCAAGCTAACTCGAAAGTTAGAAAAGTTTTCTTGGATTGATGAATGCGAAGAAAGCTTCAAGGACTTAAAAAATAGGCTTATCACTGCACCCGTTATCACTTTAACCACAAGTGGAGAACTTTTAGTGGTATTCATTGATTCTTCTAAGAAGGGCCTGGGATATGTGTTGATTCAAAATGACAAGTCATTGCCTATGATTCAAGGAAATTGAATGTTCATGAGAATAATTATGCAACACATGATATGGAGTTGGCTGCAATGATATTCGATTTAAAAATTTTGCGGCATTATCTCTTTGGGGAAAAGTGTGAAATATATACAGACCAAAAAATAATCAAGTATACATTCACACAGAAAGAGTTGATCATGCACTAATGAAGAAAGTAAGAGCTGATCAAAGACTATGACTTCTCAATCCATTACCACCCTGGGAAAGCGAACAAGGTGGCATATGATCTAAGTTGAAAGGACCCATTAATTCTATCACTGATGAGAATTTATAAGTACCAAATCATTATAGATTTGATGAAGTTGGACATGGGAATAATAAACAAGGGAACATCATCCATCCTTTAACAAATGATTGGTCAACTATCTCTTTTGGAAAGGGTAAAGGATGATCAAAAGGATGATGTAGGGATTCAGAAGATACTGGAAGCTATCCGAAAAGGGAAATCCGCAGAGTTCAATGTTAATGAAGAAGGAATTGTGAGATTTTCAGAAATACTATGTGTTCCATCAAGTCCGGAGCTGAATAAGGAACTTTTGGATGATGCACATTGTTCGAATTTCTCTATTCACCTAGGAAAAACAATGATTTATCGAGATATCTGAGAGCATTATTGGTGGGATAATATGAAGATGGATATCATTGAGTACACATCAGTGTGCCCGATGTGTTAGCAATTGAAGGAAGAGAGGAAGAAGTCTAAGGGGATGATGCAACCATTTCCCATACCATCATGGGAATGGGATAACATCACCATGGACTTTGTTACCAGACTTAAGAAAACATCCAAAGGAAACAATCCAGTCTGGGTTGTTGTGGATTGTCTTACAATGTCTGCACACTTCATTGAAATTTGAGAGGATTTCTCATTGGATCAGCTGGAATAGATATATATCTGGGAACTGGTAAGGATGTATGGAGTTCCACTATCTATTGTATTTTATCATGATCCAAGATTCACCTCTATGTTTTGGAAGAGTCTTCAAAATTCTCGATATACTGATCTGAACTTTAGTACGACTTATCATCCTCAAACTGATGGCCAATACGAGCGGACTATCCAAACACTTGAGGACATGTTGGGAGTGTGTTCCATGGATTTCAATGGAGGGTGGGACAAACATCTTCCACTGGTAGAATTCTCCTACAATAATAGTTTCCACTCAATCATCCGAATGGCACCTTATGAAGCCCTGTATGAGAAGAGGTGTAGAACACCGACATGTTGGGATGATGATGGTGAGCATAAGCTGCTAGGACCAGAAATGGTCGAAAAAATGGTGGAGAAGGTGAAAACCATTCAGTAGCATATAAAGGCAGCCCATAGTCGACAGAAGAGTTATGTAGATAACTGTCGATGAGACCTTTAGTTTAAAGTTGGAGAGATGTTATTTCTACATATATCTCCATGGAAGAAGGTCATGAGGTTTGAAAATAAAGGGAAGTTATTTTCTAGGTATATTGTCCCATTCGAGATTCTTGATTGTGTTGGGGTTGTGGCCTATCGACTATCACTTCCACCTCCAATGGCCAAAGTACCTGATATCTTTTATGTATCCCTTTTATGGTAGTATATACCAAGCCCTTCACATGTACTGTCTTCAGAGGTAGTGCAACTAGAGGATGATATTTCTTATTAGGAGAAACCAATGAAGATCACATATCATAGAGAAAAAGTTCTACAAAATAAGATAATTCCCCTCATCAAGGTATTGTGGCGAAACCATAAGTTTGATGAAGCGACATAGGAATTAGAGGAACTGATGAAGCAAAGTCACCAACATCTGTTTTAGTGTGGGAAATGGAAATTTCAAGGGGGGAATATTTTAACGACCCAAACTTTCATTAATTAAAATTCCTCTTGATCTCATTAAATGTTTCATTATGGTTATATTAAATGTGAATATCATTGGTTTTATGTTTTTGGATTTTAAAATACTATTATGAATTATGACCATTGCTAATATAGCCGTTGAATAGTGATCACATGATTAGTATAAATATAAGGCTTTAACAAATCCAATTTACTCAAACAAAGGAAGCAATGGCCTCATCCAGTAGACATGCCCCATACGAATCCCATTTTTCAGATCATGGAATGTAGGGGGTGTCATTAGGCTTAGCTCTTGACCAATCCATAGCCGAGATTGAACACGTTAATCTTGAGTAGAATCGAGTATAAGAGAAGGGGAAGTTAATAGAGATTACCACCCGAGTGATGTTATCTAAGCCACCCCAAGAGTCTATCACTATCACACACCTTACCCTTCGGTCTTCTGCGGGTGTTATAAGGGGTTAAGTAATGAGACCCTTGCACTATTACTATGTAAATTATTTTTTTATAAATAATGTGCATTCATTTTATTATTGTTACATTATAAATAGTTTTTAAAGCACAAATAATATTTTTAGTTAATATTAAACTATGAAATCTATTTTGATGAATTAATGGATTTTTGAATTAAATAATAGTTTAATAATATATTAATATTAAATCACTTTTTATTAAATATAAATTATAATATAATTTTATGAATTCAATTTTAATTTTTATTAATGTTTTAAAACTGTTTTTGTCGGAACTCTTGAATTTTCAGTTAATGTCAGTTTTTATTTTAAATGTAAAAATTCACATAATTATAAAATTATTTAGATAAACTGAATATTATTTTTTGAATCAGGATATCGAAATTATCCAATGGTGAATTTTTCATAATTTTTTGAGATAGTCAAACTTTTGGGGAAACATTAAATAGCATTTAAATATATAATGTGTTTTATGACACCATAAAGACCCAATAGTGAGGTAATAATATACTATAAAGATTATGTTCGGCCAATATATGTTTTATCATTAAAATAATGCGAGTTTAGATTTGTTTTATTTATTTTAAAAAGCTTTTCTGGACCTTCAACAACTTATAAAAAAAATTTGTCCTTTTAAATTATTTTCTTTGAGAGTGTGACTCACCACCACATAAGAAACCCTATTATTTTAAGATGTTCGGCCATTGGCCTTATAAAATATTTTTTCCACTCCCCTTTGGAAAAAACCATGGGCAAAAAACCATGGGATGATTTGTGGTATTGATTAGTTTAATGTGAGGTGTCCCAAACCTAAATAATAATGATTTCCCTCTCCTTTCCTATATAAACCCAAACATGCTCCCACTTCCTCTTCACTAAATGCCTTTGGAGTTCGACCAACCCCTACCATAATATCTCTAGAATCCTTCCAAGGAGCCCCAAGCTCCCATGAATCCTCTCTCATGCCTCTCTCATGCCTTTGGGGTCACAGTTCCAATTATGGGATTTCATCCTTTCTCATTTTTGTCTAATTTTCTTTAAGTTGTTATGCCCTTTTTTTCAATTAAAAATGTTGGGGTTTGATTTTTCACCCCCCCATAAAGTCATTTTTATGTTTGGATGATGTGAGACCCATTTATCTCTCATTAAAGCCTCCCATGTAAACCCGTTACCATGCCGATATTCCTTGAGATATTTCCCTCCCCTCTTTTACATCAAAGTAATTCTTTTGTATTATGCATCTAAATTCCATTAAGTTTGTTTGGAAATGAATCAATATGACCCCATTACTGAAAATTGCATTTAAATATGATGACACACCCATTTATATCTCATCAACTATTTTCATTAATCCTTATATCACGCCGTTATGCTGCTGAAATTGCACGACATTTTTTCAAAGCTATGATCATTGTGTTGTGACTACCATACCCATGTCTCAATCAAAGGTATTCAACTTTATGGACATATACCTATTTAATGGTACATTAATGTATTTATTATACATTACTTAATCATGAAATAACTTATGATATTTATTTATTCCATGTTATATGATCCATGTGGCACACTTATGCATGAAATGTAATTTTAAAGAAGGGTGCTCCCTGATAGCGCTCCAATGAATTGGGTAAAGTATAGTATAATGATACGTCATGTGAAATGGGTGTTGGATCATGATAATTCAAGTGAAATGAGGTTTTACTGATGCTTCATGTGCATTGAGGGCTTACTCATGATCCATGTGCAATGACCCTTGGCTAATGCTAATTCCATGTTAAGTGTTGTTTCCACATTTCCATGTTATGATTATCATGTTTTATCGTGCCTTTATGTTCATGTTTCTATTTTTCTTCGTTGATATGATTATTATTTAACATGTATTATATTCCTCATGTTATTACATTTTTATTCCCTTACCGGGCTTTACAGATCACCCTTTTCTAATGCATGTCCTCAGGTTATCCCATGCAATGCTATGTACGAGGGAATGTAGTAGTCATGTAAAGGAAGTTTTAAATAAAGATATTGGGTGTTTTGTGTTTTAAGATTTTATATAATGTTTCTAAGCCCCAAATACACTAGACCTCTTGATCCTCTATGTTTTATCAGGTGAATATTTTATGTAATAAATCAGGTTTATGTGTGTAATAAAAAGTAGGGTTGTTATAGATATATAGTGGTTTCCCCTCCACCCCCAGCTAGACCTGAAAAATGGAGGATGGATCAAATGAGAAAAAATTAAAATATATTACATATACATAAAGGTTATACTTGGGGTTATTGAAAGCAGTTTACTTTCATTATTTATTTATGTTAATTAAATTATTTATATATTTTGAATCATTAAATTATTTTTCCAATAATTCATACATGATTATCTTGAGGAGAATAGAACATAGGAGGTCTTCATTGATGACAGTAGGCAGAATATTTTATCTGCATCATTGGGAAAGGCAAAACACACAGGTCATGTGAAAGGATTCCCAATGGGTGTATCAGTGAGAAAAGTGATTCCACATTCTTCAGAATTTACAATGGAATGGTTTATATAAAAAAATATTTGGAGTCTCAAGGTTTGAATATTAATGTGATAATAGAAGATGACATGCGAGGGTAGTTACATTCCACAGTTGAAGACTTTCAACGATAGTTTCAGACTACAAATCCCACTCCTCTGCCTCTACCAGTAAACCACACTCCTCCACCTCTGTCAGTATACCCCGCTCCTCCATATTCACTTACAGTCCCTAATTTTTATCCTACTCCTACACCCCCTACTCTACAACAACCTCATTATTGTGATTTGTATGTTGATGATCTATAGTATCATATTTTCACATATAGTATGATATTTTATATTGGAGATACCATTCATCATTAGTATTTAAATATTGGGCCTCATAGGGTTACTATACAAGATATTATTTTTATATCAGCTAGAGTACCATTTCCAATTTATTAGGTGAGGAAATTTGGACAAGGTGTCATCCACTTTTTAGTTTTTCCATATTGACTTTTGCGAAATCTTATCATAATTGTATGTTTATATTTTATCTTTTATTTCATTTTTGTGTCAATTTTTTTTACATTTGAAATTTTATAATTATATACATTTATTTTTAGGAATATTTTAATGGTAGAGATAAACTATATATGAAAACAATTGGCTAGGAGTTCAGATAAATATTTTAGCAGTCATAACATATTTTCAAGATAATAAAATCTGTTGTCAGGTGTTTATGACATTCCAATGGAAATGATGTATTTGGGTGTGAAATGATTGTGGGGATTTTGAAAAATGATATCACGGAGCTTGTAACTTGAGACCTGTGAGGAATCAACATGATACATTTTTTTCCAGGTAATCCTGAACATAAATCATTTCCTACATTAAATTTATTGATAATTTATACATATATCTATAATTTATTAGGTATATTTATAAAATGTGTGGGGATCATGATGAGACAGATTTATAGGGATTCATGGACACGTAGTTCATTTTACCAGAAGCACTAATAGTGATTGAAGAAGAAAGAACAATTCATATTGATGAAAATTTGTAATAGAATATAATTACCCATTATTGGATGCTTCCTTATCTTGAGAAGTATTAAATAATATCTCAGAAAGTGTTATTTATATTTTAACATAATAACCACTAACATTAAATTTTATTTTATACCAGTAACCATTAGATGTTATTTGTTTTTCTTAAATGGAGTAGAAACTATTATGGTTATGTTCAATCCATGGTGATGTACAATGAAATTTTAAGAACATATTGGAACTATTAGTTGGAATTTCTTAATTATTTTTTATATTATAATGATTTTTTAATTTATTTAATTCATATTATTTTATAATAGCTGATGGAGTTCATTTCAAATAAACCTAAAGAAAAAGAGTAGAAATATCAAATATGGAAAACTAAAGTTTATTTTTTATTTATAATTATTAAATTTCAGATAAATTATTTAATAATGTTATATTTAATTGAAAAAAGCATTTAAACAATAGTTTCATAAACAATAATTTGTTTAAGAATAATGATATTATGTGTTAAGACTTATATATGAAATATTTTGAATTGGGAATGTTATGAAGATCTAGAAGGTTATATTTATTTAAAAAATTTCCATAATATTTCAATTTTTTTATTCATAATAAAATTTTAATTCTTTCATTTTAATATGTTTCATTTTAATGAAACATAGACTTATAGTTCACAAGATCTCAAAAACATATAAGTTAAATGGACAATCATTTTACAAGTTTTCTTTGATTTTAGTTAGTTTTTAGTTAATTTTTTAATTTTTAATGTTGAAATTAAAAATGTTAATTTTTTAGTTATTTTTCTACTGCTTATGTTTATCTTCTATTTGTTTATTATTTTGGTCGGCTATAGATAGATTTTTTAAAAGATTTTTTTTTAAAAAAAGTCACCACGTTAGTTATTTTATAACTAACGTGAAAACCTATATATATATATATATCACAATATTTATTTAAGAACAGACATCAACTTATATTTTTATGTCACTTATTTAATAACTGATATAAAAACCATTTATTTCAAAGTTTTTCCATGTCTTTTATGTTGTAAATGATGTGTATGTGGCTTTTTTACGTTGATTATTTAACAATCAACGTAAAAAATGATTTTCCAAAATCTGTTTTTCACCTCAGTTATTAAGTAACATACATCAAAAAACTATTTTCCACATTGTTAGTAGGATATATGATGTGAGAAACACCTTTTCACGATACTTTATTACATATATTATATAAAAACTGATAAAGAACAATATTTTCTATGTCAGTTCTAAGAAAATAGATGTGAAAAACCAATTTCATGAATCATTTACAATGTTAATTTTTTTAATCGATGTTAAAGACATATTTAAAATATTTTATTTAATAACAGTAATTAATAACCAATGTAAAAATTAAAAAAAGGATATAAAAACCCATTTCTTTATAACAGATATAGCATTCCCAAATGGTATGTCTTGGGATCATGTGTTAGTCAAGGCGATCAGTGTGTCCAGTTTCCTAGGGATTCTTTCATTATTTCTACTTTATAATACAATTTTCCATAGTATAGATGAAATTTATTGGGAACTTTTCATCATTAAATGAATAGTTATGTTTTCTTCTTTCTGGTAAGGGCATTCTAGGAGCTTGGTCCTAATGAGGGGCACACGTATCATTCTTCCATTTAGGTGGATGCACATGGAAAATAAGTTCCTCATGGTTCTAAACTTGTTGAGGCTATTATTGGTAGGGTTTATATGCTTTTTGATTTATATTAGGCAAAAGGTACAAAAAATGTAGCATCTTTGGGTCCCCTACCTATACTATAATTGTATTCACTAATTTAGAGGCTATTCTCCCATGACATCACAGAGGAAAAAGGCATGACTATTTTACCTGATGCAATGATTCCTCCAGGATATTGGACTTATAAAAAAATACTAGAACCTACATAGGATGTTTTGAGGGTTGCTTTTAGGGACCAGATCAGTCTTGACATTCCCAAAAAAACATTCACTATTTCTATTGATTCAATGGAACGTCTAGTGAGTACTTGAGGCCTTTAAACCTAGTAAAAAATATGATACACACAAATCTGGAATTTTATTTCACATTAACAGGTCATCAATACTTGTCTTGTCCATAGTTGAGTTGAACTTGTAGAGGAACTGTCTGTGAAGGTCTTCCCAAACTGTGATGGACCCTATATGTAGCTGGTTGTATAAAAAAAATGTACATCCTTCAAATGTAAATATGAAACACCAAATATTAGAAGCCTTTATTTACTATGGGGTTCCAAACATAGGTCTGCTCCAGGAGATGAAGTGGTCCATATTGTACAATGTATCATGTATTCCGTTAAATGTAGTGAATCTTGGGTTTCCAAAATTCGACTGTGCTCACATGTCATCGACCCATATAGGGTATGACTTTACATCACATGGGATAGCCACATTTCATGTCTCACAGACCTCAGGGGGATTTGTTAGAGATGATGTCAAATCATCTTGGTGAGGGTCCATATCATGACAAGGATTCATAACCAACAATTGACTGAAAGGTTCTTCCACTTGGTAAGTAGGCTCAGTGACTCATGGAGCGGAATAACCTAGATACTAAGGAGGATAATCATGCTTCTTGAGAGGGTTTGATGAGTAATATCTTGGTATATTTCCGTAAAATATTTTCTATACTATATATTGATTAACTGGATTACTAATCTCGACTATGGGAAACTATCCAAAGTGGACTTTTAGCCCCAATGGATGAGGAATGGGATCCTGTCGATAAGTTCCATAATCCAAGCCCTGATTTATAATGAGATCATAAATGAAACATGTTTCTATTATACCTTCTAACTTAGAAGGATACATGGGGATATGTATCTATTTTTCTTATAACCTTGGTTGGATAGGATGTAACAACTTGTGACTTACCCCTATCAATTTTATAATGGGAATGTAATGTTGCCTCATTAGCGGGATCCCCGGGGCTAAGTACATACCTCTACTGATGGGTGAGGAAACATGTATGAGGTTCTATATGGTATTATGAATCTCCTTGGGGAAGATCTTTTACTTATTAAAGGATTCCTCTTTTCTCATGATGCTCAAGAACAACCGTGTTTACTATAAATATACCCGGAGTAGAATTTTCCTCATCAATGGGTAAGTCAGACTGTCTTAAGAAAGAGTTGAATTTAAGAGTCAAATACTATCCTGACTGCTAAAATTGACATGAAGAGACACTAATTCTATAATCTGATGGAGTAATTTAAAGTCCTTCCTGAAACATTGTTGGGGGGTCTGATGGTAGTCAGACAACGCAAGGGGTTTTCACCACTAAGAGTGCTACCAACTCAACACTTACATAATATTGATTGATATCCTTGATATAGGAAACCAATCATAAAAAATATGTATATTACATATTTTTAGTTGAATATTCAATACATTACAAAAATACATTCTAGAGGTCTGTAATAGTTTAGTTTCTTTCAAAACATGGAAACCAAATCATTTATATTGATGAAATATCTTCAACATATGCCATGAAGATCTAAACCTTCAGTACTTCTTCCAAAAACCATTCATCATATACTATGGAAAGGAAATCTTAAGAATGGGGTGAGCTTAGATGCTCAGTATGGGAAAAAATGGAGATATGTAAGCATAGACATGAACATAGTAGTTTCATAATATGATCGTAAAATTATGAGATCATACCCTACATATCAAAGGTCATAAACATGAGTTATGGTATAACTCTTGGTAGTTCATAAGACATTAACCACAAAGAAATAAATGCATAATCTATGAAAGTATAACATAGGAATAAAACATGGGATTTGTGGCATTCATATTGGTTTATAACGTTGTGAAATTTTATAACTAGAAACATGATCACTCATTAAGATAAAGACATGAAATCAGTCAACATAATCAAATTTTGGACATGAAACCAGGTCCATTATTAACATTATGAACATGTAATTAGGTTCCCACATAACCTTATGGACATAAAACCATGTCCAAGAATAAAATGGGGAACATGTAATGAGGTTCACACATACCATTATGAACATGTATTCAGGTTCACACATAATCTTATTGACGTGAAACGTAGTCTATGCATAACATTGTGAACATGTAATCAGGTTCATGCATAAACTTATGGACATGAAATAATTTCCATGAATATCATTGTGGACTGGTAATCTAGTTCACTAATAACATTTATACTCATCATTCATCCACAAATACCATAAGCAATGGGGGAAGATATAGGTCCCACCCTTCTCATAATTAAATTATTGTTGCATGCAATGAAAGATAAAAAAACAATGATCATATCTTGACCCATAAAAATACATAGGTTTTATATACCTCAAATCATAAACAATGAAATAAAATGGTTATCATTAACATGAAATCACATAATAAATTATAGACAAGAGATTGGTTTCCTAACAATTTCATCAAATCATAACCCATGAAAAGAAGTGGGTTTTATAAACATGCAACCCCTGAAAGGGAAATAGGCTTCACAAATACTTTGAAATTGAGCATAAAAAATTCATAGATATAAGATGAATGGTACCTTTAGATAATTTCCATTAAATTACTGAGTGACTTATAAGGAAGTTATCATTGATGGAAAATAATTTTTAAATATCCTTAAAATATTTTTCTTGATGAAAATATCATTTCTTCTTCAAAAAATGAATTTTAATACATAAAACCATTTGAATATAATTTTAAATTAAAATACATTGAAAAAATATAAAGAATACATAAAATAATGTTAAAAACCTTTTCATTGAAAATTACATTTCAAAACAATTTATTAAAGATTAATCATTTACAAATGAAATGGACTCTTCACTGGAATGATGGTAGGTAAATCTGTACACATCTTATGAGGTAAAAAGAACATTCCTTTTACACATAGAAAAGGTCGTAAGGAATTACTTATTTAGAATGTGACAAGGAGATTCCATTGAATATATTTTTAAAGGAAAAAAGGGAGAAAATGTTTTTTAATGATCATAGAATATTAATAAATTATTCCTAGAAACCCTTGTTTAGAAAATATGGTTTTGTAGGAAAACTAATTTCTGACCGAAGTGTGGGTAAAATCCGTCTTAATTAAGATAATTTATTAGTTTTCATATATTCAAATGATTTAAAAAATGGTACCAAAACATAATTATATCATTAATAACAAGATTATATTTAACTTCATGGATTTTTTTAGGTATGGAACATTAGAATTCATCAAAGGAAGTGTAAATGTAAACAATCTTGAAACACAATAAGATTGTCTCAATAAACTCTTATAACATGGTATTTTGGGATTATGATCTCCATGTAAGGAAATTAAATTAAATGAATCATATAATATCATGAAAATATTTAGATTCATGATATGGAATTTAAAATGGATGTATATGCATGCTGAAAAAAGATTTCAGGTGTAAAATGAAACTTGAGTCCCAATGATGGAAAATTGAGATAGTACTATTTTCACCAATTTTGTAAATTTTGAAACAACAAACCCATGAAAGAAGTATCATAAAATGGATATGTGAATAAAAATAAATTTAATTATAGGGTTCATATAATTTAATCATAGGTAGTACCACACAATGTACAACATTGGAGATCAGAGCTTGTATCTCACAGAAATTAAAAGTGAGATGAAAATCCCCTTACCTTGGGTCTTGAATCTCTCCTTACCCAAACATGATACCTGTATAATAAATAAAAGTTTAATATACATATTTTACAGAATAATATTCTTATATATATTACCATATATTGTTTTATAATAACCTTATATTTCATTCTTGTTAACGATCCTATGTTAAGGTTTCACTTCAGGTAATATTAACATTGTTCTTCACATGTGTCTTAATTTGTAACATCATTGGTCCTTATGATTATATTATGATTCAATAATGTAATAAAATACATAAATACTATTTATATATATATATATTATATTGGTATTATAATAATCTATAGAATATTGGAGTACAAAATCGAATACACCATTCATGGAGACGGTAAGGTATACGTATGCATGACCACTATTTTTGTTTTTGTTGTTGTATTTATAGAATGTATGTAAATGAAATATATATATGAATGTATTTATATATATAATTATTCAAGTAGAAGGAATATATTATATATATAATTTAATTTAATTAATCCCTTCTTTAATACATTCTATGTGGTGTGTGAACGAATTAAATTGCTTTGAGGGGGCAGTAATCCACATTTCCTCAAACAAAATTATCATATTAACAAAAAATGATAAGTGCAGAGATATGTGTTTTAAACGAAATAAATAAGATCAATGAAATAATAAATATAATATATTTAATATTTAATTATATTTTTTCTACCATAATGGCTAGAATAATTGTGGGTAAAGGAGAAACGAACAATCACCATTTTGTGAGACAATAGTTCACCATACACAGAAACAATATGGTCATCATCCATTAGATGGAGGTTTGTGTAAGTATACGTCATACACTTTGAATAAAACATAATAGTATATTTATTATATCGATTTCATCACACAAGATGGGTATAAATAGAGTTTAGGGGTGGAGAAGGAAAATAAAGGAAATGTGCATGAGGGAAGACGTTACCTCTTAATCGGGTAACTCCCTTTGGATTGTACCAAAAGGATAAATTGATAAGATTTATACATATAGTGTGGATTAAAAGTATAAGGGAGGATTTTTATGAGGTTGTTTTTGTAGGGATTGACCAAACATAAGATGCTTGAGAGTTGTGAGGAATGGGTAGAGATGGTGGCCTTTTATAGTGAAGGAAATGGAAACACATGGATTTTATTGAATAAAATTCGGTGTTCACATGTTATTACCAGAAAACTTATTTAAAAAAATACATAATAGAAGGCATATGTTCAAACTGTGGATAGAAAATTGGTGTTCAATAATTTTCTAGGTCATTTATACATGTGGTTCAAATGTTTTTTATGATTTTATATTTAGTATCAAGGGGGAATTGATTATATTGAATTATTAGACGTAACATTCATCTAATGAAACCTTAAATACAATTTATAATACCATTTTCATTAATAATTAATTTTAAAAATGTATGTTTTTAACTAAAATGAATTTTTTTTACTAATCATAAAAAATTGATGTTTCTCAAAAAATCAAAAAAATTAACCCTCAACTAATTTCGACATTCCGAATTAAAAAATAAAGTTTATTTTATCAAATTCAATTTCTAAATGTTTCTAAAATTATGTTCATTATTAGAAGAAGTTCATTTTAGAAAATTATGTTTTTAAACAAATAAAACTTCTTTACCAAAAAAATATTTATTATTTATATAAATCAGTTATAAACCATATTTGAAAATTATTTATTACTATTAATATTATGAATTTTCTCCTATATAATATAATTATAATATTTAAATAATTAAGACAACAAAAATATATATTTTGTAGAAACTCATTGTTGCGTGTATTGTACGATAACTCAGTGTTGCGTGCATCGTACACCAAGTTGGTGTTGAGTAGAACGTATGACAAGTTGGTGTTGTCTATAGATCATGCCATGTTTTTATTTTATGTGAATGTTATTATTGACTTAGTGTTTTAATATATCAATATATAAATAACTACTTTCTGTGTTATGTGAAATGAAAAAATTGTCGAAAAGATTAATTAATTCCAAAAAATAATTCTCAAAATCTCAGGGTGTTACATTCTACCCCCTTGATACAATTTCCGCCCTCGAAATTCATCTGGGTTATCAATGGTTCAACATATGAATGATTCATTCATAGAAACCCACATTGTAAAAAGGGATACTAAAATTTACATTATGAATGGAAATTTAGAACCATCATGGTTACCCAGAGTAACATATAACTATGTCTCCAGGTAGAAGAACATAGGTTGCAAGTGAAAATAAAGATATGGAAGAAAATTCTAACCATCATGTTCACATGGAGAGTGATAGAGAACTAGTTTAGGAGAATGTTAACAACCAGAAAGCCATAAACCTATAATGTATTAAGGGAAATTTTGATTCCTAAAAAACGTAGGTGTGTGATGAAATTCCTTGTTTCAAGATAAATTTTCTCCAATGTTAATGAATTTTCATTAAAAGATATACTTTCATTATTTTTGGAAAATGAACCCCTATATTTTTTTTGATCCACATCACCAATTATTTTGAAAAGGAATGTGATTTTTTCATTCCTGAAGTACTAACAAATATTGGGACCCATGATATGATATCTCATTTGGAATTAGTTATAAAAAAATGTAAGTTAACCAATATGAATAATTCCTTATATGCTAAGATAATACGTTATTTTCAAAACAGCAGTCAACGTTTAACTTAATCATTCCATAAATGGTTATACATACACCCCTTCCAAAATGTAATTCTTCATGTGTTCCTTAATTATTCTCTTATCTTATACCAATTTTTAATTGGATAATTCGGTTCATACTTGCACCAAAATAAAATTAAATTTGATTTTATTAATCCAATTCCTCATAGAGGGATATAATCACATGAATCTTCACTAAAGGATGAAGAATAAGATTATAATATGGTTTTTTCATACAAAATCAAATATAAACATCCCAACTATGAGGGAAAGGATATGTTTTCCCCTAATTTTCATTATTCACTTCATCCATTTTGACTGCATAAGAATTCCCTTTTTTCCTTTTCCTTAGTGGTTGTTATGTCTTATCATCCATATTAGCCAAAATGATTCACATAATTCCCATGCTCCAGGCACATGAAACACAAAATTGCTGGTGGTTCATTTTGTTGAGATTTCTTTCCACTAATTTCATTGAATTTTCTATTCTCATCAGTTATACATTCTTTTTCTCAATTTCTAGGATTCCCACACATGAAAAAAATTCTTGTTCCTTTCAAGAACTCTCTTAAGTTCTCTTTCCCATAGTTTTGGCAAGTAGGTGTTTGAAAATATTTCTTATCTCCATGGATTTTAGATTCCCCTTTGAGCTCCATCTTCCTATTCTTGTTAAAACCATGAGATGGACAAGTAAATCTAACATCTGTTTCAACATTGACCTCAAAACTCAAAAAACTCTTTATAGCTACAATAGTATCTTATTGAAACTTCCATTTTGAGACATGACATTAATCCACTAGAGAAACTATCCAATTTAATTTTTGGTAGGATGATAATAAAAAATGTGTAGCTTGCATGTCCTAGGAAAATAGCCTCATAGGTACCACCAAAACCATCATCCTTTTCCTTAAATTCATGGAATGTTTTTTCCATCATCATATTTAGAATACTATGACAATTATAATTCAAGAATGAGTTCTTGAACTCATCCCAATCCATGGATTCAATATCAAATTTCTTCCTCATATTATTTATTAGATTCCACCATGGGTCTGCATGTCCTTCTATCTAATAAATATCCATAATGACTTTCTAATGATCCGAACACATTAGAATAGATAATATCTTTTCAGGGTTACTAATACATTGTTCAATAAAAAGTGGATCAGATGACCCGCTGAAAGAAGGTGGGTGATGTCTCATGAAGGACTCAATAGAACAATGTTCAATCATTTTCACATTTGGAATCACATTAGGATTCATATATTGAGAAATCTATTAGAGTATCAGAATACGGTTTGGTATTCCACCCCACTAGAATTCAGACCTTTAGAAGGTCATTCATTACATTGTCCATCGCAATCACCATTAACATGGTTCCTTTGGGTTCCAATCAATGATTAAACCAAAATCTAATAGTAAGAAATAGTTATCATAATGAGGAACAACATAATCATGAAAATAACTTATAATATGTATAATGTCTGAAACCATACTAAATGTATGAAACATTAGGATTATCCTAGGTTATTCATAGCTAATGTATATCAAAATTCATCCTGATGGTTTGTGATGAGTTTGTGAATTTGAAAAGAATATCCCCCATGATTTTTAATCCATGTGTGTAGCAGGGCCCATTATTGTTTATCATATTTTTTTTAAGAAATGCCTGAAAAATATTGTCATACTTGTTTCCACATTCTAAGCCAAATCCAGATCCACTTATAGATTCTAGACATTAATGCATTAAATGGAAACCAGTCACTATATCCTTTACCAAAATTCAACGAAACTTTCTTAGATTTTAACTAGTTCTTATACTTATCCTTATAGACATACCTAGAAGTATCCCTAAAAATAATCCCAGGGATCTGACTAAGGTTTGCACATCCTAGATTCCAATATTTGACTAAAACATTCCTTTTATACCAACTATAGACTCCTTGGATTAACATACATGGATATTATTTCTTTTTACATGAATATTCAGTACATAACCAAAATACATGCCAAAGGAGTATAATAGTTTAATGTCTTTCAAAACATGGAAAAAATATCTTCTATCCTGGTGAAATATCTTAAAAATCTCCCATAAATATCTCCACCTTTATAACTTCAACCTAAAATCATTCTTCCTAACCTGGGGAAAAAAAATTAGAAAGCGGTGAGATTAGATGTTTTTTAAAGGTAAACAAGGGGGACATGTAAGCATAAACATAAAGATAATAGAATGATAGCATGATCATAACATTGGGAGATCATACCCTGCATATCAATGGTCATAAACATGAGTTATGGTATAATGCATAGACGTTCCAAAGACATGAATCATAAAGAAAAAAATGCATAAGTCATGAAAGAATAACATAAGAATAAAAAATGGAATTTGCAGCATGCATATTGGTTTATAGAGTTTTGAACATGTATAAGGAGAAACATCGTCACTCATTTAGTTAAGGACATCAAATAAGGCTCTATCATCAACTTTTGGACATTCAAACATGTCCATGAATAACATTATTAACATGTAATCAGTTTCATGAATAATATTATTTACGTGAAACCAAGAACATGCATAACATTGTGAACCTGTAATCAGATTCAGACATAAAATTGTGAACATTTAATCAGGTTCACTTATAAACTTATGGACATTTCAATCAAGTCCTTGCAAAACATTATGAACATGTAATCTGGTTCACACATGACATTTTTAACCTGTAATCAGGTACATTTATAAACTTATGGACATGAAATCAGGTCCCTGTATAACATTGTGAACATGTAATCAGGTTGACACACAACATTTATAACCATGAAACATCCATCATTACCCAATTCATTGGAGGGAGTTATAGGTCCCACACATCCCATAACAAAATCATTTATACATGTGGTTCCAGATAATAAAATATTAATCATATATTGACCTAAAAAATACATAGGTTTTATAAACATCAGATCATAACCCATGAATTGAAATGGGTATCATTAACATGTCATCACAGAATAACACATCTAGAAGTGATAAGTTCAATAAACATTTCATCAAGGAATAACCAATAAAAAGAATAAGGTTTTGTAAACATATAACCCATGAAATAGAAACAAGATTCATGAAGACAATTCCATTAATCATAACCCATTCATAGAAAGAATATGAATGGAACATTTAGATAATTTCCTAGAAAGTAATGAGTAACATCAAAAGATGTTATCATAGATGGAGAATAAATTTTAAATATTATTCAAATACATTTCATGAGGAAAATATTAATTCATCATCAAAATGTTTTTTAATATATAAAACCATTTACAAGTAATTTTCATTGAAAATAAAACAAAAATTTATAAAGAAGACTTGGAATAAATTTGGAAAATTTTTTTTTATTGAAAATTACTTTTAAAAAAATTTCTTAAATGTTAAAATTCTACATATGAAATGGAATCTTCAAATGAATGACTGTGGGTAAATCTGTACATGTCTTATGAGGAAAAAAGAACAATCATTTCATACGGTAAAAAGTTTAGAATGAATTACTTGTTTAGAAAGTGACAAGGAGATTATTTTGAAGAGATTTTTAAAATATTCAAATGGTAAACAAATTTTTTTATCATATAAGATTAATAAATTATTCTTGTAAACCCTTGTTTAGAAAATATGGTTTTTCAAGAACATAGATTTCCGATCAAATAGAGGGTAAATTCGAGCTTACGTAGGACAAATTCCAAACTATCTTATGTACCGGAGAGTAGAAATATGGAATTAATACATGATTTTATCATTAATAATCAGATCATAATTAAATTCACATATTTTCTTTAGATATGGAACATAATAATTCGTCAAAGGAAGAATAAATGTATACAATCTCAAAAAGCATTGATATTGTTTCAATAAACTCTTATAACATGGTATCTTGGGATCATGCTCTCTATGTAAAGAAAGTAAATTACATGATGCATAAAATAAAATGAATTAATTAATATTAATAAAATTTAAAGTAAAATGGATGTATATTCAACCCAAAAAATGTTTTTAGGTGCATAACAATGCATGAGCCTCAAAGAAGGCAAATTGAGAAAAAATATTTTTAACAAGTTGGTAACTTTTGAAACATAAACCCCATGAAAGAAGGATAATAAAATGTATATGTGAATACATATAAACTTAATCATTGGATACATATAATATAATCATGGGAAGTACCACATAAATAAAAGAGTGGCGAACATAGCTTGTATCTCACGGTAAATAATGGTGAGATGAAAATATCCTTACCTTGTGTATCAAATCTCTCAATACTGATAAAAGATTCCAGTATAATAAATATAAGTTTATTTTAAATATTTTCAAAAAGAATATTAATATATATATTACCATATATGTTATTATTATAACCTTATATAACCCTCTTGTTAACGATCAAATGTTAAGGTTTCACTTCGGGTAATATTCACATTGTTCTTCACATGTGTCTTAATTTATTACATATTTGGTCCTTATAATTATATCATGACTACATAATGTAAACCATGAAATAAATTTTTTATATATATATATATTATGTGAATTATAAAAATATATCGAATATAAGAGTATGAAATGTAATACACCGTTCATGGATACGGTATGTTCTATGTATGCATGAACGCAGTTTTTGTTTTTGATATCATATTAAAAGAAAGTATTTAAATAAAATATGTATATATATATCATTATTCCATTATCATTCCAATATCATATATATCATATAATTTTATTAAACCAATTTATAATACATTCCATGCGGTGTGTGAACGAATCACATCGTTTTGATGGGGTGGTAGTCCACACTTCCTCAAATGAGAGTATTGTATTAACAACAAATGAAAAGTAAAGAGATGTGTGTTTTGAAAGGAAATAATTATATTAAATACATAAAAAATATAATTTATTGCATATATAAATAATTTTTTATCATAATGTCCACCATTATTGTGGGTAAAGGAGAAATGAACAATAATCGTTACGTGAGGTAATAGTTCGCCACACATAGAAACTGTATATTCAACATCCGTTAAATGAAGGTGTGTGTAAGTTGAGGTTATAAACATTTCCTAGAAACATCAGAGTATATGGAGGATATAGGTTTCATCACATAATAAGGGTATAAATAGAATTGAGTGTATGGAGAATGAAAATATAGGAAAGGAGCATGAGAGAGGACGTTACCTCTTAATCGGGTAACACCTTTCGGTTTGTGCCAAAAGACTTCCATGAAAATCTTTCTGCATAAAGGGAGGAATCAAGGTATAAGTGATTATTAATGGGAGGAAATTTGGGTAGGGGGTTTTCTGATCTTATGATGATGGAGAGGTGTTAGGAATGGGTAGAGATGACGAACTTTTATAGGGAAGGAAGAGGACTCACATGGATTTTTTAGAATGAAATTTGGTCTACACATGTTCATACATAAGAATAGTCTTACCAAACCAAAAAACCTCAATAATTATATTTTTATGGACGATATATGTATATTAAATTGGTTTTAGACATGTTTTTAGGTCATTTGCTCCCTTAATTTTAAGGTTTAGTCCCAAAATATGCTTAATTGGGCCTTAACCGAAGAGATTAATATTAATCATGTTTACTAATCATTGTGTTCAAAAACTAAAATGGTGTATTGGAATATTAATTTTATACTGAATTAAATTTTTTATGTTATATTTTTGGAATTCCAATCAAATAAGAGTTAAAATTAAGATTAGTGCTAATCTCGCAGAGGGGACGAAATAACATTGTTTTAACATAGGAAAAAGTTCAAATATTTTTTAAGATATTATATTTAGTATCAAAGTGTAATTGATTATAATGAATTATTATATGTAATAATCATCTAATTTTACTTTAAAAAATATTTATAGTGTCATTTAGAATTAATAATTAATTAGGTAAAAGGCAGTTTTTAACAAAAACTGTATTTTTCACTATTCATCATGAAGTTTCTCAGAAAAATCCCAAACATTTACCCTACAAAAATTTCAAAATTATAGATTAAAAAATGAATTTTATTTTTTAATATTCATTTTTAAATGTGATTAACATTACATTCATTATTAGAAGCATTTAATTTGAGAAAATGATGTTTTTAAAATTAAAAAGGACTACCAAAAATCATATATGTTGTTTATATAAAATAAATATGAATTTTGTTTTATGTAAAGCCCCAACCCCAATTACCCAGAGTCGGTGATTTATTAAATAACATTGGCATGATACAAGGAATCATGTCCCGAAAGACCGATGAACTTTGTATCCTTGGAAGTACTAGACACATTCATAAGTTCTACATTACATCATGAAATAAAAACATCAACAACATTTTCCCCCTTTTTAACACAATTATACCCTTAACCTATCTCTGCAGGTCAACCATAAAATACTTCTTCACATCCTGGAAAAAATAAAACACAGAAAGGGGTGAGATCAGATGCTCTATAAGGATAACAGTATAGTATAAACTTTCATAAATAAGAATAAACATTTAACTTAATGTATAAGACTACAAAAAGAATTTTAAACTTAAACTTCAGAAAAATGTGGAAAATATAAATTCAAATATTTCCATTTAATAATTCACATGGATATTCTACTAGTCTAATAATCACATGGAATATCAATATCCAATTTCATAATGATGGAATGGATAATGCCAGATTTCATAACCACATAGTCATGGCCTTCTTCCAAGAATACAAATAAGATTTTATCAAGGCCTTGTGAAAAGACACTAGTTTGTCTCATGAGACCTACCGATGCATCTAGGAGCTATAGAGGGATCCACTAATCACTTAAAAAGTCCAATTCATTCCTTTTATGAAAAGTTTTAAACATAACATAAACCTTCGTATTAAAATTTGCATATGAAATGTCAATACATTATCTATAAACCATGAATGGTGTAAAAATAACACACCCACAGTCAATCATATCACAAAACCTTCAATACAAAATGGATTTTTTGTATTATAATAAATCAACTTCAAATAAACTTAAAATCCCTCAAAGGATGTTAACATATATGAAATCAAAAAAAATTGAGAAAAACATCACATTCTATTTTGAAATCATTTATATGTCAGTTATTTATAAAAGAAACATTAATTTTTACAATATTCTTATAATCTTGTAAGGGAAGCTTCGACGATGTTATAACGGTGGAAAATAGCCACCCTTGCCATATAAGTTAAAAAACATTCTTAACTTAATTTTGTTGAAAAGGTCATAAAGTAACTTCTTTGGGAAACAACATATATATTCCTTTCGAAACATATAATTTCAAATACAGGTATAAATGAAATTAACCCATAGTCTAGTAAATGATAAAAATGTTTGGAAATACATTTTTAAGAAAACACATATGTGGATGATAAAGAGGTCCCAATATATACTTATGTAAAAATAACATCAGATAAAATAGAGATTGTGAAATTAACTCTTACATTGTACTTTTACTTAGTCAATGGTTTTCTAACCTCCTTTATAATAGTTAAAACATTTTTATTAATTTATAAAAGAACTATATACATAAATATGATGTCATATATGATCTTATAATATTTCTTTCTTAATAATACATTAGTAGTATCATCGTTTCAAGTGTTAACTAATTCGTTTTACTTTATATGATTGGTAACGTTAGCCATGTTTGTTATGGATAGGACGTATTTGATTCATATAAATAATTATATTATGTTCATAAAAATTATTTTTAATCATAAAATGAAAATTATTCTTGAATGATTACGATGGGGAATGAATGTCATCACGTTCTTAGAGATGGTAATCCGTACGTACACAGGAGCAACAATATCATTATATTGATGGAGAAATCATATGTAATTGGATGGTATATCATATATACAGAATAATTAACATGTTATATTTATTATTTACATCAGTTGTACTCATTATTATAACCATCCAAATAATGAAGTGTCGAATAACAAACTACACCATGACGTGGAGATGGAATCTATACGTACGCGCGTATGGTGACTTTTTACATTATAGGATGGATAGAACAATGAATATGGTTGTACCATTTTTACAATAAAATCACAGTATACATAAGATACTAGAATTATTATTTTATAATGGAAACAACAAATAAAGAGGAAGTGGAAGAAGAAAAGAACTTGAAAGAGGGGATGAAATATTTACCTCTTCTTCGGGTTCTTCCATTTAATTTGATCAAAAGGGATCCTTATGATGACATTAGGACCAATGTAACTCCATTCGGATGAGGGTAGAAAAGTTTGGAGGTCATTTGGGGAGGGTTTGGCCGAGCAAAAAGTCTTTGGAGGTGTGAAATTAAGGGAAGGGGAAGTTCCCTTTTATAAGATAGGTGAGGGTCACTTTAGGAAAATATTGAAATATTATTTTATAATAAAATCATTTTTAGTTTCTGCTGGCTCAAAAAAGAATTATTTAAAGTATAAGGTGGGGATAGGTGGAAAACCTCTCAACCAATAGGTTTTAGACAGGTTTAGTTCATCATATTAACTTTATCTTTTAGATATAACTCTTAGTTAACTAGTTTTACATTCACCATGTCTCTTTGGATATTTATGTTATATAGTTAATAAAAATTCTATAACTACTATAGATTCTGGATTTGAGGATCCTGGTCCTTTGGGGGGTTTTCTATAAAGGTCTTCAAGTGGTCTCTGGACTTCGACATTGGTTCCAAGCCCCCCATTATACCAATCTGGATAGGTTTCCCAGGTTTACCTTTACATCTGTTTAAGCATCATGCTCTTTCTGAAATTTCCTGTCTTTTTGGACTTCTGATTAGATTACACACAGCTACCATGAACCTGTCTAGACCTTTAGTAGCTAGGATTTTTACTCAGGTCGATATGTCTTGAGATTTTCCATCTCATTTCTGGATTCAAAAAGGAGATAAATGATTCACCCAAGAGGTTGTATTTTAAAATGTTCCTCCTTACTTTAAATGCTGTTTTAAAATTGGCCATTCGATAGATGAATGTGATACCTAGAGATTGGAACGACCAAACGTCGTTGAAAGTCAATTTGGATGAAAAAAATGACTCAAAAGGATCTTAGATGATAAACCTATTGATTACACTTTGATCCCGAACATCATGGATAACCCCAGGCCTCTTAATGAGATATCATAACCTAGGGAAAATATGATTCTCCAGAAGAGTCAAATAAATACCACTATGGAAATGGGTGATCTCCCTTATAAGGACATTTCATCTCTATTTATGGCTGCAAATAACCATCAACGTCCTCCCACTCCTCCTGACATGGTATCGAGAGTGTAATTTCATGATGATACTCAGGATGATGTTAAAAATGAGAGGTGTGAACCATTTGAAAGTAGTGATTCAAAAAATGAAGAAGATAAATCTACTCATATTGAGGAAGAATATCTGAGAGCCATGGCCAAGAAATGAAAAAAATCTAATTGTTGATTCAGACAGGTTCATCACCCCCAAGCCCAAAAAAATGAGGAAACATAGTGATTACTTCCAAATTAAAAGAACTATAGTCACAAGATCATTGGAAATTTCAAGAAGGGAAGTCTCTGCCCCCAACACAATTCAACATATAGAGGAAAAGAAACATGTTGAAGGGGTTGAGAAGCAGAATGTGCCCGGTTGTGAAGATCATGAATCTTTAGTGAAACTTAGAGATGAAATTTTGTATAATTCCCTTAGAAAAGGGGAAATTTTAAAAGACACTTACCTTGCTATTAAACAGGACATTTTCAATGAGAGATTGAAGAGAGAGTTTCAAAAAACTCCCTAATGTTTCTCTGATACCTTTTGCTAGTTGTTCCATTTTTGATTGGTGGCCTCTCTACTCATTACTTCTATTTCTATCATATAAGGAACTATATGTGTAATGATGCTGATAATCCTTGGAAGTTTCTATTCTAGATTTCTGGTTTCATCTACCTTCCTTCTCAATGATTTCTAAGATTTTTTGAACAGGTATGAATGGTTTTAAGAAGCTAGATTCTAGGAAGTCCATTACGGTTTGATGTTGGTGGTTTGTTTTTTCCTTTTTGATGCTTTCTTCTACTTCTCATTGGCTGATTGAGGCTTTTCTATTTTGTTGATATTGTTTAGATATTGGGACTGTTTTTTAGATGGCTTGGTAGTTTTTTAAAGAAATTTGAGATCTGATTATTTGTTCTGAATTGGTGATATTCGGATCTACTAGAATATTTGTTTTTTCACTTATCTGAGTTTCTATGTTAGCTTGGTTTCGAAGATCAACCTGTATTGAAAAAAGATCGGATTTTATGGATCTTGATGTTGCCTTTTAAAACCTCTCGATTTCCTTGTGTCCTTTTCTACTCAGTTTTTTCTTCTTGTCTTTGGATCAGAACCAGTTTCTGGTTGGTTTTTTTTGGAATGAGGCTTGTCCTACTATTGGATAGTTTGGAATGGGTCTGATTTTCTATTTCTGGGACTGATTCTTGAACATAAATGGAATCTCTAAAGTATTGAGGAGTTTTCTAGTGCAGCGATATATGATTTTTCTTCTTGGAGTCCCTACTCTGAATTCGGGATTGGCCAGTAATGGAAACACAACCTTGAAGGAAGGGTGAACATATGTTTAGCTGGATTCAGGTCTTGGTGTGGTTTTTCTTTGAGTTTTTTTATTTTCTTATTTATCTCCCTGCTGGTGTAAGTACATTACACCTCGTGTTTGTATGGTAACTTTTTGAATTTAATAAATTCCCTTGGAGGCATGAATTGGGAAGCCAATTCATGGCACCACCTTCTTAAAAAAAACATTCTATAATAAGATAAGAGAAACCCATGTGGTTCATTATAAATATATATATCCTTATCTAAGTATTTTGGGCGAAACATAGATTTTTATGAATATTATATCAATTAATAATATAATTTTTGTTTTAAGAACTCAATTATGTCAATTTTGACACTATTTAGAATTTGATTTTTTTGAAAGCCATAAGAACATTATCACTACAAAAAAATTATTTAACCAGCCCTAACATGTCATATTAAACTATAAATTTAGTGGAATTCATCATAACTCTCAATTTAAATTTATCTGTATATTTATAATATCAATTATTTTAATACTTCATTAATATGGTAATTACTACATCATCATTGTGTCATAAATAAATAAATTTATATAATGTCTAAAAATTATATATAAAAAACTATTATGTAGGAAATTCTTTTTATCTTTATAATGAATAATTATAGTCGAATTTATATTGTGTGTAAACCTATATTAAATGTTTTTAGTTATTAAACAATCAATTTAACTCTTTTAACTCTTCTTTAAATAAAATAATAATAAATGTCAATCTAATGCAAGTGGACCAAAAAGGATCATATTTTATTCGTAAAGTTATTTTTGGTCGAATTATACTTATCCAATAGAATTAGGAATTTTTTAGGGTAATTTTGATATCATTTTTACCCTTAATTATCCTATTTACTTTTAACTGTGGTAAATAAAAGTCAAAAGTTACTATTCAACAAAAATTATTTTCATCTTATTAAACCACATTTCACATACTGATATTAACCATGTCTCCCTGATTTTTGAAATTCAACTCACAGAAGTGGTAAAATTATGTTTTATACAAATTTGAAAATGCTCATAAGAGGTGGGTAAAAGACAGTAAAAAGTTCGATAAAATTATATATATATAACCCAATTATAAAATGACTCCATTAAATTACATTGAACATATATAGGTATTATGTATCTATTTTGACCTAAAATAAATAAAAATAAAAAAAATAATTATTTAAATAAAAAGTCGGTTTTAACCAATAACGCAGTGTTTTTTCACTATTTATCAAAAAATGAAAGTTTTCAAAAAAATACCAAAAAATAACCCTATGCTATTTTTGATATTCCAAATACAAAAATTATATCCATTTGGAAAGATAAAATTTATAAAATTTCAAAAAGTGGGAATTACTATTCATAACGGTTAGTTTGATTGGTTGCGATGTGTTAGAATCTTGAAGTTGCGTACAATGCAAGCTATTACATTATTCAAAGGGAGACATACCATGGAATATTGGGGTGTTACATTTGAATAGTAGTTATTAATACTCATATTAAGAAGTTTAACTGCTAGATTTTAATTGTCTTTTTTAAATAATTGAAATAATAAAATGATTTATTTTTTATAAACTAAGTGTTTTGTGTAGCATCCGCTAACTCAGTGTTGCATGCATTGTAAGCCAAGTTGGTGTTGTGTAGAACATACGCAAGTCATACTTTTTTGTAGAAAAGTCCTTGTTGGTATTTCATGTGAAAGGAATGTTTGAATTATTATTTTAATCTGCCTATATATAAATAAATATTTCCAGTGTCATGTGAAATGAAACAAAATATCGAAAAGGTAAATTAATTTGAAGAAATTAATTCTCAAAATATCAGGATGATAGAATTGAGATTCCCTTGGGCTTCTAGATACACCAATTAGTAGACACAGATGCAGTGAAGAATCACCTAGGTGGTATGGTAGAAACTCACGTCATATACCTCAATGGGGGACTTTGAGATGTGAATGTTGGGATTTATAGTTGGCTAGAACATCACTGAATACCAGTCAGTAGCTATAACCTTCCACACTCCCTCTTTCTCAAGGATCTATTATTTTTTTAGAATATGATTTTTTCAGTGATGGTTGGGATAGGGATGATGGAACCAATGTGGACTAGTTCAATGGTGGGCCATCTTATAGAGAAGTCACTACATGAGGTATCTATTAAATACATTCTAGGAAATATCCTAGGGGAGATACATACCACATAATCACTCCCCCTAGTATGGGGTACTCTCTATATCCTCATGAACATGGTAGGATGTGCTCATTTTTGGACCAACCATATTTGTATTAGATTGGTGCTCACCATTGGTATGATCCAACCCAAACCATAACTGCTCTCCATTATCATTTGTAGAGGTAGAGAGAGAGTCTGGAGATAAAATGTATGTTAGAATTATAATCCCCTATAATGGAGAAAAAACATCATCCATATTCATGTTCCTATTAATTCATATGGAGATCATGTGAATTTCGCCTTCCAGTATGGAAAACATCAACATTTATGTTCCTTCCCAAGAGTCTGGAAGTTGGGGTGGAGGTTCTATTATTGATTCATCATATCATTAGAGTTGGATAGATTGATGAGGTTTATGATGAATTTGTGATTCTAAGGATTTCACATTTGAGGATGATTATTTTCCATTTTCTCTATGAATGTTTGTAACACCCCAAGATTTCATAGTGTGTTATTTCTTCAAAATAATTCAATAACTTGCACTACACGCAATACCGAGTTCAATCACACCATGACTTACCAAAAAAAGCCATTAAAAAGAGGTTATGAATAGTATTAACTAAATTTTAAACTTTATATAATCCTTATAATTTTAGAATCCATATTATGAGTTTCTTAGACATAATGCAAGAACAAATTCATTTTCAGTATTGCACTTTTAAAAAATTTTAATAGTGAAACCTTTTTAAATAAAATATTTTAAACTTTTTGACTAAATGGGGGACATCAAAAATAATTTAAAATGAAATATCCCAAGCTTCCATGGTACGCTTTCCTTTGAATAATACAGTAGCGTGTGTTCTACACAACTTCGAGTTCTAACACACCACAACCAATCAAACTAGCCGTTATGAATAGTAATACCTACCATTTAAAATTTTAGAATTTTTTTCTCTCAAAATGGACATCATTTTTGGATTCGGAGTATCGAATTTATCCTAAGGTGAAATTTTGGTACTTTTCGGATAACTTTCATATTTTGATGAATAGTGAAAATTACTAAATTTTAATTAAAAACAACTTTTTTAATCAAAATAATTAATAGTGATAAATTATGAATTTGAGTGGTTTTAAAGTATATTTAGAATATATTTTTACCATTTAATATAATGTAGGTCATTGGACATAAATTTACAATTAAACCGAACATAAACAGGTGTCAATCTTTTGTTAGTTATTATCTCTTAAAAACACGCTTTTTGTTTTGACAGCGGGAATTAATTTTAAAATAATTTCTGCCACTTCTGGGTTTTGAATTTAGAAAAATGGATTCCATATTTGGAATCAGGATTTTCAAATTGTGTAAATAGGTAACTTTTATTTTTAGACATTTTGAATAATTACTGCGGTAAATATTTTATTTACCATGGTTAAGGGTAAATCCGGTAAATAAGGGTTAAAAAAATAATATTATAATAATAATAAATTACCCTAAAACATGTCGTAGCCTTATTGGTTGATACATGTTCGACCATAGGCATCTTTGGGTCGATTCAGGGACCCCATGGTGCCACTTGTAGGTGATAGGGACACTTTATTTTAATTAAGTTAAAATGAATACAAAAATGACACAAGCATATATCTTTTAGAAAAACTATTTTTACATAGGGCCATATATGTTGGATATTAGATTATAAATATTAATTATAAAGATAAAAATATTTCCTACATAATTATATTTTATTTATAATTTTTAGACATTATATAATTTAATTTATTTATGACACAATGATGATGAAGTAATTACTATAATAGTAAAAAATTAAAATAATTGATATTATAAATACCCAAAAAAATATAATTTGAGACTTTTAATGAATTAAAATACTTTTATAGAATAATATGACATATTAGGATTGATTTAATTAAATATTTTCTAAGTAATCATTCTGTTATGAGTTTCACAAAAATCAACTATTGAATAGTGTCAAAATTGACCTAAAAGAGTTTTTAAAACAAATATTATATTATTAATTGATATTAAATTCTTAAAAATCTAAGTCTTGGCCAAGAGACATATATCATGATATGTTCATCATTAATGGACCACTTGGGGGTCGCTTGGATGTATATGGTAAGTTTATTAACCATATAATATAAAAATACAAAGAGACATTGTAAAAGTGAAACTAATTAACTTAGAATTAATACTTAAAGATAAGGTTAATATAAGTACCCAAACCTGTCTAAATTCTATTGGTTGAGTGGTTTTAGACCTATCCCCACCTTAAACATTGAATAATAAACTATGGAGCCATTATAAACCGAATATGAATTTATTATAAACTAATATTTCTAGCTTTTCCAAAGGTACCCCTCAACCCTCTTATAAAAGGGCACTCCTCCTTCTCATTTATTCACACCTTCAAAGCCTTTTTGTTCGGCCAAACTCTGTCCCAATACTCTCCCAACTTCTCTCACTACAATCTAGAGGCCTTAGTTTGATCAGAAAGCCATCCTAAGGAGCCATTTTGATCAAATCAAATGGAAGAACCCGAAGAAGAGGTAATGATTTCACCACCCTTTTCCAAGTTCCTTTCTTCTTCCACTTCTTCTTCCTTTGTAATTACCATTCTAAAATAATAACTCCAGTATCATATATATACTATGATGTTATTATAAATATGGTACAACTATATTCAGTATTCTATCCACCCTTTGAATAACATGTCACCATACGTGCGTATGTACGGCTTACCGTCTCCACGTCGTGGTGTAATTGTTATTCAATATATTATTATTTGGATGGGTATAATAATGATATGTAAATCATGTAAATAATAAATATAACATGTTAATGATTATTTATATATGATATAAAAACCATTTATATATTATTTCAAAACAATGATATTGTCGCTCGTGCGTACGTACGGACTACCGTCTCCACAAACGCGATGAGATTCATTATCCATCGTATCCATTCAAGTATAATTATCATTTTATGATTTAAAAATTATGTTTATGGATTTGATATCATTCTGGATACGAATAATATACAACCTATACATAACAAACATGGCTTACGTAAGAAAACATATAAAAGAAAATGAGTAAGTTAACACCCGAAACGACGATAATTAAAATATATTATTAACAAATCAATGTTAAAAGATCATATATGATATCATATTAATATATATGATTCTTGTATAATTTAATAACAATTATTTCACCATTATACCGGAGGTTAACCTACCCCAACCAAGGAAAAGTACAAGGTAAGGGGTTTTCATCTCACTCCTTATTCCCGTGAGATTCAAGCCATATTGCCACCATTACCTTTTGTGTGGTGTATGTACTGTCCATAATTATATTATTTGTGTAATACTCTCTAATTTATGTGTATTTACATATAAATTGTATGATACCTCTTCATGGGTTTTATGTTTCATAAGTTACCAAATTGGTAAGGGTTATTTCACAATCTCTTCATTATCCGAGGTTGTTTATATGTAATAATCTACTGGGATCTCTTTATCATCCACATCCATGTTTCTTAATAATGTATTTCAAAACATTTTTACTATTTACAAGAATATGGGTTAAAGTAATTTATACCCTTATGTGTTTCGAAAGGAATCTTTTCGTCTTTTTCCAAACAAGGCACTTTTAACCTTTTCGACAAATTTAAGGTAAGAATGTTTTTATTAAATTATACGGCGGGTGCGGCTATTTACCGCCGTTATAAAATCGTCAAAGCTTCCCTTACAAGCTTATAATAATATTTTCAAATTGAATGTATTATAATTATGTTACTTTTAAAATGATTTAAAAAAAAGAGATATTTCTCTAAAATAGTTTTGATTTCATCTATGTCAACATCCTTTGATGGCTATTAAGCTTATTTGAAGTTGATTTATTATGATACAAAACTTATATATTGTATTGAAGTTTTTGGGATATTTTTTACTATGGATAAGCTATTCTTATGTAACTCATGGTTTTTATTAAAGTATTTACATTTCATAAGTTATTTTTAATCCGAATGTTTATGTTATATTTCAACCTTTAATTTAGATGAATGTGTTAAACAAGTATGTTCCGGGTTGGGGACCGGTAAAAGTAAGCCCTCCGGTTTGGTCTCCGGTTATTAGAGGAACTCCGGTTTGGTCTCCGGTTATTAGAGGAAATCTGAGATGGTGTCCGGTTATTAGAGGCACTCCGAGTTGGTGTCCGGTTAATAGAGGCACTCCGGGTTGGGTTCCGGTTACAAATAGCCCCAAGGTCTTGGGATGAGGCCTTGAAAACGAAATTAATGTTTAGCATTATGCATTCCAACATTATGAAAGTGGTTATTGATATTGCATGTGATTATTAGATTAGTGGAATATCCATGTGAACAAGTAAATGGCATTATTTAATTTTACTTTTGCCATACTATGTTGAAGTTCATGTTTAAAAGGCTTTTGTTTTAGTAATGCATTGCCTTAAATATTTATGCTTATTTTTGAATGTTCTGCTATATTGTTATCCTTACTGGGCATTTGAGATCACCCCTTTTCTATGTTTTATTTTTCCCAGGATGTGAAGAAGTAAGTTATGAATGACCTGCAGGGATATTATGAGGGGATAATAGTGTGGACTATGGAGACATTATGTTGTCGTAGTAGTTTTCACTTTATGATGTAATGTAAAACTTATGAATATATCTAGTGTTTCCAAGGATACTAAACCAATCGGTGTTTCGAGATTTGATCTTTCTTGTGATCATGCCAATGTTATGTAATAATACACCGACTCTGGGTAACTACGGTCGAGGCGTTACAGTTGGTATCAGAGGAAGTTTAGTACAAACCTTGGAAGCTAGATTTAGATAAACTCTAATTAGAGCACATAGATTTAAGATGAATTTTGAGGATTAGTATAGAAGAACTTCCTAGAATTTTGGCATTATAGATATTTTGTGAGTTTTTCGAGCAATACATCCCTGTCTAGATACGAGCAGGTAGAGGCGCCTCTGGCACATATGTACCTAGGGGTAAAACCCGAAAACACCGCTTTGAGCTGGTCTCGAATGGGAACTACTGCCCGACAACTGGCCTTGCTACACTCTTGGTTACGACACTCCCGGGGGATATGCTTAGGATAACTCTCATTTTCATTACAAATCATTATGAAGGGTTTATGAGTATATACTGTTGGGTGGAGAAAAGGAGAAGTGATGGCAAGAGGGGGGGTGAATTTCCTTTTAAAAAAATAATTAACAAATTAAAATCAAAGTAAAAGAATGCAGCGGAAATAAAAGAGGCAAGACACAAAATTAATAACGGAGTTCGGCCTAAAACCCGGCCTACGTCTCCGCTCCCAACTCAACCATTGAGAGATTCTACCGCTTTCTTTTTCAATGGTTTTAGCAGGAAACCCACTAGACTTTACAGGTAGTCTAGAACCTATTACAGCTTGCTTTTATATGGTTATGCAAGAACCCACTTTCTTTTAATGGTTTAGCAAGAACCCACTAGCCTTCTTACAGGTGAAGGCTAGCTCACCTATGTCTCAAGCCTTTTGAAAGGTAAGGCTTGACCAACCTCTTCACACCTTGAAGGTGGTGTGAGAACCCAAAGAAAGGGAGATGAGAAAGAGATGGGGTTTGTAGGCACAAACCCAAAATGAAGCTCAAAATGATAAATAATGAAAAACCGTATTGGAGAAGTCTTGGGCGCCAAATGGATTGATGGGAGTTGATGAAGAGCGCTCCCAAGCTTCTTTGATGGAGCTCCTTGATTGTGGAAGTGTGTTGGAGCAAGTGGGGTTCCCTTGGAAGAATTCGCCGGAGGTTCGCCAAATGATCAAAAATGTGTCCGTGGGCTTCCTTAGGATTCCGGGGGTTCAAGGTCCTTTATTTATAGAGGGGGAACCCTCATATGGCCGTTATAGGCCTTTGGAGCCGTTGGAGAGGCTTTCGGAGCCGTTGGAGGCCAAGTGGATAGGCTGGTCAAAAGCCCAATGGCTAGTTTGACTGGCTCCACCGGCTGACCGGTACAGAGCCACCAGTTGGCCGGTGTCTGCAAAATGGAGGAGGGTTCGGGCTCAGGCTCCACCGGCTGGCCGGTGCTGAGGCCACCGGTTGGCCGGTGGTGAGGCAGTAGCTTCCTCTTCTGTGCAGGTGCCACCAGCTGACCGGTGCTGAGGCCACCGGTTGGCCGGTGGTGAGGCAGTAGCTTCCACTGTTTGGGATTGGTGCCACCGGATGGCCGCTGGTGTGACACCGGTTGGCCGGTGGTCTGGACAGAAGGATGCCTTCTGTCCAGGGTCCATCGGCTGGCCGGTGGTGAAGCCACCGGTTGGCCGGTGGACTGATTTCAGTCCAGTTTGCCTTCTTTCTTTCTTGGCCCAATACCTTGGCCACCTGAAATCATGCCTATCAACCAAAAACACTTAAAACAATATTAGATAAATAAAAGAGTGATTGTGATCATGAAAATAAAACCTTGAGGGGTACGAGAGGTACAACAATCTCCCCCTATTTTGATGATCACAATCACCAAAACAAACAATGTAAAAATGAAATTGAAAGGGATGCTTTAAAAGATTTTTCCCCCAATCAACCAAGAATTTCTCCCCCTTTGTGATTATCAAAATAGCACGGGGCATAAAACTTGATTGAGGGAAAAAGAGATTTTAAACCAATTGAAATTTTTGAAATTGAATTGAAAGTTTTGAATCGAAAATTTTGAAATGAAAATTTTGAATGAAAAAAAGAATAACAGTTTGAATTGAATGTTTTGAAATGAAAAAATGAATAATCTGTTTGAATTGAAAGTTTTGAAATGAATTAAAAATTTTGAATTGAAAAATTTGATACCAAGAGTTGAAAATGAAAGTTTGAATTGAAAGTAAAAAGACTAGAACGATCCTAACTCCCTCTAAATAAAAACAACAAATCACCGGGGAGAGGTGTTTGAAACTGAGACAAATTTTGGTCCGGTGAGACTCGCTAAGAGGGATTTTTCAATCCACACTTGTCTTGTGGTGGGTCTTCTCCTATAAAATTAATCATTAAAAGAAATAGTTTTGGGCCTACCATACCGGGCATTTTTGCAATTGCACTCATAAATTAAGTGCCCGGGTTTTTTACAATAATTACAAAATTTAAATTGGGAGCTCCCCCTTACAAAAATAGTTGGAGCATGGGAGGAGGAAGCTTTCTTGTAATAGCCAAGCCCTTGGGTGGTCCTAGATATGCGTTGGGAACCTAGAAAATAGTTCAAATTTTGTTCCCCTTCGGTGAACTTGGCTAGAGTCTCCCTTAGATCTTTGATTGTTGATTCCATGGAATCAACATCGGGAAAGTTTTGGATTTTGAGGATCATCTCTTCCTTCTCTTTGAGAAGTTGTTCTTTT
This sequence comes from Viscum album, assembly GCA_963277665.1. Lineage (NCBI taxonomy): Eukaryota > Viridiplantae > Streptophyta > Magnoliopsida > Santalales > Viscaceae > Viscum > Viscum album. Next base: position 168,883,982 of record OY728125.1, on the reverse strand, counting down.
TCGGAAGAGAGTTTTTTGAAATTCTTTTTTAAAGAAACAAATTTGGAAGAAAGTTCGTGAAAAACTTCCTCCAATTGATCTCTCGCATGTTGGAGATCCTCATAAGACATGTGATTGAAAGAATTTGAAGAACTAGAGGAAGAGGAGTCGGAAGATGATACCTCATGAAATGCCATTAGGCATTTGTTACCATTGTCACTCGAGGAGGAGGAGGAGGAGGATGCGGAGCTATCACTCCATGTGGCTTTGAATGACTTCTTCTTCTCCTTTTGCTTGGCCTTTTTCTTGTTGAGTGGGCAATCGGTCTTGTAATAGCCTTTCTCGCCACACCCGTAACATGTTACCTTGGGCTCGGATTTTTCGTCGTGTTTTTCCTTTCGAGCCTTGCGGGATTTCTTCTTCTTCTGCTTCTTCATGAATTTGTGCATCTTGCGGGAAAGATTCTCCATTTCCGAATCGCCGCTTGATGAGGAAGATGATGAGGAGGAGGATGAGCTTTCTTCTTTTTGTACCTTGAAGGCGATGTTCTTTGGAGTTTTGATCGGTTTGCCTTCCTTTTCAGCTTGCCTCCTCATGGTTATCTCATAAGTCATGAGGGATCCGATGAGCTCTTCGACCGGCATGTTCTTGATGTCCTTTGCTTCTTGAATTGTCGTCACCTTTGGAGCCCATGAGCTTGGTAGGATCCATAGGATCTTTTTGACCATCGTTTCTGCAGAAACATCATCACCAAGGGACTTTCTCCCATTGCAAACATCAGTAAAACGTGTAAACATTTCAGTAATAGATTCGGATGGATGCATGGTAAAAGACTCAAAATCTTGACGGAACATATCCAATCGAGTATCCTTCACTTTGTTGGTCCCCTCATGGGTAACCTCCAAAAGTTTCCAGATTTCGTGTGAGGAGGTGCATGTGGAAACTCGATTGAACTCATTACGATCAAGGCCGCAATGAAGAGCGTCCATGGCTTTGCCATCAAGCTCGAAATTTCTAATATCGGCATGAGTCCATTTGGATTCATCGGGAGAGGAAAGAGTGTAACCTTGCATGACAATTTTATAAATGGGATAGCCAATGCTTCTAAGAAAATCGGTCATGCGGGTTTTCCAATAAGTATAGTCGGTTCCATCAAAAAATGGAGCACGACCCAATGAATAGCCTTCAGGGGCGAAAGAGGTTGAAGCCATCACAAAAGGATCTTAAATTTGAAACCGGTTAGGGTATTACTCAAACTTCCCTCTGATACCAATTGTTGGGCGGAGAAAAGGAGAAGTGATGGCAAGAGGGGGGTGAATTGCCTTTTAAAAAAATAATTAACAAATTAAAATCAAAGTAAAAGAATGCAGCGGAAATAAAAGAGGCAAGACACAAAATTGAAAACGGAGTTCGGCCTAAAACCCGGCCTACGTCTCCGCTCCCAACTCAACCATTGAGAGATTCTACCGCTTTCTTTTCAATGGTTTTAGCAAGAAACCCACTAGACTTTACAGGTAGTCTAGAACCTATTACAACTTGCTTTTATATGGTTATGCAAGAACCCACTTGCTTTTAATGGTTTAGCAAGAACCCACTAGCCTTATTACAGGTGAAGGCTAGCTCACCTATGTCTCAAGCCTTTTGAAAGGTAAGGCTTGACCAACCTCTTCACACCTTGAAGGTGGTGTGAGAACCCAAAGAATGGGAGATGAGAAAGAGATGGGGTTTGTAGGCACAAACCCAAAATGAAGCTCAAAATGATAAATAATGAAAAACCGTATTGGAGAAGTCTTGGGCGCCAAATGGATTGATGGGAGTTGATGAAGAGCGCTCCCAAGCTTCTTTGATGGAGCTCCTTGATTGTGGAAGTGTGTTGGAGCAAGTGGGGTTCCCTTGGAAGAATTCGCCGGAGGTTCGCCAAATGATCAAAAATGTGTCCGTGGGCTTCCTTAGGCTTCCGGGGGTTCAAGGTCCTTTATTTATAGAGGGGGAACCCACATATGGCCGTTAGAGGCCTTTGGAGCCGTTGGAGAGGCTTTCGAAGCCGTTGGAGGCCAAGTGGACAGGCTGGTCAAAAGCCCAACGGCTAGTTTGACTGGCTCCACCGGCTGACCGGTACAGAGCCACCGGTTGACCGGTGTGTGCAAAATGGAGGAGGGTTCGGGCTCAGGCTCCACCGGCTGGCCGGTGCTGAGGCCACCGGTTGGCCGGTGGTGAGGAAGTAGCTTCCTCTTCTGTGAAGGTGCCACCGGCTGACCGGTGCTGAGGCCACCGGTTGGCCGGTGGTGAGGCAGTAGCTTCCATTGTTTGGGCTTGGTGCCACCGGCTGGCCGCTGGTGTGACACCGGTTGGCCGGTGGACTGATTTCAGTCCAGTTTGCCTTCTTTCTTTCTTGGCCCAATACCTTGGCCACATGAAATCATGCCTATCAACCAAAAACACTTAAAACAATATTAGATAAATAAAAGAGTGATTGTGATCATGAAAATAAAACCTTGACGGGTACGAGAGTTACAACATATACTTCCTCAAAGGAGACATTTTTATGATTATGGTTTATATCCATAAACTATTTAATTTATGTTATGTGTTTTACAAGTTTGGGATTAGGTATTGTTATTCATAAACTAATCTAATGTATGCCATTGTTTAAAAATGGCTCTCAGTAGAAGGAATGAGAACTCTAGAAATGCACATGATACAAAGAGAAATAAGGATCATATATTTTATGGTCTTAAGCCAGAATTTACAAGAGAAATATTCTCGCATGTATTATCATCATATGAAGAAATAATATCATGTGTTGATAAGATAAGTAAAGAGTTTACTGAGTCCTATGGCTTTGAAGGGAAGCAAGAGAAGAAAAGGATGGAAGAGAGAAAGATGGATAAATGGAAGAGGGAAAAGAAGAATTTTCCCATATGTGATAACTGTGGAAAGAAACACCCTGGAACATGCCTAAAAGGAATGGGAGTTTGTTATAAGTGTGGAGGAAAAGGGCACAAAGTACGTGACTGCAAGGGTAAGAAAATGGATTCAAATGTACAATGCTTCATTTGCAAAGAGTTTAGACACTATGCGAACCTATGTCCCAGTCATCAAACCATGCCGCAAATGATGCTATTGGATAATAATCAAGTTATGATACTACCACAGATGAAGATGAATGATTCGAGTTCTTATGTTGATTATGTCAATTGAGTGTTGTATCAACAATGTACTTGTTATAATAATTATGGAGTATATAAGGATTGTACTGCAGTACTATTTCATTAAGGACTTGAGATTGTGTGGAACAAAGAAAAGTGACTCAATAGCAGGTTAAATTTTTGGAAAATATATGGTTGAGAGAACGATAAACCATAATATAGTTCTGATACCGAGGTAGTGATTTTGGAATAATACATGATTGTTTTGGATAAATTATATTGGATATTCTTGAATACCTTGGAACTGATTAATGATTTGTATATTCTATCATTGTTGGGGTTTAAAACATTTCTGGATTGATGAAGTATATCTAGCATTCTATATAGAATAAGGGAGAATGAATGTAATCAATAAGGAATATGGTATTTCAGGATGTTTCAGTGTACTAAAAGAATACATGATGAAGGTATTCATATGCTATTACGGGGTAAAAAGGATCTACATTATGTTTACCTTCCTTATAAATGTTGGACTGTGAGTTTGGACAAAATTATTTTGGATAGTTCTAGTTTGGATTACTTTGGATTGCCATAAAAGGACATCCCGGAGGTCGGGCGGCAACCCGTCGCGTCCGGCAAGGCTGCGAGACTTGAACCCGCAACCGAAGGGTGACAAGGGTGTATCACCTACCACTGGCCCACGAGATGTCCTGGATTAAATAATGTAGTTTTTTTTAAAAGATCTGGTAGATGAATTATAAATTCATTTATTTTGGAACCCTGTACGAATAGTATAAATAGAATTTTTTTTACGTTCTATTATCTTTTAGAGTGAAAGAAGAGTTTGTGATAGAAATTTATTAATGGATAAAACTCTAATTATAAAGTAAGTATATCTCCTTATGATCTTAACCAATCTCATAAATAAATTTCTCAACATTATTAAAAGGAACTTAGAACAAAAATGTTGTCCTAGATGGTACCTTAAATCATTACTAATTTATGGCTTTGGGATTGTTGGCCTTTTCATATCCATGTTCTCTAGCACTCTCCATCAGATAATTGATGGTTAGATTTCTCTTCCATATCCATATTTTCCTACATAGAACCCTAGTATGTGTTATTTTTGGTAATCTTCATACTTTACACTCTTTATTTTAAATAGAGGCCTCATTAATTCATTTTTCGATGTGGGATTTCAACTAATATATTTTGAAACGTCAAAAATGTGTTATCCCAATACCCTATGTTTTGTTGAACCGATGGTATTTCAAATCATCATAGATTGATGAGTTTAACGACCTCAATTTTATACTTGTTTGTGATTGATGTCCTCAATCACTACCTATAAATATTTACGTTTTTCCTCCAATTATATGTCTCTAATTGCAACCAATGTTCTCCTAATCGAGTTCATAATTTGGTGGTGACCCTTTCCTTTTTCTTTTCCTCATATTAAGACTAAATTTTAGTAACCCAATTTCCGATGTGGGTTTTCCCACAAATATATTTTCTATTTTCAACCTTTTATTTTCTAAGAACAATTTCAAATTGCGAAGACGCAATTTATTGAAGGAGGGGAGAATGTAACACCCCAAGATTTCATAGTGTGTTATTTTTTCAAAATAATTCAATAACTTGCACTACATGCAATACCAAGTTCAATCACACCATGACTTACCAAAAAAAAGCCATTAAAAAGAGGTTATGAATAGTATTAACTAAATTTTAAACTTTATATAATCCTTATAATTTTAGAATCCATATTATGAGTTTCTTAGACATAATGCAAGAACAGATTCATTTTCAGTATTGCACTTTTATCAAATTTTAATAGTGAAACCTTTTTAAATACAATATTTTAAACTTTTTGACTAAATGGGGGACATCAAAAAAAATTTAAAATGAAACATCCCAAGCTTCCACGGTATTCTTTCCTTTGAATAATACAGTAGCGTGTGTTGTACGCAACTTCGAGTTCTAACACACCACAACCAATCAAACTAGCCGTTATGAATAGTAATACCTACCTATTAAAATTTTAGAAATTTTATCTCTCAAAATGGACATCATTTTTGGATTCGGAGTATTGAATTTAGCCTGAGGTGAAATTTTGGTACTTTTCGGATAACTTTCATATTTTGATGAATAGTGAAAATTACTAAACTTTAATTAAAAACAACTTTTTTAATCAAAATAATTAATTGTGATAAATTATGAATTTGAGTGGTTTTAAAGTATATTTCGAATATATTTTTACCATTTAATATAATGTTGGTCATTGGACATAATTTTACAATTAAACCGAACATAAACAAGTGTCAATCTTTTGATAGTTATTATCTCTTAAAAACACGATTTTTGTTTTGACAGCGAGAATTAATTTTAAATTAATTTCTGCCACTTCTGTATTTTGAATTTAGAAAAATGGATTCCATATTTGGAATCTTGATGTTCAAATTGTGTAAATAGGTAACTTTTATTTTTAGACATTTAGAATAATTACTGCGGTAAATATTTTATTTACCATGGTTAAGGGTAAATCCGGTAAATAAGGGTTAAACAAATAATATTATAATAATACTAAATTACCCTAAAACTTGTCGTAGCGTTATTGGTTGATACATGTTCGACCATAGGAATCTTTGGGTCGATTTCGGGACCCCATGGTTCCACTTGTAGGTGATAGGGACACTTTATTTTAATTAAGTTAAAATGAATACAAAAATGACATAAGAATATATCTTTTAGAAAAACAATTTTTACATAGGGCTATATATGTTGGAATTTAGATTATAAATATTCCTTAGAAAGATAAAATGATTTCCTACATAACTATATTTTATTTATAATTTTCAGACATTATATAATTTAATTTATGTATGACACAATGATGATTAAATAATTACTATAATAGTGAAAAATTAAAATAATTGATATTATAAATACCAAACTAAATATAATTTGAGACTTTTAATGAATTAAAATAATTTTCTAGGATACTATGACATATTAGGATTGATTTAATTAAATTTTTTCGAAGTAATCATTCTGTTATGAGTTTGACAAAAATCAACTATTGAATAGTGTCAAAATTGACATAAAAGAGTTTTTAAAACAAATATTATATTATTAATTGATATTAAATTATTAAAAATCTAAGGTTCGGCCAAAAGACATATATCATTATAGTTTCATCATTAAGGGACTACTTGGGGGTCGATTGGATGTATATGGTATGTTTATTAACCATATAATATAAAAATACAAAGAGACATTGTAAAAGTGAAACTAATTAACTTAGAGTTAATACTTAAAGATAAGGTTAATATAAGTACCCAAACCCATCTAAATTCTATTTGTTGAGTGGTTATCTACCTATCCCCACCTTAACCTTTGAATAATAAACTTTGGAGCCATTATAAACCGAATATGAATTTATTATAAACAAATATTTCTAGCTTTTCCAAAGGTACCCCTCACCCCTCTTATAAAAGGGAACTCCTCCTTCTCATTTCTTCACACCTTCAAAGCCTTTTGGTTCAGCTAAACTCTACCCAAATACTCTCCCAACTTCTCTCACTACAATCTAGAGGACTTATTTTGATCAGAAATCCATCCTAATGAGCCCTTTTGATCAAATCAAATGAAAGAACCCGAAAAAGAGGTAATGATTTCACCACCCTTTTCCAAGTTCCTTTCTTCTTACACTTCTTCTTCCTTTGTTATTACCATTATAAAATAATAACTCCAGTATCATATATATACTGTGATTTTATTATAAATATGGTACAACCATATTCAGTATTCTATCCACCCTTTGAATAACATGTCACCATACGTGCGTACGTACGGCTTCCCGTCTCCACGTCGTGGTGTAATTGTTATTCAATATATTATTATTTGGATGGGTATAATAATGATATGTAACTCATGTAAATAATAAATATAACATGTTAATGATTCTGTATATATGATATAACAACCATTTATATATTATTTCAAAAGAATGATATTGTCTCTTATGTGTACGTACGGACTACCGTCTCCACGAACGCGATGAGATTCATTCTCCATCGTATCCATTCAAGTATAATTATCATTTGATGATTTAAAAATGATGTTTAAGGACTTTATATCATTCTTGATATGAATAAGATACAACCTATCCATAACAAACATGGCTTACGTAACAAAACATATAAAATAAAACGAGTAAGTTAACACCTGAAACGACGATAATTAAAATATATTATTAACAAATCAATGTTAAAAGATCATATATGATATCATATTAATATATATGATTCTTGAATAATTTAATAAAAATTATTTCACCATTATACATGAGGTTAACCGACCCCAACCAAGGAAAAGTACAAGGTAAGGGGTTTTCATCTCACTCCTTATTCCCGTGAGATTCAAGCCATATTGCCACCATTACCTTTTGTGTGGTGTATGTACTGTCCATAATTATATTCTTTGTGTAATACACTCTAATTTATGTGTATTTACATATTCATTGTATGATACCTCTTTCATGGGTTGTATGTTTCATAAGATACCAAATTGGTAAGGGTTATTTCACAATCTCTTCATTATCCGAGGTTGTTTATATGTAATAATCTACTGGGATATATTTATCATCCACATCCATGTTTCTTAATAATGTATTTGAAAACATTTTTACTATTTACAAGAATATGGGTTAATTTCATTTATACCCTTATGTGTTTCTAAAGGAATCTTTCTGTCGTTTTCCAAACAAGGCACTTTTAACCTTTTCGACAAATTTAAGGCAAGAATGTTTTTTTAACTTATACGGCGGGTGCGGCTATTTACCGCCGTTATAAAATCATCAAAGCTTCCCTTACAAGATTATAAGAATATTTTCAAATTGAAAGTATTATAATTATGTTACTTTTAAAATGATTTAAAAAAAGAGATATTTCTCTAAAATAGTTTTGATTTCATCTATGTCAACATCCTTTGATGGCTGTTAAGCTTATTTGATGTTGATTTATTATGATACAAAACTTCTATATTGTATTGAAGGTTTTGTGATATTTTTGACTGTGGATAAGCTATTATTATGTCACTCATGGTTTTTTTAAAGTATTGAAATTTCATAAGTTATTTTTAATCCGAATGTTTATGTTATATTTCAACCTTTCATTTAGATGAATGTGTTAGACAAGTATGTTCCAGGTTGGGGACCGGTAAAAGTAAGACCTCCGGTTTGGTCTCCGGTTATTAGAGGAACTCCGGTTTTGTCTCCGGTTATTAGAGGAACTCCGGGTTGGTGTCCGGTTATTAGAGGCACTCCGGGTTGGTGTCCGGTTATTAGAGGCACTCCGGGTTGGGTTCTGGTTACAGATAGCCCCAAGGTCTTGGGACGAGGCCTTGAAAAAGAAATTAAAGATTAGCATTATGCATTCCAACATTATGAAAGTGGTTATTGATATTGCATGTGATTATTCGATTAGTAGAATATCCATGTGAACAAGTAAATGGCATTATTTCATTTTACTTTTTCCATACTATGTTGAAGTTCATGTTTAAAAGGCTTTTGTTTTAGTAATGCATTGCCTTAAATATTTATGCTTATTTTTGAATGTTCTGCTATATTGTTATCCTTACTGGGCATTTGAGCTCACCCCTTTTCTATGTTTTATTTTTCCCAAGATGTGAAGAAGTAATTTATGAATGACCTGCAGGGCTATTATGAGGGGATAATAGTGTGGACTATGGAGACATTATGTTGTCGTAGTAGTTTTTCACTTTATGATGTAATGTAAAACTTATGAATATATCTAGTGTTTCCAAGGCTACTAAACCAATTGGTCTTTTGAGATTTGATCTTTCTTGTGATCATGCCAATGTTATGTAATAATGCACCGACTTTGGGTAACTAGGGTCGGGGAGTTACAATGTTATTCAGGGTTTTGTATCTCTTTGGTACAATAAAGAACTCTATTATTGATAGTGGTGATATATGTAGAAAATCCCCTTTTATTGGTAAGAGAACAAGGATGACCTACATCATTGTTAAATAGACATGTGGAGGACCTAAACGAAGATATGTAAGAGTGTAGATATGACCTACATACTGGGTGTTGATGGTGCAGGGAGGAAATTGGTATTGTATCTCATCATTATCGGTTGTCTTATAATTGTTATCGGCGGTGTCAGCAATTGATTGTGTCAAACTAGCTTTCCTATTAGGTGACCAGGTTATCAATCCCATGTATGAAAATAAGGATCCTTATTTTATCATTACAGGAATTATAAGTACATGGAGAAATGAACAGAAAACTATAGGGTCAACTGGAGTCATCAAAGACAATTCCCCTTTTTGGGAATTATCCTAATCTCCCCCTGATGTTCGTCTCAGGTGATTTGGACCAGGGATGACTGAGTAGGGGTAAGGATCACCATCTATTCTACACAAGAGACCAATAATTACCATCATTTATGTTGCATGGTAGGATACCTCCTTAGTGGCTCCAGAGGTGTAGTTATAGTCAAGGTGACTTAGACATTCCCCACCTCATCGGAGATGGGTAGCAAGTCATATAAATTCATTGGGGAGAGAATTCCTAAGAAGTTTCCCAAGGGAATACAGGTTCGTTGTTCCCTATAGAGACCATGGGTGCAATAATTTTGGTGAGGTGTTGATGCCTCTATGTCCTAGAAGTTGATCTCCCTTATGGAAATTAACCCTATCACTCATTATAATGTATGCAGTTGTCAATCACCCATATCTGGATGATCTCTGATGGTGTGATGGAGTGTGTTCACTCCACTGTTGACATTGTGGTAGATTTTATGGTGGGGTATGAGTTTTATGGGATAACTATATCAATATTAATCCTTCCTCATTTCATGTGGGATCTATTTTTCTTATTTCTTATTGTGTGAATTCTGTAAGTCATTTGGTTTCAACCATCATTAGAGGTAAATTGAAATCAATTCCACATTCCCCAGCATCATCCAATATTCCTATATAGATAAGGATTCGTGCTGATAATGTCATAGAATTGGGATTCCCAATTAATAACTAACCCAATAACTGGTGAGTTCCATACAAGGAAAATAATTGTGTTAGTGGGACCTACCGCCAAATATCTGGATCCGATAACATGAAATTTTTTGAATACCCCAATGCTACTAGTTCACATGGTGAGGAAAAGAGTTTCAAGTTGGGTTCACCATTTCTGTTTAAAACACTATCACCGGGGACTCTCGTATGCATTGATATATGATGTGTTTGTAAGTATTACTGTATCTGGATATTACAACTTCCTAAATGAGAGACACTGTCATCACTCTCATCTACTATGTATGATCCTTGATTGAAATGGGATGATGGGATGTGGGTTTCTCTATCTATGGATTCATCCATATAGATCATCTCCTTGTATTGGTCTCCCTCATAGATTAATGTCATGTCAGTGAAAATAATTCCCAGTTCCATATCATTATGGATTTTTGTTAATTACACTACTTCTGTATGGGAATCCAATTTTCATCTTGATAGGGAAGAAACCTTATGTGAGGATATTTGTCACATTAGGAATTTATAGGCATGTATGGAATCTTGGAAAATTAGTCACCTGTATTCTCCCTCTATGGAGGGAATCTCATATGGGGAATATTAAGGCATGTTTCCTTGGGAACCTTGTTTTGATCATTGGTTAACAAATCCTTTAGCATAATTCTTTTAATGAATTTTACATTAGGCATCCTGAGTTTTTCATGAAGTGTTTTGGGACATGAAACATGTTTTACGTCTTATAGAAAAGGACCATATCATCCGATTAAGATGGACTGGGGCATGATTTTAACACCTTATGGAGATGAATGAGGTTTATCATAACTACCCATTGAGGCATATCCGGGAGGTTCATCCTTAAAGGGAATATTTTATATATGGATAGTCAAGAAATTTATTAGAAGCCTCATGGAGATGAATCTAGGGAACTACTTTGACATCATTTGGTGATAGTTTTGTTCAATTAGAACACCTCATGGAGGTGGATTAGGGAGGTGAATCCCTATGAGGGATGATTTCAAACCTAGTTAGTTTACCAATGTACGAGAACACCTCATAGAGGTGGATCTAGGGAACATGTTTAACATGTTTTGGAGATGGGTTTGGTTGATTAGAAAGCCTCATGGAGTTAGAGCGGAGTGGTGAGACCCTATAAGAGAAGATGTCAGAATTGGATAGTTTACTAACAGATCAAAATGAATCAATGAGGTAGATCTGGGGGATGAGTATAATGTCATTTGGAGATGTATTTGGTTGACCAGAATGACCCATGGATGAGGATCAATTTTGTGTGTCCCATGGAGGGAAGATGTCACACCTTGAAAGTTTACCAATGGACAAAATTATTCTTAGTTGAAGATATGGGGAACATGTTTAACAAACTGTGGAGATGGGTTTGGTTGATCAGAATTCCCTATGAAGGTGAATCAGGGAGGTGAGTGCCTAAGAGAGAATATATCACAATTGGATAGTTTAACAATAGGTTATAATGATTCATGGAGGCAGATCCTTGGAACGAGTTTCAAGTCTTGTGGAGATGGGTTTGGTTGATCATAATTAATCATGGAGGTGGATAAGGGAGGTTATTCCATAGGATGGAAGAGGCAACCCATGGATAATTTTCCAATGGATCATAATTCCTCATAGAGGTGGATCTGTAACATGAGTTTATCATCTTATGGAGATATGATTTTTTCATAAGAATTCATCTTGGAGGTAGATCAGGGTGGTGCACCCTTATAAGGTAATATGTCTCTCCTATATAGTTTACCAATGGATTAGAAATAATCATGGAGGAGGAAACATTGAATAATTTTAAAGTCATGTGGAAAAATGTTTGGTTGATAATAATGCCTCATGGAGGTAGACCAGGGATGTGAATCCTTTGGATGAAAGAATTCACACCTAGATAGTTTATTAATGGATCAGAATGAGTTATGGAGGTAGATTCAGGGCATTAGTTTAACATCTTCTGAAGACTGGTTTGGTTGATCGAATTCCCCATGGAGTTGTATAATGTTGTTACATCCCAATAAGGGATATTTTCACACCAATATAATTTACAAATGGATTAGCAAAAATCATGGATATGGATTCAGGTTGTGAGTTTAATGTATTGTGGAGGTGGTTTTGGTTTATCATTACATTATGAGGGGGCAGATCAGGTTGGTGTATCCATAGGAGGGAAGATGTTACCCCTAGATAGTGGACACGATTAAGCCTTTGGGGGAATCCTACATACCTTGATTAGAAGATAGGTATCAAAACACACATAGTTTGATTCCACAATTATTTTATGAGTGGTAGGACAGATCCTCATAGTTTAACATCTTCTCATAAGGATTCTCATGTAACAAAAGTAGAATAAATGAAGGATGGTGTGAGTCTTACACATTGAAGGTACCCTTAATAATAGTATTTATCTAGACTGAATGGAATGATGATTATGTATTGAGGTTTATGAAGGATCACATTTTGTGAGAGTTGTAGAAGTTTGGTGGTCATCCCATGCCACTCATACATGGAGAATCCCATGCTTATAAAACATGATAAGACTACATTTTTACACAATGGGCTGAGGAATTTGGAATGAAACTTAACATAAACTGACTAATATGTGTATCTATGAAGTTTTATTCCTGTAACTCAGATGTGGGTGGACTCACTCCTTACCCCTTGGCCTTACATGACCACCGATCGGTTACCTTTGGAAGGGGAATGACATTGAAACCACTAGGTTACAATGATGCAAGGAGAGGTCAATAATGAGGTCTGCATTAGAGTCCCCATGTGCAGATGAAACTTTCGATATAGTATCCATGCTCAAAAGTAATAGGTAGGTTAATAGGTTCTTTGAAGGCCTAGATGAAATTATGTAGGGGACTTTGATGTGGATGTATAAAAGTTTGGAGTATTTTTTGCAAGAGTTGTGTGAGCAAGGTTCTCTAGAAAAGGGACAAACATGGAGTCTCAAAAAGTATGTGCAAAAAATGTTGACATTTGTGTACAAAATAGGGTTCCATGAAAGGATTTAGTGTTGAAGGAAGAATAGGGGTTTCTGTGTATGTTGATTCGTTTTCACACTCCTAGATAGTTTTAAGGGGTTGGATGAGGATAAATCCACTATAGACCCAATTAAATTTTAGGGCCAAAAGAGGTCATTCATGAATGATTTTATACCACGGTTGGTAAAAGATTCTCGATATCATAGAAGAGGAGTACTTTGACACATAGTAGACTTGTTTTGTCTACTAATGATTCCCTTATAGAGATATGATTTGATTTTATTTGTAACCAAAATCCTCAGTGGTGGAAGTGGCAGACCCTGGGCCTAGAAGGGTCTTTGAATGCTTCTTCTCACTTTGCTATAGGAACTTTACCTCATAATATGGATATCCTAACATCAACATTATAACATAAGATGCCTATTGAATTAAAATCTCTATTCATGCATGCATCTATTCATTATTGCACTCACACTCCTTGGGAATCTTGTTTTCCGAGATGGAACATGTGAAAAAAACTATCACAGTTGGTGCAAAAGACCATTGCAAGTGAAATGGTATTATCATGAGAAGGTACTTATACCTGTACACATCTTGTTTATTTTAACCTGAAAGATCCTTTGGAGAGACCATAATGATCAGGTCATCAAAAAATATCTTTTTTTGGATTTAGATGATTTTTAGCAACAACGAAGAGGGATATCTTCATCTATACTATTTATGTGAAATAATATTTGAAGAATATCATGCACTAATATACTGAACAATACTTTTCATACATGGATATTATTTCTTCTTAGATGAATAATCATTCCATAACATAACAAAACCATGTCGGAACCAAAAAGGTTTAGTGTGTTTGGAAACTGGGAAACATAAAAAACATATTCATAATACATAAACATTAGATCCCAACTTATTACAACATAAATAGAAACCTTTAAAAATATATTAATTAATATATTTATTCATATTATAGGGATCAAAGTCATAAAATTGGGTTGATCTCACATGCTCAGTAAGGATAAATAATAATGATATGTAAGAATAAACATGAGAATAAGGTAATAAGAAAATGATTATAACATTAAAATATCATACCATTCATATAAAAGATCCTAAACATGAATAATAGTATAAATATTGGAAGTTCATAAGACATGAATCATAAGTGAATTAAGAGAATTATATATAAAATAATAACATAGGAATAAGACATGAAATTATGACTGACACATAATCATATAAAATTATTTCAATAGTAGTCAAGGAATAATTTCCAGGGCCATATTAGTAGTATGGGTTCACTTCCCATTCCATGTATATAACGACCCATACTTTACATACATTGTTAGTACTTCAAAAGTTGAAGACCACTTATTACAACATATAACAAAACCAGGAAAGGACCGTATAGGTATAGTGTCTTTAGAAACTGGGAAACAAAAACAACTGGTTCATAAAGCGTCTACACTGTCTCCCATTTATTTCATTGTATATATAGTCCCTTTTGGCATATCTTACTTAATAACCTTCTTCCTGACCTGGGGAAATAAAACATACAAAAGGGTGAGCTCAAATGCTCAGTAAGGTTAAACAAAAGAAATATCAATCACATCATATACTTAAGAACATAACTTTTGGAAATCTTAACCTGCAAAAGAGATCGAAATTTCATAACATGGGATAAATCATAGTAGTGAAATGTAATCCCAATAATCATAACATAAAACATGAAACTTTGTGTCATACACACATAATCATAGAGAATCATTTCTTATTAGTCAAGACTCATTTCCAAAACTATCTTAGTGGACAAAGTCCTTTTCTGAACCGAGTTCACTCCTTGTTTCAGTCCTGTTTCACTGAACCAGTATAACCTACCGTTCCAGCCATGTCTATCTCATGAGATATAAAATCTTTACCCAATGCATTGGAGGGAGATATAGGTCCCACTCATCTCATAATGATACCATTCTTATGTGTGCCACAAAAACATAAACAATACATCATAGCATAACCCATGGAATAAAAATGGGAATCTTAAACATCGTGACATCATAAAACAATTCATATAAGATAAATGACTTAATAAAAATAATTCCATCACAACATAGTCAAATAAATGTAATAATAGGGATAGAAATAGAACCCTTTATTATCTTAGATGGAAAATAATTTTGATAAAACACTTTAACTCCATTCTTGAGGAAAATATCCTTTCTACATCAAAAACAATTTTCCTTTCTTAACATGTCAGGCAATTTTATACTAAAAGAATTTGATTAAAAATAAACTTGAAAACATGAAAAGGAAGCTTCTTGTAAATAATGTTTTAAAAATCCATTCATGCCGTATAAGTTTAAAAAAACATTCTTCTCGTACTTTTGTCGGAAAAGTCAAAAAGTACCTCGTACGAAAAATGACAAAAGAATCCTTTCATATCTTTTACAAAAAACTCATCGAAGGGTAAAATTGGATTTAAAAAATTGTAGGTGGATGGAAAAAATATTACATATTGAGGAAACCTGGATGTGGATGATAAAATACACCCCAGTAAATTCTGAAGTATAAACAATCTCATATAAAAATTGACATTGCGAGATTTTCCCTTACCTTAGGTCCGATTTGCTTCGTAAGTGTCCGAACCTCCTGTATAATAATTTAAATAATGTTATTGACTTATTCCAGAATCATACGTATTGTTATGATATCATATATGGTCATATTCATAGCTTCTTATTAGTAATATTTCATTACTACTTGTTATTCGGGTGTTTATTACTTTTTTTTTTCTTATGCGTGTTTTGTCGAATAAATTCTTATTATTCTCTTTAGGTTATAGATAACTTATTTCCAGAATGGTATTAGTGTAATATATATCATATTCATTCATTCAATTCATTTATATAATCATTATGCAATGAAGATCATGTAGAACGAGTCGCATCACATCTTGGAGACGGTATTCCGTACATACGCACGAGTGATGATATCGTTCCTATGATCGTGGAATTGTATTGGAGTGTATGTATAATATTTCAGAATCAATATCACATTATAATAGTAATATATAGTCATTATTTAAACCATTATACCCATACAAGTAAGGTGGTGGTGGAAAATATATTACACCACAGCGTGGAGACAGTATTCTGTACATACGCACGCGCGGTGATTTATTTTTCCGTAGGATGGATAGATGGTGAAATATTGTTGTTTCATACTTATAATAAAATATTAGTATATGAGTGATACTGATGTTATTACTTTATAATTAAACAACTAAATAATAAGAAGTGGAAGAAGAAATAAAAATGAAAGAATCAGTAGCGGACATTACCTCTTCTCTGAAGTGCTTCTTTGAGACCTCCTTTTAGGGTACTAAAATAGGTCTTTGAAGAAGACCAGAACCTCTAAGATGTTTCTAGGGAAGTGGAGAGGAGAAATTGGCAGGGTTTGGCCGAGATTTAAGGCTAAAAGTGGTGTGAGGAAGAGGGTGAGGAGGTGCCTTTTTATAAGGGAGGAGAGGGGCACCTTTGGAATAACTAAAACTATTATTTTATTATAAAGTAAAATTCGGTTTTAAATAGCTCCAAATTGATTTATTTCTAAGATAAGGTGGGGATTGGTCGAAATCCTCTCATCCAATAGAATTTAGACAAGTTTAGGTTCCTATTTTAACCTTATCCTTTAGATTTAACATTAAGTTAAATAATGTTACTTTTACCGTGTCTTCTTGTGTTCTTATACTATAAGGTAAATAAACATACTATAACAAGCCAAACGAACCCCAAGTTGTTTATTATTAATATATATAATCTTATCTAAGTCATTTGGCCGAACCTTAGACTTTTAGGAATAAAATAACAATTAATAATATAAGATTTGTTTTTAAAACTATTTTATGTCAATTTTGACACTATTTAGTAATTGATTTTTGTGAAAATCATAACAGAATGATTAGTTCGAAAAAAGTTAATTAAATAAACACTAACATGTCATTTTAACCTATTAAATTAGTGTAATTCATAAAAAGTATCAAATTACATTTGTTTGGGTATTTATAACATCAATTATGTTAATATTTCATTAATAAGATAATTATTGCATCATTGTTGTGTCATAAATAAATTAAACTATTTAACGACTAAAAAGTATAAATAAAATACCATTATGTTGGAAATCTGTTTATATTTCTAATTAATATTTATAGTCTAATTTATCTTATGTAAAACCCCATATTAAAAATGTTGTAGTAAATAAACTTTGATTTCAACTCTTTTAACTCTTCTTTGAATTAAATAATAATAAATGTCCTAATCTAATCCAAGTGGGCCTAAATGGTCATATTTTATTCCTAAGGTTGTTTTTGATCGAATTAAACTTGTCCAATAGAATTAGGACATGTGTTAGGGTAATAATAATATCATTTTTACCCTTAATTACCCCATTTACTTTTAACCGTGGTAAAAAAAGTAAAAAGTTACTATTCACCAAAAAATTATTTTCATCTTATTGAACCACATTTTACTCACTGACATAAACCGTGTCTCTCGGATTTTCGAAATTCCACTCACAGACGCGATAAAATTAAGTTTTATGAAAAATTCAGTTTTTTAACTACCACTTAGTGGTTTCACTATTCATAAAAAATTGAACGTTTTCAGAAAAATACCAAAATTTCACCCTAGGATAATTTTGATATTCCGAATCCAAAAAGGAAGTCCATTTTGAAAAATAAAATTTATAAAATTTCAAAAAGTGGTTATTACTATTCATAACGGCTAGTTTTAATAATATTAGTAGCATATCATTATTTAGTGAAACTCGGTATTGCGTACGACGCAAGCTATCGAGGAAGGCCGCGGTTGCGTGTAAAGCAAGCCAAGCCAGTGTTAGTGAAAGATTATTTTGATTTATATAACATAAAATATTTCACATAAAAGTCTCAGGTGTTACATTCTACCCCCCTTAAAATGAATTTTGCCCTTGAAATTCGTCACTTTGTATCAAAAAGATGAGGATACCTCCCCCTCATCATATCCTCAAGCTCCCATGTAGCTTCTTCTAATTGGTGGTTCCTCCATAAAACATTCACCAATCGAGTGCTCTTTCTTTGTAGGACGTTTTCTCTACGATCCAGAATCTCTATCGGCTGTTCTTCATAAGAAAGATCTTGCTCCAGCGGTACAACTTCTGAGCTAAGTACATGTGAAGGATCAGGTATGTACTTTCTCAGGAGAGATACATGGAACACATCGTGAACTTGAGAGAGATTCGGTGGAAACACCAATCGGTAAGCTACCTTTCCATCATGATCCAGTATTTCAAAAGGACCGATATATCTAGGGATCAACTTCCCCTTCTTTCCAAATCTCATGACTCTCTTCCAGGGAGATATTCGTAAGAACACTTTATCACCCACTTCAAACTCTAGGTCTTTTCTTCGGTTGTCGGCATAACTTTTCTGTTGACTCTGAGCTGCTCTTATGTGTTGTTGAATAGATCTGAATTTTTCTGCCATTTCATCAACAAGATCAGGTCCTAATAGCTTTCTTTCCCCAACTTCATCCCAGCAATTTGGAGGCCTGCATTTCTTTCCATAGAGAGCTTCATAAGGAGCCATCTGAATACTGGAGTGAAAGCTATTATTATAAGAAAATTCCACAAAAGGTAGGTGTTGATCCCAACCACCTTTGAAATCTATAGAGCAATCTCTCAACATATCTTCTAGAGTTTGAATTGTTCTCTCAGACTGACCATCTGTCTGAGGATGATAAGCAGTGCTGAAACTCAACTCTGTATCCAGAGTATGCTGAAGACTTCTCCAGAACTTCACGGTAAATCTCGGATCCCGATCAGATATAATAGAAAGTGGTACTCCATGCAATCTTACCACTTCCTTTACATATATCCTGGCAAGCTGATCCAGAGAGAAATCCTTTCTAATAGCAATAAAGTGTGCAGACTATGTAAGACGATAAACTATGACCCAGATAGCATTACTGCCTTTAGATGTTTTAGGAAGTCCTGTAACAAAGTCCATAGTGATGTTTTCCCATTTCCATTCGGGTATGGGTAATGGTTGTAACATCCCCTTAGACTTCTGTCTCTAAACATTAACTTGCTGACAACCCAAGCATTGAGAGATATATTCAGCAACATCTCTTTTCATGCCATCACACCAGAAGTACTCTTTCAGGTCCCTATACATCTTCATGCTTCCAGGATGAATAGAGAATGAAGAACTATGAGCCTCATCCAGCAGCATTTTCTTTAATTCGGGGATGGGAGGAACACAAACCCGATTCCTGAACTTTATTATCCCATCACAATCACGGTTGAATTCAGGAACATTTCTCACCTTCTTTTGTGACTCTATATCATCTTTCTGTGCCTCTTTAATCTTCACATGTATAGATGGTTGAACATTCATTTGAGAAAGATATGATTTTCTCCTTTCATTATAATTCCAAGATCCATCCTTTGTAAATCCATAAATATTGGATATTTTTTTATCCTCATCATGGATAAACTGGCATGGTCTTGTTAACTTAATGCATCTGCCACCTTGTTTGCTTTCCCAGGGTGGTAATGAATTGAGAAGTCATAATCCTTAATCAGCTCCAACCATCTTCTTTGGCGCATATTCAGCTCCTTTTGTGTGAAAATATACTTTAAACTTTTATGATTAGTATAAATATCACACCTTTCACCATAAAGGTAATGCCTCCAAATCATTAATGCAAAGATTACCGCAGCTAACTCCAAATCATGAGTTGGGTAATTTTGCTCATGGATTTTCAACTGTCGTGAGGCATAAGCTATCACCATATAATTTTGCATAATAACACACTCCAATCCCTTCTTGGATTCATCATTGTATATCACAAACCTTTCTCCACTACAATGCAGTGTGAGCACAGGTGCACTGGATAACATTCTTTTCAACTCCTTGAAATTCTCTTCACATTCCTCCGTCTAGAAAAACATAACTCCTTTCCGAGTCAACATGGTGAGTGGATTAGATAATCATGAAAAATATTTCACAAAACGTCGATAATATCCAGCCAGACCAAGAAAACATTGAATCTCAGTCACTGTTGTTGGTCTCGACCATCTTTCGATAACCTCTATTTTTGCTGGATCCACAGATATCCCCTCTTTTGAGATTATATGACCCAAAAATGAAACTTTTTGAAGCCAAAATTCACACTTGGTAAATTTGGCATAAAGTTTCTCCTTTCTCAGGGTCTTCAATATAATTCTCAAGTGATCTTCATGTTCTTCCTTGCTCTTTGAATAGACTAGAATATCGTCTATAAAGACTACCACAAATTGATCAAGATAGTCTCTAAAGACTCTATTCATCAGATCCATGAAGATAGCAGGGGAATTAGTAAAACCAAATGGCATCACTATAAATTCATAGTGTCCATACCTTGTACGGAAAGTCATCTTTGGTATATCCTCCCTTTTGACCCTTAATTGATGATACCCTAAACGAAGATCAATCTTGGAAAAGTATTGAGCTCCTCGTAGTTGGTGAAATAAGTCATCAATGCGTGGGAGAGGATATTTGTTCTTGATAGTGATCTTGTTATGTTCTCGATAATCATTGCAGAGTCTCATTGATCCATCTTTCTTTATAATAAACAGAACATGTGCTCCCCAAGGTGACGCACTAGGGCGTATGAACCCCTTATCAAGATTCTCTTCGAGTTGCTTCATCAATTAATGCAACTCAATTGGGGCCTTTCTATAAGGTGTCTTTGAAATAGGCAAAGCGCAAGGTACGAGTTCTATTGAAAACTCAACTTCACGATTTGGTGGAAGACCCGGTAATTCCTCCGGAAAGAAATCATCAAAATTCAGTACAATGGGAATATTCTTAATCGTGAGTTTCTCACCAACCATTTGAGATAAATAACCTTCATTTAGTGGAATCAAGACCCATAATATGGAAGGAATTTCCACTGGAAGGTTATGTTCATCCTTGCATTGATAGACGATCATAGATTGATATGGAATATGAAATGTGACTTCCCTTCTTTGGAAATTAATATGAGCTCCATATAAAGAAAGAAAATCCATGCCATGAATCACATCAAATTCCACTATAGGAAGGATCACAAGATTTGCAAGAAGAACTTTCCCGCAAACTTCGATCAGAGAAGAATTATAAACTTTTGATGCGACTATTCTGCCATTAGGTGTTGTCACAGCTAACTCAACATCTAATTGTTGAGGTAATATGGTGATACCCATAGAAAAATCTTCAGAAATAAAAGAGTGGGTTCATCCAGAATCAAATAAAACATTTGCTACTTTAGAGTGGATGGTAAGTGTACCTTTCAGCACATCGTTATCGTACTCCACATTGCTGATAGAAATTGCTTGTGACTTTCCTTTGTCTCTAGCCTTAAGAGTTTGTTGACGTCGACCATCATCATCAACCCTTGGATTAGGGAATTTATGGGCATAATGTCCCATCTCCTTGCACTTGAAACATTGAAGTGTAGTAGGTTCATTCTGTGTATCCCTTCATTTGTTTGCATCATTAGACATATTCTTCCCATCATCGCGGCATTCAAATTCCCGATGACCTTCCTTTCCACATTTGAAAAATTTACTTGTCCCTTTAAGACAACTCCCTCTATGTTTCTTTCCACACTTTGAGAATAAGGGAAAGCTCATATATTTTTAGTGTGATCTTTAGATTTTCCTTTGAATTCAATTTTCCTCTTCTTATCAAACCCATAGGACTGATGGGATACTCCAATCTCCATCTCAACTTTGAGAGTATATCGAACAATTTCCTCATAGCTATTAAAGTCCCTTATGGCTAACACCCTTCGAAGACTTTGTTTTAAGCCACTAAAGAATCGATCGATCTTACTCTCAGGTTGGATAATAATACCAGAAGCGTACCTTGCAAGTCTTGTAAAATTTGCTTCATAGGTACCAACTGATTCATCATCCTTTTTCTTCAGTTCAAGAAACTCTTTCTACATCTTTGTTCGGAGAATATGAGGGAAGTACTTATTAAAAAATAAGTTCTTGAACTCGTCCCATTCCATGGACTCAATTTCATCCCTTTGACTCATATTCTTAATAAGATTCCACCATTGATCAGCATCACCTTCCAAACGATACACTGCTAAGATAACATTATCATGCTCAGAACATTGAAGAACTGAAAATATCTTTTTAGTAGTACTAATCCATTTTTCAGCAACTAATGGATCAGTAGACCCGCTGAATAAAGGTGGACGCTGTCTCATGAAGGATTCAACAGAATGTTGCTCCTTCCTTTGCTCGTTTGGAAGGCTTTCATGATTCATAGCTTGAGAAATTTTTGTGAGCATGGCTACAAGATTTTTTATTCCAGCTCCCATAACGTTTGGTTGCTCTGGGGGACAATCATTGCATTGCCCGTCACATTCCGCATTAACACGGTTCCTTCGGGTTCCAGCCATTGACAAAAACAAAGAAGAATAGTGTGAGCAACACTAATTATAATAGGAAAACCACATAATCAAGAATAAAATTTCACACTTAAGGTCTTATCCTAGGTTATTCATGGCCATTTCTAAAACACTAAGATTGTATTCTATGCTTAGACTTATCCATAGGGTTCTTACTAAGGCTTGTATATCCTAGTTTCCAATGGTTGACTATACCTTTCCTCTTATACCAACTATAGCGACCCATACTTTACATACATTGTTAGTACTTCAAAAATTGAAGCACACTTATTACAACATATAACAAAACAATTAAAGGACCGTATAGGTATAGTGTCTTTAGAAACTAGGAAACATAAACAACTTGCTCATAAAGCGTCTACATTGTCTCCCATTTATTTCATCATATCTATAGTCCCTTTTGGCATATCTTACTTAATAACCTTCTTCCTGACCTGGGGAAATAAAACATACAAAAGGGTGAGCTCAAATTCTCAGTAAAGGTAAACAAACAAAATATCAATCACATCATATACTTAAGAACATAACTTTTGGAAATCTTAACCTGCAAAAGAGGTCAAAATTTCATAACATGGGATAAATCATAGTAGTGAAATTTAATCCCAATAATCATAACTTAAAACATGAAAATTTGTGGCATACACACATAATCATAGAGAATCATTTCTTATTAGTCAAGACTCATTGCCAAGACTATCTTAGTGGACAAAGTCCCTTTCTGAACCGAGTTCACTCCTCGTTTCAGTCCTATTTCATTGAACCGGTATAACCTACCGTTCCAGCCATGTCTATCTCATGAGATATAAAATCATTACCCAATGAATTGGAGGGAGATATAGGTCCCACCCATCTCATAATGATACCATTCTTATGTGTGCCACAAAATCATAAACCATACATCATAACATAACCCATGTAATAAAAATGGGAATCTTAAACATCATGACATCATAAAACAATTCATATAAGATAACGGAATTCATAAAAATAATTCCCTCACAACATAGTCAAATCAATGTAATAATATGGATAGAAACAGAACCCATTATTATCTTACATGGAAAATAATTTTGATAAAACACTTGAACTCCATTCTTGAGGAAAATATCCTTTCTACTTCAAAAACAATTTTTCTTTCTTAACATGTCATAAAATTTTAAACTAAAAGAAGTTGATTAAAAATAAACATGAAAACTTGAAAAGGAGGCTTCTTGTAAATAATGTTTTAAAAATCCATTCATTCTGTATAAGTAAAAAAACATTCTTCTCATACTTTTGTCGGAAAAGTCAAAAAGTACCTCGTACGAAGAACGAAAAAAGATTCCTTTATTATCTTTTAATAAAAACTCACCGAAGGGTAAAATTGGATTTAAACAATTGTACGTGGATGGAAACAATATTAAATATTGAGGAAACATGGATGTGATTGATAAAATACACCACAGTAAATTCTGAAGTATAAACAATCTCAGCTAAAAATTGAGATTGCGAGATTTTCCCTTACCTTAGGTCCGATTTGATTCGTAAGTGTACGAACCTCCTGTATAATGATTTAATTAATGTTATTGACTTTTTCCAGAATCATACTTATTGTTATGATATCATATATGGTAATATTCTTAGCTTCTTTTTATTAATATTTCATTACTACTTGTTATTCGGGTGTTTATTACTTCTTGTTCTTATGCGTGTTTTGTTGAATAAATTCTTATTATTCTCTTTAGGTTATAGATACCTCATTTCCAGAATGGTATTATTGTAATATATATCATATTAATTCATTCAATTCATTTATATAATCATTATGCAATGAAAATCATGTAGAACTAGTCACATCACACCGTGGAGACGGTATTCCGTACGTACGCACGAGTGATGATATCGTTCCTAAGATCGTGGAATTGTATTGGAGTGTATGTATACTATTTCAGAATCATTATCACTATATAATAGTCATATATAGTCATTATTTACACCATTATACCCATCCAAGTAAGGTGGTGGTGGAAAATATATTACACCATGGTGTGGAGAAGGTATTCCGTACGTACGCACGCACGATGATTTCTTTTTCCGTAGGATGGATAGATGGCGAAATAGTGTTGTTTTATACTTATAATAACATATCAGTATATGAGTGATACTGATGTTATTACTTCATAATGAAACAACTAAATAAGAATAAGTGGAAGAAGAAAAAAAGATAAAAGAATCAGTAACAGACATTACCTCTTCTTTGAAATACATCTTTGAGACCTCCTTTTAGGGTTCTAAAATAGGTATTTGAAGAAGACCAGAACCTATAGGATGTTTCTAGGGAAGTAGAGAGGAGAAATTTTCAGGGGTTTTCCGAGATTGATGGCTCAAAGTGGTGTGAGGAAGAGGGGGAGGAGGTGCCCTTTTATAAGGGAGGAGAGGGGCACCTTTGGAATAACTAAAACTATTATTTTATTATAAAGTCAAATTCGGCTTTAAATAGCTCCAAACTGATTAATTTCGAAGATAAGGTGGGGATGGGTCGAAATCCTCTCATCCAATAGAATTTATACAAGTTTAGGTTCCTATTTTAACCTATCATTTGGATTTAACATTAAGTTAAATAATTTTACTTTTACCGTGTCTTCTTGTGTTCTTATACTATAAGGTTAATAAACTTACTATAACAAGGAAAACAAACCCCAAGTTTTTTATTATTAATATATAACCTTATATAAGTCATTTGGCCTAACCTTAGAGTTTTAGGAATAAAATAAAAATTAATAATATAATATTTCTTTTAAAAACTATTTTATGTCAATTTTGACACTATTTAGTAATTGATTTTTTTTGAAAATCATAACAGAATGATTTGTTTAAAAAAAGTTAATTAAATCAACACTAACATGTCATATTAACCTATAAAATTAGTGGAATTCATAAAAAGTCTCAAATTACATTTATTTGGGTATTTATAACATAAATTATGTCAATATTTAATTAATAAGATAATTACTGCATCATCGTTGTGCCATAAATAAATTAAACTAATTAATGTCTAAAAATTATAAATAAAATACCATCATGTTGGAACTCGTTTTATCTTTATAATGAATATTTATAGTCGAATTTATCTTATGTATAACCCGATATTAAAAATGTTGTAGTAAATAATCTTTGATTTTAACTCTTTTAACTCTTCTTTGAATTAAATAATAATAAATGTCCTAATCTAATCCAAGTGGGCCTAAATGGTCATATTTTATTCCTAATGTTGTTTTTGATCGAATTACACTTTTAAAATAGAATTAGGACATGTGTTAGGGTAATAATAATATCATTTTTACCCTTAATTACCCTATTTACTTTTAACCGTGGTAAAAAAAAGTAAAAAGTTACTATTCACCAAAAAATTATTTTTATCCCATTGAACCACATTTTACTTACTGATATCAACCGTGTCTCTCGGATTTTCGAAATTCCACTCACAGAAGCGGTAAAATTAAGTTTTATGAAAAAATCCATTTTTTTAACTACCACTTAGTGGTTTCACTATTCATCAAAAATTGAAAGTTTTCAGAAAAATACCCAAATTTCACCCTAGGCTAATTTTGATATTCCGAATCCAAAAATGAATTCTATTTTGAAAAATAAAATTTATAAAATTTCAAAAGGTAGTTATTACTATTCATAACGGCTAGTTTTAATAATATTTTAATATCATATCATTGTTTAGTGAAACTCAGTATTGCGTACGACGCAAGCTGTCGAGGAAGGTCGCGGTTGCGTGTAAAGCAAGCCAAGCCAGTGTTAGTGAAAGATTCCTTTGATTTATATAACATAAAATATTTTACATAAAAGTCGCAGGTGTTACAATGTAGGTAGTCATGGTTCACTCACATGACCATCTTAGTAGTCAAGGTTCCCTCCAAATACCATCTTAGTGGAAAAAGGCCTTACTAAACTGAGTTCACACCGCATTCTGTCCATTTATATATCATGAGATATAAATATTTACCAAATGAATTATAGGGAGATATATATCCAACACACCACATAATGAAATCAATACATATGTGTCCTATAATAACATAAATCATTCATTATATCAGAACACATTGAATCAAATGGGTTTTATAAACATCATTCAAAAAATAGCATAACTGAGGGAAAAGAAATAAGTTTCATAAGTGTCATTAAATAATACAAATTACTCGAACATCTGAATTATATGTATAGTGAAATTGAAAAATATATCCATTATAACATAATTAATATCAATGAATTTTACCATAAAAGGAAAATAATTTTGAGAGATCACATGAAAATAATTATTTAGTAAAATCTTTTTTCTACATTGAAAACATTTTTTTTATTAAAATTATGCCAGATTTTAAAGGAAAAAACATATTTGAAAATAAACTTGAATGATTGTTATCAAAGCATAAAATCCAAATCATTTCATGAAATTAGGAAATTCCATTTTTTCTGTATAAAAAACCCCTTCCCATATATTTTTGATCATAATGTCACGAAGAGACTCGTTTAAGAATCACATTAATATTATTTTAAATAGATTCCGTAAAAAGTAAAAAATTGGTATAAATAGCATTAAATTTTCATAGGGTAATTGTAATAAAATTTAAACCCTTTTTATAAATCACATTCTTGGAAGATAAATGTCCCATAATGGGGATTTAAAGTGAAATAATCTCAATTATTTATGAAATTTTGAAATAATAACTTATCATATTATAATTAGTAGAATCGTATTCCCCATGGAAGAAGTGAAATTATATGGATATTAAAATACCATAATATTTAGAATAATACTCATAAAATAAACTTGTTGGTTTTATATACACCAAACAAAAGAAATAAGTAGTGTATAATGCATGTGTCCCACAGATAAATGTGAGTCAAAATTCCATTACCTTATGTACTGACTCTCATTATACTCATACAAACATCATGTATAATAAATATAATTTTATTATACATATATTAAAGAACCATAATATTATTTCTAATACCATAAGTGATTTTATTTTGACTTTATATTACCCATTCGTTAAAAATTTCATGTTAAGGTCATGCTTTGAGTAATATTCACTTGGTTTATTTGCATGTGTTTTGATTTTTTATATTTTTTCCTCATACTCATATAATTATTTAATTATAACAATAATTATAAAAATGAAATAAATATCATATATATTCAGTATATATTTATTTATAATAATCTATAAAATATAGAATTTGAAAATTAAATACACTATTAATGGAGACGGTAGGTCGTACGTACCCATGAACATTGTTTCCATTCTATTTTCATATTGAAAGAAATATGGTAAGTGACATATATATTTATATATATAATATTATTAAAGTAGAATAATTTTTTGTACATATCATATAATTTCACTAAACACATACTTAAAAAATTCTATTTAATGTGTGGATGAATCACATCGCTTTGAGGAGGCGATAGTCCGCATGTCCACAAATGATGTTATAAAATTTTAAAAAATTGGAAATCATGAATTTATATGTTATATAATAATTGAAGAAGAATAAAAACCTCCTAATTATCCTATATATCATATAAAAACAAAGTGCTTATAATGATTCTTAACCTCGGATGGTTGAAATTAATGAATGAACAACATCATTTCATGAGTTGGTAGTCTTCCATACACCAAAAAAATGATTACACATCCCATTTGATTGCAATATTCATGATTATAGATAAAAAACATCATATAAAAACATATCTTCAAATTTATGATACTAAGGATATTATATAATAATGAAATAATAATAATGTAATTTGTTTAAGGAAGATGTAAAAAAAATTCAATGATGAATGTTACCTCTTCTTGGGGTATCTCATTTAGATTTTCACAAAAGGACGTATATTGTTGGATTTCTACACAATGTAAGGATTCTATGATGAAGATTTAGAAGATCGTAAGTTATTTGGATAGATTTTGGTAGAACCAAACATGCTTCTATGTTTTATGAAAATAAAATAATAGGTTCTCTTTTTTAATAAAGGGAAGGTGGCCATTTGAAATTCCTTAAAAGATTAATTTAAAATAAATTAAATATCAATTAAAATACTTCCAAATAGAAATTTATTCAATGATAAATTGGTATAGGGTGATAATACCATCATCCAATATATTTTAGATAGGATTGGGTGTAATTTTAAACATTATATTTTTATTAACCCTGATTTAACCTACTTTAATTTTAAATATGGAAAAAATATTTCAAAATTAAAAGACAAAATGTTTTACATTTAATGTTTAAATTGAATAATAAATGAAAATATTAGGACATTGGATAACATAATTTTTCCCATTTTCTTTTATTTTGTCTTTTTATTATTTTAAAAGAATTTAAGAAATCATTATTTTAATAAAATATCATTATGGTCAATTTTGAAACAATTTATAATATTGACTTTATGAAAATCAACAAAGAATTAAAAATTAAAAACAATTATATTAATACAAATATATCATTTCATATTCACCAAAAATACTCTTGGAGTACCCTAATTAGGTTAAATTATATTCCTTTTAATATTACTAATATCATTTAATTGATTGTTTAATTAATTGAATAATTAATGCATCATCATTGTGTAATTATTTATGTAAATTATTTGATCACTAAATTTAATATAAATTTACATGATGTAGATAAACCATTAATATTTGATAATAATATATATAATCAATCATATCTTCTATTTTACCATATATTAAAAATATTATACATATTAAAAGTAAGAGTGTGACATTTTGTCACCCAACTGATTTAAATAATATCTAAGTCATTTTCATTTACAAGTTTCCCTTAAATAATTCACATATGAACCATATGTGTTAAGTATCATATTTAATTCATCAAATAACATTTGGTAAAGTTTTATTGTACTTTTATAATATTGATAATATTGTTTTTACACTTAATTCCCTGATTTACCCTTAATCGTTGTAAAAGAAGCTACTAAAGTTACTATTCATGTTGTAAAAAAAATGTAACTATTTAATAAATTCAGAACTTATGATTTCATATATGGATTCCATTTTTCAAAATTAAAAATATATAATTGGATAAAATTAATTTAAAATCAATCTCATAGATGTGGTGAGAAAAAATTTCATTAAATTGTACAAGTTCAGTGGGTTGAAATTTTATTATATCCAAAATGAATATGAAATTGATTAAAATTAACTACATTTGATTAAATTAAATAAAAATTTATCTTATAATAATTTAAAATAAATCAAAAAAAGACTTCAACAATATAAATTATTTATATGAAAAATTTATTTTAAATTTAAATTCACTAGGTTTCACTATTCATAAAATTTTAAACTTAAAAGAAAAATATCAAAAATTCAACCAAGGTGATTTATTTATATTAATCACTATATGAAGATGTTTATTTTGTAAAATATAATTTATAAAATTGTGAAAAAAATATTTTATATATGTGATCCATCAAAAGGTGAAAAAACATTATTTTTTTATAAAATACCAATTTTATGTATAAAATTTTATTTGGGATTATATCATGTACATACAATACATAAGAGTAATATTAAACATTTGATTAAATTATATATATATATATCATTAATATAACCATAAAAGAGTGATTTGTTTATTTATTGGTATAAAAATACTCTTGCATAGTTTTTTCATGAAATATTTTCCTTTTATTTCAAAAGGGTTTTACATGTGTAAATAAAACTTTCATAATTTAGTTAATGTTTTTAAAAATTGAAATTATAATTTGTAGGATATTATATTATTGTATAAATAATTGAAATAATAAAACAAATTTTCATTGAAACATAGTGTTTCATGTAAGGCAAGCTATGTTGGGTTTGCATACTGTGTACGTTTATCTTGGTGTAGTGTATAATGAAAGACATCAAATAAAATTAATTTATTCAAAAATAGAATCCTATAGTGTTACATTATAACCTATTTAAAAATAATATATCCCTCAAAATTTTTTATTATGATACAAACAAGCGAGGATAACTTTGACTCATCATATCAACATTTTCCCACATATATTCTTATAACTTGCGGCTTCCTCACAACACTTTGACCAGGTGAGTGGTGTTGTTTAGTGGAAATTTCACTGTAGGATCTAGAATTTAAACTAGTTGTTCCTCATTATAAATATCCTCCTCCAGTTGTATGAGCTATATGTTATTTACATGTGATGTTTTAGGTATATACATTCTTGGGAGAGATAAAATGAACAAATCATTAACTTGATATAGATTTAGAGAAAGTTCAAAGAGACATGATAAAGTTATAATACGATAAATAATTTTAAAGTGACCAATATACCTAGGTATTAGTTTAAATTTATATATAAATCTCATAACCTTATTCAATGGAGATATTTAAAGAAACACATTCTTGCAAACGTCAAATTATATGTTAAACGAATGATTATTAGAACAACCTTTCTACTGAATTTGAGTTGTCTTCTTTTTCTATTAAATGGTTCTAACATTATCTTTTTTTATTAACTATCTGAATTCCCAAGAGATTTATTTCTCTAAATTCACCATAGTATGTTGGAGATATACATTTTCCCATATATTTTTTAATAAGCATCCATATGAATTTTTGATTGAAATGTATTATATTATGAAAACATTAATAGAGTAAAGTGTTTATCAAAACCACCTTTGAAATGAAATAAACAATATATCAACATATCAACTATAGTTTGAATTATTATTTCCTACATAACATCAATATCAGGATGACAAGTATTTCTAAGACTCAATTCTGTATCATGTTCTTGATAAAAAAATTCTCTATAAATTTTTGGTAAACCTCATATCCCAATCCGATATAATAGAATGTAGTATATGATGAAACATTAAAATTTCATTAATGTATATCATGAGAATAAGTTACAGTTATAAGTATTACCTATTATAAATGAAGTTTTTTGATATAGTTAATAGATTGAATACCACACATATATCATTAAAAGATTTAGTGGTTTGGGGGAGTCCAATGACAAAATCTAGAGTGATGTTCCCCCATTTCCATTCTAGTATGAATAATGGATTTAACCTCCCCTTAGACTTTTGTCTTTAAATATTATCTTGATGGTATACCACGAACAGTGATAAAAAATCTACAAATATACTTCTTCATGGAATCTCACTAGATTAATTATTTCAAGTCTTTATTTATCTTCACACATACATGATGAATAGATACCAAATAACAATGAAATCCATATAATAGGTCCTTATTCAAATATGGTATGGATATAATAAATACTTGGTTTCTAAAACATATCATTTAATAATGGTCAAGGATAAACTCAAGAATATTTATGTCCTTTTTCTGAAGTTTTACATCTACCTTCTGTGCCTCTTTAATCTTCACTTGGATAGAGGAATAAAAATTCAATTGAAAAATATTTGATTTCGTATATTCCTTTGAAATTTACTAATCCATACTTTTAAAATTCATAAATATTATATCCTTTTTTATCCTCATCAATGATAGGCTAGTATGGTCCTTTCAACTGAAGGCATCTGCACCTTGTTAACTTTTCTAGGTAAATTTTCTAATGGATTTTAAATTTTTGTGAGGACTAATATATCAAAATATCATATATCACGGGAAAACATTATTTCCCCTTTTTTGAAGCATCACTATAGATCACAAGCCTCTCTCCACTAAATGATAGTGTGAGAAAAGGTGATCTTACTAACCTTATTTTCTAATATTTTAAATTCCCTTTACATTACATCATCCATAAGAACTTAACTCATTTCTGAGAAAATATAGTCTATGGGTTAGATAATCATGACATTTACCCCCAAAAATGAAACTTTCTGAAGGAAAAATTCATACATTGTAAAAAATTTACAATTCATTTTATTTTTATAGGTCTTTGGTATAATCCTCATTGAACTTTATATTCTCCCTTGATCTTCAAATATAAATTAATATCATATATAAATAGTACTAAAAATTGATATAGACTCTAAAGAATATATTTAATAAATCCATTGAGATAATGGGGTAAGTAGTAAGACCAAAAGAAATCACTATAAATTCATAGTGTCCATTCCCTGTATAGAATTTATTCATCAGAATATCCAACTTCTTGAACCTTAATTAATTATTTCCAAATGAAATCATAGTCTTAGATACGTATTGATCTCTGTGTAGGTTTTCAAATAAGTCATCAATAGATTGGAGGGGTATTATTTCTTGACAGTGACAATATTAAGTTCTCTATAATCAATATAGAGTCTCATTGATCTATATTTCATCTTAAGAAAAATAACTGGTTCTCCACAAGGTGATTCACTAGGGAATATGAATAACTTTTCAATATTATCGTGAGTATTCATCATAAATTCCTGAAAATCAATTAGGATAATTTTTTAAGGAGTATTTGAAATAGGCATAGCACTTGGTAGTAGTTCAATTAAATAATCAAATTCACGATTCAGTGGATGACCTGAGAATTAATTTAGAAACACATCAACATAATCCTATAAAATAGGTGTATCCTTAATTATGATTTTTCCCCAACCACCTATGACATAACATCCTCCTTCATAGGAATTAAGACCAAAAATATTAAATTAATTCCCTATGAAATTTCATATCCATCCTTGCATTAATAGACAATCATAGATTCATTTGGAGTATGAAATGTGAATTCCTTCCATTTAAATTGATATTCGATCCATATAGTGAAATCAAATCCATTCCATGAATCACATTTAACTTTACTAAAAGAAGTAACCCATGATTAGAAGAAAATAATTACCCACAGAAATCTATTAGAGAATAATTATAAACTTATGATGTGAGCATTATACCATTAAAATATTTCACACCTAACTCAACATCTAATTTTTTAGGTAATATATTAATACGCTTACAAAATTAATTGTAAACTAAAAAGTTGATGGATACAATATAAAATATAACATTAGCTACTTTAGAGTTCATGGTAAGTGTACTTTACACTACTTCATTGTCATACACAATATCGACAATAGTGATCACATGTGATTTCACATTTAATTTGAAATTATGTGGTTGATAATATTGATCATAATTAATAAAACAATGATTTCGGAATTGGTTATCATAATTCCCATTATCATTTTCCTTGAATCATTGATGTGTGGGTGGTGAATTCTATGAATATTATTCTCTAATTGAATCATTATCTACCTTTTTCTAATAAATTCTAAAATAAATTTCTAGATGACATTATTTCCCACACCTATAAAACTTTCTACCCCATTAAGATTGTTTCTTCCATGTTTATTTCCACACAATGAGAATAACAGAAATCTCATCATCTTTTCAATATATTTTTTATATTTTTCTTTGAATTCCATTTATAGAACACATAAGATTGATGAGTAAATCCAATATATATCTCATCCAGGAGATCACATATAACAATTCCCTCAGTGCTATTGATGTCCCTTATTTCTAATGACCTTTAGGGAAGTATTTTTAAGCCACTGAGGAATCGATCAACCATATGTTCAGGTTAGATGATAATTCATGAATCATTCCTTCAGAGAATTATATAATTTTATTTGTCGGTATTAATGTATTCATCATCATTTTTCACATGATTATGAAACTCATTCTGAATATTTGTTCGGAGAATATGATGAAATTAGTTTTTTATAAATAATCTCTTCATATCGACCCAGGCCATAGATTCAATTTCATATCAGTTCCTTATAACCTTGATATGATTCCTCCATTGATCTGTTTCACCTTCGAAATGATGAAACCCCAAATTTACGTGATCTAAACACTGGAGAATTGAAAATGAATTTTCAGTTTTACTAATATATTATTTATCCAGTAGTGGATCAGAAGACCCATAGAATGAAGGTGGGTGCTACCTCATGAAGGAATCAATAGAATCTTGTTCCATCCTTTTCCCAATTAGAAGTGATCAACGATTCATATATTGATAATGTCATATGAGAATAACAAAAATTTTGAGTCTTACATCTCCAATAACATTTGGATTATCAGGAGGAGAATCATTTCATTTCTTGTCATATTCATCATTAATGTTATTCCTTTTAGTTCCAACCATTGACTAAAACCAAAACCATAGTGTGAGAAACACTAATCATAGTGACAAAACCACACAATCATAGGAAATTGCTTATAAAATTTTAATTGGATTCCTTATGCTTTATCCAATTATATCTATGATGGTCACCAAATCTCTAGGATTGTTTCATATAATTAGACTTCACCTTAGAGATCTTAATAAGGTTTTCTCATCCCAGTTTCCAAATGTGAACTAAATTTTTTTTCTGATACCAACTAAAACAACCCATGATTTTCATAAATGAATATTTTATCTTTTTATATGAATATTAATTATATAAAATAAAAAAACCACTGAAAAATCATATAGGTTTAGTGTCTTTGAAAAATAGAAAAAATTAACAACTGATTTATAAAACATTAACAACTTCCCCTATTTATTATATCATAACTATAACCCTATTTGAAACATTATACTTAATATCGTTGTTCACATATAGAGTATAGTAAAAATAACAGTGGGTGATCTCATATTCCCATTAAGGATAAATTGGGAAGATATATAAGAATAATAATTAAAACAAGGGAATTATAATAAGATCATACCCATAATATAAATGTTAATAAATATGAAAAATGGAATATATATTGGCAGTTCATATGACTTAAATCATATGGGAATCAAGAAAATAATCCAAGAAATCATAACATGGGAATAAGGAATGAAAATTTAGAAGACACAAAACCATATAAAATGATTTCTAGAGTGGTCAACGAATGATAGTAAAGTCCATCTTGGAAGTATGAGTTTACTTCCCTTACCATTATCGTAGTAATGGTTCACTCCCATGACAATATTTGTAGTCAAGGTTCACTCCAAAGACCTTATGAGAGTAAAATTTACTTTCTATATCACAGATAACCCCCATTCCATCCATGTCTAACTCGTGATATATAAAAACTTTACTCAATAAATTGTAAGGATATATAGGTCCCACCCCTCACATAATAACAACTATACTTATGTGTTCCAAAAATAAAGTTATCATATATACATGAAATAGAAATCATGAAGGTATGTGTTATATAACAATTTAAAATCATAATTACATCATATATATCATATATATAATATGAAAAAACTGCATCATTATTCCTAAAAAGAAAAGGTTGAAAAGGAAGAATAAACGACATTGGTTGACATGTTTATAGTCCACCATACACATGAATAATGATTGGGTATCCAATTTGATGGAAATGTGAGTGAGTATTGGTAAATACCATCATATAAATACAACTCTTTATATTTTTTATATTTTGACCATTATATAAAAATAAAATACAAAAATTTAATGGGATTAACGAATAAATAAAAAAACATGTGTTGAGGAACATTGCCTATTGTTTGGGAATCCCCATTTCATTTTCACAAAAGGACTTCTTTGAAAAGATTTTTCACAATTTAAGGCTTCTAAGATAAAGGTATGAATTCTTAGAGGATATACTTATATTTATTTTCCAAATTAAATAGGTTATTAATTGTTATGAAAATAAAAGAATATGTTCCCTTGTATAAGAGAGTTAAGGGTCACTTTTGGAATTTATCATGAAATTAATTCATAATAAATTATATGTCATTTACAATTCCTAGAAATGGAAATTTATTCAAATATAAAGTAGTATAAGGTCATAATAAAATGAAAACATATATTTTATTCAGTTTTGGGAGTAAATATAAACATTATCATTCTGATTAAACCTTATTTAACCTATTTTAGTTTTAATATATTGAAAAATTTTGAAATTAAAAGGTTGATAGTTTAACTTTTATGGTGTAAATTTAAACAAAAATCAAAATTTATAATTTATTAGAAAATAATTTATCTCATTTCTTATTATTTAGGATTTGTATATTTTTTAACTAATTTAATAATATATTATTTTCATACAGTGTCATTTTTAACAATTTTTACTCTATTTACCACATTGACATTATGAAAATCAAAACATCAAGATAAATTCCAAATAATTGCATCAATATACCCCTAAAATGTGAAATTCGCTTAAAAAATTGTTTCTCTAATTAATAAATTCAAATTATATATCCTTAATATTTATAATATTATATAATTTATTATTTCACTAGTATAATAATAATTGAATTATCATTGGGTAATTATTTATGAAATTTATTTATTTACTAAAATTTAAAAATAATATTACCTGATGTATATAAAACTTTTATATTTCAGAACAATATATATAGTTTATCATATGTTCTACTCACCCCCATTGAAAAAATATTCTACATTTTAAATGTAAGAGTGTGACATTTCATCAATTCCTTTGATTTTAATAATATAGAAGTCATTTTCAGGGACAAGTGTCCATTAAATAATTATATATCAAAAATTTTTAAGGGCAAAGTTAAATTCGTCCACTATTATTTCAGTATTTTTTATTTTAGTTTTCTAATATTTATAATATTGTTTTTATTGTTAATTTCTCTATTTACCCTCAAATGTGGTAATAAAAATTACAAATGTTACTATTCTTATTATCCAAAAATAAAAGGGACCAATTTAAAAAATATGGAACATATGATTCCAAATATTTAATTAATTTTTGAAAATTGGAAACACATTACTAGATAAAATTAATATAAAATTTATCTTGTAGATGGGGAGAGAAAATGTGTTTTTCAATTGAAAATATTCAAAAGATTGAAAAGTGTGTATATCCACATTCAATGTGAAATTTATTATAATAAAAAAATTAGAATAATGTTTAAAAACATTTATCTAATAATAAATTAAAATAAAAAATTATAATTTAACAAAATAAATTATTTTGATGAAAACATATTTCCATGAAATTTAGTAATTTTCACTATTAATCAAAAAATGAAACTTAATAGAGAAATACAAAAAAAATAAAGCAATGTAAATTTTTATAATAATATTTTAAAGTAGAATTTTATTTACTCAAATAAAATTTTAAAAAGTGTAAAAATATATATTTAAAACAAGTGCACCTCCAAAAGGCGACAAAATTGCCTTTTTAGAAAAATACTTCCTCTATGCATCAATTTTTTTAGTTCTTATACCATTTCTAGAAAACATATATGTTGAATGTTTAAAAATAGATAATATTATATATATATATATATTTCATTAATAAAAAACAAAAAGTTTGATTTGTTTATTTATTGGTATAAAAGAAACTTGTGCATAGATTTTT
Organism: Viscum album; assembly: GCA_963277665.1. Lineage (NCBI taxonomy): Eukaryota > Viridiplantae > Streptophyta > Magnoliopsida > Santalales > Viscaceae > Viscum > Viscum album. The sequence continues at coordinate 168,845,965 of OY728125.1, read as the reverse complement.
CAGAGAAACCATTTCCTTTTATTTAAAAAGGGTTTTATATATGTAAATCATAATTTTATAATTCAGTTAATATTATTCATACCAATAAATATAATGGATAGGTTATAATTTAATTTTTTAAATAATTAGAATAATAAAATTGTGATATCTATAAACTCAATGTTGCCAGTAATGCAAGACAAATTAGTATTGAATAGCGTGAAACCTTATCTTTATTTATCTTATACTGAAATACATTGAAGAAAATAAATTTATTGGAAACTAATATGTCAATTTGTTTAAGATACTATTTCATGAAGTGAATAATAGTGTTTTCAAACTCACATGCAGTACATGAGGTTTATTATATGTTTTTATTCAGTTTCACATACGGTAATGAGAAGGAAGAGAGTTCATACAAACAATGAATACAATATTTTCATGGTGGAAGGTAATGCATGCCTATACAAAAAATTCATGCATATTCATTGAGAAAAAAAGTGAAAATTGTGTTTTATTCTGAAATCAATACATTTTGTAGATGTAACATCCTAGGTAAATAATGAATAAAACATTTTTCATATTTATTAATATTAAAAATTAAATATTAATTTTACTTTAAAGGGGTTACTATGTTTGACAGCGTACCCGATACGCAACAAAGAGTTTCTTTGAAATCTTACGTTGCACACTAGTAATAAAATAATATTATTTTAAATGATAGTTAACACATAGCCATTGTATTGACTAGAATGGATATAAATAACTAAAATATGATTATATATGTTTTTTAAATGTTTTTACTTTTATCTAATAAAAGATAAATGCTTAAAATACGGAAAGAATTCAATTTTAGGCGTATATGTCCTAGTTTTCACTAAAGGTTCACTTATCGCCTTTTGATGGAGAACCATCATTAAATATAGTTTTGTTCACTCTTATAAATTCTATTGGACCAAATAAAACTCTTCTTTATAATTGGGACATCAAATTTTACTTTGTGTAAATTTTTGGTATTTTTCTGATAAAGTTCATTTTTTAATGAATAATGTAAAATGTTGTATTTTAATTCAAAACCTCTTTTTAATATAATTTATTTATATGATTATATTATCTTTTGAATTGGTTTTAAAGTGAAATTAGAATATATTTTTACGATTAAATCCAGTAGTGGTCGTTGGAATTAATTTCACTTTGAAATCGGACTTAATCTAGTGTCAATCTTTTGATACTTATTGTTTCATAAAAACACGCTATTTGCTCTGACATCGGGGATTAATTATTAAATTAATTAATGCAACCTATATGTTTTCAATTTTGTAAAATGGACTTCATTCTTGAATTCGGAATATCAAATATATATTAGGTTGAAGTTTTGGTATTTTTCTGAAAAACTTCAATTTTTGATGAATAGTGAAACCACTAAGTTGTACTTAAAAAACTGATTTTTCATTTAAATGATATTTTACCACTTCTGTGATTTAATTTTCAAAAATCCGACATACAAGTTTTTTCATTAATAAGTAAAATGTGGTTCAATGAGATTAAAATAATTTTTTGGTGAATAGAAACTTTTAAGTTCTTAATCGCGATTAGAGGTAATTAGTGTAGTTTAAGGTAAAAATAATGTTTTAATAATATGAGATGAGCTTGACACATGTCCTAACCTCATTTGATGTGTCATGGCCGACCAATACAATCCATGGGTCAACTTTGGGACCCCATGAATCCACTTTAGTTGGAAAATGACATTAATATCATTTTATTTAATGTTAAAATAAAAATGTCACAAACATGAGTTGTTTTACTAAAATAATTTTTAAATGGGGTTATACAAGTAATATGTTTGACTATAAATATTCATTAGAAATCTAAAATGATTTCCTACATCATGATAGTTTTTTTATAATTTTTACACATTAAATAATTTAAATTATTTATGACATCATGATGATGCAGCGATTACCTCATTAATAAAAGATTTAAATAAAATGAAATGATAATGTAAAATCTATGACCTACACATTTCCAAAACCTATTTTATGGGTGTATTTCTAACCCTTATTACCTTATCCTAGAAACAAATCAATGTGGGACCATTAAAATCTGAAATTCATTCTAAAATAATGTAACATTTCCTTACTTTCCAAGAGTGCCCCTCCTCTCCTCTTATAAAAGGCCCCCACCTCTACCACCTTACCCACACTTCCAAAGCCTTTGGCTCGTCCAACCTCTGCCCATTTTGTCACTCCCCATCCCTCTCTTACTCCTTGAAGCCTCACGTTGGTCAGAAGTCTTCCCAAGGAAGCCTTTGATCTCAAATCTAAGAGAGTTACCCGATTTTAAGGTGATGTCTTTACTTGTGTTCTTTTGTATTATTTTTCTTATCCAACCCCATAAACTCTTTTTATTCATTTATTTTGTAACAAATACAGTATCTTCAATATACTAGGATGTTTTTATAAGAATATTTCGAGCTACACTTACACAAATCTACATCTAATGGTTAAAGAACACACTATTTCTGTGGTTGGCGAATTTCTGCCTCACAAAACGATGATTGTTCAATATTATTTTAAACACCTTTAATATTGGACTTTAAGAAGTCACTATATTTATATATGATATATATTATTTTTATGTTCTCCTTATGCTTCTTTATTTTTCATTTGTGGTTTACCTTTATAGTTTCCATTTTGGGTAAACATGATAATTTCAATTTAGGAAGTGTGGACTACAGCCCCCTCAAAGTGATGTCATTCGTTAATGCCATATCTGGGACGTATAAAGGATGGATTTGAAGTTATTATATATTATTTTATATGGGGATTATAATATACCTCTATATCGTTATTATTTCTTTCCATTAATGTATGATATAGAAATGAAAGTAGCGTTCATGCGTACGTACGACTTACCGTCTCCATGAACGGCACATTTCATTTCTTACCTCTAAATGATTATGTAATATTATAAATACATGTATATTCTTGATATATATGACATATATTTTATCCGAATCATGAATATCATTCTGAATATAATTAACCTTTGACCACACGAACAACATGTAATTGTATGAAGTTCACTTTCGACTTAAGAACCAAATATCGACAAAACAAACATTACTAACTTAAATGATTACATAATGTTTATAACATGGAAATAAGTGATATAAAAGGAATAATGAACTTGAAAAAGGTTCTTAATCAAATAGAAATTAACTCAAGTTTATTATTCAGGACGTTAAAGAACGATCGAGTCAAGTCGGACCCGAGGTAAGGGACTTCGTCTCAATCTCCTTTCATTGAGGCATATTTCGTTTTATACACAAATTTATTTTATATGATGTATAAACCCATTTTACTTTTAATTTTATACAAAAGGAATCTTTTTCTACGAAGCGTTTTACAAACCGACAAAAAGGAATTTTTCTTTTAACGTACGCGGTGACAATGACCTTTTCCACCACTGCGAGTATTATTTGTTCTTTGGATTCCTCAACAAGCCGTAAGGTTTTTAAAATGAAATAAATACCATATACTCTTTTATGTATTTTGGTATTGAAAATGGTTTTTATAATGGATTTGTTATATCATTATATTTAAGTGATATATTGTGATCAAAGTGTGGAAATGTTTTCTTTCCATTATATTTATTTTATGTATTATGATTTTATAATGGTACTTGGACACTTGACGGGTGGTTACGTGATAAACCATATGACAGGTGGTGCCATGAATACCAGGATGGGTGGTTATGTTATATCATCCAATTCATTGGGTATGGAAGTCGCCCGTACGACTATTCCATTAAGTATGTATGGAAGTTGTCCGTATGGCTATTCCATTAAGTGATATGTGTGGAAGTCGACCGTATACTTATTCCACTTAAGTATGTTTATGTCCCAAGATACCCTTATCTGTTATGTGTTATTTATATGGGTTTTATGATAATATTTTGGTTACAAAAGTGTAAGTAATGATCTTTTATTCAGTGAAGATTTTTACTACTTCATAAAGGTGAAAAGTATTACTTTGATAAAGTATACATGGTTTAATTTTTGTTTTGATAAACTAACAGTTTTTATTTTTTGTGTATCCCTTACTGAGCTTTTTATGCTCACCCCAAGTTTTTTTTGAAATGTTTTTCACATGACTTAATGTGGAATAGGGTCAAGGATGTGATCAAGGGAAAGTCATGCTATATAAAACATGGAACTAGACATGTTTCTTTTTAAGAGTTTTTTATTCTATGGAAACTTGGTAGAAGTGTCTACTTTGTAAATATTTTGAGATGTAATAGTTATGTTCTAATATCTAAAACTCTAAACCTAAAACGATCCTCAATGTGAATTATTCATTTAATTCAATATTAAGTAAGGTTTAAGGCAGGGGCCTTATAGTTGGTATTAGAGGTCAGTTTAGACAACTTTAGGAGTTAGAAAAGTGTAAAATTATAAGTTAATTTATGGTACGATTAAAATGATATAGCATTTAATGATTACCATGTTTCTTCACCTACGATATTTCTGTGTTCATGATGGTTTTCTACAGAGGAAACAAAACAGCTATGTTGGGACAACATTAGGAGGAAGACAACCTTCCAAATCAGCAACCTAAGATGGTCAGAATCAGAACTAACCAGTTTTTTGTAGTGATGGCTCAGTTGACTCAGGTGAAAAATGTTGGTTGATTTTAATGATGATATTTTTGGTGTTTTCTAAAAGTAAAGCGGAGCATGAAAGTCATTTAAGGGTTATCTTTCAAACCTTAAATGAAAAGAAACTATATGGAAAATTCAGCTAGTGTGGGTTTTGGTTACAACAAATTTCTTTCCTGGGTCACATTGTTTCAAAAGATGGCATAACTGTTGATCCTGCTAAAAAAAAGTTGTTGAAGAATGTCCATGACCCACAAATGTAACCGACAACCGTAGTTTTATTGGTTTGGAAGGTTACTAACGAAGGGTTGTTGGGAATTTTCACAGTTATCTAGTCCAATGACTAAGCTAACTTGTAAGGGTGTTATGTTTATCTGGACAAAAGAATGTGATGATTGTTTTCAGGAGTTGAAAAGAAGTTTGGTGAATGCTCCAGTTTTGGCACTTCCTTCTAGGAATGGTGAGTTCTCTATCTACAGTGATGCTTCATTGAAGGGACTCGGTTGTGTCCTTATGCAGAATGATCAGGTAATTGCATATGCTTCACGTCAGTTGAAAACTCATGAGATAAATTACCCTACACATGACTTGGAATTAGCTTATGTTGTTTTTTCTCTAATAATTTGGAGGCGTCATTTTTATGGAGTAAAGTGTGAAATATATACTGATCACAAAAGTTGAAAGTATATATTCACTCAGAAAGAATTGAACATGAGATAGAGGAGAAGGCAGGAATTAATCAAGGATTATTAATCTACAATTCATTACCATCCGGGAAAAGCAAATAAAGTGGTTGATGCTTTGAGACGAAAAAGTAATGCTTCATTAGCAATGTTGCGTTTGGAACGTGATCCTTTGGTTAAGGATTTGATGAAATTTGGCATAGAAGTTGTTGGTGCAGGATGTTCTTCTGTTTTGTTTCAGGTATCAGTGAAATCTTCTCTATCAGATAGAACCAAGAAAGTATAGAAGCAAGATAGTGAGTTGCAGAAAAAGGTAGAGCTTGTTTAGAAAGGTAAGTTTCCTGAATTCAACATTGATAATGATTGTGTTTTGAGATTTGGGAAGAGGTTGTGTGTGCCTTGTGATTCACAGTTTAAGAGAGAGTTGTTATGTGAAGCTCATAGTTCTCCGTTTTCAGTTCATCCTGGAAGTACTAAGATGTACAGAGTTCTGCGGGAGTATTACTGGTGGGATTGAATGAAAAGAGATATTGCTGATTTTACTGTGAAGTTTTTGACTTGTCAGTAGGTTAAAGCAGAGTGGAAGTTACGGAAAGGGATTCTTCGGCCTTTACCAGTGCCAGAGTCGAAATGAGAAAATATATCCATGGAATTTGTTGTGGGATTGCCGAAGACCCCTCGAGGTAATAATGCAATCTTGTTTATTGTTGATCGCTTGACTAAATCTACTCATTTCCTTGCTATTAGAGATACTTTCTCTCTAGATCAACTTTCTCGATTGTATCTTAAAGAGATAGTCAGGTTACATGGAGTTCCCCTCTCTATTGTATCTAATCGTGATCACAGGTTCACTTCTAACTTTTGGAAAGGCCTTCAGAAGTCGTTGGGTACAGAATTAAATTTGAGTACAAATTTTTATCCACAATCATATGGGCAGTCAGAAAGAACAATTCAGACCTTGAAGGATATGCTATGAGCTTGTTCGATGGATTATCAGGGAATTTGGGACCAACATCTTTCTTTGGTTGAGTTTTCTTATAATAACAGTTTTCATTCCAGTATAAAGATGGAACCATTTGAGGCATTATATGGGAAGCGGTGTCGAACTCCAGCTTTCTGGGATGAAGTGGGTGAAAGGAAGTTGATGGGACCAGAATTGGTAGAAGAGATGGCAGAAAAAGTTCAGTTGATTCAGAAACACATGAGAACAGCTCAAAGCAGGCAGAAGAGTTATCCGGATAACCGGAGGAAGGATCTATCTTTCGAGGTAGGTGATCATGTTTTTCTCAAGGTTTCTCCATGTAAAGGTTTTATGAGATTTGGTAAGAAAGGAAAGTTGAGTCCAAGGTTCATTGGACCATATAAAATTCTGGAGAGAGTTGGATCAGTTGCTTACCGAGTGGCTTTACCTCCGAGTTTATCTCAATTACACAATGTTTTTCATGTTTCGATGTTAAGGAAGTATATGCCAGATCCATCTCATGTTTTGAGTCCAGAGGTAGTTCAGCTAGAAGAGAACCTATCTTATGAAGAACAACCAGTCCAGATTCTTGACCGAAAAGAGCAAATGTTGCGAAATAAGGTAATTCACCAGGTAAAGGTTTTGTGGAAAAACCATATGGCTGAAGAGGCAATGTGGGAATCTGGAAATTCTATGAGGGATAAATACCCCCACCTATTTTGATAAGTGAATAAAATTACGAGGACGCAATTCCCAAAAGGGGGGAAGGATGTAACATCTAATGTAAATAATGAATAAAACATTTTTCATATTTATTAATATTTACGAATTAAATATTAATTTTACTTTAAAGGGGTTACTATGTTCGATAGCGTACCTGATACGTAACAAAGAGTTTCTTTGAAATCTTATGTTGCACACTAGTAATAAAATAATATTATTTTAAATGATATTTAACACATAACCATTGTATTGACGGGAATGGATAGAAATAAATAATATATGATTATATATGTTTTTTAAATGTTTTTACTTTTATCTAATAAAAGATAAAGGCTTAAAATACGGAAAGAATTCTATTTTAGGCGTATATGCCCCAGTTTTCACTAAAGGTTCACTTATCGCCTTTTGATGGCGAACCATCATTAAATATAGTTTTGTTCACTCTTATACATTCTATTGGCCCAAATAAAACTCTTCTTTAGAATTGGGACATCAACATTTACTTTGTGTAAATTTTTGGTATTTTTCCGATAAAGTTCATTTTTTTAATTAATAGTGTAAAATGTTGTATTTTAATTCAAAACCTCTTTTTAATCTAATTTATTTATATAATTGTATTATATTTTGAATTGGTTTTAGAGTGAAATTAGAATATATTTTTCCCATTAAATCAAATAGTGGTCATTGGAATTTATTTCATTTCGAAATCGGACATAAACTAGTGTCAATCTTTTGATACTTATTGTTTAATAAAAACACGCTATTTGCTCTGACAGCGGGAATTAATTATTAAATTAATTAATTCAACCTATATGTTTTCAATTTTGTAAAATGGACTTCATTTTTTAATTCGGAATATCAAATATATCTTAGGGTGAAGTTTTGATATTTTTCTGAAAAACTTCAATTTTTGATGAATAGTGAAACCACTAAGTGGTACTTAAAAAAATGATTTTTCGTTTAAATGAAATTTTACCACTTCTGTGATTTGATTTTCAAAAATCCGACATACATGGTTGTCATTAAGAAGTGAAATGTGGTTCAATAAGATTAAAATAATTTTTTGGTGAATAGTAACTTTTAAGTTCTTAATCGCGATTAGAGGTAATTAATGTAGTTTAAGGTATAAATAATGTTTTAATAATATGAGATGAGCTTGACACATGTCCTAACCTCATTGGATATTTCATGTCCGACCAAGAAAATCCATGGGTAAACATGGGGACCCCATGAAGCCACTTTAGTTGGAAAATGTCATTAATATCATTTTATTTAATGTTAAAATAAAAATGCCACAAACATGAGTTGTTTTACTAAAACAATTTTTAAATGGGGTTATACAAGTCGATTTTTTGACTATAACTATTCATTAGAAAGATAAAAAGATTTCCTACATCATGATATTATTTTTAATAATTTTTAGACATTAAATAAATTAAATTATTTATGATATCATGATGATGCAGCGATTACCTCATTAATAAATGATTTAAATAAAATGAAATGATAATGTAAAAGCTATGACCTACACATGTCCAAAACATATTGGATGGGTGGAATTAGAACCATTATCACCTTATCCTCGGAACAAATCAATGTGGGACCATTAAAATCCGAAACTCATTCTAAAATAATGTAACATTTACTTACTTTCCAAGAGTGGCCCTCCTCTTCTCTTATAAAAGGCCCCCACCTCTACCACCTTACCCACACTTCCAAAGCCTTTGGCTCGGCCAAACCCTGCCCATTTTTTCTCTCCACATCCATCTATTACTCCTTGAATTCTCAATTTGGGCAGAAGTCTTTCCAAGGAAGCCTTTGAGCTCAAATCTAAGAGAGTTACCCGATTTTAAGGTGATGTCTTCACTTGTGTTCTTTTGTTTTATTTTGCTTCTCCAACCCCCTAAACTCTTTTTATTAATTTTTTTTGTAACAACTCCAGTATCGTAAATATACTAGGATGTTTTTATAAGAATATTTCGAGCTACACCTACACACATCCACATCTAATGGTTAAAGAACATACTGTTTTTGTGGTTGGCAAATTTCTGCCTCACGAAATGATGATTGTTCAATCTTCTTTTAAACACCCTTAATGGTGGCCATTAAGATATCACCCTATTTATATATGATATATATTATGTTTATGTTTTCCTTATGCTTCTTTATTTTTCATTTGTAGTTTACCTTTATGGTTTCAATTGTGGGTAAACACGATAATTTCATTTTAGGAAGTACGGACTACCGCCTCCTCAAAGTGATGTGATTCGTTTATGCCATATGTGGGACGTATAAAGGATGGATTTAAAGTTATTATATATAATGTTATACTGGAATTATAATATACCTCTATATCATTATTATTTCATTCCATTAATGTATGAGATAGAAATGAAAGTAGCGTTCATGCGTACGTACGACTTACCGTCTCCATGAACGGTGCATTTCATTTCTTATCCCAAAATGTAATGTACTATTATAAATACATATTTATAATGGATATATATAATGTATGTTACATATAAATAATGAATATAATTCTGGAATTAAAATATACATACCTCTAATTTAGTTTTAATTCCATTAATATGACATAGAAATGAAAGTAGCGTTCATGTGTACGTACGACTTACCATCTCCATGAACGGTGCATTTCATTTCTTACCTCTGAATGATTATGTAATATTATAAATACATGTATATTATGGATATATATGATATATATGATATCCAAATCATGAATATCATTCTGGATATAATGAACCTTTGACCACACGAACAACATGTAATTGTAAGAAGTTCACTTTCGACTTAAGAACCAAATATCGACAAAACAAACATTATTAACATAAATTATTACATAATGTTTATAAAATGGAAATAAGTGATATAAAAGGAATAATGAACTTGAAAAAGGTTCTTAATCAAATATAAATTAACTCATGTTTATTATCCAGGACGTTAAAGAATGATCGGGTCAAGTCGAACCCGAGGTAAGGGACTTCGTCTCAATCTCCTTTCATTGAGGCATATTTTGTTTTATACTCAACTTTCTTTTATATGGTGTATAAACCCCATTGAAGTTTACTTTTATACAAAAGGAATCTTTTTCTACAAAGCGTTTTACAAAACGACAAAAAGGAATGTTTCTTTTAATATACGCGGTGACAACAACCTTTTTTGTCGTCGTGAGTATTATTTGGTCTTTGGCTTCCTCAACAAGCATTAATGTTTTTAAAATGAAATAAATACCATATAATCTTTTATGTATTTTGGTATTGAAAATGGTTTTTATAATGGATTTTTTATGTCAATATATTTAAGTGATATATTGTGATCAAAGTGTGGAAATGTTTTCTTTCCATTATATTTGTTTTATGTCTTATGATTTTATAATGGTACTTGGACATTTGACGGGTGGTTACGTGATAAACCATATGACGGGTGCTTCCGTGAATACCAGGACGAGTGGTTACGTTATAACCACCAATGCATTGGGTATGGAAGTCGGCTGTATGGCTATTCCATTAAGTATGTATGGAAGTTTTCCGTATGGCTATTCTATTAAGTGATATGTGTGGAAGTCTACCTTATGGTTATTACACTTAAGTATGGTTATGTCCGAAGTTACCTTTATATGTTATGTGTTCTTTATATGGGTTTTATGGTAATATTTTGGTTACAAAAGGGTAATTAATGATCTTTTATTTAGTGAAGAGTTTTTACTACTTCATAAAGGTGAAAAGTATTACTTTGATAAAGTATACATGGTATAATTTTTGTTTTGTTAAACTAATAGTTTTTATTCTTTGTGTATCCCTTACTGAGCTTTTTATGCTCACCCCAAGTTTGTTTTTGAAATGTTTTTCACAGGACTTAATGTGGAATAGGATCAAGGATGGGATCAAGGGAAAGTCATGCTATATAAAACATGGAACTAGACATGTTTCTTTTTAAGAGTTTTTTTATTATTTTGAAACTTGGTAGAAGTGTCTACTTTGTAAATCTTTTGAGATGTAATAGTTATGTTCTAATTCTCTAAAACTCTAAACCTGAAAATATCCTCAATGTGAATTATTCATTTAATTCAATATTAAGTAAGGTTTAAGGCCGGGGCCTTACAGTATATGGTTGTCCAAAATAGAATAAATATTTTGATTAGAACATAAAATAAAAAATATTATTAAATTTTTTGGGGTTTTTTTTGAAAAGACCATTCATTACACCACACATGCATAAGGGTTGAGAATTCAGTAAGAAGTCTATTGAATTTGTGGAATATTATTCTTTCATAAAATATTAACTAAATATGCATTATTGTTTTGAACACAATTAATTGGGTTAGAGACTTTATTAGAAGGATAAATCAGCCCGAATGCAGATGTAATAACTCAACTAGTCAGATATATCTAATAAAAAATTCTAGATCAAGACCAACAGACTTTAATGGAATGCGAACTTATTTACAAGAAATACTGATTTAGATAGATCATGGAGTTAGATCAATAGACCATCCTATAATGGATGAATACTTGAATTGAGGATGAATTCTCTTAATTGGAGTTGGGAGTAGGAGGCATCTCTTGTGTGAATTAGGAGCAAGAGTCTCTAGTGAATATTCATGGACGGACCATTTTGGATTCAAGTTACATAGTGGGATGCAGTATAAAGAAACTCCTATACATATTTTGGAGATATATAGTGTGACACTATATAATCAATTGCAATTGATAATAATATAATAGTAGATAACATGTGTTGGGGAGAATAACCATCACAGAAAGAAGTATTTCTTTATACCAAACCTCAAAAATCCTAACATTGTGTGTATTTTTTTCTAAAAATATTATAGGTGAGTATGGGAGACATAAAAAGAGCGGATAAATTATTTAACCATCTATATAGGTTTAATATAAATGATGAAATTTTAAAAATTAAAAAGGGATCACTAATTCATACCCTCCCCTTCTCAGTGATCTCACTCAGATTAAGGATCTACCCTATTAACACTTGAAACAATGAAAATAATAAAATATTATCAGAAAATTGGTGGAAATATTTTATAAGAGTGTCATATATGATATTATAAATATTAATATAGTTATTTTATAAATTAATAATATACTTAAAACCATTATAAAGTATATTAAAGAACATTCAACTAAAACTAAGTACGAAGGAAGGGACATTATCACAATTTCCATTAAATAAGTCATATTGTAAGGCTATTCACATTATTTCTTATATATGGTGTATATAATTCCCCTTTTCATGTAATGTCTTGAACAATTCATACTGTTAATAATTTTAAATTCTAATTTGAATTATTTCATCTAAATAGATTTGACATGAAAATTACAACGTGGTAAATAATTTGATAACTCAAATTTTTTAAATGGTTTATATTACCTCCTCTCTATATTTTGAATTATATGTTTATGGATGTAATTAATTTTTTAAAAAAAATTTTATTTTAAAAATTTTGTTATGTGTATTTACAATAGATATAAATAATTGATTCATTGATTAATTATCAATTCAACTTTATGATCTTTGTAAAGGTTTCTTTTATAATCTCATTTTAATCATGATTAGTTATAATTGAATTTAAATTAAAGGAAATTATTTAAAAATTGTATAAAAATACATTTTAGATTATTTTGTAATTATAATTCATAATTCTTTCTTGCAATAGTACCATATTCCTCTCTTTAGAATATAAAATCATTGAGAATTGTTTTCTAAAAACTACAACATCATTTCTATTTTCGAGCAGAAATCATTTTATTTTAAAAAAATATCTAAATATGTTTTTAAAAATGTTTTTATCTTCATTTAATGATTTATTAGAGATATTTTTACTTTTTACTTTTTTAATGTAATCATATCTCTAGTTTAAACACAAGGACTGTTTTTTTATAGAAAAAATGAGAATAAAATAATTTTATTAATGTGTTTGACATGTATCAAATTTAACACCATCATGGAAAATTAATCTATTTAATATTACATTATATGTTTCAATGTATATATTCAATTAAAATAATTTTCAAAATATATTGTGATCTTCTAGTATAAAAAATATTTTCAATGTGAAATGGGTATATCCCAAAAAATGTTTTTAATGGATTTTTATTGTATTTATATTCATCAATTACATAAATGATTTATTATACATATTATCCAATGTGGTAATGTATTATGGATTAAATCATTATTATTTATCTAGATGTCTTATGATCAGTTTGACATGGCAAAGTATTTGTATTCTCTTTATTGATTACCTTTTGTAATCATTACCTTTCCCTTTACATACAAACATTATTTTAATAATTTTCATATTATATTTTCGCTATGTAAACATATAATTTATAATCTACATATTTAGTACATAAAATATATATCATTTCTATAAATGATAATTCAATTTGATTGTTAAATGATCGACCGGGGAAATAATTGTTAATATATATTCCTTACACGATACCGAAATTTATTTATAAGGCATATTATTCAAGAATAAAATTGATTATTTGATATATGAGGAATGTTATTGAAATAAAGATATGGATGGGGAATGGTAATAAATTTCCCCTCAATAAATTAGTAGTATCATTAGATTAATCTGTTAGATAACCTTAGTTAATAGGAATACAATTATATTACCAATGCATGCATTTTAAACTGTATTGGGAATGGTCTTGGAAGTAGAGGTATTAGGTAACAGAGATAATGATGTATAATAATGGATAAATTCCGTCATTAAGAATTTAATTATTATTATGAATGATTTTTTCACAATGATATTATCTTTAGATGAATTTATTCTCAAGTAATTTATTAAATTGAATGTGTCTTAAGAAATTTACCTTTCCATATTCATTATGACTTATCTTGTAATAGAAGTAAATTTATTTACTAAATGGAATGTGTTTTAATTTATTTAACATTCCATGATAAGTTTTCATATTGATTCATGATAGATTCCACTGTACATATCCCTTATGAAGCATTTGAGATCACTATTAATTTTTTAATATGTTGGGAATATAATAATTGTATTTCGAATGATATATAAGTATATTATAGAGATAATAATGATATTCAAAAAAAATGTTATTGTCATTTTTTATTGAAATATAATATTAGAATCATTTATGTATGTATCTTACCTAGAATACTAAATTATTCAACCCTTTGAGATTTGATTCCTTAGATATTATGCCTATATAATAAATCATACATGAGCTCTAGGTTAATAGATCCAAGATATTTATAACAGGTATTAATGGAAATTTTATTGAAACCATGGGAACTATATTTAGGAAAAAATAGATTCAAGAACATAACCCTGTGATCAAATTTTAGGATGAACATACAAAAAATAGCATATCTTTGATGAGGTAGACATTATGTGGATTTTACTAGTAATAGATCTATGTCTCAATATAATATGATGATATGGTTCTCAAAAATATGTACCTAGGAGTAATAACTCCAAAATCCATGTTTATCAGGAAATTTAGGGACAGACCATACTCGACCCTAGGAATTTATTAATGAAAATAAAAGTACAACAAGTAAAAAATATATGGCATACAAATGCCATCAAACACTGAAAGTGGTAATGCCAAAACCACTCAAAACAAAAATCAGAAAATATAATCCCTAAATAAAAGATCACATGAAAAGAAAATAAAAACCATAAACACGTCATATAATTTCCAACCGGCCCCCTCAAGTCTTGTGAGTCACTATACACCCAATCCAAAAGTCCCAATGGTGTCCCCCATGTGTGTCCACAATCTAAAGTCAACCATACCCGCAAACCCGATTACCAACATACCCACAACCCATACACGTGATGTACAGCCTGTGCTATCTATCGGAAGTCATTCCATATCCGCATTCCAAGGTCATCAGATATCCGCATTCCGGGGTCTTAAAAGTCCCTCATTATGAGGTCATCGAAGACACAAAATCCCAAAATCTTGTAATCGCTGGTTTCAACAACCTGATGACTTGCATCTGTACTCCAATGCAACCCTCAGCCTCTGTCCATAATCAGGTCATGGCCCATATCACCATCCTCAAAGACACCACATCCCATCATGGCCATCCCTGCATACCGAGATGAGATCCCACCGCCTCCATCGGACAGCATGGTGTCTTCCCCACTGTCCCACACATCGCCACCGATCAGAAGTCAGCCGCCCACCTCTTAGTTGGTCCATCAGCATGCATCAAAGCCCCACGCAACACCCCATCCAATAACAGATCCTCTGGTATCCCAAGACCATCACTCCCCACCGTTTGGCCTCAGTTATCTCATAAAACGGGGTCCCTCCTCGCCACACAGTGTCACCATCACCAAAAATCCTTGTCGGACATAGAAAACCAAAAATCGCAAGAAACTAAAACTGCAGAAACCATCAGGATGACGTGATGTACTCACTGCCCGAAACAATTTCTGGCACCGATTAACAGTCGACCAATGGCTCCTGGCATCAAAAAAGTGGCATGTGCCTGTCATGCCATATGAGGGTCTTCAGCCATGAATGGATCTTTGAGAACATTTCAGAATCTCTACATCAAGAGATTTTTGAGAAGTTAAGGACATAGAATCCCAAGAAAAATCACGACTTCCTTCTGAATCTGAACCAAACATAAGAAGGTTAATCCTACTACGATGACATCACAAGGAAAAGAGATCCTTATGCCCAACAACACCATGAGATTGATCATCATCACCTCTAATCAATTTTTGGTAATCGTTTAAATGATCACCATAAATTGAAAGACATCATATATATAATTATATGTTTTTCAAACTATTTTTTTGTACACTATGATTTTGGTTTTATATGATGGATAGGAGCCAAAGGAATCATTTTGAAATTTAATATAAAGGACAATGTGGTGAATAATAGAAACCAAATGTGATGATGAATGAATTAAATGATATAATTTTTATTACTAATCATTTATCCCAAAATAGAATTAACATGCTATAAAATTACCAATCTTATAGAAATCGAAGAAGAGATGAGTGGAGTTATTTAAGATCTTGAGTGATGGAAATCACAGAGGAAAGAATATTCTATTTCTATCATGACATAAATATTTAAAGAGAAACCTAGAAAAGTTTATCAACGAAATATGATGATTTTATATGATTGGAAAATAATAAAATGTAATTAATTTATGAGTAAAAATGATGTGTATGATAGAAGGAAATAGAATTTATCCTAGAGACGTGTTTATAGATCATTGTGTTAAATGTGGGGAACATTAGAATTGCCTCATTCAATTCCCTATTTTAATGGTTAACCCTTATAGAAATGAAGTGTATATATTGAATTAAATGGTTAATGTATTTATGTATCAGGATTCAACCATTAAGAAGTATAAGTATTTTTTAGCATTCTATTTTGTTAATAATCATGAAACAACTAAGGATTGTGTATAATTTTATAAGGGTATATCTATTCATTAACTTCATAGTTATGGATATTATAATGGGTTATGAGTTTAAGGTTTATTATACGTTAAAAGTATCAAACATCCGTTTTTTATTTTATGTGATGGGTTTCAATCAAGATTAAGGATATTTTGGTAATCATTTAAATGAATTAAACCACTTTAATTCGTTTATCTTTTAGCGAATAATTTATTTAAGGAAGAATTCCATTACATTTTTAGACTTAAGATTATAAGATTTGTTAACCCCTAGAAATTATATCCTCTTGATATTGAAGTAATTATCGTTTATTAAACATTGAAAAGATTATGAAAACTTTATTAATATATTTTTATAAAAAGAACAACCCTCAAGCAGGGTTATAACATGTCACATCAAAAAATTCAATGGGGATTGAACCTAAAACCAATGTATGATTAGTGTTTATCACCTACCACTACCATATGGAATACTCCAATTAATATGTCCCAGTTTTTAAATAAATCATGAAAATGGTAAGTATTACTAATGATCCCAGGTTGTTACTATTGAGGTTTATGAATTTTTAACTTGTTATAATCACATTGGATTTGGAAAATATTTCGAAATAGGTTGAAATACTTTTCACTCTTTAATTGATCTTATGATTTGTTAAAAGGGAATTTTAGTTACTCAAGAATTAAATATTTATTTTTAAATATTTGTTTCCCGATGTAAATGATGAATTGGATATTGATCGAGGCATAACCAAAGGATGAAATTGTGTTTACAAAATAGGAAGATATCAAGTAAGTATGATTAATTATATTCATAGATATTTAAATAATTCCTAAACATTAGGAGAGGTTTATTGAAAAATAAATCTATCATATTATACTTATATATAATGAATTAAATTTTCTTTTATATTTTCACATATTTACGGATTTGGGGTCCTTACCATTCTGTTGATCATTCGCTTTATTATAATCAATTATCTCTATCACTCTTTATAATTATTTACGCTTATCATCCACGTACATATCATTACTAGCCACCAATGTCATCCTACATTAAAACCATGTTATCCGTTATTCCATATGAACTTTTTACTTCCCATTATTTTTTATTAAGGGGATGTTTTATAAACCCTCTTTTTGTCGTGGTTTTTCAACAATGGAGAATTAAAATATAAAACAATTGATTTATATGTTAAAAAATTGAAATGAAAAAATATATTTAATTTTGGAAAATTTAACACCCAAAAATTAAAAAGTAATAGAATTTTATTCTATATATTTTGTGACATGGAAAACCGAGTTTAAAAATTCAAACAAAATTATTTCTTCAAATATAATCCATTTGATAGATTACAAAACACACAACCCAAATTATAAATTAATTGTAATATAGTATACCATTATATCATAGTCATTAAATTGGTATGTATGGATAATACTTACTAAATTGTAAAATTTATGTTTTTTTAGTAACTTGGAATAAAATAATAATCCATTGAAAGAAAAAAAGAAACGTTATCCTAAAATCTATATTTTTCAATGAAAATGGTTTCGTCAGGAATTTGGAAAACAATTTAATATTAATTTTTACCACTTTTAAAAATTTATTTAACAAAATTAACTTCATTTCAGAGATCATTATATCAAAACGATATCATTTGGCATTTTGTTGGATTTTTCTGAATACTATAATTTTTTTGACGAATTGTGAAAATAGTAATTTCAATAAAAAACTGGAATTTCATTTAAAATATACACAATGTTAAATTATATATTATATTATTTTTAAAGTAATATTAGTTCAATTATATTAAAATTTAACAAATTTTGGTCGTTCAATAAAATTTCATATTGACTATTATATTAAAATATATTATACTTATGAGAATTTCTTATTTGGAAACCATCTTGTTCCCTATATCTATAGGAATAATATTAATATATATTCTTCTAATCTTATTAGATGAATTTTGAAAAATTTATTACAGATTTGGAATAAACATAGTTTTTATTATTTAATATTGTTAAATTAGTTTTTGACCATAATGAATTGTGAAATCAATAAAACATAATTATCATAGTTTGGATAAATATAGTTTATTATGTGCTAAAAATAAGAATATAATGATTAAATATGACCTAAAATATTATCAAAATCAATTTTATGGACATATTTCAACCTTACCACTGCTAAATCTCAATAATGACCCATTTTTTAGGCTTGTTCCATGATAACAATGTGAGTGTAATAGGTTATTTTCATGATGTTTGGATCAACCAAACCACAAAGAAATCTCTCTAAAACATCCTTAAAACCATTTTAGAGGTAATTTTATCCCATAAACAATAAACAAGGGGTCTTTAAGAGGTGATCCAAATGTGGTTTTTCAAAGAGATGATAACTTTCTTAGTGAAGCTATTTCATTTTTCTTCTTATATTTCAACCTAAAATTATCACTTAAGCTTTAAAATTTAATAAAACCAATATATACAATATACTAATACGAAATTATGTTTTTGCCATTGTATTTATCCATATACTCCTCCGAAAAATTGGAAACAAAATCATCGATCATGGGTACGGTGAAATACTGCCTCATGGAATGACGTAACTCATTTGCCGAAAATATATGTCATTATTATACATAATTAATGATTAAATGTATATAAAAATAATATTTAAAAAACTATTTTACTTATTTAATTATAATATCACATTTTATATCTTAATTTCCATGTCATTTAAAATATAATAAGTCCACTAATGTGTATGGTGGACTACATCCTTGCAAAGTGATGTGGTTCATTTGTTCACTTTACCTTTACATAGAAAGTAATAAGGATAAATTTAATGAACATATTTGATATATATGACATGATATTTTTTATGATAAATTAATATATCACCTACTTCCTTACCATTTCACTCGTTAATGGAATGATATCATCTCCCATGCGTACATATGTTTTACCACCAACACATAGTGACACCATTCATTTTCTATTGCCAAACTTCTAGAATGATTATACAAATACATATAATGGTTCAATGTTATATTTATAATATCAATATGATTCTGTATATTAATGGTTGATATCTTATACCCAAGAACCAGACCATTCATACCAAAAATGCATGTGAAAACAAGGTAGTTAACACTCAATGTAATGAAAATAATTAAATATTATTAAAAAAACACGTGGAAAAATGTTATAAGGGGGTCTTATAGCTTATTAAAAATATTAATATAGTTATTATATAAGTTATTAACATTTTTAAACCCATTAAAAAGGATATTAATACACTTTTAAACAAAATAATGTTTGCAATATGGGACATATTCTCAATTTCCCATCATTAAGGAATATTGTAATGTTAGAAACCATATTTTTTTTATTTTCTATATATACATCCCCTTTTACATATAATATCCTAAAAAAATAATACTTCATGGAATTTTATATTATAATTTGAATTATTTCATCCAAGGTATTTGATATGAAAATTACCATGTGTCAAATAATTTTATAACTTGATTTATTTTCATTGGGTAATATTAATTTTTCATATTATTTGACATTATAATACTATGTGTGTAAATAATTTTAATTATATTATGTTTTATTTTCATTTTTTTATTTGAATTTGATTCTCATAATGGATTTGTTTATTAATTCTTAGTTCAACCTCATGAACATTGTAAGAGTTTATTTCATAATCTCTATTTGATAATGTTTTTAATATATGAATTTCCTTTAATGTAAATTATTTGAAGATTTTATAGTAATATTATTTAATTTTATTGTAGTATGGTCATTAATTAATCTTTAAATTAATAGTAAAATGTTCCTATCTTTGTTACCTAAAATTATTGATATTTATTAGTAAATATGATATCATTTCCCTTTTTGTTATAAAATCATTTTTCGTGAAAAAAATAAGTTTTATAAAAAATTACTTCAATTTCACACTATATAAAAGATTTATTAAAGTTATTTTTACCCATGATTTACTATTTTAATTTTTTTTAAAAGGAATATTCATGTTATTTTACAAAAAATTAATGTTTAGATTTTAATGAAAAAGTTAAAATAATATGTCTTTTAAAATGTATGACATGAATGTAATTTACCCCAATAATGGATAATCAATATTTCTATTATTTTTGTAAAAAATATAAATGTAATTTTGAATGAAAATGATTTTCAAAATATTTTTGGAAAATTATATTTAAAAAATCAATGTGAAAGGATTATTTTACTCATGATTTTTTAATGAAACTTTTATTGTATTTCTAATCATCAAAGACATTAAAAACTAATTGTAGTAAAAAACACTAGTTATATGTTGTAATGATACCAAACATACAATTTCTCTAAATGGTTTATGATTATATTGACATGTGATGGTATTGAAATTATATTTCACGATTAATTTTTATAATAATCAAATTTTCATTGGAATATTCACCTTTATGTCATTAGTTGGCATTATGATTCCCATATATATACATTTTATTTTTATAGAAATTATTTATTTTGTATAAAATGTATCATTTATACATACGATAGTTATCATTGAATGTTATATTATCAAATACTGAAATTATTGTTAATCATTATTCCTTACTTAATTAAAATTTACGTACATGAAAATTATTAATGAATTAAATAAAATATTAGATATATAATGAATTAGATGGAAATTAATATTTAGGTGGGTCCTAGTTATAAATATATTTTTTGACGCATCTTTAGTGTCATGGGTGAAATCAGTTGGTTAGCCTTGTTTAAATGGGTTTCTGGGGTATACCTGCTGATTAGTTCTAAATTGTCTTAGAAATGATTTGTATAGTAGTGGTGTCATGATGATAGAGATTATGAATTTTAATAATTATACATTTTCTCAAATAATAATTAATTTATTAATATCCATTAAGGTTTTTCAATAGTATTATATCAAGATGAAGTTCATTCTCATGTTATTGAATAAATATAATTTTTGTTCCAATATTTACCTTTCCATATTTATTATTCCTTATCTAATCATGATAGTAAATTTATTTATTAAATCGAATGTGTGTTCATATATATAAATTTCAATGTTAATTAGGCTTATTTATTCATAATATATTCCATAGTACTTAAATATTATTGAGAATTTGAGACAACCTACGTTTTTATACTTTTCTAGGAATATAAGAACTGTACAATAAATGATAAAAAATTATATTTTTGAGGGAATAATGAAATTTAAATAAATTAAGATGCAATTGATTTATTCAAATTTAATATGAGAATCTTGTATATATCTAGTTTACCAGTTCTACTAACATATTTAGTAATTTAGGGTGTGATTGCTTGTATGTTATGATAATGTAATAAATAATACATCATCATTGAGTTACTATAGTCATGGTATTTACATACATTACCTGCCTTAGTGAATTATTATCTTTCTTTGTTCAACTCATCAAGTACTGTGATACATTTGGATAATGTCTTAGCTAGTTCTTATTCCATTGTAGCTATTTATATTTTGAGACATGTGATAATCATTTGATTCTCAAATTATCTATGCTTATGCTTCTTGATCTCTTCAACCCGGGTGGCATCCTTATCTCACTAATTCTTTTTATTCATTTTTTTACTTTAAGTATTGTTTATTGGATTCATCTATTAATCAGGTTTATAATAAGTAAGAATCAAGTATCCCCATTCAATTAATCATATTATTTTTAGGGAAATCTATGAATGGATATTTGTTTCTATTATAATTCAACTCATTTTATATTTTCACATCTTCTATTATTATGTTACCTATTTGAAATTTTTTGAAATTAGGGATATGATCACATTGAAATTATGATCATATTATATCATAAAAAATCATGGGGTTTTTATGTAACCTACTATGAAAATAATTATATAGATCATAGATCTATTAGGTATTATTGAGCGGGGTGGGGGTGGAGAATCAGTGGTTCAATACATTTATAATTTTTTATCCTTTTAAAGTAAACCAAATAAATTATTTAATGTACATTATCCACTTATAATTATCTCTTAATATCACATCATGTGTAGTTTTAATATAATATGTAGAGATAAATTCATAGTATTTAAAAGGTTTGGCATGAAATTTTACTACTTTTTATATCAGTTAGACACTAAAAAATGGATTCTTCACTATATGAAAAAGTGAATACGATAGTTATACAACCTATTTACAATATCTCAGGAATTGGTAAGACAACCCAACAACCCCCTTATATAATTGTTTATACACCCTAATCACAAGACTCCAATATCTAGTTAGACACCTCCTGTGTAGGCTTATTCTTCAATGTTTTTCCAATTTTATAAATATCTTGTTATTAATTAGATTTTATTCCTAAAAAATGAAATGTAATTCTATATTCATGTGAATAATTCTTCAAGTTCTTACAATTATGTTTGAAGTAATTTTTTTCTCTAAAATCTTTTAATATCTTAAATGATCTAGTTTGTTTCATAAAATAATTAGGTGTATGAGATCACCATGTTGATTAACTACCTGGAGTTGACTTCTTCTCCATTCAATACAATTATGTATTGGGATTATCAAAATACACATTCATAATGAATGATTATTATCTCATAATATTTCATTTATTTATTAATCAACACCTATATATAACCATTTATCCACAAGAAAAGCATTACTATGCATATGGAATCTCATTGATTATCTAATTTCAATTTTTTATAAATAACAAGTTTATTTTTCTGTATTTAAACATTAATACCCACAACATGTGGGGTATTATATTTTCGTGTTATATATGTTGGTATCATAGATGAATTAATTTTTTAATTCATCATACTATCATAAAGACATTCATTCTTCACATGGTATAATCATTTTATATACCTAAAAGACATGGGTATTTTTTTTAAAATAATACAATTCTCATGGATCACATATAAAAGAATATCTTATAAAATTCCCCCATAAATCAGGATTCCTTTTTATAATACCTCACATTTTTAATTATTGAATGATTATGTCCAATGTATTTCTTCACACAACAATAGAACAACACTTCTCATTTTAATTCAAATATTGTTATCTTCAAATTTCATCTCATGATATTTGAAAAGTATGAAGTATCAACCAATCCAATTTTTTTGTGTGGAAAATGAACATACCTAACAGATTGATCTCTCTTTATTCATTACACTGATATGAACATCATTATCAGATGATGTCACGAACCTTCTATCATTTGATCTTGAATCAATTCTTCTATAGCTGCATGACGTTTAATTTATCTATTTATTACTCATGCCTTAATAAGATTATGTTTCATTCAATGGTTCAACTATATTATAGGAAACATCATTGACAAGGATTTACTATTCATACAAGGATGATTCATGAATATCATATTCAATCAGTGATCCGTACTCACCATGATATCAAGAAGGTTGATTTTTCTGAACATGGAAACGGTGTTCTTCATTTAGTATATCATAACACTTTTATTGGTCCAACACTTAAGCATCATGTTATTACCATTAGTTGAGATGGGGAAGCACACATATACCCTTATATGAGCATATTCATGCCTTATATAAGGGTATATGTTCCCCTCTATAAGTAATATATGTCACATATTTATACCGACCCATACTTTATATACATTTTCAATACTTCAAAACTGATGTACACTTATTACAACATATAAAAAAATCATGAAAGGACCGTATATGTATAGTGTCTTTAGAAACTATGAAAACATAAACAACTGGTTCATAAAGTATCTACATTATCTCCCATTTATTTCATCATATCTAGAGTCCCTTTATTCATATCATACTTAATAACCTTCTTCCTTACCTAGGGAAAAAAAAAATACAAAAGGGTGATCATAAATGCTTAGTAAGGGTAAACAAAAGAAATATCAATCACATCATATTCATAAGAACATAACATTTTGGAAATGTTAACCTGCAAAAGAGATCATAATTTTATAATCATGGGATAAATCAGAGTAGTGAAATGTAATCCCAATAATCATAACATAAAACATGAAACTTTTTGCCATACACACATAATCATAGAGAATCATTTCCTAGTAGCCAAGACTCATTGCCAGGACTATCTTAGCAGACAAAGTCCATTTCTGAACTGAGTTCACTCCTCATTTCAGTCCTGTTTCGCTGAACCAGTTTAACCTGCTATTCCAGCCATGTCTATCTCATGAGATATAAATCTTTACCCAATGAATTGGAGGCAGATATAGGT
Organism: Viscum album; assembly: GCA_963277665.1. Classification (NCBI taxonomy): domain Eukaryota; kingdom Viridiplantae; phylum Streptophyta; class Magnoliopsida; order Santalales; family Viscaceae; genus Viscum; species Viscum album. Next base: position 168,821,208 of record OY728125.1, on the reverse strand, counting down.
ACCACACATCTCATAAAGAAACCATTCTTATGTGTGGCACAAAATCATAAATCATACATCATAGCATAACCCATGTAATAAAAATGGGAATCTTAAACATCATGCCATCATTACATAATCCATATAAGGTAAAATAACATCATAAAAATAATTCCATCCTAACATAATCAAATTAATGTTAAAATAATGATAGAAACAGAACCCTATATTATCTTAGATGGTAAATAATTTTGATAAAAAACTTGAACTTCATTCTTGAGGAAAATATCCTTTCTACTTCAAAAACATTTTTCCTTCCTTAACATGTCATACAATTTTAAACTTAAAGAAGTTGATTAAAAATAAACATGAAAACATGTAAAGGAAGATTCATGGAAAAAATGTTCTAAAAATCCATTCAGGTCGTATAAGTTAAAAAAACATTCTTCTCATACTTTGGCCGAAAAAGTCAAAAAGTACCTCGTACAAAAAATGACAAAAGATTACTTTCATATCTTTTACTAAATACTCAATGAAGGGTAAAATTAGATTTAAACAATTGTAGTAGGATAGAAATAATATTACATATTTTGAAAAGATGGATGTGGATGATAAATATTCCACAGTAAATTCTGAAGTATAAACAATCTCGGATAAAAATGAGATTGCAAGATTTTTCCTTACCCTAGGTCCAATTTGCTTCGAAAGTGTCCGACATTCCTATATAATTATTTAAATAATGTCATTGACTTATTCCAGAATCATACTCATTATTATTATATCATATATTGTCATATTCTTAGCTTCTTATTAGTAATATTTTCTTGCTACTTGTTATTCGGGTGTTTATTACTTTTTGTTCTTATGCGTGTTTTGTCGAATAAATTATTATTATTATCTTTATGTTATAGATACCTAATTTTCAGAATTTTATTAGTGTAATATATATCATATTTATTCAATCAATTCATTTATGTAGTCATTATGTAGTGAAGATCATGTAGAACGAGTCGCATCACATCGTGGAGACGGTAGGTCGTACGTACGCACGAGCGATGATATCATTCCCATGATCGTGGAATTGTATTGAAGTGTATGAATACTACTTAAGAATAAATATCAATTTAAAATAATCATATATAGTTATTATTTACACCATTATACCCATCCAAGTAAGGTGGTGGTGGAAAATAGATTACACCACGACGTGGAGACGGTATTCCGTACGTACACACACGAAGTGATTTCATTTTCCGTAGGATGGATAGATGGTGAAATAGGGTTGTTTCATAGTTATAATAACATATCAGTGTATGAGTGATACTGATGTTATTACTTCATAATGAAATAACTAAAGAAAAAGAAGTAAAGTTGAAAGAATCGGTAATGGACATTACCTCTTCTTTGAAGCGCCTCTTCTTAACCTCCTCTTAGGGAACTAAAGATGGTCTTTGAAGAAGACCAGGAACTCTAGGATGTTTCTAGGGATGTGTAGAAGAGAAATTGGCAGGGGTTGGCTGAGCATTAAGGCTCAATGTTGTGTGAGGAAGAGAGGGAGGAGGTTCCCTTTTATAAGGGAGGAGAGGGGAAACTTTGGAAAAACAAAAAATATTATTTTTTTTATAAAGTCATATTCGGTTTTTAATAGCTCCAAATTAATTTATTTAGAAGCTAAGGAGGGGATGGGTCGAAATCCTCTCATAAAATTTAATTTAGAAAAGTTTAGGTATTTATTTTAACCTTATCATTTAGATTTAACTTTAAGTTAAATAATTTTACTTTTACCGTGTATTCTTGTATTCTTACACTATATGGTTAATATACTTACTATAACAAGACAAACGAACCCCAAGTTGTTTATTATTAATATATATAACCTTATCAAAGTCATTTTCCAAACCGTAGATTTTTAGGAATAAAATAACAATTAATAATATAATATTTGATTTACAAATTATTTTATCTCAATTTTGACACTATCTGGTAATTGATTTTTGTAAAACTCACAACAGAATTATTAGTTCAAAATAAGTTAATTAAATCAATAATAACATGTCTTATTAACCTATAAAATTGGTTTAATTCATAAAAAGTCTCAAATTACTTTTATTTGGGTATTTATAACATCAATTATATTAATATCTCATTAATAAGATAATTACTACATCATCATTGTGTCATAAATAAATTAAATTATTCAGTGTGTAAAAATTATAAATAAAATACCATTATGTAGGAAATATTTTTATCTTTCCAATAAATATTTATAGTCCAATGTATCCTATGTATAACCCTATATTAAAAATGATTTAGTTATTAAACTTTGATTTTAACTATTTTATCCCTTCTTTAAATAAATTAATAATAAATGTCCTAGTCTAATCCAAGTGGACCTCAATGGTTATATTTTATTCCTAAGGTTTTTTTGGTCAAATAATACTTATCTAGTAAAATTAGGCCATGTGTTAGGGTAATAATATTATTATTTTTACCCTTAATTACCCTATTTACTTTTAACCGTGGTAAAAAAAGTAAAAAGGTACTATTCACCAAAAATTATATTCATCTCATTGAACCACATTTTAGTCCTTGATATTAACCGTGTCTCTAGGATATTCGAAATTACACTCACAGAAGTGGTAAAATTATGTTTTATGTAAATTTGCAAATTCTCCTAGGAGGTGGGTAAAAGGCGATGAAAAGTTCAATAAAATTTTTATATATCTAAAATTATTATAAAATGACTCCAATTAATTACTTTGAAATTATATAGGTGTTATGTATCAATTTTGACCTCAAATAAATTTAAATAAAATAAATAATTATTTCAATAAAAAGATGTTTTTTAAATAGTAACCCAGTGTTTTCACTATTAATGAAAAATTGAAAATTTTCAGAAAAATACCAAAAATTTACCCTAGGCTAATTTCGATATTCCAAATCCAAAAATGACGTCCATTTTGAAAGATAAAATTTATAAAATTTCAAAAAGTGGCTATTACTATTCATAACGGCTAGTTTTAATAATATTTTAATAGCATATCGTTGATTAGTGAAACTAAGTATTGCGTACAACGCAAGCTATCGAGGAAGGCCGCAGTTGAATGTAAATAAAGCCAAGCTAGTTTTGTGTGTATTGAATTATTCCTTTGATGATTTATATAACATAAAAACAAAATATTTCTCATAAAAATCTTAGGTGTTATATTCTACCCCCCTTAAAGATAATTTCTCCCTCGAAATTCGTCACTTCGTAACAAACAGATGAGGATACCTCTCCATAATCATATCCTCAAGCTCCCATGTAGCTTTTTCTAATAGGTGGTTCCTACATAAAACTTTCACCAAGCGAGTGGTCTGGTTTCATAGTACTTTTTCGCTAGAATCCAGAATCTCTATCGGCTTTTGTTCATAAGAAAGATCTTTCTCCAGCAGTACAACATCTGAGCTAAGTACATGTGAAGGATCAGATATATACTTTCTCAAGAGCGATACATGGAACACATCATGAACTTGAGAGAGATTCAATGGAAGAACCAATCGGTAAGCTACCTTCCCAACATGATCCTGTATTTTGAAAGAACTGATATAATTAGGGCTCAGCTTTCCCTTCTTTCCAATTATCATTACTCTCTTCCAAGGAGATATTCATAAGAATACTTTATCACCCACTTCAAACTCTAGGTCTTTTCTTCGGTTGTCGGCATAAATTTTTTGTCGACTCTGAGATGCTCTTATGTGTTGTTGAATAGATCGAACCTTTTCTGCCATCTCATCAACAAGATCAGGTCCGAATAGATTTCTTTCCCCAACTTCATCCCAGAAAGTTGGAGTCCTTCATTTCTTTCCATAGAGAGCTTCATTAGGAGCCATCTGAATACTGGAGTGAAAGATATTATTATTAGAAAATTCCACCAAAGGTAGGTATTGATCCCAACCACCTTTTAAATTCATAGAGCAAGCTCTAAAATATATTCTAGAGTTTGAATTTTCCTTTCTGACTGACCGTCTGTCTAAGGATGATAAGCAGTGCTGAAACTCAACTCTATATTCAGAGTATGCTGAAGTCTTCGCCAAAACTTTGAGGTAAACCTCAGATCCCGATCAGATATAATGGAAAGTGGTACTCCATGAAATCTTACCACTTCCTTTACATATATCTTGGAAAGCTGATCCAAAGAGAAATCCTCTCTAATAGCAATAAAGTGTGACGACTTTGTAAGACGATCAACTATGAACCAGATATCATTTTTTCCTTTGGATGTTTTAGGAAGTCCGGTGACAAAGTCCATAGTGATGTTTTCCCATTTCCATTCGGGTATGGGTAATGGTTGTAACATCCCCTTAGACTTCTGTCTCTCAGCTTTGACTTTATGACAAACCAAGCATCGAGAGACATATTCAGCAACATCTATTTTCATTCCATCCCACTAGAAGTACTATTTCAGTTCCCTATACATCTTCGTGCATCCAGGATGAATAGAGAATGATGAACTATGAGCCTCATCTAGCAACTTCTTCATTAATTCTGGGATGGGAGGAACACAAACCCGATTCCTGAACTTTATTATCCCATCACAATAAAGGTTGAATTCAGGAACATTTCTCACCTTCTTTTGTAACTCTACATATTCTTTATGTGCCACATTAATCTTCACATGTATATATGGATAAACATTCATTTGATAAAGATACGTTTTCCCATTCAATTATAATTCCTATATCCATCCTTTGTAAATCCATAAATATTGGATCTTTTGTGATCCTCATCATGGATAAGCTAGCATGGTCTGGTCAACTTAATGCGTCTGCCACCTTGTTTTCTTTCCCTGGGTGGTAATGAATTGAGCAGTCGTAATCCTTAATCAGCTCCAACCATCTTATTTGGCGCATATTCAGCACCTTTTGTGTGAAAATATACTTTAAAATTTTATGATCAGTATAAATATCACACCTTTCTCCATAAAGACAATTCCTCCAAATATTTAATGCAAAGATTACCGCATCTAACTCCAAATAATGAGTTGGGTAATTTTCCTCATGAACTTTCAACTGTCATGAGGCATAAGATATCACCATATAGTTTTTCATGAGAACACACCCCAATCCCTTCTTGGATGCATCACTGTAGATCACAAACCTTTCTCCACTACAAGGCAGTGTAAGCGCAGGTGCACTGGATAACCTTCTTTTTAACTCCTTGAAATACTCTTCACATTCCTCTGTCTAAACAAACTCAACTCATTTTCGAGTCAATTTCATGAGTGGGTTAGATACTCGTGAAAAATAATTCACAAAACATCGATAATATCCAGACAAACCAAGAAAACTTCGGATCTCAGTTACTGTTGTTGGTCTCGACCATCTTTCGATAACCTCTGTTTTTGTAGGATCCACAGATATCCCCTCTTTTGAGATTATTTGACCCAAAAATGCAAATTTTTGAAGACAAAATCCACACTTGGTAAATTTGGCATAAGGCTTCTCCTTTCTCAGGATCTTAAATACAATTCTCAAGTGATCATCATGTTCTTCTTTGATCATTGAATAGACAAGAATATCGTTTATAAAGACTATCACAAACTGATCAGGATAGTCTCTAAAGACTCTATTCATTAGATCCATGAAGATAACAATGGAATTAGTAAGACCAACCGACATCACTATAAATTCATAGTGTCCATACCTTGTACGTAAATCCGTCTTTGGTATATCCTACCTTTTGACCATTAATTGATGATACCCTAAATGAAGATCAATCTTGGAAATGTATTGACCTCCACGTAGTTGGTCAAATAAGTCATCAATGCATGGAAGAGGATATTTTACCTTGATAGTGATCTTGTTAAGTTCTAGATAATCAATGTAGAGTCTCATTGATTCATATTTCTTCTTAACAAACAGAACAGGTGCTCCCAATGGTGACACACTAGGGCGTATGAATCCTTTATCAAGAATCTCTTGGAGTTGGTTCTTCAATTCCTGCAACTCAAATGGGTCCATTATATAAGGTGTCTTTGAAATAGTTAAAGCACCTGGTACGAGTTCTATTGAAAACTCAACTTCACGATTTGGTGGAAGTCCCGACAATTCCTCCAGAAATACATCATCAAACTCCCGTATAATGGGTGTATTCTTAATCATGAGTTTCTCTACAACCATTTGAGATAAATAACCTTCATTTAGTGGAATCAAGACCCATAAGATGGAATAAATTTCCACTGGAAGGTTATGTTCATCCTTGCATCGATAGATGATCATATATTGATCTTGAATATGAAATGTGACTTCCCTTCTTTTGAAATAGATATGAGCTCCATATAATTAAAGCCAATCCATTCCAAGAATCACATCAAATTCAAATATAGGAAGGATCACAAGATTTGGAGGAAACACTTTCCCACAAACTTCAATCAGAGAATATTTATAAACTTTTGATGCGATCATTGTGACATTAGGGGGTTGTCACAACTGACTCAACATCTAATTTTTGAGGTAATACGACGATACCCTTAGAAAATTATTCAGAAATAAAAGAGTTGGTGGATCCAGAATCAAATAATAAATTTGATACTTTATAGTGGATGGTAAGTGTACCTTTCACCACTTCGTTATCATACTCCACATTGCTGATATAAATTTCATGTGACATTACTTTATCATTAGTCTTAAGAGTTCGTTGACATTGATCATCATCAACAACCCTTGGATTAAGGCATTGATTTTCATAATGCTCCATTTCCTTGCACTTGTAACATTGAAGTGTAGGAGGTGCACTCTGTGTAGAATTTTCGTTGTTTGCATCACTAGACATCTTCTTTCCATCATTGAGGCATTCAAATGCCCGATGACCTTCCTTTCCACATTTGAAACATTTACTTGTACCTTTAAGACAACTCCCTCCATGTTTCTTTCCACACATTGAGCATAAGGGAAAACTCATATTCTTTTCAGCGTGGTCTTTAGATTTTCCTTTGAATTCCATTTTCCTCTTCTTATCAAACCCATATGACTGATGGGTTACTCCAATATCCATATCAACTTTGAGAGCACATCGAACGATTTTTTCATAGCTATTGAAGTCCCTTATGGCTAATTCCCTTTGAATACATGGTTTTAAGCCACTAAATAATCGATCAATATTACTCTCATGTTGTATAATAATCCTAGAAGCGTACCTTGCAAGTCTTGTAAAATTTGCTTCATAGGTACCAACTGATTCATCATCCTGTTGCTTCAGTTCAAGAAACTCCTTCTCCATCTTTGTTCGAAGAATATGAGGTAATTACTTATTGAAAAATATGTTCTTGAACTTTTCCCATTCCATGGACTCAATTTCATCTCTTGGCCTCATATTCTTGATAATATTCTACCATTGATTAGCTTCACCTTCCAAACGATATACTGCTAAGATGACATTATCATGTTCAGAACATTGAATAACTGAAAATATTGTTTCAGTAGTATTGATCCATTGTTCAACAACTAATGGTTCATTAGACCCGCTGAATGAGGGGGGACGCTACCTCATGAAGGATTCAACAGAATGTTGCTCCTTCCTTTGCTCGTTTGGAAGTCCTGCATGATTCATTGCTTGAGAATGTTATGTGAGCATGGCATCAAGATTTTTCATTCTAGCTCCTATAACGTTTGGTTGCTCAGGGGGACAATCATTGCATTTCCCATCACATTTCTCATTAACACAGTTCCTTCGAGTTCCAGCCATTGACTAAAACCACGAAGAATAGTGTGAGAAACACTAATTATAATAGGAAAACCACATAATAAAGAATAAAATTTTACACATAAGGTATTATCATAGGTTATTCATGGCCATTTCTAAAACACTAAGATTGTGTTCTATGCTTAGACTTATCCTTAGGGTTCTTACTAAGGCTTTCACATCCTAGTTTCCAAAGGTTGACTATACATTTCCCCTGATACCAACTATAACTGTATGGATTTACTTCCAGTGGATTATAATTGAAACATATCAGGGCACTCCATGGGTGGCTACAACCCCTAGGTGGGACACACCACCATCCCCAGTGGTAAACTTTTCCTCATGAAGCCCTTGGGTGGAGAGCTATGCTTCGTCCAACGCTCACATGTCAGAGTTCCCAAGGATCAGATTCATTCTTACCTCCTTTGCCTCTGATACCTACTATAACGACCCATACCTTACATACATTGTTAATAATTCAAAACTGATGTAAAATTATTACAACATATTACAAAACCATGAAAGGGCCATATAGGTATAGTGTCTTTAGAAACTGGGAAACATAAAAAACTGGTTCATAAAGCATCAACATTGTCTCCCATTTATTTCATCATATCTAGAGTCCCTTTTGGAATATCCTACTTAATAACCTTATTCCTGACCTGGTTAATGAAAACATAAAAAAGAGTGAGCTAAAATACTCAGTAAGGGTAAACAAAAGAAATATCAATCACATCATTTTCATAAGAACATAACATTTTGGAAATCTTAACCTGCAAAAAAGATTATAATTTCATAATCATGGGATAAATCATAGTAGTGAAATGTAATCCAAATAATCATAACTTAAAACATTAAACATTGTGGAATACACACATAATCATAGAGAATAATTTCTTATTAGTCAAGACTCATTGCCAAGACTATCTTAGCAGACAAATTCCCTTTCCGAACTGAGTTCACTCTTCATTTCAGTCCTGTTTCACTAAACCAGTTTAACCTGCTGTTCCAGCCATGTCTATCTCATGAGATATAAATCTTTACCCAAAGCATTGGAGGCAGATATAGGTCGCAACCATCTCATAATGAAACCATTCTTATGTGTGCCATAAAATCATAAATCATACATCATAGCATAACCCATGTAATAAAAATGGGAATCTTTAACATCATGCTATCATAACATAATCCATATAAGATAAAAGGACATCATAAAAATAATTCCATCATAACATAATAAAATCAATGTAAAAATAGGTATAGAAATAGAACCCTATATTATCTTTGATGGAAAATAATTTTGTTAAAACACTTGAACTTCAATCTTGAGGAAAATACCCTTTCTACTTCGAAATTTTTTTCCTTTCTTAACATTTCATACAATTTTAAACTAAAATAATTTGATTAAAAATAATCATGAAAACTTGTAAAGAATTATTCATGGAAATAATGTTCTAAAAATCTATTCAGGTCGTATAAGTTAAAAAAACATTTTTCTCATACTTTGGCCGAAGAAGTCAAAAAGTACCTCGTACAAAAAATGACAAAAGAGTCCTTTCATATCTTTTAATAAAAACTCAACGAAGGGTAAAATTGGATTTAATTTTTTTTATTATAATAGAAATACTATTATATATTGAGAAAACATGGATGTGGATGAAAAATATTCCCCAATAAATTCTAAAGTATAAACAATCTCGAATAAAAATGAGATTGTGAGATTTTCCATTACCTTAGGTCTGATTTCCTTCATAAGTGTCCGAACCTCCTGTATACTGATTTAAATAATGTCATTGACTTATTCTAGAATCATACTCATTGTTATGATATAATATATGGTCATACTCTTAGCTTCTTATTAGTAATATTTCATTGCAACATGTTATTCGGGTGTTTATTACTTTTTGTTCTTATGCGTGTTTTGTTGAATAAATTCTTATTATTCCCTTTTGGTTATAGATACATAATTTCAAGAATGGTATTATTGTAGTATATATCATATTTTTTTCATTCAATTAATTTATATAATCATTATGTAATGAAGATCACGTAGAACGAGTCGCATCACATCGTGGAGATGGTAGGACGTATGTACGCACGAGCGATGATATCATTCCCATGATCATGGAATTATATTGAAGTGTATGTATACAATTTAAGAATCAAAATCAATTTAAAATAATCATATATAGTTTTTAATTTCACCAATTTACCCATCCATGCAAGGTGGTGGTGGAAAATAGATTACACCACGGCGTGGAGACGGTATTCCATACGTACGCACGCGTGGTGATTTCGTTTTCCGTAGGATGGATAGATGGTGAAATAGGGTTGTTTCATACTTATAATAACATATCTTTATATGAGTGATACTGATTTTATTACTTTATAATGAAACAACTAATGAAGAAGAAGTAGAAGAAAAATAAAGTTGAAAGAATCGGTAACAGCCATTACCTCTTCTTTGAAGCGCCTCTTCTTAACCTCCTCTTAGGGCATTAAAGATGGTCTTTGAAGAAGACCAAGACCACTAGGATATTTCTAGGGAAGTGGAGAAGAGATATTTTCATGGGTTGGCCGAGCTTGAAGGCTCAAAGTGGGGTGAGGAAGAGAGGGAGGAGGTGCCCTTTTCTAAGGGAGGAGAGGGGCACCTTTGGAAAAACTAAAAATATTATTTTATTATAAAGTCATATTTGGTTTTTAATAGCTAGAAATTGATTTATTTAGAAGATAAGGTGGGGATGGATCGAAATACTTTCATCCAATTGAATTTATACAAGTTTAGGTTTCTATTTTAACCGTATCATTTAGATTTAACTTTTAGTTAAATAATTTTAATTTTACCGTGTCTTCTGGTTTCTTACACTATATGGTTAATAAGCTTACTATAACAAGCCAAACGAACCCCATGTTGTTTATTATTAATATATATAACCATATATAAGTCATTTGGGAGAAACTTAGATTTTTAGGAATAAAATAACAACTAATAATATAATATTTGATTTAAAAACTATTTTATGTCAATTTTGACACTATTTGGTAATTGATTTTTTTGAAAATCATAAAATAATGATTAGTTCGAAAACGTTTAATTAAATCAATTCCAACATGTCATATTAACCTTTAAAATTGGTTTAATTCATAAAAATTCTCAAATTACATTTATTTGGGTATTTATAACATCAATTATGTTAATATTTCATTAATATGATAATTACTCCATCATAATTGGGTCATAAATAAATTAAATTAGTTAATGTATAAAATTTATAAATAAAATACCCTTATGTATGAAATCATTTTATCTTTATAATTAATATTTATAGTCGAATTTATCTTATGTATGAACCTATATTAAAACTTATTTAGTTATTAAACTTCGATTTTAACTATTTCAACCCTTCTTTAAATAAATAAATAATAAATGTCCTAATCTAATCCAAGTGGACCTAAATGGTCATATGTTTTTTCTAAGTTTGATTTTGGTCGAATTACACTTATCTAGTAGAATTCGGACATGTTTTAGGGTAATAATAATATCATTTTTAGCCTTAATTACCCTATTTACTTTTAACCATGGTAAAAAAAGTAAAAAGTTACTATTCACCAAAAATTATTTTCAACTCATTGAACAAAATTTTAGTCCGTGATATTAACCATGTTTCTCGGATTTTTGAAATTCCACTCATAGAAGTAGTAAAATTATGTTTTATGCAAATTTGCAAATTCTCCTAGGAGGTGGGTAAAAGACGGTGAAAAGTTCAATAAAATTTTTATATATCTAAAATTATTATAAAATGACTCCAATGAATTACTTTGAACTTATATAGGTATTATGTATCAATTTTGACCTAAAATAAATTTAAATAAAATAAATAATTATTTAAATAAAATGTCGGTTTTTAAATAGTAACCTAGTGTTTTCACTATTCATCAAAAATTGAAAATTTTCAGAAAAATACCGAATATTCACCCTAGGCTAATTTTGATATTCCGAATCCAAAAATGAAGTCCATTTTGAAAGATAAAATTTATAAAATTTCAAAAAGTGGGTATTACTATTCATAATGGCTAGTTTTAATAATATTTTAATAACATATTGTTGTTTAGTGAAACTCAGTATTGCGTACAACACAAGCTATCGAGGAAGGCCACAGTTGCGTGTAAAGCAAGACAAGATAGTGTTGTGTGTAGTGAAAGATTCCTTTGATGATTTATATAACATAAAAACAAAATTTTTCTCATAAACATCTCGGGTGTTACAATATTAGGTACCCATATGAAGTGAAGTCACCTTACAATGCTTGAACTATACCCTTACATGTTCCCAATTACCTTTACATAGTGAAATAATACCCAAATGGGAGAATTATTATACCTCTACTAATCCTAAAACTACATGAAAATATTAGAAAATAAATTTCTATTAACCGTACATAACATTAATATATTGTTATAAAGTCCAAATTTAATTTTATATAGTTAAAGGTGTCTGTGAAATACCTTTAAATTGGAAATATAAATACCAATACCCTATACATAAGTAGACAATATAAGTCAAAATCATACAGGGACAATATACATTCTTTTCATATTCTATTAAATATTCTTCATGATATAATATCAAAATGTTTTTTTGGACTTCTCTACAAATATTTATCATTGCATTATAGAATACTACATGGAACTCATCTAATGTAATCATAATTCAAAAATAAATAATATTTTTGATATAATTTAATCAATTTATCATGTGAATATATATTTTCATGGTCTTGACATTTTTTAAATGTTGTGTTATTTCATTATCTCCATTGGAACATGCATTTGAACATAATAATCATTCAAAAATCATCACATTTACATGGAGAATTTATCAAGAATGAATTCTAATGCCATTAAAATAATTCATAATGATTATTCTAGCATCATCCCTTCATATATTGACCAAATAACTACAAATGAAACACTTAACATAGAAAATAACATAATAAACATGTATCTGTTATTTGGTTCATGATAATGGGATAACCTAAGGAGTATAAAATTAATGGCGTGTTCATGTAGTAAAAAAAGTAAACGTAATGATTCATGGATTTAGTTTATGTCACTTTTTATTGGGATTCACTTTCTAACCAAGGTTTCAGCTCAATGAATTATCTCGATGATATAACTACCCCCACACTTCACTCTTATAATAAATAGTTAATAAGTAAAAATGAGTTGTCACATAGGCCAAATAACAACAATACCTACTGTTGAGACATTCAAAAAGTGTATTTTTCTAACTTTAAATTTTCACCTAATATCTCATAGTCTTGATATAAGAATTACCTATGGAATATTGTTTCTAAGAGAGGATATAGATACTCCATTTAGTTTATCATGATCTTTAAGAGATTCTATGTCTTCTATTATTTATGATAATTATGATTTTGCATTAACTTTCTGTAATAACACTGCAATGTCTTCATGTTGGTGGATGAAAGAACTTCTCTTGCATTCCACAAATGTCTCAGATGTGGTATAAAAATCTAATTTTTTATCACAATAGTAAAAATCCTCTTATTTATTTATATATATTGATTATATCTCAAAGGAACTATATAGAGAAACTCAACACTCTATTTTTGGGTAGGTAAATACTATATCATTCAATGCTCCAACTTTACTGTATATTAGTAAAAACATCTTCCTTTGAGATTATGATGTTCTTAAAATAGATTTATTATCCCCGATCCACTTCCCCTATTCCATTTTACCATTTAATATGCCCAAGGAATGAATATATTCAAACTTTCCATATATTATAATATATGGAACTTCTTATTTTTCATGGCCAAATCATCCCTTGAAGATAAGTGTAATAGAAAACTCATTTTTCTCTCCAAACATATCAGGATCACCCATTTTAATCTTTACATGTGAAATATTTATATTTTTTATTTATTTTTAATATCATTGTAAGGAAATTCTATAATATTTGTAAAAATGAGTTCCTGGAATTATAGATTCAAGAGAACTACAAAATTATTATTATTATAATTAGGAATAGCATACATCTTTAACATCTAATTCTTCTTAATTTAAAGAATTTAAATATAATATCTTTTATTCTTCCATAAATCATTGACATTAAAAAACTAATCACTTTTGTATTCAAAACATGGATTAAAACTTATGTGGCTCAAAACCTATGCACATTCAAAACTAGAACTCTTAACTTCACATATATCCATATATTATATGTTTATATTTACATAGATATGAAATAAAGTTACTATTACAAGGGTATTTGTATTCACATATTACTCTCAAAATTATATTCAATGCAACAATCATCCATCATGTTTATGTTGGTATTTTTTTTCAGATTAACCTTTCATATACAGTGAAAGTACTCGATATCCACTACACAACATAGTCTATTTTTCTTCAAAAGAAATCCATACATAGCCCAATATGTTTACCTTGAGACATTTCCATGACCACCCACAAGATATCCAATGATAACCTTCATTGGATCCCATGGTTAACCTCACGTGAGACTCTTCTTTGACTCACAAGATTTTATACCTACCTTCATGTGAGTTATTTCTTATTTATGTGAATAATTTCTATTTAAATCCTAGAATTTAAAATGATTAAGAATATACTTTTCTAACATTATGAAACACAAATATCATATCCCTTACCACTAAACATATAATTCTCTTCCTTAAAATAATTCTTGAGACTCTTAAAAACATTATTAAAATTTTTACGTCCTGTTATGGAACCTTTATAATAGTATTTTTATATCTTAAATCACAAAAACCAGAACTAAATACATTATGATGTTTAAAATAAAATTTCAATCATTAAATCCAATTTTTCTTATAAAAATCCTCAATGAATATCTATTTTATGAAATCATATCTTTTCAATTTGTCAAAACTCCATAATCCAAAACACATATTGTTAGAAAATCCAATACACATATTTAGATGTTAACCAATATCTCCCATTAGATTTATTTTTCAATATCCCCTTAAATCTTAATTTTTTTTCTATACCCCTTATAATCAAGGTTATACATGGTATTATCCAAAATATCAATATATATCACTAAGATAATTCTATAAATTATCTTCCCCTTTATGCTTGAATTTTATTGGGAACCCTCCATTTTCTTCTTGATAATTCAAAACCTATGGAAATAATTGTTTTCACTATTATATGATCCCAAATGTCAATCATTTATGGTTATAATTTAAAAATATAGGATTATTCTCTATGAAAACATTGAAAACCCATTATTTATATTAGCTTCATCAATCCCTCATGAAATATTATTACAGAAAATTAAAACATAAAACATGAGTTGTATAAAAATAAAATAATCCATCTATTTCGGTGTACAATGTAGGAAAAAGAGATATAAATAAACACATAGGGCTATTTAAGATACTCACTAGGTATATTAAATAAATTATAGCTCTACCATACAATTTTCTCAATAAATATTTTTAGCTAAACCCAAATCACTCCAAATTAATAGTGTATAAATTGTATATCACAAATGGGGTGTAGTTTATCACATTCATAATAAATTTATCAAATTTATAAATAATATAATAGTAAATCTACTTGACCAAAATGTCATTCACAGTATCATGTGTTCTTTCATCCATAAATGATGATAAATAACCTTTTTAACTTTTACTTCAACTTCATTTTAATTTAAAATTATTTTATTTGAAGTTATTTTTATTTACGGGGACCCTATTTATAAAGAAATAAATCTTTTTGATATTCTTTTTTTATTATAATTAATAGAAAAAATAAACCATTTATTTCAATATAAGAAGATAAACACAAATTTCACTCTATTCACTATTTCAATCTAATTTCCCCTTTTAGTGCAACGATTCCTCTAATCCCATAACCTAAAAGAAACTAATTTCAATGAAAATTTGTCATAAGATTATAGATTTATTTAATATATGTCTTTGTGATCTTTATATCATATCTATGTGACCATTAATTATAAATGTGTACAAGAATATTTAAAATTACAAAAAACATTATGATTGACAACGAACTAGACATGAAATACATCAAATACCACATGGTACATAAAGTTTTAATCTCAAACCGATAGCTTTTTTTCAGATTGTTTTCATGTGTTCTTGACCACAATTATCATATTTATTGTGTCTATCTTTGATTCATGTTCCTATATAAAAATTTAAAACATTGAAAACATAAGGGGATACAGTATTTTTCTATTATCCACTAGCCATAGAGGTTGATGTGTTACTTTGGTCCGCAACATGTAGACCTTTATTTTTGTAACCAAACATTAAATAATTCATGTAACTTTGAGTATGAATTATTTTCTATGAATATACCTTTATTTGAGAGACGTTATTCGAAAGAACATCTCTAGTTTCAGGATCATGTGAACTCCTTTTCTCTTTCCACCCAACAGTTTTCTTTTCTATTCTAAAGGCTTGTGGTTTATAAATAATTTTTGGATCTTTTGTTTTAACAAGTTCAAACATATGAGAAATCAATTTATAGATTCTAAAATTTCTTTCTCAATAGTATTGATTAATTATTATGTGAAATTTTATTTCCCCTTTACATATTTTTGTTATAACATTCAAAAAAATCTAGTTGAGGAATGGTTAGTCCGGTAAGAATAATTTGAAAGGTAATCAAGCCTTCAATGATGTCCCTTGAATTCTATATTTTATATTTTCTCTATATTTTGATCATGAAATAAACTCCAAATACTCAAAATAAAAACATTAAATTTTACCAACCCATACATTATTATATAGATATTTTAGTTTTAATGACCACTTATAACAATCTTATTAGATCAATTTCAAGAACCTATAAAAGTTTTCCACTACTTGGGATTCTCCATGGTTCTATTTTTCACCTACATTTAAGAGTAATCATAGAGGAATAAATTTTTTTTTCTATTTGATTTCACATTATAAAATCACAATCTTATCCTTATTTTATATAGATTTGGCATATTTTACTTTCAATTTATTATTAGTTACTCAACCAGACTAAAATTATAAATATAAACCATCCTTTAATTTTGGATTAACATTGGCACTATTTTTGTCTACTTCTTCCCTGAAAAATTTTAACACCTTTTCAAACTGATAAATATTTTTCTCTATGATTCACATTAATTATTATAATTTATCTAGATGTTATTTCATAATACATCTCATTTATCGATTTCGAAAAATATTTTATTCATTATGTCAATTTTCTCCATTTTAAAATTCATTTTAATAATAGAGTTGTTTTAGGAATACCACACTTGTTTTAGCCATTACTTCTCTTAAATAAAATATGATGAGTGTATTGTATGATTATAATAATTAAATTGTTTTTATATGAGTTTAATTTTGAATTAGGAATAGTTTCATTTACTTCGTCTTTGTGTTTTTCTATAATTATTGACATATTATTTATTTCTTAATCACAAATATCATTCTTCTCCCTTATACTATTGGCACCATAAAAAGTATTTTATTTCATCCTTTTATATTATTAGCTTCAATTTCCTATATATGGACCTAAATTCATTAAGAATGTTTTATGTATTTAGTATATAATTTTCACCTTTTTATTGAGGATACATCTCATCATATATGTTGAAAACCATGAATTTTGAATTAGTATTTCATCATCATCAGTAGTCCCTACATCACATATATTTTTAGCCTCCTAACTTATTCCTACAATGCTATTAAGTGAATAAATAGTTTAATATTATAATTTATTTGTTCCATTGTTTTTTATGTTTTAGTCCCCAAATAAATCAATCCTTTCCCATTTATAGTTTGATAATTATGAATTCTACTATTATTATTTGTCAACATTGAGGTCCAACCCTTTATCATGGTCCACTAAATAATTAGCATCAATAATGAATTTAATATAATCCATGAAAAACCAAAATGAATGAATCATATGGTGTAATACTAATTGTTTGTCTCAAAAAGAGAAAATATTACATACACTATGAGAGTATGGGCTGAATCTTGCTATGAAACGTTATCCAAATATTATCTCATTAAATTATGCTACAAATTCCCTAGTGTATGTTTACCTCTTAAATAAAAGGTTCACTACTTCTTCCCTTTTACTATATGTATTGATCGAATACAAAATCTGACTTTTATATAAATATTAATAATGATTATCAATTAATGATAGTATATAGTATGAAAAAAAAGTAAACATGCAAGACATAGAGATTTTGTTCCTAGTTCAACATAGTGATATAGTCCAAGTATTATGAAACCAACAATATATTTGTTCACTAAAAACACTAAGATATGTAGTTGATGATTATAGATAGTTCACTCCTACATAGTTTCATGAACCTCAAAATGATTTATAGTTGATTTACTAATTTCTTCGGATCACTTCCATTATATTTACCTATAGTGATAAATGTATCAAAAGGAGATGAAATGTTTCTAAGTAGTTTAAATACAAATATCAAATATTGTAGAGAATTTCACAAAGTGTAGTTTAGTGAATATTTGCACTACACCATATCATTTAGAGTCTTTAGGTGAGTACCATCTCAGGAATATTTTGTTCATGATATTTTATGAAAAATAGTTATCTAATACAAATATCTTCTAGATGTACCACATATTCCCAATTATATATAAATATATAATTTCATTATCTTTCCAGAATAAAAGGATAATTTGATCAACCTTTTTATTAAAAACATATCATATTTTCCCCAAATGTATCAAATGTGGAAGATGGTACTTATTTACTACCATAGTTGTTAGAATCATATTAATTTTTTTCATGTGGATTGTATCTCAATGTAATTGTGTGGATGAAATACGCACTCTATTATTCTATAGTTAAATTATATATCACAAGTAGTTATCACTATACTATATAGTGGTAAAAATTACTCCATTTGAAATGTCTATTTTCATAAAATAGATATAGTTTCTTCAATCCAATTCCAATTTTCAATCTAAAAATTATTTAGTTAATTTCAATCAATCCATTTTAATATTCCAAATGTTAAAATATATACAATTACTATTTTTTATTATAGAATGTTCTATTCCAAATACTAATCAATGAAGATTCATTTATCTCTCCAAACTTATCAGAATTGTCAGTTTTAAACATTCTATATATGATATTTATATATTTTATTACATTTTAATAGCAATACATGAAAATACTTTCATATTCAAAAATATAAATTAACTTGATTTTTAATTTAGGAGAATTCCACATTTCTCAACCATTGAAATAATAAATGTTTCTATATTCACATTCAAAAACTTTTCCTTTTAATTTAGTCAAATAAATTATCTTTTATTATTACACAAATCACTCACTTTTAAAATTTGTGCATTTTTTTAATAATAATATTGAGTGTAGCTCAAGTGACTCAAAACCATATGTATAATAATGTAAAAATAAAACCATTACATGTGTCCTGATATTTACTATTTACCCTTTTATAGATCTAAACTTTTGTGAACATTACATAGGTCATGTCAACAAAATATTACTCTCACCCTAACATATATTAAAGAAATAATCCATTACCATTACATGAGTAGTGTATTTTCCACATTACCACTATGTACTTATGAAAATTAGTAGAAACAATTTACACAGTATAGTCTATTTTACTTCAAACATACATGATCCAAAGCCTAATAATATTACATTCAAGTTATTCCATGAAAACCATCACATAAGAAAAATATTTCCAATATATGGGTATGACACTATCATTATGACAGATATTTCTTTACCATCATTCCCACTTTATAAATCTCAAAAACATTCATCACATTCATTTGTGATGCCTACTCCTTGATCAAAATTGGATAATGGGATGTTGATTCCTACTTCCAAGGATTCCTCCTCGAAGCTCATCTCATAGATCATATCACCGTTATAGTGTTATGAAATGAGAATAAGACATATAAAATTGGTATTAGGTCCAAGATTGTCTAAAATATTGTTTTTTAGTGTTATTAAATGAGAATAAGAGGTTCTCTTTTAATAAGTAAGGGAGGGGAAATCTTTGTAATTTTAAAAATATTAATTTAATATAAATTAATGATCAATTAAATATGGTTCCAAATATATTTATTTATAAGATAATATGAGCATGGGTTGATATAACCTAATCTAGTAAAAATAAAACATTTTTTGGATATGTTTATAAATTTACTATTTTGTTTTTACCCCTTCAACTGTTATTGTGAAAAATGGATTTTTCAAAGTTGAGGGTTAATATAGTTACATTAAAATAAAAAAACCAAAAATTGAAATGTTTTAATGTTATAAAAATCATCCTAATCAGATGAAAAAATATAATATTTTTATGAAATTTATATCATTTAATAAAATCTTATTTAATAAAAAATATCTATAATATCAATTTTTAGAACTATTTATTAAATTATCATTAATAATTTAATAAAACATAATAAATTAGAAAAAAAATATTTTATTATATATCCATCATTTAGTGGTAACATATATAATTCTTTTATCATATTTTGGATTAGAAATTTTATTTATTTTAATATTATTAATATCATTTATTTGATTTTTTCATTAATTTAATAATTACTATAACAATTTTGTGTTTGAATTTAGGGTAATTAGTTATTCACATAAAAATAAATTTTTTTAACATTATTGATATAAAAAAATTAAAATTAAAATTAATATCTATATTATATAATAACCTATATATAAATCCATGTTAAAAATATTTTAGTTTCTAAAAACGGGATGGCGACATGTTTGAATTATCTATAAACAAAATGTTATAATGGTCATAATCTCATCCAAGTAGAATAATAAAGTCATATATTTTATCTTTGTAAGATTTTTTATGAGATATAAACATCCAATATATTTTAATCATGTGTTAAGGTTGTTTTAAATTTCAAATCAGTTTATTTCTTGACGATAATTTCTCAATTTATCAATTACCGTGGTAAGAAAAATTACTATAGTTACTATTCATATTGTCCAAAAAATATATTAGACCTATTTAATAAATTTGGATATCATTATTCCAAATATGGAATCCAAATTTCAAAATTTAAATCAAAAAATTTGAATAATTAAATTTAAAACTAAACTGGAAAAACGTAACGAAAATGGGTTTTTTGGAAAATACCTTTTTACTTAAATTTTTTATATTAATTAAATTATAAAGTAAATTTTAAAATAAAATTGGATAATTTAAATCAATGGATCTAATTAAAATTTAAAAATAATATTGAACATAATTTTATCTTGTAAATACATTAAAATAAAATATGATTTTAAAAAAAATTATTATTTTTTACTGTTTATTGAAAACCCATATTTAAAAAAAAATAAAAACTTCCTCCAAATATAATATTTATATGATAAATTAAAAAATAAAATTACTATTTTAATATTATATTTCCAACAATTATTGAAATTAATATTATGATTTACTTAAAAAAACACACATAAAAATGGATTATTGAAGAATAAAATATCTTTTATAAAAATTAAATGATTTTTTTCCTATGAATTATTCTATAAATTTATATAGAGTAACAAATTTAAATTCATTTCATAAATCACTCATTACAATTCATACCCACAATTTTAATGACTGTGTTTTAATGATCACATTTAATTAATAATTTTTCATTGATCATTTAAGTTCAATATTACATATCTTATAAGCTATCAAAAAAATATTTCCTCTTAAAAAATCATGATATTACATTATACCACACTTTTTGAAATTTATTCCTCTTAATTTGAACATAGGATTAATAGGATGGGTTTGAATTTTAAAAATACCTTTGTTTAAATCCCACATCACTAGAATTATTAATAAAAATCTTCTTGAAAAGATAGTTTTAGAAGTATGAAGCACATATCAAAAAACACAAAACTAGGTTTCCAAAAAAGTAGAAATTAGTAGAAAGGGAAAACAAGGATATGGAAGAAAAATCTCTCTCCCTTGTACCAATGGATATTGATACAGAACATGGTCAATAAGATGGTATCCATTATATAACCATACATTTTTTATGGTTTAAAAGGTCATTTATTTATTGATAATAATGAAAAACAGATAAGATTTTTATTTCAAGATCCATTTCATAGTTTATATAAATTCCATTTACATTATCCTAATAAAATAGGGGAATATACTTACCAGACATTTTTAATTTCATCCTTTAATCATTTTCCACAACAATAAAAAATATTTCTCCAAAGGATGAGAATTTAAGATGCATTTTCCATATATGAAGCAATAAAATAAACTTCTATGGTTCAAACAATTAAAAACAAAATAATAACTTTCTATTACTCTTATTATTTAGAATTAACCAAAACCAAAATGTTTAGAATAAGATATGATAATTAAAAAATGTAATAAAACATGAAATGATGAAAAATAATTTATAATCTCTAATATTCAACTTTAATACCCAAAATTAAGCATAGATCATTCAATAAATAACTATGATTAAAATTCTAAAATAAATATTCCAGCCTAATATTGTAACCCAAAAAATAAAAAGTATATCATAATATTGAATTTGAAGATAAATTTAATATTTATCTTCAAATAATTTCAATCACTCTTAAATTGTCATACTGAAATCTAATTTAAATATTAACATCATTTCCATGATATTATAATCATTTAAATAAATCACCTAAATAATTATAAAGACATATTATGTAAACATAATTCATCCTAGAATCCTAAAATAAAAGCCTATTAATATTTTATTTACCTTAATCCTATAATATTCCATGAAAATTGTAATAATCTTCTTCTTAATTAAAATTAATATATTATTCTCCAAATAATGTTTCAGTCAAAATGGTTATCTGTATGATAAAAAAATTATACCCAAAATAAAATTAGTATTCATCCACAAAATATTTTAACTAAACATAAAATTTAAAACTATTTGGGACATCACATTGTCTAATGGTAGGTAATGTACCATTATCACCCTTAATCTATGGGTTCAAACATCACAATAGTTCTAAATGTAATGGGTAGTTTCCTAACCTACAGGTTATTCCATTTCAACAAATACAATTCCTATAAAATTCCGAGATATTATTTTCCTACCCTCATCTTTTTCTTGATAAACTAGAATAATGTTACAAGGCCTTAAGAGACTTCCCCAGGGTGCCAAAGCCTTGAAATAAATGTTAAGGGATTCATTAATAAACGGGGGATGATTTTCCATTTGACTATAAAACAACCAGATAATCATCCTAATCAAAAGACCAATAAATTATGCATGATTGAAATATAAAAAACTAAATTTAAAAAAATAGATATCAGAAATCATCTTGAATAATATACAACAACTGAAGACTAAAATATAAAAGTATACAACAGAAGACAAAAGCAACAAAACCAATAGACTCCAATGAAAAACTCCAAGACCCCAAAATTATAAATTCTCCATCTCCACAAAATCATCCCATGTATCATGAATTACTAATGAATATGTTTAATACATTACATTTTCTTGTCTCTCGATAGACAAATTTTTCAAAAACACTAATGTTCCAAAGAAGGGGTGAGTAATGAAACTCAGTAGGTTTTCCCCAAATTAATTCCCTCCTCATTACACTAGGATAAAACATGTTAGAAATTTTATATAAATTAGTTTATATTAAAAAATTCACAAAATATTTTATATCGAAATTTAAAATTGTTCAATAATAAAACAGTTATTTTCAAAACAATACAAAGTTCCAAGGAAAGAAACAAAAAAATATCTATAACCATTTCATAAATTTTATTTGAAATATCCCATCCCAATCTAAGAATACAGAAACATAACTATGCATGACTATTTATTATAGTTCCACACTCATGATTGGTTTCTCATTATTCTTCCATGCTGTCACAAAGTTATTAATTCTGATGTGTTATTACACCATTGGAACTAAGTAAATGGTCAAATTTCAACCTAGCATCATAATACAATATAAACACAACCCACCAAGTATTCCCTAAAACCATTCAAATTTAATCATAAAAAAACCATTTCAATTAAAAAACTATTTATAGAAAACCTTTTCCATAAATCAAAATAAGAAACAATTTTAAAATCAACATTTTGAAATCATATATCAAGGAACATTGCATAAGAATTACTGAATTTCACAGAAATCCCTAAACCATAACTAAATAATGTTTCTACCATGTTTTTCACACCAATTTCACAACCAATTTCAATAAATTTAATACATTCGAAAATAATCCTTCATATTCTAAATAGTGTTGTCGAGTGTGAATCCATATACCATATAAATTTCGAGAAAATGATAAACGACATGAAAATAACATCCATGAAACATGGATGAATCTCCAATAACCCACCATGGTTATCCTCTCATATTATAATATAGAAAACTATAATCATATTTGGAATAAAATACCTTATATATATCCAAAAAAAACATAGATCTAAAAAATTGAAAGATTGTGAGAAGTAGATATAACAAAAACCATAATGAACAACTATAAAAAATAAATTACCATGGGAATCAGGATTCAACAAACCAAGCGAATCCTTTTGATCACTTAAAATATATGGTGGATGCCTATACTAACTATATGAAGATAAAATATCTAGTTTTGGAAGTTTTATAGAAAATGATGGGTTAAAACTAAAAACTAACCTACATCCACTTTTTGTGGATCTTGTTTTTCAACAATGAATGGTTAGTCACATAGTTAGAAAAACCATGCCCTAACTATGCACTACCTCCAACCTCAAGGGGGATACTCACATGGTTGGATCATAAAATTCCCAAACCATGGGACATCCATTAAAAAACCTCTTATCCATGTTAAACATTTTCTCTTAGATGTCCATAGAGATTGGACAAACCATGCACTATCCCCTTATCCTCTTCCACATTAGGCATGATTTCCTATAGGTGTTTCATGGATTCCCAAAACCATGATCCACCTGAGATCCTTATAATATCCTCATAATAGTACAAAATTCTTCCAAACCCTTCCAAACTTCATCCAAACACATTTCATACTTAAAAATCATTGAAGAAGTGTAACTCACTTGAAACTGGGGGTGCTATATTCTCTCAAACATTGACCTTTCTATCCCTAGAACATTGAAAACCCTCACTTTCATGAATCAGTTCATTTCAATACTTGATAATTTGATTCTCACATTCCCACATTTATTCCTAAACATGGCCATGTATCCACAAAACCCGTAGTAGACCAGTGCTTTTTCCCATACAATTTATTCTTCAGCATATCCAAAATCTACATCGGGATATTTACTAGAAAAGTGTTAAGATCTATTTCAACATGATACCATAGAACCACATTTTCAACATCATGATGATTATTTTTTTAATTGAGTTAAATTAAACACATTATGCACCATACTGAACCATGTTGTTAATGCCAACTAATATTCTACCTCACCAACTCATACATGTATCTCAAAAAGGCCTATGTATCGAGGATATAAGTTATCCTTATTACAAAAATGTTAATGTACAAGATGTATAAGGATCTTTAAGAAGAAATTAGCAATCATCTTGAATGAAAAGACCATTTATAATCATCCCAATATGTTTTTGAATGACACTGAGCTGTCTCAAACTAACTTCTGATCAACTGAATCTTTTCAAATGTTTCTTTTACAATGCTTGGATTAACTAGTGAATTCCCACCAGTTTCCACCCATAAAAGTAGATAAAAAATGGATACCCATACAATTATTCAAAAGGATCCATATGTATTTAGTCTTGATAACTATTTTTAAATGATAAATCCACTAATGTCACATGATCTTCCCATGAGAAACCAAAATCCATTACAGAAGCCCAAAACATGTTTTCCAATGTGTTCTTTAACTATTAGGATGGTCCATCTGTATATGGATGATATGTTGTAACCATAATAAACTCAATAAAAATTTAATTCTTTAATAATTTCTATAAATGAGACATAAACACTGGATATCTTTATGATACTATTTAAATTGGTATACTATGCATCTTTCCCACATCTCTAATAGATATTTGTACAAGTCCTCTACCCTATGAGATTCACGAATAGGGGTGAAATGAGATGAAATTGGGAGACAATAAATTATTACACATATGTAATCATGTTTTTGAACCATTATTGGGAGACATGTTACTAAATCCATAACTATCTTCTCCCATTTCCAAATAGGATTATGTAATGACTATAATATGATTGCTGGTCACTAATGATCTCTATTAACTTGCTTAAATGTTAATCATCTTGAAAAAAACTCTTCCACCTTACATTATATAGAAATCCACCAAAAATATTCTTTCAACAGTGTAATCATATTTTTTATTCATGGATAAACAATCCATCATGAATGGTGGTAATCATTAAAAAGTTTTTCAAGAGAAGACATTGGTTTGGCCATCCGATTTTTTGAATAAAAAAACTAAACTCTCATCTAGTAACTAGACCTCAATGGTCTCCCAAATATTGTGTTTTGACCTCATAGCCTTGTAGTATACATTAGTTTTATATTCCACTTTAACCATATCTACCAAAAACAGAACAAATGAATCTATAAATAAGGTCAACTCTTCACCTCTGTCTTCAAATTACATTTGCATGTAGGAAATGAAAGACATCAACTACCACTCATCTAACGCTTCTTATTCCATCTGCGTATACAAATTGATTCTCAATGAATCTTCCACTGAATTTCCCTTTATTAGAGTATACATAAATTCAAAGTCCAACATTTAGAGACACTCCATCCGTCTTCTTTCTCTAGAATTCAAATAGTATCTTGTGAAAATATGTTCCAATATTTCATGGTTTATGAAAATAGTTAAGTTTTCACTAAAGAGATAATGATACCAAGACTTCAAAGCATAGACAGAAATAGCTAAATATTAGTCATGTTTTGGGTAGTTCTTCTAATGAAACCTTAACTTTCTTTAGTTAGAAGCACCAAATCGACATCCCTACATGAGAAAAAATCCCAACATGGATCCTGAAGCATCACAATACACCACATAACCCTATCCTGATTCTAAAAATATCAATATTGGTTCTTGTGTCAGCTACATTTTAAGATCTTGTAAATACTTATGATATTCTTCATTCAATTATAATGGAAAATTATTCTTTGTCAAAGCTTCCATAGGAAAATATTGTACAGATAAATAATGAGAAAAGTGTCGGTAATTACAATATAGACTAAAAAAATCCATTTATTGAAGATATTGTTTGGTTGTTCCCAAGAGATAATAGAACATACCTTTTCTGGATCCATTGAAACACCTTTTTTAGAGACAACATGGACATGGAGACATACCTATTGCATGAAAAAATAACACATTGATAGTTTTTCATATATATAATCATCCCCTATGATTCTAAATAATGTCACCAAGTTTTCAAAATTATCATACCTTGTCCTGGAATGTACAAATATGTCATCCTCAAACACCACCAGAAAAGAATCAAGATATCTCTAAAATATCTGATTAATCAATAAAATAAATACCTATGGAGAATTCATAAAATTAAATTGAATTACTACATATTCATAATTTCCATATATACTCAAGAATGTTGTCTTGAAAATATCCTCCTTTCGAACCTATAATTGGTGATATTTGGGTCACATGTTAGTTTTGGAGAACCAATGAGATCCACTTAATTGATCTAATATATTATAAATTTGTGGTAGTGGATACATGATATTTAACATAATTTGGTTAAGCTTATAATAATCCACTCATAACCAAATATTTCCATCCACCATTCTGACAAACAAGATCAGTTCTGACCAGAGAGACATTCTAGGATGAATGAAACCAATGCTTTCCAGATCCTATAACTACATGTTAAATTCCCATAAATATTTTGGTTCCATCAAATAAGATGTAATAGAAATAGCATTATCCTCTTTATGTATATAAATTTTAAAGTACTTTTCTTTATAGGTGTGAAACCTGATAAAATCATGGGGAAAACATTAGGAAATAGATCAACCACTAATATAATATTGTTACTCTTGATCTCTTCCATTGATTCCAAAGTAAATGTCTCTAGCTGGTATTAGATATTTCTAACTAATAGTGAAAACAATACCATTGAACATGTATTTACACTTCATTATCTATTAAAGATATGCTAGACACCATCCTTAGTTTTAAAACTAATAATTCATATATAACCGTCGATGTGAGCCTTGAACATAGTCAAACAAATCTATTGGTCGGAGTAGGAAACTCAAGAGGGGGGGTGGGATTGTGTTACTTTAAAAAAAATTTAATAAAAAATTTATTTACAAGTTTAAAATATTACCCGGTTAACCAAATTTTCTTATTTATAAAATTTTGGATATTTTGAAAGATTTCTTAAAGAGTGATTAGTTATAAATTAAAGTAATATGGATTTTTTACATTAAATTTTGAAATCGATCTACTATATATTATTTTAATATAAAAGCTATCTAATATAAACTATCAACGTAAAGAAAGGTTTTTAGGTAATAAGTAAAAAAAGAAAATATAACTTTTTAAGGCACAACAGAATTAATTATAAGAGGTTCATCCTCTAGTAAAACTATATCTTCTCCAAATGGTGATCACATGAAAACAATTAGTTTATATAAATAAATATTAATCCACACCCTAGATCATGGTAAAAAATAATAACAAATATTTTCTATGTAAAAAAAATATCTTTATTAGTTTTCTTGGGAGTGCAAAAACAACCAGGCCACATAAGGGACTCTTCTACTGTTATCTATGGGAGTGTAAGAAAAAAAATATTTTGAGAATATATCTATGTATCTTCCTATTTAATATAGGATTTAGTGTGTTTGTATAGAATATAGATACTCATACTACACGTAATGTAGAAACAATACACAAGATGAGAAAAATATAGAGAATATAGTATATAAGGCTCTCTGTGATTGGTAATGCATCTTTAGACTCTAGGAAGATGTGTTAAAAATCATCTTGAGTTAAATTTTTGAAATAGAAAGGAAAAAATTTCATCATGTGATATTATGTCTAATGTTTCCAATGAAGTATATGTTTTATCGATTTGTTCTTCTCTTCTCTTTTATTTGCAGGTGCAAGATTTTCTTTAGTTGGAGCTCTCAGCAGTGTGTTCTGGTTTCCACAGTTTGTATTTCTTGAGTTTTTCTCAGGTGCACATGAAAATCCACTTTTTCTATAGTCATACTTATTCCTTTTTGATATAGTATTCAATATATATACTATATCTAGAAAGAATCATGTTTTATGGTACCTCATATGTTATACTGGTTTTTGAAATCGATATTAATGTTATATAAAAAAGGAAGACAATATTTTTAAAATAAATATCATCACTTAGGTTGAAAAATATGAACATTATAATAAATTTGAGTATAAATGAAAAATTTTGGAATTTAAGTGTCTCAGGATCAGTATATTCGGTAAATGTCTCATAGAACCGGTGTCTCTGACTTAAATCATTCTGTAATATCTAACATTGAGACAAGTATCCCTAACTTAATATTGGTAGGTCATTCAGACAGTAGATCCTCTTGGTAGTATGTTGGAATGATAATGACTTGTGTTATCAGAATATCATCCCCGTTACTCATTCATAGTGGTACTTTTTATTCCATTACTAAGTTATTCGATTGGTAGGTTAATAAAATAGTGACTTAGCAATCGGCAGCTCAAGGAAACAATGTCTGATCTTTTGTGAAAATTTTGACATAACCTGACAATAACTTGAAAAATGGTAACGTAGTTATTTGGTAGATTTAGGGATAGTGTATCATCTTTTTTCAGAATTCAGTGTCTATGATGATGGAGAGATAGTTGTCAGTGTCATATTATTAAGCTGTCTATACCAACGGTAGTGTATACATAACCTATTTTTTATCACTTGTATTTCCAGTATAATGTTGTCTCAATCTAAACTGTGATAGTGAATCCACCTTAACAGTTACTTATACATAGTAATATTTTTTAAATCAGTCTTATGATATGAAACATTAATAGAACAGATTAAGAGGCTCGGTAAGCATGAGTAATCATAATGAAACCTGGTGTCACTTATTTATGAATTATTTTTTATCATTATAATTAGAGGAGGCCAACACAATCTGTAACTATGAATATATCATAAAAATCCTTCTCAATCATAGAGAAATATCATATCAAATCAGTTCCATCTATAGATATATAACATTCTTTACACACAAAGTCTCGACATTCTCTTTGACCAAGAGGAGGTTGATGTTTTAATGCAGAGGGAAATATATCAACTTTTAATCGTAAATAATAAACAAAATGAGAAGAAATTAAGGAATGTGATTCAACCATATCAAAAAAATCATACATAGGGGTAGAATCCAAATGAATCGTTCCCCAGACCATAAATAGTCTAGACTGATCATCCACAATCACTTGAACTGCTCTAAAAAGTTTCTTTCTCGCAACAATTTGTTCTTTTTTCCCTTTTGAGATTTCCCTTGACAAGGAGTCATGGTAATCCTAGAATAACCAAGCCTATATTTTTTCTTCTGAAGATATTAATTCTATAATCCTATCCTTATCAAGGAATATGATGTTTATGACACTTGAGAAATGTCTTGAACACCTAATCTTAGAGCACTGCGACAATAGCACCAATGGAGACCCATTTTTTACAAGTGTGGAATGATCATGGTGGTGTCGTGCACTCCCACTTCATGTGGTCAAATGAACCACATTGGAAACATCAATCGTTTATCTGGGGTATTGTAGGATGTTTTAATGATCTAGTTGTTTGATTCTGAGTCATCCCAATACCTTGTAAATAAGTTTCCCTCTTTAACTTTTTCCAAGAATTAGAGTTCCCACCATTTCCAATTGGTATCAACATAATTCCTCCATCCATAGATCCTAATTTGTATCACTTTACTATCTTCCCTCTATTATCCATTTCTCAATAATCCGTAATACATAGCATAGTAATCTTCGAGGGAATTTCATGTATCAACCCTAATTCAACGACGTGGTCCTTTAATGATGCACTAGTAGAAACTTCTGTAAAAAAGGAGACTATATTCATGAATTTAGCCACATACTATTTCAACTTGAGACTCACTGTATTTACGATGAAGAATTCAGCTATTCTTCAAATATTGAATTTATGAGAATAGAATTATATGATAAAAAATTCCTTATAATCCACCCATTTAAGATCATGGAAAAATTTAACCTGAACAACTAAATCCCATCACCAGCATGCAAAATCATACAATATATACATCACCAACATGACTTTCATCTCTTCTAGTTTACTGAGTAAATCAATGATATGATTTATTATGTTCAGCCACATGTCCTATTTATCTTGTTTAGAATCATGCAAATGCATGGGTGGATTCTGTTTTTGAACTGGAAAAAATTATACACTTTATTTGGCCCAAACCTCTTATTCCTACTATCCACAACATGAAACTCTTGGAAAATACCTTGAACAATATTTTGGTTTTACTGTGGCTCATGTTCCACTATATTATCATCAACTTCTTCTAGTTGGTTTCTATGACACCTACCAAGTTCCATTTTATAGAGACACAAAAACTACTATAAGTCAAACTTTATATTAACTAAAGGCATAACATTTCCATCTATACCACAAAAAAATATCAAAACAATGATTTACAAAATCAACCACATCCACATTCAATCATTTTTGAAAATCAATCTCACTTACTTTTTAAAATCAAAACATTTTCAAAATAAAAAACCATACTCCTTTCAAAATATCTCATTTGAAAACATGTTTTACATTTTTAAAAAATTAACACATTCCACTAAATCATTACTATAAATGAGATATGAAATTCTAGTAGGAAGACATATATATAATGCATTTCATTCCAGTCTCATTGGATAGCACATGAAAATGAGATTCAAAATCCTATAAGTGTCTACAAGCACATTTGTTCCCAACAACCAGGTAACATGAAATTCAACATTAAATTATTAGTTTCATTTTTTTATTTTATAAATTTCATTTCCCTACAATCCTAAACCCTTATATGATCCGAACACAATAATAAACCCAAATTAATTTCAACTATTAAACCAACAAACCTGATGATTACATGTTACAAACGGATTTTTAGCATTACCCAGACAGATACCACTTATACAATACCTCCCATCATCATTTTAATAATATGTTTGAAGGATGTTACATGTTTATAAGATACACCACAAGGAGAAAAATATTGAAATAAAATTCAAGGGATTTATTAAAAGATGGGAGATGATTTTCCCTTTAAAATAAAACAACCAACTAAAAATTCTATAAAACAAACCACTACTATATGATTCATATCAATGTAAAATCACACAATGTAAAACCTTTGATATCAAAAATAAACTTCAACAATGTGCCATAATGGATTATTATAATATCAAATTATATTGTAGATGAAAAAATAACCAAAACCAAAACACTCTAAGGACAAAATCCATGCTCCCTACATTCTACATTCTCAAAATGCACCAAAACAACCTATGTATCATGAAGAACATTTAAATATGTGTGATACATTACCTTTGACTATGTACAAGTTAATAATTTCTAAAAAACTAAAGTTTTAATGTAGGGCTGACTAATGAGACCCAATAGGATTTCTCCATATAACTCCCATACTCAAGCCATTATGATAAATCTTGTTACCACATTTATATAAATTAGATTATAAAAAGAATTTTTCAAAATAGTTTATATCCAAATATAATAAAGATCCATAGTAAAATAGTTTTCTTAAAAGAATAAAAAGTTCCAATGAAATCAACAAAATGATATTCTAAAACTATTTTATATATTCCATTTCTAACGTCCCATTCAAATCCAAAAATCCATACAAATAACCATGCCTCCTTCATTACGATTGTTCCATACTCATGAGAGGTTCTTTATTGATCAACCAAGTTGTCACAAGGTAATTAAAAAACTTGTTACATTACACATGTGGTGTCAAGAAAAAGTTTATATTTCAACTAGGCCTCACAATGAAATATTAACATACACTGCCACACATTCCTAACAACCATGCCAATACAACCATGCCAAAAACATTTAAAAAACATTTTATGGAATCTTTTTCATAAATAAAACCAAGAAACTATTTTAAAATCAAAATTTTATAATCATTTGTCAAATCATATTATGCACAATTTCATGATTTCCCACAAATCCACAAACCATCACTAAAAAAAGTTTCTACCATGTTTTCACAACAATTTCACTACCAATTTCAATAAAGTTATTCAATTTTAAAATAATCCTTCTTGTTAAAAATATAAGATTTTAGAGTGAATCCACCTACCAAGAACATTTTTAAAAATGATAAACAACATGAAAAAATCCATAAAACTAGGTCGAATGTATAAAACCTACCATAGAAATTGTCCCCTATCATCAAAAACTCAATATTTAATCATATTTGGCATCAAATAAATTATCTCTATGTATAAAAAACCATGATTTATGAAAAAGAGAGATATGGAGAAGTATATAGATGGAAACCAATATAGAAAGCCCATAAACATTGACTTACCATGAGAAGTTTTCTTTAACACACAAAGAGTAACCTTCTGATATTCACTAGATCGATGAGAGGTGCCTCAAAAGTTTTTTGAAGAAGAAAATCTCAAGTTAGGGCCATTTGGGATATGGTAAAATATTTAAAAATACCTTGATGATATTTATCTTTTTGGTAGATATTCGAAAATAAGAAAATTTGGAAATGATTAAAATAAACACATGAACCACGGTGGAATAATCTTATAGGGGAGGCTTTTGATATTTCATACAACTATATGTAGACTATTTAAATGTTATAAAATGTTTCAAAATAATATGGACATAAAATTATAAAAATTATTACAAGAAATTTATCAGGAAAAGATAGAAATTTTCTTTACTATCCTCTTACATCCATTTGCAACCGAGTTTACTTGATCTAAAATGTGTAAAATATAGGTATTTTAGGAAAATTATATATATAGAAACATAACCTATTCTTAAGAAACATTCATACTCTCTAAATTTTTCTAAATTTTTCATTGATAAAAACATTATGAATTTGAATATAACTTTTACATTTTCAAGTAAATTTTTCTACAATTCACATTTTTACATTCCAAATGATATGTTATGATTATATTTTTAGAGAAATTTTTTATAACTCAATGATATTAACTCATATTTTACAAATTATAATATACTAATTAATATCGATATTTTACAATATGAAACATTAAAAAACAATATTTATTTTCTTGAAAATTATTTACAACTATAAACATGACTTTTTATTTTCCCATTATCATCTCTATGCCTCGTGAAATAAATTTAAAATGGTTATGGGCATAAAAAATATCAATAAAGGACATAAAAAGGATATAAGGAAACTATTAGTCTATGAATTCTTATAAAATGTTTTCTTTTACAAAATAGGCATTAGGCTTAAATTAAAGAAATTCATACCCAACAAATCAGTTTTTATGCCATATTATTTGTATAAAAAACTTCATATAAAATCTAAATGGAAAAATAAAACATATTACTCATTAATTGAAAAATCATAAACAAGTGAGTTTTTTTCCACTAATTTGTTCTTTTTACCCTTATGAAGTAAAAAATACTTACCTTTGAACATAAAAAAATAACATGCCTTGTGAAAACTTGATATTTCTATTAAAAATGAAAGAATAGAACAATACTTGTTACTTGGGGAATCATTTTAATATCATAATACTTATGGATTTACCCTCACAACTACACAAGAAATAACTCTCATGATTATACATTAAATAACCCCCACAGTTATACTTGTAATAATCATCATGGTTACACTAATAATAACAATCACAATCAACATCAAAAATAAACATATCAAATTTATGGGAGTGTTATCTGATACCAACATTAATTTTTTAAAAATAGAACAAACCCTTATCACAAATAAATCCCAATAACTATAAATCAATTATAAAACAATAATTCATGCATCATAAAAAAATTATTAAAGAAAATTACTTATTTGAAAAGAAAAATATGTTCAGAAAAAGGACACAATTTTCATTGAAAATTACCATGTGACCATTTAATAGAATCTTAAAATAAAAAATTACCCATGAATTTGGTAAAATCATAACATTTCATAAAACTTAAGAAACATTCCTTCCATAATTATGTTGGATAATTGAAAAGGAACCATGTCTCAAAAAATTCATTTGTAATGATTTTTTTAAAATTAAAACATCATTAAAAATGAAATTAAATAATCATATACGTATATTAAAAACCTTATTTTAAACATTTTTAGAAAATATGGTTATGGAAGAAAGTGAGAGTTTAAAGGGAAACATTTAATTTTTTTAAAAAAAGACTCACACAATGACTCTGACCGGTCACATACATTAATTATCATCAAGTATAACAAATGTAGGATAAGTTATTATAATATAAAAAATATTTACAATTTCTTAATTCATTTTATATCAATTATATGAATGTTATAAAAAATTACATAACTATTTATGTTTACTTCATATATTTTGATGATATCTGGTTCATAAGCCCAAAATGGATTTGGTAACTTCACTATGGTCACAGTGGTGATTATTCCACCATCTCATGAATAATAATCATTAAATAATTTTCATATTTATATGTTAATTATAATTTAAAATCCCCCACCATATATTTTTATGAAAAATGAACTATATTATAATCATTGAATATGCAGGTCATGCATACAGATGAGTAAGGTTTCTATTTTAAATGATTATGGAATGAAGGTATGTATTATTTTCTCTTTACTTATTGAAAATAATATAAAAAAATAATATTAATTCTTTAAATACACACACACAGACCAATATATATATATATATATATCATATTTGTGATGTGGTGATGAAAAAAGAATCATATCACATTCATGGAGGTGGTAATCCACACGAATGACGTTATCCTTTTTCAGTGTATGAAATTTTTTAAATTTAAATGATAAATTGTATTTTAATAATGAAAAATACATAATTATTATCATATATAAAAATTAATTTCATCATTATAATCCATCCACGAGATATGGTGATGGAAATCAATTCATACAAGTTTTTGAGGAGGTAGTATGTCTTGTAAAAACTGACCATTTCTTTCCCATTTGATGGAAGATGATATGGATATTGGTTTTTAAATTAATATATAATAAAAATAGTATATTCAATATTCTGTTATTATTTTATCATGGTTGAAGAATGTTTTTGGGATGTGGAATAAGAAAAAATTCTCTTAGATGAAAACTATAGCTCTTCTTCTGAAAACCTCTTTTTCATAATAACTTAAGAATTTCATGATTGGTATTGTGCCTAAATAAATAACTAAATAATGATATTAGAGATTTAAGGAAGGTGTTTTTATACGTACTGGTTAAACCTAATTTTTGTTGATATGGGAAGAAATGAGAAGAAGAGGATCCCTTTTAAAAGAGAGGGGATGTAAACTCTTGGTATTTGTCACAATATTTACTTAATATAAATTAATTGTTAATTTAAAAGGATAAAAAGTGAGTAATTTAGAATATAATATGATAATGTGTGTCAATTAAAAAATAAAAAAAAGTATACATGTTTTGACAATATTAATACACTTATCTTTGGGTTTTATCCCTAACTTAACCCCAGTGACTCTCACCATGAAAAAATGAATTAATACCCCTTAATGGTTAATATAATTTATGTAAAATGATAAAATTTCCTTAAATGAAACATGGTTTATATTTTAAACATTATCTTAATCACTTGGATGAATTTAATACTTATAATATAAATTATTTTAATATTTCATTAATTGAATAACTACAACATCGACATTGTGTAAGCATTTAATGTAATTATGTATGGATAAAAAAATTGAAAAAAATTAAAATTATGTATATAAATCACTTATTTTTAAAAATACTATTTATATATTAGAATATCCTCTAGATTAGACCATTTTAAAAATATTTTAATTATTAAAAACAAGAGGGTGGCATTTTTAACATTTCTTTAAAAAAATAATTATAAAGATCATGATATTATACATGTTGCATAAAAATGTCATATATTAAAAACTTTTATCATTATATATGAGATATAGTTGTAAAAATATTTAATCAAGTTTTAAAGAAATTTTATTGTCCTAATAATTTTATTTTTGACCATTCATTACTCGATTTACCATTTACTCTTGTACAAAAAATCACTAAGGTTACAAAATATATTGTCCAAAAATAATTGGGAAATATTTATTAAATTTAATCCTCCTAATTTAGAATATTGAATAAGTTTTTCAAAATAATTTCACATAAGTGGAAGAATTTAATTTAAACATAAACATGTGATACCTAATAATTTTTTTTATAAAAAAGTACCTTATGTAAAAAATGTTTTTATTATAGCATAAATTATAATATATATTTATAATATTATTTGACAATTTTCAATTAAAAACAACTAATGGAAATTTAAGACTAACTGAAAATATAATTTATCAATGTAAATATATTAAAATAAGATACAATTTGAAATAAAAACTAGCATTTTTCTCTATTCATTGAAAAAACAATATTTTCATACAATTATCAATAATTAATCCTAGGAAAATATTAGCATTATGACTTCAAAAATGAAATGAAATTAATAAATAAATTCTATTAATATTTTATAAATTAATTATAATATTAACCAAAAAATGGAAGAAAAACTCGTTTATGATGAATTTTTTTGATGAATAAAATGCCATTAAAAAAATAATCAATTATTTCATAATAATTATTAGATTCATTTATATTGAGTAGGATATTTATACTTATTTTTATAACATGTTATTACTATTCACACCCTACAATTTAATTTCTAGGTTATAATGACCGCATTTAGATGATACCAATATATTGTTTGTTTACGATCAATATTTGATATATTATAAGATATAAAACCTAGTATTTCCATTAAAAAAACATTGGATATTACCATTTAGGTCTTTTGATATTAAAAAAAATTAGATTAACCATCCATCCCCCCATATTGATTCATATAATTTGTGTAAAATATAAAAATGTATAATTTTAGTGTATTACACTATTCTTGTGCTTTAACTCATTCATAAAAAACCCCTTTATGATTTAAATTTTGTTGAGTGACTCAAACTCATTAATTACTGAACAGTACTCATATAATTGTTATGGTAAATGTGTTGTATATCTGAAATTTCTACACCCATTGAAGAGAACTATTATATGAGGAAAATAAAATCTTTTCTATTCTTTAACTCATAGGTTTACCTGATTTTATGATGATGATACATATATTATATTCCTAGTATGTATACACTTATCTATTACTATATTACTTAGACATATTGGATGTATTCAAACATTTTCATCATTGAAACCTGTATTTTTATTCTTGATTGATAAGAATACATATTAATAAAATTCTTGAACTAATTTGATTACTTTGGTATTTCACATTGTGAACTTCTACCATTTAATAGTTTAAAATAAATATTTTCTGGGATACTGAAAAAAATACAATGATTTTAGATGTATTATCCCTAATGAATTCTCATCGCTGTAGAAAGTGGGATTTATCCATGGGGCATGTCTAGGACTATATCCAAAATGCCAATCTCTATAGCCTATGACCACATACATGATTTTTGTAGATATTAAATCCATAACTATAATTTTGAGGATGTAGACACGGTCAATGATCATAGCTATATCTAATGGATATTATCACATTGATAATTCATGTATTTTAACTTCTTCCTGGAGACATAGTCATTTTATAATATCTAAACATTGATCTTTCTAAAATAAATTTTTTTGTTAGTGTAGTTCTAACTGATATCCAGAGTTCTTTACCCACGAATTTATAGTTCAAGAAAATCACATCTCCTTGGATTTGATCCTGCATTCCTATTGAAATCACCCAATTACCTTACCCCTATATTAAGTTAGTTGTTTTCATATTACATGTATTAAATATTTATATGTACAAGAAAAATTTTAAATTTTAAATTCATCAATTATTATATAGTTTTTAATAATGTTTTGGAATTAGCTATATGAATAAGTAAAATGCCTATGGATACGGGTACGTGATAGTTAGGATCATATATGATTATGGTTATAGGTCTTTGGTGAAAATGCCTTTTTTACAAGGTCAATTATAACCATGGTTAAGTAGTTTATGTATATGAACCTATAACCATGGTCTAGTATGATGGTTTTTATAGGGATCTAGTGCAGGTTGATATCACTAAGACCATACTAGACCATTCTGATAGGTTTTGGGTGAAAGAGGTTATATCCACGATCTAGTACCTTTGTGGCCATTTGGGTTCGGTGAAAGGGATTATATCCATAATCCTCCATGACAATAGAAAAAATGGTATTTATATTGGGTTATATTGACAAGAATACCATTCCAGTGGATATAATCTCTTCCATCTATCTTCCCATACTAAAATGAACTTAAATAAAAGTCACACTGTAATCTACAGTTATGAAAGAGAATATTGTTGCTATATTATATCTTTATACATAAGCATAATATTCCCATGGATATAGGGTACATATAGCAAGATATATAGAAACTGTAGATATATCCCAAATGATATATGATGTTTTTTTAGTAGGGGATGTTTTATAGAACTCCTAGTTAAATAATTACTACGTATAATGATGTAATAGATTTAATAAGTCTAAAAAGTATATCACATCCTAATCTAACAAATATATATTTATTTTCAATGAATTAAGGAATATTACAAATTTTTTTCATATCTTCAAGTGATAAAGGAGTGTAGTAGTGTTTTTATATGTAGAGAATTTTAAAAACACCAAAATAAAACAGTCATGATCACTTCATGTAAATAAATAATCCATGCCATAATGATCATTAGGTAGTTAAGTATGATATATGAACCAATAAAGGATAATTTTTGAACAATTGTTTTTGAATCCTTTATACCAACAGGTCTTTAAATAACCCCAATGAAGACTAAATTATTAATTATAAAATGGAAAATGTAAAAAAGTTTGTATAAATAAGAGATATATTTTAATGATGATCATTTTTTGAAATTAATTATTCATAAACAATATAATTATTTGATGAGTCAAGGTATGGAATGTAGGTATATAAAGTAATATTTATAGTAAATTTATATCACCCTCCATGAACATTAAAATAAAAACACTCTAAATATTCTTCCCTTTACACTATAAATCCAAATAGGAATGTTAGAGACATCACTTTTAGTATTGATAATAAATAAATGAAAACATTTGATCCTAGTTATTCAATTATAATCTCCAAAATTACTATTATTCAATATTTAATCCTAGCGGATAAGTAACCAATGGAGAAAGGGAACGTTAATAATAATAATGATTTGGTACTACCGAAACCCATTCTTTTCTAATATAGTTGTTAATACCATGAATATGTATTATGATGAAAACAAAAAGTATGTGTTGGGGTTATTCATGTGATTTTTGAGACACGTCCCGATACTTGAAGGGATTAAAATAATTCAAAGGCATTCAAAATTTTAAAATGAACATTGAAAAAATAAGATGCCTAAAAGGAACTATGTTGATCAATAATGGAAGTAATGCATTTTTATTCAATATAATAACCATTAAAATGATTATAAATAGAAAATACCACAATATATTCACTATATTAGGAACTATAGGGAAGTTTCATTATGTGACTTTTAGGCCTACATGGATTTCAGGACACACCATATTATCTATTCCTTTTATATTTGTGAGTGATAGATATAAAGGTTGTGGGTGTAGTTAGTGAATATGGATATGGTGTATCTATCACGATTCTTCATGGATATAATTCTTCAGGTAAGAGACATGTTTATTCCCATCAATTTGTACATGTATAATATGTTGGATAATATTTTAAATTATTATGATCCCATTATATATGGTAGAACAATCTTAAAAATTTGTTAAATAGTAATTAATGTTGACAAATATAACCTTTCTATAGAGTTTGATGATAGAATTTTAATATGTAATATCATATAATCCATGAGATTTTACTATTAAAAACAATATAATTCTTTTTTCCTATTTTGATCCTTCTTGTAACAGTCATTGTGGTCATCTTATATAATCATTTTTAGTCTTAGTGAATTCCATGCTTAAGGAGACTATGAGTTTTGGGACTAGTTTTTTGTCTTAGAATATATAATCATTTAATTCACATGATTTAGTGAATAATAAATATAATTATTTTACAGATTAATATTTTGATTATAGGTTTATAATTTTTACCTATTAATTAGGTTTATGGATTTGATTCCTTGATCATTAATTATGACTTTCAACCTTATTATCATGATATTCATTATACATAATTTGTTTTTAATAAATTCAAAATATTCAGATATTTTGTGTGAT
Source organism: Viscum album (assembly GCA_963277665.1). NCBI lineage: Eukaryota > Viridiplantae > Streptophyta > Magnoliopsida > Santalales > Viscaceae > Viscum > Viscum album. Next base: position 168,779,883 of record OY728125.1, on the reverse strand, counting down.
GTAACATTTACTCTTAACAATTTCTTACATTGTCCATCCTAAAATAGATTATTGACTACAAGATCATTCTCTGGAGTAAATGAGGGCTATATAGTGGGTCATAATAGATATAATAAACATTAGTGCCAATATTTTCATGTATATTAATCTTTTTGACGAAAAAATAGTTTTGTTACAACATTGATTTCATTACTCCACAATTTTTATATATACAAAAAGAAGTAAAAAAATTAATTGAAGAAGGTATTATTTATCACAAATATAATTCTTAGTGGGAAACTTCCATATTGGTTTTCTCTAATAATATTAGTTTCATAATTGTATAAAATGAGTCGTGGGATTTAGTTTTAATGAAAATGTAAGATAGTTTGTTAGTATGTACATATTATAAAATAATAAATCAATCCAGTCATAATAATTATTCAATTTTCATTGATTGACTAGATGGTTGGTAAGGAACAATATTTCTTAATAGATGTGATTTTTGGTCTTTTTTATGTTCTAATTTCAAAAGATGAACTTGATTAGAATTATTTAAAAAGAATTTTTAGTATATTATCATACTTATGAATTCAATTTTGGCATTTAAATTTACATGAATCATTTTGGAAATGAATGGTGAGTATATGTTTTGATTTTATTGAGAAATGTATAAATGTATTTGAAACCATAGAGGATGCCCGAAGAGGATACCCCCCCTTCCTGGAGGTGGGAAGGGGGAGGATGGCCTGATTTTGTCGCATCTGAAGCCACAAACCCCCTTTGTTCCCTTCCCCAACCCTAACAAGCTTCCAGAGTTTCTAGTGATAATGCTAAGTCCAAAGGTTCCCAATCTTTACCATGGTAATCCTCAGCTCCTGATCTCGGTGTTGGAGTTCTTTGAAGTGACGAGCTACCTAGAACTGACTCTGGTGGCTCGATTCAACTTTCAAATACCGTTCGTTGATGTTTTTGATCAGTTTGTTTTTGGAACATTGGATATGAAATATCGTGCAATTGTCTCCCTTCTAGAGAGTCTCCATTTAAAGATTTGATTCATCTCAGAGGAAGACCTGATACGGGCATGGTCTAGTGACACTAGGCGATGAAATAGTTGCAACTTGCTTCATATCTGGTGGACTTTCAATCTCTCTATGAATCGCGACCCAACCAAGATTCTTATTTGGGTAAGTCTTTCTCATCCTCCATTACCTTTAAAAAACCAAGCAATTATATGTATGCTTGGAAACATGGTAGGATGTTTCTTGTGTTTTGATATTCGTATAACCACGGTGAGTCACCCTATCAACCCTAGGTTGTGTGTAGAGGTGTATATCTTGAGACCCCCAGTGGAAGGGATCTGGATTTCGGTGGGTGAGGAATTTAGATGGAAGTAATATATGGTTTATGAATCATGGATTGACTACTGCTCGATTTAAAACAGATTGTGGTACTTAGAGGATGGTGTTCATGGTGGAGTCATGATCAGGAGGACATCAGGTCCGGAGAAGAGTCTAGGAAAAAATTTTGATAGGAGGATGAAGTAATTATGGATGATAGGCTTGGAAATGCACCTGACATGGTTCACTGGGTTTCATAATCTCTGGAAAAACTAGTGGAGGTTCCAGTGAATCCTTTGGTATCTATATTGTTAAATAGACATAAATAAGACCTGAAATGGGGGGGGGGATGGTGTAATGGAGTATACTATCAGGAGTGCTACTGATACTGGTATGGCATCAAGCAGTCTTGTGGTTATAAGAGATATGCAGTATGAGCCAGGAAAAGATGGTCTTAATCCTCTTGATATCATTTTGAAGGAGGGTGGAGTGCTTGAGGGAGATGTTGTCATGGGTAGTCATGGGAAGGGGTGTAGCATTTGCGATGTGATTAAAGGGAAGACGGGGTCTACGATGGAAGCTAAGATAAGGCTTACTATTATAGTGGAGAATTGTGGTGTTAGTCTGCCTGTGGAAGATCTAGAGGTCTATGGATTGTTTGTTGTGGATGGCGTTGTGCTGATCATGGTGTCCATGGGGAACTGGGTTCACGGGCAGGAGAATGAGGGTCAAGAGGTGGTGGAACACCTGCATTGCCTTGCAGTGATGGACATGAGCTGTTAGGTTCAGCAAAACCAGATAGTAAAGTATCGACAAATGCAGGTCCCTAGAAAATGGGGGGATATTTCTAATAGTGATAAAGAAAATAAATGTGGCGTGGTCAAGCCCTCATATATTTACATTGTTCAGGGAGGGAAGAATATTTTTTCTAGAAATGAAGAGGATATTACTACTTCACCGCGATTAAAATTGAGGAAGGATTACTATGATCTTCCAATGAAAATTTCTACTAGATCCACTGCCCAAAAAGAATGTGGGGTAGTCTCTAGGCAGATTAATAATGAATTTCTTTTATTATAGTGGTTGAACCACTAAAGGAAGTATACTAATGTTTTGAAGAATATAAAATATTGGAGTGGGAATCAGTGACTTTGAATGAAGCTTTTTATCATTGGGATGGTGATGGGTTTGGTTTTAATGGTTTGTAGTTGTTGTGTTTTCCATGTGGTACTTATTTACTGAACATTTACATTATTAATAAATGGACAAAGGTCTTGCCTCTGGCTACCCTTTCTAGTATTTGAAGATGAATTTACTATATAAGGGTATTAAAATAGACATTTCTATTTAAATTGTAAGAAATTTTAAAACATTATATTGATAAGAATTATTTTAAAAAAAATCACAAAATTCATTTTGTTGTGGATAAATACATTATATTAAGGCCTTTAGTGTCTAAGCTTGGTATTTTGGTAGATAGAAAGATAGTTGATGTTACTTTCTCACTACTATTTCATGAATGTTTTCTTGATGTTTGATCATAAATAGAACTTTATAGTTTTCAATGGGTTTTCATGGGATCTTGATTAGGATTTCAATATCGTTATCATGAATTTATTAAATAATATTATAATCCAGTGTTAATTTGTATGGAAACATTTAAGGAGTTTAATAAGAACATCAACACACACCCATCTTACAATCCCCACTGTAGGGGCTCCGATTCATGATTTTATAAGGCATTTGAAAAATTTTTGTTTGATAAGTCTTCTCACAGAGGTTGTAAGGTCATCAACACATGTATTATAATTCTTCTAGAACATTGGATTCAACCTGAAACAACTATATAACAAATACAATTTATATTCTTGATACTATATTTTCTATGAATAAATTAAATTTTTTTAGTATCAAAAGGTGTTATTTTATTTTATGATTATTATTTTTATAGATATTAAATAATCTTGATGAAAAAAAAGATATATTAACTAGATACAACTTCTTTAACAGTTCTAGGTAGATAGTTTTGAAAATAAGTTATTAGTGAAATAAGTTTTACATCACATGAGAAGGATTATTTATATTAAAATGTTTTCACCTTAGATTGTGTACCTCATTAAGATATCATCCCCAATGAGAATTAAGATCATTCTTGGTATTCATCCATGGTATGCTGATTTTGGTAAATATCTCTTAACCTATGAGTTTTTTATAAATCATAAAAACTAAATTTTTTTAAATTATAGGAGTGATTATAGGTTCTATACGTGTGGTGATCAATACATTTTGTTTATCTACTATAGAAATATAAATCACTTGAGATAAGTTATTTGTGAAAAAATTCCATCACAAATTAAATAATCAAATATAAATAAATAAAAATTTATCCATCATGAAATAACCCTTAGAAAATAGTTTTATTTGTGATGTCATATCAATAAAATGTTTTGTTTTAATGTTTTATTGATGATATCAAATATATTTTCAACTAAAATTCTATAGAATATTTCTACAGATAAAATGATCCATAAAAATTAGTGGTCGTGGTTTAAAAAAACTCATTCATAAATACTAATCCTTATTTTTAATGATATGATTTTTTTTTAATCACAAATAGTAATTGTGTGTAGATTAAAAACCCAATGATAATGAGTATAAAATGACAAAAAATTAAAATTTTAAATAAATTCTTAAAAAAATTGATTAAATAAAAACAATTAATCCAAAAATAGTAAACATTTAACAATATGTTTTATTTTAAAAAATAATGATGATGTCTCTAGGGGATCATTTGGATCATGAATATGAAACTCTATCCCTTAACCATGTGCAAGTCATCAAATTTACTATACAGTCATCTTTTGTTGATGATTTGTTTCTACTACGATTGATGCTAATCTTGGTACACTCTGTATAATCCCTATATAGAATTCTAATGATCTTAAAACCTCTCCTCGGTTTTTGTAGAGTAAATAAATTTCACATGATCCCAATTTGAGTTGAACTATATCATTATTCTAGTAACATAATAAGTTTCTCATGTGGATTGTGAAAGAATAAAAATCACATGATCATTCTCAATACCATGCATGGTTTCCCATAACCAAGACACTACATCAATATTGGACTCGCACAAGTAATTTCCCTAGGTTTTCTCTTTTCTCTCTCGCATTAGAGAAATCACAACCTTATACATCTCCATCATGTGTAATTAAAAATTATAATGATAACGCTATTATTTAATTTAAATTTAGTATCCAAATAAATATAAAAAATAAACATAATATAATTTTGGCTATCCCTAAAATATTCATCATTGTATGGTAGGTGTACATCCTATCTTAGAATTCACTACCATAATAGAAGAATAAAAAAACTTATATAAATACACCCTAGTAATTTTATATTAAATTTATATATAAATTAACAGTCAATATTATGTACCATATTTCATTGATGTATAATAAACATATAATTCTCATACCATTATGTGACCACTTGCCTCTCTTAAATTTTTGACTTGTGGATTACCTTATTTCGAAAGTTTATCTTAAACAGTGGAATCATAATCCATCACATTCAAAGAAGGTATGTTATTAAGATATTGGTATATACAAGTATTATAAAAAATAATAGAATATTCTATCTCCATGTCACTCTTCCCATGTTTTTGATAAAATGGATGAAAATTAGCACATATAAAAATTTCCAATGCCTCCAAGAAAGGGGTTATCCTAATTTCATCAACTAGAGACCATAAACCCTATAAATAATTAATAATAAAATGTTAATTATTAAATTAATTTGAAATAATACAGTAATTTGACATGTGATTTCGAACCTCAACAGAAACATGACCCCACATCACTAAATGCCAAAAAACATAATTCTCCATATTTATTCATATCTGTACTACATTTATATGAAAACAACTATCAAAATAAGAACAACTAATTTGAGTTGGTTATATATATACATGATTTTTATGTATTTTTATGTCTCTTGTGTGGATTCTATAGAATTTAATATTTATGTGAAGTCCTCATCTTTATCTAAGCTGTTGAGTTATCTATAAAAGTTGATTGAGGGGACTACAATCCAAATAATGGTATTTAATTATTTTAAACATATTATGATAAAGGTAATCGATATCATTATATAAACGAAGTATTATCATTTCTAGATAATAGATCATTTTTATGGACATTTATTACATTAAAAATCACATGCCTGAGGATTGTAAAGATATAGTGCTTTCAAAAACATGAAAAAAAAACAAGTTAACAGTTAAAGTACATCATTTCCCAAAATGTTCTTCATAACTATAACCCTTCTTAGACATATCATAAAAAATATATTTCTTTATAAACAAATGAATGAAAAAATTACAAAGGGTGTTCTCTGATGATCAGTAATGGTAAACAAAGGAGACACATAATCATTACAAGATCATGAGGGTACAAGAATCATGAAAATTACATTTGAAAACCACACCTTATATATCAAAGATAATAGTCAAAATTCATGGAATAAATATTTCAAGTTCATAATAATTGAATCATAATGGAATTAAAGAATAATATACTTGAGAGCCTAATATTAGAAAAACACATGGATCTTTGGATTACACATAAGTATAGAAAATATGATATCATGGAAACCCACCGTGACATTCACAATTTGTTTGTCATGTGATAACCACCTATGTACATACTCCGTGATTGGGATGACCTCATGTGTACCCTCTTTTAGACATGGTATAACCACCATAATACCATAATTTTTTATTGGGATAAACATTTATTAGCCCTTTTATCTCATATATCATTAATCATTTAACAATTTATTGGAGGTAGATAGGGGTCCCACACATCACAACACTAAATTAATACATTTGTATGCCAAAGGTTCCTAAATCATTCATCATATCATAACCCTTGAAATGAAATTTGATTTATAAAAATTTCACCATATCATATCCTATGTCAAGGTAAAAAGTTTCAAAATTATTTTATATTCATATCAAATAAAATATCATGAATAATGAAATGTGTATCATAATCATTTTTCATGATATCACCCATTGAATAAAAATAGATGTAATAGACATCTTATAATAATAAACCGTTCATACCAATAATAATAATGGTATCCTTGTTCATATCCTCATAAAAGCGTATGTAACTTCAAATAATACCTTCTTAAATGGATTTAGATTTTGAAATATGACATGGAAAATTTTGTAAGGAAAACAACCATTATTTGAAAATAAATTCTTAATATTTAAAAAATCATAAAAATTATTTTTTTGTAAAATAACATTAAATAATTTTAAATAATCTTTATAAATCATTTAAGAAATTTCTTGAAGAAAATACACTTTCATATTTTAAAATCAATTATTAAAATAAATTTATTTGGAAAATAATATTTTTGAAAATTAATCATTATATTATTATAAAATTTGGAAAATAATTTTACATGGAAATAATATTGAAAAAATATAAATTAAGATTAAAATAAAATAATTCTCATGATTATGGAATGTTTTCTTCATGTCGTATACAATAAAATGAATATTCCATTCACATTTTTAGAAAAATAAAAATTGCCATTGATTTTCGAAAATCACATGAAAATTCCATTAATTTTTTTAACAGATTAAAAAATTGGAAAATCCATTTAATAAATCATTAAAAAAATTAAAATATTATTGGAAATATTTTTTGAAAATATGGTTTTATAAGATATATAATTTCTACAGAAAATATGAATTAAAAAAAATATTTTCGATCTCCTCAGTACCTAAAGAGTTGAAAATTAAGATAACACTTTTATTATCATAATATAAATATATTAAAATATAATTCATGTGTTTTTTGAGTGGTGGATAAAAATATTTTTTCATTGGAAACATAATCATAAACAATCCTGATAAACGATGAGATTGTGACATAAAATCTTTTCCACTTGGGTAACATTCAAATGCAATCCCTATGAAATAATATCATTAAATAAAAAATAAATTATAATTAGGACAATTAAATTCTTGATATTTCATTTAAGTGGGGATATATATACACCTCTTAAAATAATATGGGTGTCTAATATTACATATGTCTTAAAGAATGAAAATTTAGACAGAACACTCTTACCACTTTGGTAAATTTTGAACCTTAATCCCCATGAAATAGAGATAATAGAATGGATATATAAATCCATATAATTTTAAGGATACTTTATTAAATTAAATTCATGGGAATTATATGAACCCTTTAAAATAAATAGGTGGTTAATATGGTATGTGTTGCATATAAGTAGAAAATTAGATGAAAATCCCTTACTACTTTAGTAAATTTTGGAATAATAATCCCCAAAAAAGAATAAAATAAAATGAAACGATAAATATAATAAAAAATTATATTCATGATATTAAACTTCTGAGATGAATTATATACACCACCAAAAATAAACAACTCATAAATTTTCATGTATCAAGGAAATAAAATATAGACTTCATATACTTTACCGAAGGTCATCAAATTAATCATACATGTACAAAACATCTATATAATAAATATTAATTAATTATAAATATATTATAGAAATGTTTATATATATATATATATTACCTTCAATGATTTTCTTAGGACCTTTTATTACATTTATCATAGCAGTTCCATGTTAATGGTGTGTTTCAGGTAATAACATATTTATTTTCAGATATGTTTTGATTCATTATTTTTGGTTTTCTTACATTGATCATGATTTAATAACAAAAATAATGTCATATTTGGTATAAATATCATATAAATTAGTATTTATTTATTTATTTTCATCCATGAAGTATAGATATAAGAAAAGTGAAGTTCCCGGATCAGTGTGATCACTGAGAGGGGGAGGGGGTGAATCAGTGATCCTTTAAAACTTTTTACTAATTTATTCTTTATCAATTAACCCTCTATGGCTTGTTAAGGCCTCGATCCTCTCTTCTTGTATCTCTCAGCCTTTCCTCGAGTGATGTAGTAAATGTAAAGGCACATGACACATGGATTTACAAGGTTCAGCTTGAAAGGCCTACATCCTTGCCATGTTGGTTAAATGGCCCAACATGGTTTCTCCACTATAAATCGGTTAATGATTACAATGGTCAATACAGAGTCACACTGTATCTCTCCTGAGTCCCAAAGGAGGTTCTTTATACAGCATCCCACAGTGTTACCAGAGTCCCACTGGCCTGCTTCAGCTTCCACCAAAGACTTCTCCACCCTGAGTCTCACATGGGGTCTTCTCCTGGCTCCTCGAGTCACACGAGTAGCTCTTCTTCTTTTTAAGCTCTTCAAGAGTCTTCAACAGCCTTGGATAAGGTCTGCTGGCCTTGCTCACTTCTTCTGATCACTGGTGGTAACCAAGACTTCTCTTCTTTTCTCGGGCTTTGTCTCCTTCTTCTAAGGATGACCCGACCACTGTCTTCAAGAATCTTGATTGGACAATATGTTCATGCACTGAGTATGCCCACTCAATCTTCTTGTTCTTCTCAACTACTGAAAACTCATATGAATGATGTCTTTAACTTCAGTCTGGCATCATTTTATCTTCAATTCAACTTCATGCACTGAGTACATGGCATCTCAGAATCTTTATGCATGACTTGGATGGAATCTCAAATGTATTCAAGAACCCTTGTTCTCGGACTTCTCAAATTCACACACACTGATTTGAACTTTGTTTACATGTGCATGTGCATGCATTCAAGCATGATCTCCCTATTTCTTCTTGGTCTGATAAACCCTTAAAGGGTGCAATCTCTTTTATCAGACACACCTTTTTCTTCGAGTCACAAACATTTATTCTTTCTCACACAAACCAATTTTTGTGTTGTTCTTTAGTGTGGATTTCCCCTTCTCTCTTTCTTCTAAAGGTGTTCACCCACTTGTTATCTTGTTCATACATGCATAGAAATGCATGTGTCTTCTTACTTAACTTGGGCACACACAAGAGGTATGACCTCCTTCACTTGTGCACACACTAAGGATTCGGCCTTCTTGTTTCTTTGCACACACACACTCAATGATGGTGTGGTCTTCCTATCCTTTTTCACACACACAAATGATTATTTATTTCTTCTTCATCAAAGTGTGCACACTTCACTTGTGCATACACTCATTCTTCAACCCGTGCACACAAAACCAAACCCAAATGGGTGTGACCTTCCTTGTTTGCACACACACACCATGTGTTTTCTTCTCTTCACCAGCACACAGTTCAAAGGAGGGCGCACAAGCCTTCCTCTCTACTTATCACACACAGACTAACGTTTGGCCTTCCACTTGAGCACCGAACACCTCACCAAAGAAGGGTGCGCAAGTTATGCGACCACCTGCTGACTTCAAGCGCGCTGGGTGTGACAGCTCCTACTACACAGGTGGCGCAGTGGCTTCCTCCTGCTAGGCAATTGAGCAGACAGAGAAGGTGCGCAAGTGTACGCAGCTTAGTTTCTTCCTACCACACAAAGGGAGCACGGTGGCTTCCTCCTGCCGCGTGAGTGTGCGGGCACAGAGGGCGCGGCCACTTCATACCTCGCATGAATGCGGGCAGTGGGCGTGCAAGGCTAGGCATCTTTCATGTCGCTCAAGGGAGCTCACGGGGAGGCTCGACTCGGCCTCTTCCTTTGCACAAGGAATGCATGGTTGTCCTTCGCGCAAGTGGTTTCACAGTTCTCCTCTCCAAAGATGCTCTGTTTTTTTTAAAACTGAAGCACTTGAATGTCCGAGAGGCAACAAAATTATTCTCGTCTGGCTCTAGCTTTTATAGATGATCAGAGATTCTTGTTCTGCGTTTAAAATATTCATAATATGCCGTGAAGATCGGAGGTTTGAATGCCCGAGATATTCTCCCTAAAAATCTTCAAACAATGCACCGTAAAACTCGGGAAGATTTCCCTTCTTGAATGAGAGGATTCTGTGTAGTATCTTCTCATCCATGTGATTAGGATCACACGAGAAGATCCTCATGTGTCCGAGGTCTATCCATGCATGACGTGCATGGCCTCTCAACTTCATTTGCGTCGGCCACCTTCGAGTATCTACTTTGAAAGGTTTCATGCAAGTGAAACTGCATGCAAGAGATTCAGTTCCTTTATACGATCTCAATGCGCTCGGAATGGGCGTGAATGGTGGCCGGAGTGAGGAGATCGATGTCTGGGAGGATCACTAGCTCACAGCGGTCGCCGACATGGCAGCAAGGCATCAGGAGGTTGAAGACAACGCTCCCCCGATAATCGAACGACTTACACCCTTCGCGGCTCGATTGAAGATCAGATGTGCAGCTAGGATCTCATGCGATGGAACGAGTGGCTGAGATAGGATGCGAGATTAGATGGATGACCAGGATAAGATCAGCGTCTAAAAATTTCGTCCCACATCGAAACGTGCCGAGTTTCATGCACGGTTTAACAAACAACTCCCCCATCCTTGGTTCAGAATTCTCCTTCCCCCCTCCGGTGCCGCCCCACAACGGTTCTCTTGCGGGCGCGCTTCTGCGCCCACTCCGCCTCTTCACGGGTGCGCCCTTGGCACCCACACTGCACGGGTTCATCACCGTGTGGTACCCACGGGCTACACACGGCCCACACCATGCCTTGGGGAGGCCTTGGCCTTGAGGACTTCCCTTGAGCGTGGTTGACCCTCGGGTCCCGCAAGTGCTTGAGGTGAGGGACCTCGGCTGGCCTCCTTGGTTGGCTTATTTTTTGTTAAAGTACATAGTTGGTACTTTGTATAAAATCAAAGTAACCAAGTACAAAAATTCCAAACCATACTTCTTCTCCTCTTCTTAAGAACTCCATATATCTTCTTCAACATCTCTTCTTCTTATTCTATTAAAGAATGGAATTCCCAAGGATCTCTCAACTATCTTCATCAACAATTAATCATAAATCCCTTGATCTTTAATGTTCTTCTTTGATCCAATCAAAGATGAGGTTGGATCATCTTCAAATCCTCATGAACTAAGAGATAGTTCATGGTCTTCTTCAAACCACTTCATCCACTTAGGAGTTTTGGATGGTTCATCTTCTCACTTCATCAACTTGGAGGTTGTGGGTGGATCCCTTCTTTATCTCGTCATGCATTGCGAAGACAATGCATAGACTTCTAACAATGTTGTGACATTTTATCTCCTTAATACAAGTCTTGGAACTTTAAGATCAGCTCTACAATCGTCTAATTTAGTATGGAGAGTGTTTCAACCATTACCTCCTATGCCACTTAGTGATTCTCCTGAGTGACATGCTTCTTAGTACCATGGTCATTCTCCAATCATCCCCATCACCATTACTTTATTTGTCATTAACATATAAACTCAATCCTTGACACCATCTTAACAACATCACCATCACCATCACATCCTCTGACATTCACATGTTGACATTCCTTGTCATCCATTCAATCCTTGACACCTTATTGAAAACAAATGCAACACAGTGCACAACAATCTCCCCATTTGTATTTGTTGTCAATATCACTAGAGCACATATGAATGGGTCAATATGTGTTCCATGCTTTTCTCCACCTTATTGGCAACCAAATGCAAAGGTGTTGTGTGGTTCTCTTCAAAATATAACTTCCTCCCTTTGAATAGCATCTTATTGAAAATCACTAAGAGAGGGATGATTTAACATGTTAACATTAGCAAAGATCCTTTAGTAAATCATCTCTATGTCTACATGGGATAACCCGATGTAGAAAACAAGAGTGATGTAACCAAAGAATTCAATGCTGTCCATAATTCACTATACATGTGAGATCATGTTTAGGCTTCAAGGGGTTGAAAATTTTCAGATATATCAATGAATTTCTAAATCCTGCACATAAATCACCAAACTCGTTAGAAAGTTTAGGTGAAAAGATAAATCTCCCCCTTTCATCCATGTTAAATACAATTATGAAACAAGGGATGAAAGTGTGATTGGAATACCTTCATTCTTCACAAGATGATATGTATCTCAAAAGATCATCTTCTACAGATTGCCTCCCCCTCAAGGGGTGCACTCCATTCTGTCCATACAATTCTCAATTTGAGAATGATCATCATCTTCAATCCCTTGAAATGTAAGAACATGTATATACTAGTGATTAGGGAATATGATGGAACCTCCTTGGTTCATCAGTTTGAACAATAAGGTTGAGACGATTCTCTCAACCGAGATGTTCCATTTTCTCCATTCTTCAAACTTTCACATTTGATATTCAATGATGTTTGTGCTGGTGTGGATCTTAACACCTCTTCAACTTCTTTGTGTGTGAATCCTCTCTTTATAAGTGCCTTCTGAGGACTATAATCTCCTAGTGCAATCTTCATTCTCTTGAAGAATTATTTTTGAGCTGGAATGAGTGTCATGCATTTATTACTGATATGACCAGCTTTATTGAACCTCACACACAGAACTTCATCTTCATGTGAAATCTTTTGGTTTTCATTTTCACTAGCTTTGGCATGTTTATTTTCTTCCTTTATCATTCTTTCCAAATCTTCTGGCCCGATGAGTAATATGTCATTTGTAAATGAGGCTTTAGATTTGGATGTTTCACATGGTTCCTTTGATGCTTTTAAGTTACATTTCTTAGGCAACTTATTTTCAATCAATCCCTTCTTCTTCTGGATTTATGGTCATGTTGAGTGTGGTTTACTTCTATTTAGTTCCATGGCCTCTTTACAAAGATCCATGTTATAACCTGTCTTTCCATAGTAGAAGCATTTTTTCTTGGTGGTCCTTCTGGATGCATCTCCCTTCTTGGATTTGAAATCCAAGGACTTATCTTTCTTTTTCAAGATATTCTTGGGAGAATTTTCAACTTTCTTCTGCTGGAATTCCAAGGATAATTCTTCTTTCTTAGCCAGGTTATGTGATCTTCTCTTCTTTTCAGCTTTGGAAACATTTGGAGATTGGTATGTATCATTCTTTTGACCACTTTTGCATTCATCCCATATGTTATCAAACATTCCAAATATGTTTGCAGTAAAAATATGTTTCTGGACATGTGGATGTTGCTTCTTCTTCTCTGGCTTGCTCCCCCTTGGCATGGTCTTCCTTTGTGCTTTTTCATTTAGAGGATTATACCAACAATCCGTTGCACAATGTCCATACCCATTGCAACACCAACATTTACCCACAAATCTTGTCTTTTTGACATCTTCTGATTGTTGAGTCTTTCTCTTGAATTGTTGGGTTTTTTTAGGATAGATCTCTTTCATCATCTTCTTCATCCATACTTGTTTAGAGTTATTCTTCCATCCTGCACTTTTTGTGGACACACATTTAGAATCATTAGTAAAAGATGGTATGGATGGTACCTTCTTCTTAGAAGATGTTTCCCTTTCATTAGAGGATGTCCTCATTTTGGAATCATCCTTATCAATGCACACTTGAGTGGCAACATTTCTTCTTTCAGCTGATTGGGAGGCTTCAGTTTTGGGTGATTGCATATTTTTCAATATCACCTCTAGCTCTAAGCATTTCATGTTGAGAGAGTTATTCTCATCCTCAACAAATCTTAGCCTTCCTTCCCAATTCTCTTTCAGTTGTTTCATCTGGTTTTCATGCACCTTATTCATTTGTTTCAATCAATTTTCATGCTCTTTTACCATTTTTTACTTTGTCTTCTAGTTGAGCATCTTTGACAACCATTGACACTCTATGCCTCTTTTCCAGTGCATGGAAAACTTCATTAAACACTATCTCAAATAATTCTTTCTCACAAATGGTTTTTTGTAGTTATTCAGTGACATCATCAATTCTTTCACTGAAAAGGGAAATGGTTTCATCTTTAGCCTTCACCAGCTTTGTGAGAGTGTTGGTTATGCCAACCCTTCTTGCCAATTGATCTTCCATAGAATTGGATTCTTCTTCTAGCTGTAATTTTTCTTCTTGAAGATCATGGATACTTGTATCAATACACATTTCCACTTCCCTGGGGACTGTCTTTTGATTATATTTGAGTGAATTTAGAAGATCATTGATAGTTCCATCATCATCACAGCTAGAGTAGGCTTTATCAGAAGAGTGATAAAAGGAATTGTTATCTGTTGTGACTTTCACATTACCTTCAGTGGAAGGTGTTTCTCTATTAGTAGGAACCTTCTTCTTCATCTTCGTGACCTATTTATTCTTTCTATTTCTCTGAGTCTTGGAAGATATCTTCATTTGAGGGTGTTCTCTCATTTCCTCAAATATGCACTTCATAAAGACTCTCTTGGATCTTTTAGAGGAAACCTCCCTCTGATACCAATTGAAGTGCATGGATCAGTGTGATAACTGAGAGGGGGAGGGGGTGAATCAGTGATCCTTTAAAACATTTTACTAATTGATTCTATATCAATTAAACCTCTATGTCTTGTTAAGGCGTTGATCCACTCTTCTTGTATCTCTTAGCCTTTCCTCAAGTGATGCAGTAAATGTAAAGGCATATGACACAAGGGATTACAAGGTTCGGCTCGAAAGGCCTACATCCTTTCCATGTTGGTTAAACTCCCCAATATGGTTTCTCCACTATAAATCGGTTAGTAATTACAATGGTCAATACATAGTCACACTGTATCTCTCTTGAGTCCCACATGAGGTTCTTTATACTGCATCCCACAGTGTTACCGGAGTCCCACTGGCCTACTTCAGCTTCCACCAAAGACTTCTCCACCCTGAGTCTCACAGGGGGTATTCTCCTGGCTCCTCGAGTCACACGAGTATCTATTCTTCTTTTTACGCTCTTCAAGAGTCTTCAACAGCGTTGGATAAGGTCTGGTGGCCTTGCTCACTTTTTCTGATCACTAGTGGTAACCAAGACTTCTCTTCTTTGCTCGGGCTTTGTCTCCTTCTTCAATGGATGACCCGACCATTGTCTTCAAGAATCTTGATTGGAAAATATGTTCCTGCAATGAGTATGCCCACTCAAACTTCTTGTTCTTCTCAACTACTGAAAAATTAGATGAATGATGTCTTTAACTTCAGTCTGGCTTCAGTTTCACTTCAATTCTACTTCATGCACTGAGTAAATGGCATCTCTGAATCTTCATGCATGACTTGCATGGAATCTCAAAGGTCTTCAAGAACCTTTGTTCTCAGACTTCTCAAATGTACACACACTGATTTGAAGTTTGTTTACATGTGCATGTTCATGCATGAAAGCATGCACTCCCTGTTTCTTCTTGGTGTGATAAACCCTTAAACGGTGTAATCTCTTTTAGCACACACACCTTTTTCTTCGAGTCATACTCTTTTATTCTTTCTCACACACACTAAATTGTGTGTTGTTCTTTAGTGTGGATTTACCCTTCTCTCTTTATTCTAAAGGTGTTCACCAACCTTTTCACTTGTTCATACATGCATAGACATGCATGTGTCATCTTCTATAACTTGGGAACACACAAGAGGTATGACCTCCTTCACTTGTGCACACACTAAGGCTTCGGCCTTCTTGTTTCATTGCACACACACACTCAATGATGGTGTGGTCTTCCTATCCTTTTGCACACACACAAATGATTATTTATTTCTTCTTCGTCAAAGTGTGCACACTTCACTTGTGCAAACACTCCTTCTTCAACCCGTGCACACACAACCAAAACCAAATGGGTGTGGCCTTCCTTGTTTGCACACACACACAATGTTTGGTCTTCTCCTCACCTACACACACTTAAAAGGCGGGAGCTCAAGACTTCCTCTCCACTTAGCACACACGGACTAATTTTTGGCCTTCCACTTGAGCACCGAACACCTCACCAACGAAGGCCGCACAATTTATGCGGCCACCTCCTGCCTTCAAGCGCACTGGGCGTGGTAGCTCCTACCGCGCAGGTGGTGCGGTTGCTTCCTCATGCCGCATAAGTGAGTGGACAGAGAAGGAACGCAAGGGTGCGCAGATCAGTTGCTTCCTACCACACAAAGGGAGTGTGGTTGCTTCCTCCTGCCGCATGAGTGTGCGGGCACAGAGGGTTCAACCACTTGCTACCGTGCAATAATGCGGGCAGCGGGCGTGAAAGGCTCGGCTTCTTCCCTGTCTCTCAATGGAGTGCACAGGGAGGCTCGACTCGGCCTCTTTCTTCGTGAATGGAATGCGTGGTTCTCCTTTGCAAAAGTGGTTGCGTGGTTCTCCTCTCCAAAGATGCTCTGTTTTTTTTGAAACAGAAGCAGTTGAATGTCCGGGAGGCAACATCATTCTTATCGTCTGGATCTACCTTTTATAGATGATCATAGATTCTTGTTCTACATTTAAAATCTTCAAAATATGCCATGAAGATAGGAGGATTGAATGCTCGAGATATTCTCCCTAAAAATCGTCAAACAATGCACCGTAAAACTCAGGAAGATTTCCCTTATTGAATGAGAGGATTCTGTGTAGTACCTTCTCATCCGTGTGATGAGGATCACACGAGAAGATCCTCATGTGTCCGAGGTCTATCCATGCATGACGTTCATGGCCTCGCAACTTCCTTTGCATCAGCCCCCTTCGAGTTTCTACTTTGTAAGGTTGCATGCAAGTGAAACTGCATGCAAGAGATTCAGTTCCTTTATACGATCTCAATGCGCTCGGAATGAGATTGAATGGTGGCTGGAGTGAGGAGATCGATGTCCGGGAGGATCACTGGATCACGGCGGTCGTCGGAACGGCAGCAAGGCATTGGGAGGTTGAAGACAACGCTCCCACGACAATCGAATGGCTCACACCCTTCGCGGCTCGATTGAAGATCGGATGTGCATCCAGGATGTCACGCGATGGAACGAGCGGCTGAGATAGGATGCGAGATCAGATGGATGGCCAGGATAAGATCCGCATCTAAAAATTTCTTCCCACATCGAAACGCGCTAAGTTTCATGTGCGGTTTAACAAACAACTCCCCCATCCTTGGTTTAGAATTATCCTTCCCCCCTCTGGTGCCTCCCCACACCGGTTCTCCTGCGAGCATGATTCTACACCCACTCTGCCTCTTCACGGGCGCGCCCTTGGCACCAACACTACACGGGTTCATCACCGTGTGGCACCCTCGGGCTACACACGGCCCGCACCATGCCTCGGGGAGGCCTTGGCCTTGAGGACTTCCCTTGAGTGCGGTTGACCCTCGGGTCCCGCAAGTGCTTGAGGTGAGGGACCTCGGCTGGCCTCCTTGGTTGGCTTATTTTTTTGTTCAAGTACATAGTTGGTACTTTGTATAAAAGCAAAGTAACCAAGTACAAAAATTCCAAACCACAATTCTTCTCCTCTTCTTAATAACTCAATATATCTTCTTCAACATCTCTTCTTCTTCTTCTATTAAAGAATGGAATTCCCAAGGATCTCTCAACTATCTTCATCAACAATTAATCATAAATCCTATGATCTTCAATGTTATTCTTTGATCCAATCAAAGATGAGGTTGGATCATCTTCAAATCCTCATTCACTAAGAGATAGTGCGTGGTCTTCTTCAAACCACTTCATCCACTTAGGAGTTGTGGATGGTTCATATTCTCACTTCTTCAACTTAGAGGTTGTGGATGGATCTCTTCTTTATCTCCTCAAGCATTGTAAAGACAATTCATGGACTTATTACAATGTTGTGACATTGTATCTCCTTGATACAAGTATTGGAACTTTAAGATCAGCTCTACAATCATCTGATTTAGTATGGATAGTGTTTCAACAATTACCTCTTATGCCACTTAGTGATTCTCCTGAGTGACACGATTCTTAGTACCATGGTCATTCTACGATCATCACCATCACCATTACTTTCTTTGTCATTCACATATCCATTCAATCCTTGACACCTTCTTAACAAAATCACCATCACCATCACATCCTCTGTCATTCACATTTTGACATTCCATTTCATCCATTCAATCCTTGACACCTTATTGACAACAAATTCAACATAGTGCACAACAAAAAGAAATTCATTTTTCATGTAGAATGTAAGTCATATCTAAGACTGAATGTTTCTTCCATTTTCTCGATGCATTAATTGAATAAAATTTAATGGATATATTATCATTGTATTATTATTTTTAAGATATATATATTATCTTTTTTCATTAAATCCATCCTTATTACCACCCATGTAAAGACAAAATGAATTACATCTCTTTGTGAGGCTGTAGTATGTTGTACACATGAGTAATGTTTTCGTATTATCCGTAAATAGAAACTAAGAATTTATGTGTAATATAATTATTATAGAATCATATTAATAAAAAAATTGAATATATAATAAGTGAATACATTATTATTTCCATCATCTATTGCATGTAATGAAAAAATTGATTCAATTAGTTCATGGGGCGATTGTTAATTGTATACGCTAACAAAGATTTCATAAATAATTTAATAGAAGTGGAGATGGTTGTAGATCATTCCCTAAATTTAACTCTTATTGGTGTAAGAAATAATCTTAAAATGCTCACTGATAAATGTTACCCCTTCTTCACGTATCCTCTTTAGGTTTCGACCAAAATTCTTCCTACAATTGATTTATCTTAAAATTAACTCTTATTGGATGATATGAAGGATTTGTGGGAAGTTATTTGGGAAGATTGTTTTGATCCAAATGACTTTATAGGTGTGATTTTGTTAAGGGAGGCAGGGACCTTTTATAAATGGGGGAAAGAAACTCAATTGGAAACGACTTGGAAATGTCCCCAAACATTGCAAAATAGAAAAGTCATTTCCAATATAAAAAATATCTAAATGACTCTATAATATATCATGGTATGGATAATATATAAATAAGTACATAGAATTGGATTGATACTTTTTTGGGTCATTTTCACCACTATATTTTCATTATAACCCCCACCCCCCCCCCAAACTCATTTTTACCATAACAAAGATAATTTATTTTCACTATTTAAATTATTAATTTTGGGGAAAAGATAAGGAGAAAATGTTAGATAATATGAAGTATTCTTATTCCAAATATTGATTCAACTTTTTAGAATTAAATTCCAAGAAGTGGAAATATTTATTTTAAATTTAATCTCATGGACGTGATGGGAAAACATGTGTTTATAGTGAAATTGTTTAAAAGTTAACATTGTTTTTATGTAATATTTCAATATGAAATTTATTCCAATAACCTAAATTTAATTAATATATATATATATATATAATTTAATTATTTTTTCAGTAAAACCAATATAAATTATTATTTATCTTCATAAATAATTTAAATAAAAAGGTACTTTTAATTTAAATTCAGAATTTGTCACTTTTAATCGAAAAAATATTAAACTTTTTAGAAACTTTAAAAATATTCACCCTAAAAAATTTTGGACAACATTATAAAAAATTAATTTTATTTTTTAAATATATTTTATAAATTGGAATATCTTATTTTCAAAATAATTGTGAAAAAAATGTAAAGGACGGGTTTGTTTTCCGACAAATACGATTTTGAAGTGTAAAATTGGGTTTATTCATATCTTCTATCTATAAAAAACCTAATAATACTATTAAAAATATTTTTTGTTATATAATATATACATTTCATTCATATTATTCACCAAAATTGGATTGATAAATTTTTTATGTTAAAATGTTTTTTTTATAAAATTAGATTGTTAGATAAAGATTTCGTTTATTTTTATATAGTTATTATTTTAATTGTTATACTAATTGGTAATAAGAGAATAAATTTTACATAAACTATTATACCATATAATTTCATAATTCACTAAATCATAATCATACCCTCTATTCCAATAACTAGATCCTAATTTTCCAATTAAATAATAATATTCTAATAGTATTTCTTTTCTTGTTTAAACTCTGTGATGCGTTTATTATAAGATAAGATCACAATTATATATAACACACACAAAAACATTTTATCACGTAAGGAAAGATAAACTAACGATTTTTTGTATTAGAAAATATTAAAAAGATAAAATCAAATGGAAAAATATTTAACTAAATCATATGGTGTAACATTCTAACCCACATCAAGTGAATTTAAACTTAAAAATTCTTCATGGTCATCAAAGGATTATCATTTTAAAATTACTTCATAGAAACCAGAATCAATAAATTGAATAAGAAAAAATCCCTTAAAGAGGTAAAATTGGAAACATAAATGTAAACTAAATTAACTCATAACAAGTTATCTAAATAGGAGAATACATGTGGGAAGTGATGATATGGAAATGAATAAAAAGAATTAATTATTATAGATTGATAGATATAATTGATTGTAAAAAATTTGGTGATGTAAATAATTTTAATGAATAAAAAAACTAAACAAATTTTTTGTGAATGTGTTCATTGATAACATAAAAAATGATGGTATCATGACAAGATTTTATTTCAATATCCTTTTGCTAATGTTGTGAATTCCATTTCCTTATTGACTGTGAACATATCGAAAGGTACATACATTATATTTTTTTGCATTCATATGAAAAATATCATCATTTGTCTGTTCATTAATCAATTCAGAATTCATATATTACATTAATGGATCAATTTATCTTCTTTTAAGTTCTAAATACGATCCATAATTGAATTATAAGTCATTACTTCATCTGTAAATAAAAACATTAACACAGGTTATCCAATATTGATAAATATTCATATAGTGAAGTAATATCCTCAAAAACTGATTTTATGTTCAATACTATCCATTATAAGAATTGTTTCGAACCTTCTAATATAGAAAATTTGTAAAAAAGGTAACTAAATATGTAAAAATAAATATATCACTAATCATCCAAACATCATTAAGAAACTCTTATTGGGCACATGAAAAATATGTGAATACCCTAGACATATATTCTCCTGATGCTTGGTAATAACAAGAATTACCATTAAACTACAATGAAAACGTGAATTATTACACATTATGTCATGACCCCCTCCCCATAATTTGTACCCCTAATCTGCCAGAAATGTGATAAGGGGGATAGTGAAAACCGTTTCCTACCTCCAATAAGCCCCGTTTTGGTGACTAGCACCAAGTGTATAATAATCACACAGATGGGATGAATTACCCTCAAAGAGAACACTTGTGAAAGGAAGATATAAGATAGACTACAAACAACTAAAAATCATCCTGAAATAGAAAAAGAAACACAAGTACACATATGTAATGTAATATAAAGACTACTATAACAGAAAAGGGAAAACTGAAAGTACCAAAAGAAAGTAAAACAACAGTGACTACGAAGACTGAACAACTCCTCTAACCACAATCTAGTAGTAACTAGACTGATCTACAACATGATAAAAATGACATGAAAAGTAGTTTTATATACTTATGGTGACTATAATTGTATAATTAGTAGGACTCTCCTTGGAGCCTCTCGTGAAAAAGTAACAAAATCATGAAAAAGAACATTGAGCAACAGGTGAAACTAACTCATTAACTAAACATATTTTCTATGTTCCTAGCATCACCATGGATACTCTCACAAATATAACATACAATAGTATATAATATAATAAATAATATCAATGGAAACCCTCTAAAACCTCCTCAGTGGTTTTCTAAATTGTCCCAACATCATACATCCTAAGCATCTATCTCAAAAACGGCATGCTCGTAGACACCTGGGTGTTGCTCCACAATATGAACCTTGTGTAAAACAACCACTAAATATCTATAACCAATGTAACTAGGTTTATTATAGTAGCCACCATAGCTCAAATAACGTGTATAATACATCAGACATTATATCTCAATCCATTACAACCCTTATACCGAGTAAGTATCCTCAAGCCATCATAGCCTTTACATGTTACCCCTATTACAGTCTATAAAAAACTATATCCAGAATATATGTCTGTGAATAACAAAAATCCATTACAGGTATCTACAAACATATATGGGGAAAACTAAATATTGTCCCTACCATCATAAGTAACTAGCAAGAGAAGAGAGATGGGCTAATGGGGGTAATCAGCCATCCAAACTCCCACCAGAATATTGGGAAAAAAGCCACCCATGGGCTCAGAATCCTTGGAATGTTAGTTTCTCAAACTGATAGGGTGTAGTAGTGTATAGAAACACAAAAATTATAGATTATAATATAGTTCACAACCTCACTATGGGAAGAACCAAGACATAGACTCAACTGCAGCTAACGTCTATTGCACTCTTGGCTACGGCTGCTAAGACATGACATCCTACAATCATATAACCATTTTAAGGGAGATATTAAGTTACTTATCCAAATTTATCAATTTAACTTTATATAATTAATTATTTAACCATTAATTAACCATTATTAATTCCACATTACATTTCATTAGAATCGCACAATGTTCCATGCCCTCCAGGAATAACAAAACTAAGTCCACAACATATCATAAATATTACATCATCATTACATCCCATAAAGCTTAAACCCCATGGGTTAACATCATTTATTCAATCATTTTAACAAAATTATTACTTTCCCACAATTCCAGGCATTCTGAAAATGTAAAACTAAGATACCAAACAAAAGGGGTACCACATGGTGAGTAGATGGACTACCCGTCGAGCCTATACCATCCAGAGAAAGAGAATAAACCCTTCCATCCTTGAGAATCTAAATTATAAATTCATTTGGAATACCCCTCAAGTATATGCCTCTTTTGGAAGGATGTTAAGAAATACCAAATTCCATAATCATTGGTGAAATTATACCACATAAACAACCAACAAGATTCAATAAGCATCGATCATTTATAACTAAACCATTTCATCATCTATCGTGTCCTTCCCTATACCCAAATGTATAAACCAATGCATCCTGGAACTCTATGCATCAAATACTACCCTAACCCATGGGCCTTCCTACCTCACATACTACAATAGCCTCCCATGCTCACACTATAACACAAGCATCCTGAAAACAATCATCAAGAAACTAGGCTCTCAGCCCCAAGTAAGGCATCTATCCATCACACACAATGAGAAATCATGACTCTAAGAATAATTCTCTTGGATTTTACAAGAAAGAGGGTAACTCAAAACCCTAAAAGCCACTATATTTTATCAAGGAACTGATTATTTAATTGATCATTAATTAGATTGTTAATTTAAACATCCATAACTACATCCATTCAATTATCAACAATTTACCAAAGAAACAAATTGATTAAAAAACATTCCCATTTATCTTTATCTAATTAATTTACAATAAAACATGGATTTACATTACTTAATAATTTCCATCAATAATGACATGCTAAAAAAAGAAATCATAGATATCACACTATCTAGAAAAAATAAGAGGCAATGACATTCGATCGATACAAATTTATTTATCCAGTTCAAATATTTAATATTTAAATTCCATTGTGATACTACATGATAAAACATGATAACTCTACAGTTTCACATAAAATAATAGAGAATCCATGAAAACCCTACCTCAAAATGTTTTAGATTTTCCTTCCATGAGAACTTCCAACAAAACTGATGACGATCACCTCTCCTGGAAGACAACATCCACTAGAGGACATAGAGACACCACGAAAAAAACCAAACCATAGAAAACTCCATTAGAAACATAGAGGGCCTATTCCATAACATGTAAAGGAGGAACGAAAGGAGAAGAACTTAGAAGAATGGTAGAATAACATACCTTATATCGAATATAGATCGACACTTCCATGTTGCAGCAAAACAGGAGGTGCGCATGCGGCATGAAGAAACTCCAGGGAAGACACGATACAAGGCTATAAGACTATGCATTAATCCTATAGCTAGGAAGGAAAGTTTAGAGTGTCTCGAACATAGGAAAAATAAGGAAGAATAAGGGAGGATGGTATCACGTCCTTTTATAGGATTTAACGGAGGAGTGTCTTATGATATTATGGACTTTCCATTAAGATCAGATCTATCAAAGATCAAGTACGTTAACTAAATAAAGGCTTCCTGACTATTATGAAAAATTACGATAGGGGTTATGGGATTTGAATTAGTCTTAAATGACTTAAAACAAGGTCTTGAATGCATTTTACTTCAAAGAAAACC
Source organism: Viscum album (assembly GCA_963277665.1). NCBI lineage: Eukaryota > Viridiplantae > Streptophyta > Magnoliopsida > Santalales > Viscaceae > Viscum > Viscum album. Next base: position 168,755,579 of record OY728125.1, on the reverse strand, counting down.
TCAAACATGTGAAACTATAGGAAATAAAGAAAACATTAAGAAATTTGACAGTGGAAATGACATGCTTTAGGAAACATTTTTCATAACACAGTTTCAGTGACACTATTTGGGAGCCACCATTACTGTGCCACCATTTTGGAGCCACTATTTCATTAATTTGGAAACATAAATGACACAATTTTCAAAACACTATTCCCAGAACAGAAAATTTGGAAAAGTGTTGAGGATAAGTCATCTTGACTTCCCCGAACACCTCAAACACTAGATTTTAGTAATGGAATGGATCAGAGAGGTCCATGAAATTACATATGATACCTCCCAAAATATTCTCATACCTGAGATTCCAAAACCAACCCATATTGGAAACATAACAAGGGGTTCACGCAACCCCTCTTTGAGATACATCCAAAGGATCTTGCCACCAAAAGAGATCAACTAATTCAGAAAGGAACATGTGAAACCACATGATCCCCCAAACCAACTTCTAAACACTCTCATAGGTGAGGTACCTCTCAAAAGAGATAAATCCACACATGAAACAAGATAAAGACATATCATAATCAAAAAAGGTGTAAAACCAGAAACCAAACATCCTTACAATGAAAGAGTTAAAAATTAAACATCCTGGGGTACCGAGCACATGTTTGCAACTCACTTTCCCATGTAATCTCATAAACACCACCTTGATGCCAAAAGATATGAACTAAGGGAATAACATGAACGTGAAACACCCTATTCTTACAATCCTAGATCTTTATAGGTCACTCCTCGATGGTCGCATCATCGTTAACATTGATCTCACCCCAATTGATGAATTGATAGTCATAATGAAGATAACAACGGAGCTGTGACATATGAAAAAAATTGTGTATTGAGATCATCTATAGGGGAAGTGCCACCCGATATTCCACAGGTCCTCCATGAGACAACACATTGAAAGGCCCTGAAAACTGGGGAGAAAGATTAATACAATGATAAAAACTTCTCTTCCCAAGATGAGGAGTCACCTTCATAAAAACAAAATCCCCAATGTCAAACTCCAAAGGTATACTCCTATGATAAGAATATGATTTTTGATGCTCCTAAACTACCTTAATCCTCTCATGATTTAACTTAACTATATCTATTGTATTCTGTACCAGCTCCAGCCCGAGAATAGCTGACTCTCTAACCCTAGTCCAACATAACAGAGGAAGGCATGGTCCTCCATAGAAGTATTCAAATGGTTCCATATAGATGTTGGAGTGTAAACTATTGTTGTAAGAGAACACTAAAAAGGGAAGGTGCCTCATCCCCAGACCTCCCAAATATAGGACACAAGAGTGAAACATGTCTCCAGAAGTCAAGAATTTCTGCTTTATCTGACCGTCCATCTACAGATGAAAAGTCGTTATAAGGAATATATGAGAACCAAAATCATACAAGAGACCTCTCCACACTATGGAGGTAAAATGGGAGTCTCGATTAGAAATTATAATCCCTGGGACTCCGTGAAGTCTCACTAATTCTTCCAGACACTCCCTTGACAAAACCTCCACTGAGATTGACTCCTTGATTGCTATGTAGTGGGAAGCTTTTGTCAAGTGATCCACTACCAACCATATAGCATCATAGACTCACTGATATCATGGTATACTGGTAAAAATGTCCATCGAGATGTCCCACCCACCACTTCTACTAAGGAATATCCAATGGTTGGAGAAAACCATCGGGAACACGGTGCTCTGCCTTTACCTTCTGGTATACCAAACATCGAGACACAAACTATTCAACGGTATGCTTCAACTCAAGCAACCAAAACTGACTCCCCAAGTCACAATACATTTTCATCACGACATCATGTACTGCTAAGGATAAACAATGGAACTCCCTGAGAACCATATTATGCATCTCCAAAGGAACAATAATTCTTCCCTGAAACAACACTCGATACTATTCTTCCTCATACCAACCATCATGGGATCCACTACAAACAACTCAGTCTCTCTAGACCTCTCCCTCATGATCCACCAACTGGGACTCTTCTACCTACATTACTAGAGACGATGGCACTATTATCTGAAAAAGACAATCTATACCCTTGAATTATCCCATATTCAGATGCAATATTGAATGCTCTTCCATCACTCTCCAGGAATCACCAAATTCACACATTACATCACTACGTGACATCCTACTCAACGCATCAACTACAAAATTCACTTAACCCAGTTTATATGAAATTATGAAGTTGTAATCCTATAAAAACTATATCCACCAACAATGACGCAAGTTCAAGTCGCACAGGGAGAAAACATACCTATTGTTTTTATCATTGGTTAAAACCACAAAGATCTCACCAATGAGGTAATGTATATAAAACTTCAAATCCAACACCATTACCACCAACTCGATATCATGTGTCAAGTAGTTATGTTATTTGGGATGAAACAACTGAGACCCAAAATAAATTACTGATCAATGCTACATTATAACACATCCAAACCAATGACACAAAGTATCTCAGAAAAAATTAAATTGAACTCCCTATTTTGGAAGAAAAAGAACTTGAGTGCTAACCAACTTCTCTTCCAGATACTCAAAAGTTGTCTAACATTGATTACTCTACATGAACACATGATCCTTCATGGTCAATGCTTTCAAAGGAGTCATATCCTGAGAGAAATTAGCCACGAACCTCATATAATATCCTTCCAGACTAATGAAACATTGCACCTCTTAAACTATAATGGGTGCTTTCCAAGACTCATCTTCTCATGACCACTCCCCACAAGGTGTACCCCTCCTAGGACCACAATGTGAGAAGGGAGATAATGACAACCGGAGTCCCTCCTCTAGTAGGACCCGAGTTGGCGACTAGCTCCGATGGTATAGTAAATGCACATATGAGAGATATTACTCTCTAAGAGAACACATGAGAAAGAGAGAGATAATATAGGAAACCACAAACTCCAACTCAGACGGAAATAAAAATGAAAACTCAAGTGCATATATGTAATGTCATGAAAACTACTAGAACTGAAAGGGGAAAACTTCACTTACCCAAAAGGTTAAAAATGGTAGTGACCACGAAGCCCATACTGCTCCAGAAACCCTGAGCTAGTAGAAACCATATTGATCTCCAACCTTCTATAAGTTACATGAATTAAATAGTTTATATAGAAATAGGGTGAGTATAACAGTATAATCAGTAGGATCATCCCCTAAGCATCTCGTTCAAAAGTAATGAAAGCATGCTAAAACACAGTGAACAACAATTGAAACTAACTCGTCACCTAAAAAGGTATACTATGTTCCCAACCACACCATGAATACTCTCACCAAGTAACACATAAAATAGTGTATAATATAATAAATATTATAAAGGGTAACCCGCTACTACTTCCCCACTGGTTTTCCACATTTCCCCAATGTCGCACGTCCTAAGCATCTCTATCAAAAAAGGCATGCCTGCAGACACCTGGGCGAAGCACCACAATATTCATCTCGTGAAAAAAAAACAACCACGTCCATGAAATAATGTAGCCATGTAGTTTCCGGGATCCACCATAGCTCATATAACATGTATCATACATCAGGTAATATACCAAAAGCCATTACAACCTATACATTGAGTAAGGATCATCAAGACATCACAGCTTATACATGTTACCCCTATAGTAGTCAATAAAATACTATATCTAGAATATATGTGTATGAATAACCACAAGCCATTACAAAACTCTACACACGTATATGGGAAAAACTAACGACTGTGCCTACCAGCACAAGTAACTATGAAGAGAAGAGAGCGAGGGCATAGGGGGTAGTCAGCCATCCATACTCCCACTAGAATGTTAGGGAAAACACCCCCCAGGGATCATAATCCTTGGGGTGCCATTTTCCCTAATGGACAGGGTGGAGTAGAGTATTGAAACACAAATAGTACAAAATATACTATATCTCAAAACCGCTCTATGCGCATAACCTAGTTTTAGAATCAACTGCAGATATCATCTCCCGGACTCCCGACTGCCACTTCTAAGACTACGTATTCTATAAGCACACAACCATTTAATGATCTTTATTTCCTTACTTCATTCAATTTTTATCAGTTCCAATTTATGTTAATTAATTCTCTAATCATTAATTAACCATTTAAAATTCCACAATAAATTTCATCAGCGTCACACCCAAAGTACACGGTCCCTTTAAAATTGTAACCTCAAAATTTCGTTCCAGTAAGATCCAACCCCATGGGTTAATATCATTTATTCAATTATTTATTTACAGAATTAATTTCCCATATTCCCAGGCATTCTAGAAAAACATTCTATGGTACTAAACACAAGGGGGCTCGACACGGTGAGTAGATAACTACCCGGTTAGTCTTTACCACCTATAGCAAGATCATAGACCCATCATCCCTTAACAATGTAGACATGGAAAGCATGTGGCATACCCCATGCGTCTTCACCCCTTTCCGAAGAAGGGTATGAAAGACCAACTACCTTGAGCATTGGGAAATTTAAAACAGATAATCAACTAATAAGAATCATCCAGCATCCAAACATTCACATCCAACTCCTTCCATCATCTAGGGTGTCCTCTTCAACACCCACATGCATAAACCGATGCATCTCGCCACTCTAGGTGTCAACTGCTGCCACATCCAATAGGCCTCTTTACCACCACTACTAGAAATAAGATCTATACTAACAGTTTTGGGTAAACCATTGGTATAGTTCATTAATTTGGAACAATACCAATGATTTGGCCAAAACCGTTAGTATAGGTCACTAATTAGGATCCATAACAACAGTTTTGGGAAAACTGTTGGTATAATTCACTAATTTGGACCTATACCAACGGTTTTGGGAAAACCGTTGGTATAGGTCCATTATAGAGACCATATACAAATGGTTTGACCTCAAACCATTGGGATAGGTCCCCCTTATACCAACGGTTTGTCCAAAACCGTTGGTATAGGTCCCAAAATCAAAGAATATATACCAATAGTTCTCAAAACCATTGGTATAGGTACATGTATTTTTAAGTGAATATTCTGATAGAGGACATTAAATAAATCAAAATCTAAAATAATTATGATAATACACATATATATTTAGAAATTATGTTCACAAAATTAAGTTGGGTTATTGGTTAGGTAATCCAATCACAAACCAACAAACCAGAGGTGCTGGGATCAAAACCAACCGAATGATTCTTTTTTGAATTACATATATCAATGGTTTTATGGAAACGTTGGTTTAGATTTTCATATTACATAGACCAAAAGTTTTGAAAAATGTTGGTATAGGTCTATACCAACGGTTTTCCCAAAACCATTGGTATAGACATATCCCCCCGTATTACTAGCCAACGTTTCTCCAAATCGTTGGCATAAGCAATACCAACGGTTTGGAGGCCTATACCAACGGTTCTAAATCATTGGTTTACGTTATTTTCGTAGTAGTGCCCAAAATATCACAACAAACATCTAGGCTCACATCACAACATAAGAAGTAGAAAAAATAAACACCTTATCAGTTGGGATCTTGACCCTCAATGAAGCAAGGGGTAACTCATAACCCTTAAAGTATTATCTTTTATCAAACAACTAGTTCTTTAATCCATCATGGATTAAAAAATTTATTATTATGAGGTTCCAACTTTGGGAAACATAAAAAGTAATCTATCATAAATAATTAAACATGCTTACTAATCCAATTTGATTAACATAAAATTACAACAACCTCAATCGGATTCATTCACATGCCTCTTTCACTTTATCCATGTGATTATCAATTAATTCTGGCTTTCTATTATTTAACAATTTCCATCATGAACGAAAAGAAAAACAAGAATGATTTGATATCACACTATCTATAAACACAATAGTCAACATGATACAATTAATAACAATTTTTTTATAGGCTTAAAAAAATTATTATGTCAATTCCATTGTTATCCTGAGGGATAAAGCATGCTAACAAAATAGTTTCACATAGAAAAAGAGAGAAGCAATGAATACCCTACCTCCAACAGTTCTTGATGTTCTTTATATGAGAATGAGCCATGAAAGGGGTTACGATCTCCTCCCATGTGACAAATGTATCCAATCAAGGATGCAGAGACACCTTCACATTAGCCGAAACCCAAGAATAGCCCATATGAAACATGGGGTAAAAATTCAATAAAAAGGGCAAAGATAAATATGTAGATGAACCAAAATTTTTGAAGATATATCAAACCATATATCGAAGACTGATCGATATTTCTTGGTTGCATCAAAGCAGAGTGGAACAAATCCTAGGAGGAAAGTATGATTGCAGAACTCCTATGAGAAGGAATGGGATGTTTGAGCCTCTCACACCCATCAAAAAGGAGGAAGAACTAGGGAGTAATATATCTCATATCTTTAGAATATTTAACAGTGTAGTGGTTTAAGATACCATGGGTTTTCCATTAAAATTGGACCACATTAAACCATTAATTTTGAACTACTAATAACATCCCGAGCCTCAGGAGAAATTAATATTGGTGTTACAACATTTGAATCAGCCTTAGTGTCCTTAAAACAAGGGTTTACATGTATTTTATGTCAAAGGAAACGTTAAAGGGGAAAAACTATAGGAAGCTTTAAACCATGTTCACAAACACGAAATATGGTAAATGAAAAACACTATTCATGAATTTTACCATTGGAACCTCACTGTTCTGCAAACACTGTTCATGAACCTCACCATTGGAACCTCACCATTCTGGAAACACTGTTCATGAACTCAAAATTTGGAAATGCAAAAAGGTAACCATTGGAACCCCACCGTTCTACAAACACTATTCATGAACTCAAAATTTGCCCAAGGAAAAAAGGTAACCGTTAGAACCTCACCATTCTAGAAACACTATTCATGAACTCAAAATTTAGAAATAGAAAGATGTCACCTTTGGAATGACACAGTTGCACTATTCACAAAAGGATATTGATTGCACTGTTCACATAAGGTCACCGATGAAACTATTCACATAAGGTCACAGATGTCACTGTTCACATAAGGCCACCTTTTCACTGTTCAGATAAGGTTACCAATGACACTTTTCACATAAGATCACCGATGACACTATTCACATAAGGTCACCGATATCACTGTTCACATAAGGTCACCATTACACTATTTACATAAGGTTACCGATTACACTGTTCAAATAAGGTGTCTGATGACACTGTTCATAGAAGGTTACCAATGCACTGTTCCCAATGGTCTATCATTAGAATTGTGCACCGATGGAACTATTCACAGGAATGGAAGTTTGGAAAAGTGTTGGTGATAAGTCACCTTCACCTCCTGAAACACCTCATACACTTGATTTTCGCAAAGGATTAGACTGGAGGTATCCATTCCATCACATCAGATACCTCTCAAAACATTCTCATCCTCGAGAATTCAAAACCCACCTAAAGGGAGAACAAAACGGGGTCTGAACAACCACCCATCAAGATACCACTCAAAAGAGATAATGTCCCAAGAGGAAATAAAAAAATCCTTATTATAGACATTTAAGGTTTATAACCACAAAGGATACATCGATACATGAAAAATAGTTAAACATCAAACAACTCTAGGTACTAAGCATGTATATGTGACTCATTATCAGATGTACTCTCCTCCATGCCACCGTGTCGCCACAAGACACGAACCAAGGGAATAAAATTCCCATGAAATACCTTCTCGTTGAGGTCTTGGATATCCATAGGTCACTCCTCAAAGGTCACGTCATCATCAACATCGACCTCTCCCCAACCAATGACATGAGAGTCATCATGAAGATAACGACATAGTTTTGATACATGGAAAACATCATGTATCTGACTCATATATGAGGGAAGTGCTACTTGATATGCCACAACTCCAATACGAGCTAACACATCGAAATGCCCAACAAACTAGGGATAAATCTTATTCCCACGACTAATCCTTCACTGCCCATGATGGGGAGTCACCTTTAGAAACACATGATCACCAACATCAAACTCTAAGGGTCTCATCCTTTGATCGACATATGATTTCTGATGATCTTGCACTATCTTTATTATCTCATGAATCACCTGAACCATATCTATTGTATTTTTTACTAGTTTAGGTCTGAGAATTACTGACTCTCCGAGCCCAGTCCAGCACAATGGATAATGGAAAGGTCGGCCATACAAGGCTAAAATGGCGCCATAACGATGGTGGAGTGAAAACTATTGTTGTAAGTAAACTCCACCAAGGGTAAGTTCCATACCCATGAACCTCCAAAATCCATGACAGACTGGATGGCTCGCTCTGTCTGACCATCCATTTGAGGATGAAAAGAAGTGCTACAACATAGTTGAGGACCAAAATCATGATAGAGACCTCTCCAAACCCTAGAGGTAAAACTAGGATCTCGATCAGAAATGATCATCCTTAGGACTCAATGATTCCTCACCACCTCCCCCAGATACTGCCTCGACAAAACATCCACCGACCAAGACTCCTTGATTGCTATAAAGTGGTCCAATTTTGTTAAACGATTCACTATCACCCAAATAGCATCATGTCCTCCCGAAGATCGAGGTAAACCAGTAATGAAGTTCATTGAGATGTCCTACCACTTCCACTGTGAAAAAGTAACATCGAGAAAAGTCCACCAGGAACACGGTGTATGACCATCACCTTCTGGCAGACCAAACATTGACACCGAAACTCCAAAACTGCATACTTCAGCCCACACCACTAAAACTGGCTCCACAAGGCTCGATACATCTTTTTCATGCTATAATGAATGACAAAAGGGAAACTTTGGAAGTCTCTGAGATCCATCTTACACATCATAAAAGGAAGAAGTATCTTTCCATGATACAGCAGTCGGTGTTGTTCATCCTCAGACCAACCATTAGGTGCCTCGCCAAAACAACTCGGTCTCTCCAGAACTCCACCTCTAGATCCCACAACTAGTACGATTCCACCTTCTCCACCAGAGATTACTACACTATCATCTAAAAAAGACAACCTATGCCCCCAACGTCTCCCATATAAATATGTAATGTTGACAGTTATTCCATTACTCTCTAGGAGTCACCAGATTCACACACTTCATCACTACATGACTTCCGAATCAGCGTGTCGATTACAAAATTATCCTTTCTTGGTGTATATGATATTTCAAAGTTGTATTCTTATAAGAGCACCATCCACCGAAGCTGTCGTAAATTTAAGTCACACTGGGAGAAAACATACCTCAGGCTCTTATGATCAGTGAAAACCACAAAGTGCTCACCAATGAGGTAATGTATCCACAACATCAGAGCGAACAAAAGGGATCCCAACTCAGGATATTTGGTGGTATAGTTAAATTCATGGGGACGTAACTGCTAATACCCATAAGAAATAACTGATATCTGCTACATCAGAACACAACCTAACCCTAGATGGGAAGCATCACAGAAAACATCAAACTGAACTCCCTCTACTTGAAGACAAAAAACTGGAGCACTTTATAACATCTATTTAAGATACTTGAATGCTTCTAGACACTAATCAATCCATATGAATTCTTGATCCTTCCTTGTCAAAGTTGTCATAGGATTTGCAACTCGAGATAAATCGTCTATAAAACTTATATAGTATCCTATGAGACCAAGGAAACCTCGCACCTCTGACACAGTCTTGGGGGATTCCCAAGATACAACTGCTTCTATCTTTGATGGATACACTACTAATCCTTATAGGGAGACTACATCCCCCATGAAACAAACTTCTTGAGCCCAAAACACACACTTCGACAACTTTTCAAATAGATTATTTGACGAAGAACTCCCAAAATGTCATATAGGTGATCTGCATGATCTTCTTCATACGTAGAGTGCACAGGGATGTCATCAATGAAAACTACAACGAACTTGTACAGGAACCCATGGGACACAGTGTTTATCAATCCCATGAACACAGCTGAATCATTTGTCTTTCCGAACAGCATTAAAATGATCTCATAATGACCATGACAACAACGTAAAGTAGTTTTCAGGACATCGTCATCCTTTACACGAATCTAATGATATCCTGACTGCAAGTAATGAATTGAGAACCAATTTTCACCCTTCAGTTGTTCGAATAAATCATCAATCTGTGGATGAGGATCGTGATTATTTTTTTTTCACTTCATTCAAGCGATGATAATCGACAAAAAACCGCAAACAATTGTTAGCCTTCTTCACGAACAAAACTGTTGTTCCTTATGGTGACACACTCAGCTGAAAAAAACCACACAATAATAGACCATAAAGCATTATACGTAGCTCTCGTAACTCAGAAGGGGCCATCCTATATGTAGACAAAGATATAGGAGATAGTCCTAGTTTTAGCTCGATCCAAAACGTGATCTCTTGTCTAGGGGGTAATTCTACAACCACTTCTAGAAAGACAACAGGGTGCCTGTCTACAACCCTATGAAATTCCATCTGCTGAACCATCTGATGAAATCAACATCATCTCATCCATCATGGATGATAAGGATGAAATATGCCTATGAACCATCTAAGGATCTTGCTCACCAACAAACACCACTATCTCTCCATCCGGATCAATGAAAATGACATTCTTCCTGAAGCAATCCACAAAAGCCTGCACTAAATACAACCAATCCATGCTACAGATGAAATAAAATGGTTTTATTCATAAACATAGGAATTCTCCCCAAGAGCAGTTCTATCCCAACACTAGATCATAGTCTCAACATATTTCAAATAGGTCAGCTCGGCTTCCAACTGGCATAGTCAATGCCAAGGGAAATATAATCCTCTCTACATCATGTCCCAAATCCTGGACCATGGTAGGGGATATGAAGGAGTGTATCACTCCGGGATCAAACAAGGCATACACCAAAATAGAAAATAAGAAAAGGGTACCTAAAACGACATCTGGCTCACCTAGAGTTGGAAAAGCTAAAGAATGAAGCTGACCACAACCTCCTCAATGACCTCTCTAACCCTGATGAGGACCACCAACATGGCCACGCTCTGCTCTCTGTGGACAGGGAGCATCATATGGCTATAATCTTCATGCCCCATCTACCCTATATTGATCTAAATCAAGTACAACATGCTGCTACAGCCTCTGCTGGAACTTTCTCAATGGAAGAACCTGGAGCGGAACACATGGTGCACTATGACTTCTCTGAAAGTTCAGGCACTCTCGCTGCTGATGACCTCAACCACCATAAGGAAAACAAATTCTTGATCCCTTAGCATGGGTCTAAGAGCTTCTTCCCCCGACGAAACGTGGTGTTGAGGGTTGGGACCTACCCCCGACCGAATGAAAACCCTTCTTCCAGGAAAACCAGGAACCCTGGACCACAACATGAATTCACGAGGAATCATGATGAATCCCCTCTCGTGATGATCTGATTCTATCCATTTTCCTCTCGATGACCTCTACCCTCACCAGCACCTCATGTTATGTCTTTAGCATAAATGGGGTGACCTGAATCAATATTTCTAGATGTAAAGCCTCCTCAAAATGCCTCGACTTGGCCTCCTCGTCTGGAAAAAGTTCTGAATCATATCATAAAAGGTTCCTAAAATAGATTTCAAACTCTCACACCCAAGAGCTCCATTGTATAAGGGTAAGAATGTCTTGGAGGCTGGACGACTTCGCGGTCATGGAATGAAAATCGACTCTAAACATGTCTCAGAACTCCTCCCATGAGATTTATGACTCCTTTTGATCCTAGAGTAACAAGAACCACCACTACCTTACTACTCTCTTTAGCGTCGTCACAACTTAGGGAATCTAGTGCTCCTTCGTAGCACAGATCGAACTGATGCCTATCTCGACCTCCTCCAACCAGTCTTCCATGATAGAATCTGAAATGGTTCCCTTGTACTTCTGCAAACTATGGCACTGAAACCCTCAATGTGTCCTCCTCAAATTGTTGTCATCGGTAACCTCTATCATGTGGCGATCTGCTTGAAAAACCTGCTGGACATCTTCTGCGCAAAACTGACGAGGATGTCGACCTGGAGTCGTACCTATAAAATAAAAAACCTTTAGAGCTCCTAAACATGGAATATGGAAGAATCAACATTAATTGATCAATTTTTTATTATTTCATTTTAGGTTACCCTATCCCAAGGTCTAACCATTCAAACACAACCAAAAAGAAGAATGATGCATGATCCTTTACTAGGTCTCTACCATGTAACTAGTATCACCTTGTATAGTAGCCATTTTAAACATAGAGGTCCAAACATCAAGTAACAGGGGGCCCTAAACCCCTATGTCTTGGCTGGTCTATATTGTTTATATCACTTCCTAAACTTGACTAACACTATTTCCCTACCAACCCATGAAACATCACCTGTTCCTAACTCTGAACTCCATCATATCCCTCAACCTCCCTTTGATACAACTCTATCATAACCCCCTCCCCAGAAGGCATACCCCTCCTGGGCCGGTGATGTGAGAAGGGAGTTAATGACCCCCCGATTCCCGCCTCTAGTAGGCCACGAGTTGGAGACTAACACTGATGGTATAGTAAACGCACCAATGGGAGGCATTACCCTCTAAGAGAACACATGCGAAAGAGAGAGATAAGATAGAAACCAAGAAACTCCAACTCAGACAGAAATATAAATGAAAACCCAAGTGCACATATGTAATGTCATGAAAACTACTACAATTGAAAGCAGAAAACTACAAGTACACAACAAAAGTAAATACAACATCGACCACGAATCCCATACAACTCTTGAAACTCTAAGCTAGTAGAAACCAGCATGATCTCCAAACTTCTCATAGTGACCTGAAAAAAAAGTTTATATTGACATATAGTGAGTATAACAGTATACTCAGTAGGATCCTCCTCGAAGAATCTCACACATAAGTAAAGAAATCATGTTAAAGCACAGTGAACAACAAGTGAAACTAACTCATCACCTAAATAGGTATATTGAGTTCCCAGCCACAACATGGATACTCTAACCACGTTACACATACAAGAGTATATAATAAAATAAAGATTATGAAGGGTACCCTGCTACTAATTCCCCACTGGTTTTCCACATTGCCCCAAATTCGCACGTCCTATGCATCTCTCTCCAGAAATGCTTTCCCACAGACACCAGGGTGAAGTACCACAATATGCACCTCATGCAACAAAACCACCACGTCCATGCAAGAAAGTAACAAGGTAGTTTCTGGGAGCCACCACAACTCATATAATGTGTATCATACGTCGAGTATTATACCTCAAGCCATTATAGCACATACACTGAGTAAGGATTCTCAATCCATCATTCCCTATACACGCTGCACCTATAGTATACCATAGGATACTATATCCAGAATATATGTTTTTGAATAACCACAAGCCATTACAACCCTATACACACATATATGGGAAAAACTAAACATTATTCCTACCAATAAAAGTAATTACCATGAGAAGAGAGTTGGGCCAAAGGGGGTAGTCAACCTTCCATCCTCCCACAGGAATATTGGGGAAAACACCCCCTAGGGAAAAGAATCACTGGGGTGTCAGTTGCCCTAACTAACAAGGGGGAGTATCGTATATAAACACAAAATGTACATAATATTCTATATCTCACAACCACAATATGGGAATAACATATTCTTAGACTCAACTACAGCTAACATCTCTCAGACTCCAGGCTCCCACTTCTAATACTATGTATCCAATAAGCACACAACCATTTAAATAGCTTTATTTCCTTGATTCTCTGTTTATCTGTTCCACTTTACGTAAATTAATTATTTAAACATTAACTAACCATCAACAATTCCAGATTAAATATTATTATCATCACACCCAAAGTCCACTGTCCCTTTAAAATTTTAACCTCACCATTTCGTTCCAGCAAGCTCCAACCCCATGGGTTAACATCATTTATTTAATTATTTATTGACAGCAATATTTTTCCATATTACCATAAATTCTAGAAAAACATTCTATGCTACTAAACACAAGGGGGCTCAACACGGTGAGTAGATAACTACCTGTCGTGTCTTTTCCTCCTATTTCAAAAGCGTAGACCCATCCTTCCTTGTGAATCTGGACATGGAAAGCATGTTTCATACACCGTACATCGTCTCCCCTTTCGGAAGAAGGGTAAGAAAGACCAGCTACCTTGTGCAGTGGGGAATGTATAGTCGATAAACAACTAATAAGAATCAGCTAGCATCCAAACATTCAAATCCAACTCGTTCCATCATCCAGGGTGTCCTCCCCGACACCCACATATATAAACCGATGCATCTCACCACTCTATGCATCAACTATTTCCACAACCAATAGGCCTCTCTAATCCCACATATCACAACATCCGTCCAGGCTCACATCAGAACACAATCTATAGAAAATACAAAAATCACATCAATTGGGATCTTGACCCTCAAACATGCAAGAGGGTAACTCAGAACCCTAAAAGTATTATATTTTATAAAACAACGAGTTCTTTAATCCATCTTGGATTAACAAATTAATTATTCATGGGTTCCAACTTGGGGAAACCTAAATAGTAATCTATCATAAGTAATCAAAAATGATTACTGCACCAATTTTATTAACATAAAATTACAACAACATCAATCAGATTCTTTCACATGCCATTTTATCTTTAAGCAAGTGATTATCAACTAATTCAGGCTTTACATTCTTTACCAATTTTCATCAAAAACGGGAAGCTAAACAAGAAAGCTTCGATATCACATTATCTCAAACAGTTCTTGACATTGTTTATACAAGAACGGGCAACACAACGGGTTTCGATCTCCTCCCATTTGACAGTTGTATCCACCTGAGGATGCAAATACACCACCACATCGACCAACACTCAATAAAAGCCCATTAAGAAGATGGGGTAAAAATTCAATAAAAATGGAAAGAAGAAAGAAGGAGATGAACCAGAAATAATGAAATAGATTATTCCATACATCAAAGACTAATTGATATTTCATGGTTGCATAAAAAAAGAGCGGAAAAAATCCTAGGAGGATAGTTTTATTGCATAACTCATGCGGGAAGGAATGGGATGTTCAAGCGTCTTACACCTGAGAACAAGGAGGAAAAACCTGGGAGGAAGATATATCGTTCCTTTAGAAGATTTAATGGAGTAGTGGATTAAGATACACTGGGTTTTCTGTTAAAGGTGGATCACATTAAACCACATGGGTTGACAAAGTAAAAACATCCAAATACTTAAGAGAAATAAATATCAGATTTATGACCTTTGAATCATCCATAGAGTCCTTAAAAAGGATTTAAATGTATTTTACGTTAATGGAAATGTCAAAGGGGCGAAACTATAGAAAGCAGGAAACACTGTTCACAAACATGAATTTTTGCAATGGTAAAACACTATTCATGATCCTCATATTAGGAACCTCACCATTAGAACCTCACCGTCCAGCAAACACTGTTTACAAACCTCACCGTTCTGGAAAAACTATTCATGAACATAAAATTTGGCGAAGGAAAAAGGTCATCGGTGGAACCTCACCATTCTGGAAACATTGTTCCTGAACTCAAAATTTGGAGAAGGAAAAAGGTCACCATGTGAACCTCAACATTCTGGAAACACTATTCATGAAATCAAAATTTGGAAATGTAAAAAGGCCATCGTTGTAACCTCACCATTCTAGAAACACTATTCATGAACTGAAAATTTGGCAAATGAATGAGGTTACCATCAGAACCTCACAGTTGCACTGTTCACATAAGGTTACTGATGGCACTGTTCACCGAAGGTCACTAATGACACTATTCATATAAGGTCACCGATGTCACTATTCACATAAGATCACCATTGAACTATTTACATAAGGTCACCAATGACACCGTTCACATAAGGTCACTGATGAACCTATTAACATAAGGTCACCATTGCACTGTTCACATAAAGTTACTGAAGACACTATTCACATAAGGTCACCGATGACACTGTTCATAGAAGGTTATCGATGCACTATTCATAATGTTCTACCATTGCAACTGTTCACCAATGGAACTGTTCGCAAGAATGGAAATTTAGAAAATTGTTGAGGATAAATCACCTTGACCTCCCAAAACACCTCATACACCTGATTTTCACCAAGGAATAGACTAGAGAGGTCTGTTCCATTACCCAACTAATTTTATATTTGAAAGATACACAAATTCTCCATGATGGAAAACAACATACCCCACGAAACAGACTTCTCAATCCCAAAACTCACAATTTATCAACTTCCCAAATTGCAGTGGTTGATGAAGAACTCCCAAAACAGAATGTAAATTCTCTACATGCACCTCCATAGATTTGGAGTACACAAGGATGTTGTTGATGAAAACCACCACAAACATATCAAGGAACTCACAAAACATAGTCTTCATCAATCCCATGAACATAGATAGAGTATTTGACACACCGAACAACATCACCAAGAACATGTAATTCCCATGAAGTCAATAGAAAACAGTCATTAGAATATCCTCATCATTAACTTGCATATGATAATACTCATACCACAAATAGTTCTTGAAGAACCAAGTAACACCCTTCAATTGATCAAATAAATCTTCAATCCATGGAAGAGGATTGTGATTCTTCACTGTCACTTTATTAATGTGATGATAATCGATATACAACCACAAACTGTCATCATCCTTCTTCCTGAAAAAAACTGGTGTGCCCTATAATGACACACTTGGCTGAACAAAATTGAACAATAGTAGATCATAAAGCTATATACGCGTCTCCCATAACTCAGAAGGGGCCATCCTATACGGAGTCATAGATATAGGCTACACTCCTGGTTGTATCTCGATCTCGATATAAACGTCTCGTCGAGGGGGTAATTCTACAAACTCTTCAATAAATACATCAAGTTACTCTTCCACAACCCTATGAATCATTGAATTTTGATCTTTCGACAAATTCAACATTAGTTCATCCATCAATGATGACAAATATGGAACTTGCCTCTTACCTATTTGAGGTCTTGCTTGAGAAAAAAACACTATAGGTTCTCCATCCTAGTCAAAGAACCCCGCCTTCCACTAGAAAAATACAAAATAGACTACAATGAATACAAAAAACCCAAACAAAGGATGAAATTGTATGGTTATCTTCATAAACATAGGAAATCTCCCCCACAGTTTTGTTCCCCCAGTACAAGCTCATAGTGTCTACATTCTTAAAACAAGTCATCTCAACCTCCAACTATTGTAGTAAACTCCATGGGAACTGGATGCCACACTAACTTGTTTCCCAACGCCTGGAAAAGGACATGTGATGTGACCGATTTTGTGGATCCTGAGTCTCATATGGCATACAACTTAGTAGAATACAAGCAAAGGGTACCTCAAATGATGTCTGGATCACAAGGTGTTGGAAACGCTAAAGGATGAAGCTGACCATGACCTTCCCCATGAATAGTTTGATCCTGATGACAACCCCCATGATGACCGATCTCTACTCTCAAAGGATGAGGAAAATATAAAGGTTATCCCCTTCCTACAACATCTTCTCTCTACTAATCTAAATCTTGTGAAACCTACTACTGCGTCCTTTGTAGGAACTACCTCAATGGAAGAACTTGGAGTGGAACACGTAGTGGAAACTAACTACTCTGAATGTTTGGGATCTCTCGTTGCTGATGACATTGGCATCCACAAGAAACAAAGAACATGATCCCTTGGGAAAGTCCTAAGAGCCGTCACCCCTAGAGAAATGAGTTACTGAGGACTAGGACATACCCCTAGAAAAATAGAAACTACTCTTCCTTAAAAAAGGGTGAACACTGACCATAAATCTTCCTCATGAGGAATTCTGATGACTCCCCTATTGTAATGTTCTAGTTCTTGCTAAAATTCTCTCAATGAACTCTACCCTTTATAATAAATCAAGCTATGTATTAAGCATAAACGGGGTGACATAGTGCTGGATCTCAAGATGAAAATCCTCCTAGAAATGTCGTTCCCAGATATCCTTATCTGGAAATAGGGCTGAAGCATATCATAAAAGGTTTCAGAAATAGATTCCAAACTATCACACCTTGGATACAACTATCAAATTATATGTAGCTACTGGATAATAGATTCAATCTTAGTTGATGAACGAAACTCTACATTTAACATGTCTTGGAACTCCTCCCGTGAGATCATCGACTCCTCATAATCTTTGAGAAACATGAACCTCCATTGTCTCGCTGACCCACTCAGCACATTCACAACCAATGATACCAAGTTATCATTATAAGAATCGATTGATTTGAAAGATATATCAACCTCCTCAAACTAGTCAAATGTGATTGTATCAGAAAGAGAGCCCTCATACTTTTGTAGACTCTGGTGTTGAAATTCTTAGAGTATCCACCTTCATGTATCATCATCGTTGACCTCCACTCACTGCAAGCACAACCTGCAAGACATCTTATACATAAACCTAATTAGGAAGTTGACCATGGGTCCTACCTATAAAATACAAATCTATTATATCTCCTAAACTGGTAATATGGTAGAATAAACATTAATGAATTGTTTTATTTTATTCATTTTAGGTCAACATATCCCAAGGTCAACCAATTCAAATACATGCACAAATAAGAATGATGCATGACCCTTTCACGGGTCTCTAACCAATAATAAGTATCACATAATTTAGTAAACACTATAAACATGATGTTTTGTGCATCATACCACATGGGTCTTAAATACCTACGTCTCAGCCAGTCTCTAGTGTTTACAACACTTTATAAACATGACTGACATCGTTTCCTTAGAAACCCAAGCAAACTCACCTATGCCAAACTACTAAATCCATCCTATCCCTTAATGAGACCTCTTATACAACTTGGGAATGACCCCCTCCACACAAATTGTACCCCTCATGGGTCAACAATGTGATAATGGAGATAGCGAAACCCGATTCCCACATTCCTCAGGCCCTGAGATGGTGACTAGAATTGAGGGTATAATAATAAAATAGATGGGAGACATTACTATATTAGAGAACACATGCAGAATAGAGAGATAAGATAGACAAAAAACCACTCCAACTCATAATTCAAGTTAAAAATAGACCCATGTAATCATATGTAATGTCATAAAAAACTACTACAACTGAAAAGGGAAAACTATAGGTAAAAAAAGGAAGTAAAACAGCTACGACCACAAAGCCTGAAGAGCGCATACAACCCCAAGATAGTAGTAACTAACATGATCTAAAACATTATCTATGTGACCTAAAAAAATTTATAAATATATAGGGTGAGTATAATAGTATACTCAATAGGATCCTCCACGGATCCTCTCATGAAAATGCAATGAAAGCATGATAAAACACAATGAAAAAAAGTGAAAGTAACTCGCCACCAAAATAGTTATAATATGATCTCATCCTCACAATGGATACTCTCACCAAGTATCATATATAATAGTATATAATATAATAATGAATATCAAGGGTAACCCACTAACACTTCTCCATTGGTTATCTACATTTACCCAACATCGCACGTCCTTAGAATCTCTATCTAAAAAGGAATTCTTAGAGAAACTTGGGCATAACACCCCAACATGAACCTCATGAAAAACCACTACTACATCTATGTAACTGACGTAACTAGGTAGTTTACCAGAACCACCATATATCACATAATGTGTATCACATGATATACATTATACCTCAAGCCATTATAGTCCATATATAGAGTTAGCATACTCAAGACATCACAGTCTATATAAGTTACACCTATAGTATTCCATAGGTAACTATATCAGGAATATATGTGTGTGAATTACCACAATCCATTACAGCCCTCAAACCACATATATGGGTAAAAATAACCTTTGTGCATACCAGTATACGTAACTACCAAGGGGATAGAGTGGGGACAAAGGGGGTAGTTATCCATCCATCCTCCCATCAGAATGTTAGAGAAAAACCCCTACCTCAGATTAGAATCCACAAGGTATCAATTTCCCAAACTGAAAGGGATGAGTTTCATATAGAAAAACAAAAAGTAAAAAATATAATATATCTCACAACCACACTGTGTGAAGAACATAGTCTAAGACTCAACTACAACTAATTTCTCTCGGACACCCAGCTACCACTACTTAGACAAGATATCCTATATGCATATAACAATTTAAAGAAATATGTTATGTTACTTATATCTTTTTATTAGTCCTACATTATGTAATTAATTATTTAACCATTAATTAACCATTATTAATTCCACAATACATTTTATTATCATCACACCATGTTCAATTTCCCCTGGAATAACCAAACCACGTCCACACGTTCTCAGAAATATTACCTTAGCATTGCATCCCAGCAAGATCCAACCCCATATGATGACATCAAATATTCAATGAGTTATTAACAACATTTTTTACTTTCCTATAATTCTAGGCATTCTAGAGAAGACAAACTATGCTACCAAATATAAGCAACACAACATGGTGAGTAGATAGACTAACCATCAACCCTTTGGGACATATTGTAGGAGCATAGACTCACACCTATTTGAAACTCTAAACACGAAAAGCATGTGGAATACCCCGTGATTCATTTCCTGATATGGAAGGAGGGTATGTAAGAAAATCAATCTTATTAAGTGGGAAACGTAAAGACGATAAAAAACCAACAAGATTAAATAAGTTTCCAACATTCATAACAGAACTGTTTCGTAATATATGGTGTCCTCCCTGGCCCCCACATGCATAAAACAATGGATATTTCAACTCTTGGAATGAAATACTACCCCAACCCCTGGGACTCCCTACCTCACATACCACTACATCATTCCAGGCTCTACCATCCTAGTTTGACACTACAACACAAGCAACAAGAAATCAATCAAAAAGCAACTGGGCTCTCGGACCCTTGCAAGTAATCTAGCCTTCACATAAAACGAGCACTCGCAGATCAAAGAATAAAGCTCTTGGACTTTACAAGAAAGAGGTTAATACAAAACCCTTCTATGGATTATCTTTTATCAATCATCTAATTATTTAATCCACCATGAAATATCTGGTTCTTATATACATTCATAATAGCATCCATTCGATTATCATGAGTTTACCACATCAACAAATAGATTAAAACACATGCCTCTTTAT
Source organism: Viscum album (assembly GCA_963277665.1). NCBI lineage: Eukaryota > Viridiplantae > Streptophyta > Magnoliopsida > Santalales > Viscaceae > Viscum > Viscum album. The sequence continues at coordinate 168,734,444 of OY728125.1, read as the reverse complement.
CTTTATCTAATTAGTTTACAAGTATTACATGTGTTATTTTCATTACCAATTTCAATCAAGAATTACAAATTAAACAAATAAATCATAGAAACACATTATCTAGAAAAAACAAGATGAAAAAACATACGATCGATTCAAATTTTTTTATCCGGTTCAAATATTTATTATTTCAATTCCATTGTGATCAAGTAGGCTAAAAAATGATAAATATATAGTTTCACGTTAATGAATTGAGGAGACATGAATCCCCTACCTCAAAAGGCTTCCTACATTCTTAGCACGAGAATGACCAACAAAATAGATCACGATCACCTCACCTGGAAGACTGCTTCCACTCTAGGATGTAGAGACACCACCAAACCAACCAACAACCAATAAAAATCCATTAAAAACATGGAGATAAAATTCCATAAAATGGAAAGGATGAATAAAAGGATAGGAAAATGGAATAAAGTTATTAGAACATAATTTATATTGATAAAAACTCGACTCTTCCTAGTTTCACCAAAAAAGGGGGTGTGTAGGTGTTTCCTCTGAAAATGGGGATGAACTCATGTGTTTAAGTTTCAAACATTCCAAGTAGTTTCTAATGGGTTTTTTTATAGAACCGGAAACATAAAATGATTCTATAACCATTTGGACCTACTTTCCAATGTTAGGTGCTCATTATTTTTCAACTAATAAGACTTAAGAATTTTCATTGGTCGAGAGGATGTGTGGTCGGACTCATCACTCCTTTTTGAGGGGAATTATTGCCTACTCCAGGACTCTCTTTATAGATTTATGTTATGTTCATGAATCCTTATTAAATTACCAAGTATAAAATGAGATTTCCTTTAGATCTGACAATCAATGATTAGTTGGTAGGATATTTAGAGAATATTTTATATGTATTCAAGGTTCTTCATCGATAGAGAATCATCTGTATTTGTTTAGATATTCTTAGTCAATGGTATCCTTCAATACATTATATAAAAGTCTCTGGGTCATTATGTTGACCATACTGGTTTTAAAGCCACTCAGTGGGGCACTTGAAGTTTATTTTCATTCAGAAGGACATGTATTATTTCAGAGTTGGGATTATACCCACAGATGGGCTACCTACGTATCCTTATTTAGAAAAGGAATCATAACCCAAGTAGTTCGAGTAAGGGAGTATGATGTTTATTCCTGATTGATGGATCAAAGAAATATGTCGTGATTACTTTTACAATATAAGCTCACGTGAGTCATGCTCAGTGTGAGAAACAAGTGGTATTGGTGAAACCAGACAATTGTGCCATAAAAGATGAAATCATAAGAAATGATGTAGGGCTTATGTATGAATGACTGCCCTAAATAGATGAATATTGGATTTTACTTCAGGTATGAAACTGAAAAACAAGGTCCATAAAGTTAAATGTGCTTTATGGAGATTTGGATACGTTACTTAGGACTTAATCCCGAGAAGGATAACCGAATTAGAGAGGACATATGATTAGGTTTTATTCCTGAGAAGGATTCCCAGAATCAAAAGTAAATTAAGACTGGTCAAGGGGAATTATGACAGGGGACTACTCATGAAAAGGAATCCCAGGTTAAAGGGATTTGAAAACTGGGGATTACTCCTAAGGAGGAGGCCCAGGTTAAGAGAATTTTAGAATTAAGGGACTTGGGGATTACTCCTAAAGAATATTCCCATATTTGTTGACATTAATACTGGGGATTACTCCTGAAATGGAAGCCCGTGTCAAGGGAATTATGGTTAGAGATTACTCCTGAGTTGGATGCCCAGATTTGGGAAATTATAATTGGGGATTACTCCAAAGGAGGATGCCCATGTTAGGGGACTTAGGGATTATTCCTAAGGTGGATGTCCAAATTAGAGAGGACTTGGACTGGGGATTATTCCTGAAAAGAATCCCCAGGTTAAGTATTCTCTCATATTTAAATAATGAGGTTGAATGAATGAAATTTCTAACCTTAGTGACATAAAGATGTGTAGGTCACTAGGTTTTGAGAGATGTTACACATAATTCCTCTCACATAAGGTAGCCAGCAAAGGAACCACGACATAAATGGATTTAAAGATGGTTTGGAATGTTGAATAATGAATAGGAGAGGTGGAATGGTATAAGAAAGGTGAAAGAGATAGGAAGGTCACCCAAAAAGAGTGGGGCGCGCAAGTCCTGCGTGGGCGCAGAAGTCCTGGTCGTGTATGTGTACCTATGCGACACATGGATACATGCGCGACATTCAACTGTTAAGGTATTACTTGGGTGAGATTTGGCTAAAGCCCTTAGTATAATCCCTAGGGGCTTCCAAAATATTATTGATCATGTTCTGTTGAAGGGGTATGGCGGCGCACAAGTGTGGCCATTTCCCTAGAGGGATGGCCACTTAGGAATGCAAGTGTTGATGATTTTCAACACTTAGTCCTTAATCCAACTCTTTATAACTTACATTGTAGGTAATAAATTACCTTATAAGTTTTCGGAAGCTTTGAGAAGAGATTAGGGCGCCAGGAGCTCAAATCTGAGTTTCTGGAAATTTTACTCTCCGAAATGGGGGGCCCACCGAGGGTATTTATAGGCTGGTGAAGACCCTGGGTGAAACTCAAAGAGGGCGCACAAGTCACCTACGCGACCACTGGGCAGCACACAAGTATACTTGTGGGACGTTGATAGAAATTGTGTGGCCCAAGTGAAAATGAATCTTTGTTCATGCCTTTGTCAATTTTGGATGTTTCTTCAAAGGATGAATCACTTTGGGTTCAAGGTATTTCCCATTTAATTCGTTTAGACTCTATGATGGAAAATAGAGCCATCAATAGTCCCCCCTCAGAGTTAGATACGAAAGAAATAAGGATGTGACTCTGAGGTAAAGAAAAAAACCATGGAACATGTGGTGCGCAAGTATTGGGCATGCAGATGGCGTCGCGCAGGTTCGAGTCGTGCAGGTGTCGGCGCGCAGGTTTGCACGCGCTGGCTTTAGGCGTGCAGGGTTGAGGCATGGCCTATATATATGCAGCTATTCTCGCGCAAAGCACCCAGATTTCAAACTTTCGATCTCTTTCCATGCAAGTTGCCTTTGCCGAGCAAGTTGCTCTATTTTCTGCTGTTTATTTGCTGTCGCACTACTGTATGGGTATTTGGACTTGCACCATTATACCTGCATGCCAAAACATGCACGACGCACTAATACTTGAGTGCTAATTTTTGGACTTGTGTACCTTAATGCCTTATCCATTTTATTTAAATTTCTTCACAAAATTTATGAAATCACAACTTACTTAAGAGTTAATTATTCAACTTTTGTGAAGATTAAATGGATCCCAAGAGAATAGGATCTGCTGATGAACTGTATAGAAAGAGAATTGATGATATGATGAGCATCATTGGCCATGATTATTATACTATCTATGACAACAGTCTTCTAGATTTTCCCAAGTACCCGAAGAAGTTTCATCTTGACTTCCCACAGAGCATTTATCCACCTCTGTACAACTATGGTCATCTGTGAGAAGTCACCATTCCAGAGGAAAAGAACTATCTCCCAATGTCATGGTTTCAGAATTATACCAATTTTGATTCAGAAAATATCTTAAGTGGAGGAGAATTTGTAAATGCTGGAACAGTGGTGAAGGCCTACATAATGCATAATAGCCCATGTACCTCAGATTTGAAACCTCACAAGCCTGAGCTGTAAACACATTGCTATCCCTCAATCATTTGAAACTCTCAGATGGATCAATCCAAAGGCTGGAAGAAGAGTTAGGAATTTTATCCTGGAGAAGGTGTGAAGACAACTTGTATGTGAGAATATTGGGTGCGACAAACCTGAGAAGAGTTTGTCAAGGATTATAAAGTAGCTGCAATATATGAAGTCGTCTAGGTTGGGCAGACATATGTTTACAGGAATGATGATTTCGTGCCAGAGATACTATCCATTGGAGCCCAGAAACCAATTCATTCCATCTGACTCATGGAGAAGTAGGCATTAGTCTGTGGGATGTCCACAAGATTTCAGGGGCTCCAAATTTGGGTGATATGTATGCTGAATTAATCCCCCCCAAGGCGACTTGGAATGATTCAGAGAAGTCCTTGGATTTGGCTTGGGAATTATTTAAAATCTTTCACATGCTCAAGAGTTCAGAGACCTCTTTAACTCATTCTAGAATGGATATTCATCCAGAGGAGTGGATGAATATGTTTCTTACCAATAAGATGGAGAAGGAGCCGAAGGAGAAGGGATCGAAGGAGAAGGGATTGAAGGGGAAGGGGCCCAAGGAGAAGGGGCCCACTCATCCTAACACCTGCCCCAAAACAGAGAAGAGGTGTGCTCCAGGCACATTCTGTCCAACCTTGGAAGAAGGAAAATTTGAGAATTGGGGATATGAAGTAAATCAGAGAATTCCAAAGAAGACTCATCTGGAGGGCTTCTTGGCTTTGTGGCTCAGTGTTTATCTTCTGCCAGTCAGGGAATCGAAGGGAGGCATCAGGCCAGGAACCTTCAATGTGAAATCCATGTTGGATGAGGTGAAAATGGTTGGGTTGTCTACCCACATTTTATCCAATATTCACAGGATCTTACTCCATGTTTTCATGGGTAAGTCTCCTTTGAGAATAGTGGGACCATTCAATGTTTTGTGGGGATGGATCGCTACTCACTTTAGGACGTATAATGTACAGAATAGAGTACATGTTCCTGGAGGTTCTTTTAGGCCATCAGTGTAGGCATTCTCTGGAATTGCTCCACTAGCTCCCAATTCTTATGAAATGTAGGTGAGGCTGAGAATGTTTAAGGAAATAAATTTCTTTCCTTATGGAAATCCTCCAATCGGGCAGTTTGTTGATGATGGAACAACCAGTTTGGAATTGAGGGAATACATGCTAGCCTGTAGAGATGGCATGCTTGTCACCAGGATGGATAGAGAGATTATATGCGAGGTATATGATCCATATAAATTTGGACGTCAATTTAAGTGTCTGAAGTAGACCGTTTTATGTCCCCCAGTGCATGTCAGGTCATAGAAACATCTGATGGTTTCCCAGCAACTATAGATGCTGACATCTAGGGAGAAGACTGGGGCAATATTTGATCTACCCGTTGATAAAGCGGAAAATAACTTTACTACATGGTATGCCGAGAACTGGATAGAATCATACCCTGGAGGGGTGCTGAATCACCCATTTTATCAGGTGGAGAAAAGGAAGAGAGCTGTAGAGAAAGAAACCCTTCCTCAGGAAGGTGACGCTTCCCCACCTGGAGATGATTCGCCGGATTCTTCATCTAGGACTGACTCACCGGATTCCCAGAATGGGGATGATGAGGCACAACATGTAGAAAAGCGGCCTCGTGCCGGATATAATCCTCCCATCATAATTAAGAGACCCACTCCATAAACTACTAGTGAGTTGCTTCATTGTGGAAATTTCATCACAATTAGTTTATAGAGTAACAAGTTAATTTTATTATTCTACATCTGTAGTTACAGGAGCTAGGAAGAAGCTGAATTCAAAGATTGTAGGACCTTCCTCATAGCCTTCTGGTATACATACTGAATATCTACGACCATAGGCTGTCCAGACATGGTAGAGTTTATATTGAGATGATGAAACTACCTGGTGGGATTTGTGCGAGGGGCTACACCTCCTTGGAATAGGGAATCTTCTGGCTTCCACCGATATCTGTTACAAGAATAACCCCGATGAAGTTCGGGCTTACATCAAAGAGCTAGAAATGCTCATATATGCCACTAATGATTCCATTCCTGTCACCAAGAGGGTGAAGGAAATGATAGATCATGGTGCCACTGAGGGGAATGGTGGTTCTAGAGATGAGGAGTGGTACGATTATGTGGCTCCTGAAGATGTAAGTATCTTTCCTTATTTTCTTTGCAACTTGATTTCAGCCAAAGCTTTGTTACTCAAGGAAATTTTTTTCTTCATCCTGCAGCTTGAAAAGAAAGGAACTACTGAGGTTATTTCACCACAGTATATCCCTGGTGGTACTTCCATCGGGGATAATGAATCACCTCATGAATCAGGCGAGATATCTCAAGGCCAGAAAGCCATGGATGAGGAGTTGAACAAGGTTTTCCATTCCAAAATTCTTGTACATGTAGCTGATATTTTCATCACTCCCAAAAGGAAAATGAAGAAAAATCATCGAAGAAGAAAATAAACAGGTAAACGCTTCATCAGTAGTGGTAATTCCTTCAGATAGTCATGAGTCTTAACCCATGAAAAGATTACTCATACTTTTTGGGATTGTAGGGGCCTCTTCAATTTCCCCTCTGAGGGAGAGAACTGACCCTCCTTTGAGGAACACGGAAGGTACTGGTGAACAGTCACAAGTTCAGGCTAACTTGGCTACTCCTGGAGAAGAGCCAACATCTGTTCCCAGTATCTCTCCGGCTGCTATTGTAAGGAGAGAAGATATTGCTTCTAGTAAGATAACTATGCTTCATAAAATGTTGAATTAAACATCTAGTGACATCCATTCTGTGACACATTAGGTTCAACCCAAGTGCTAGAGCTCTTGGCGGCCATTGCAACTAATGCCACAATTTTATCTGAAGAGGTTGTTCAAGGTCAGAGGCCATAGAATGAAGGCCGCCAAGAAGACATATCAAATTCTTCCATAGGTGATATTAACAAGGGTTCTGAGATTACATTGGATGAAATGATGGAACTTGGCGCATCTTTTGTATATTTTTTAGATTATGTAAAATTACCAGGTAATTTAGAAGATTATGGACATGAGTGTTATCTTTCATCCTATTAAAAATAACTTCTTATAAAATTTCAGATCATGATCTGTTCAAATATGTTTTTCCATCTAAGCAAGCTGCTGAACTGCCAATGCCTGAACGGGGTACAGAAAACCCTACTATTATAGAGGCATTAGCTCAAGTGGATATTAACATGGTACAACTTCCTGAAGCTCATCTTGAAAATCCTGTTGAAGCTAGGAAAGACGGGGAGGATCCTTCTCAAGTTACTGATCTACCGTTGGGTAAGAAATAACAATTTGTTTGCTACTGTACTTAATCTAAAAAACAGCCAATTAACTTTTTTTATCCATTGAAACTAACCAAAGATTTAAATTTATTATGCAAGGCCCTAAATTTTAGTCGCTAGATATGGAGGTGAAGCCTCATCCTCCGCCCCAATGGGGATAAAGAGTGAAGAAACACGGGTCAAGGGGAAGGAGAAAAACATGGCACTTACCTAAGTGGATTACTCCCGGATTATATTCCCCCCTATGACAGTGATGCTGAGTCATATTCGGAGGTACAAAAGGCGCTCCAATTTTTACAACACAATGCATGGAAGAACATATGTAAGGTCATATATGAAGTGCCTTTAGAAGATCTATCTTCGAATATCCCACAACTTTCATCCCTATTTTCCACGCTAGGACTTGGCGGTTTTGTATATCAAGAGATCCATGTCGCAGTGAAACAAGTCATCTTAAGGAGGGAGCAAGAGCAAAAGTGCCGTCATGATTTGACCAGGGTGAGGCTGTCAGCTAACATCAGTGAATTTGAGGCTGAGGTATCCTAATCTGAGGCTGATTATGCTTCCAAGGTAAAGGAGATGAAGCATAAGATCAAGGAGAAGGTTGTCCAGCAAATGCACCTTCAGCAACAGTCAGATGCTGTTACTGGGGAACTTGACCAAATTAATAATTCACTCGAGGGAGCTCAAACGAATGGTATTAAAGCCATTGTAGATGCTAAGAAAGCACTCCATTAGGCTAAAATGAATGAAGTCAGTCGAGTACATGAACTTCAAGTGGATGCTGATGAAGCTCGAGATACTGTAAACCAAATGAAGACTTATGTTGACAGCCTTTTGTAATTTTCAGAAAAGAGAAGAGACTCTAGTCTGTGGATGTCCTTCTAACTTTTGTGCATCAAATGAAAAACACATTCATCCTCAATCATTTTTTCATACCTTCCATTGCTACCTGCTTTAAATTTTTACCTAAGCCAATGTGCCTAGTAAGTGTAGTTTGATTTTTAATAGGATTATTTTAAATAAACCTACAAACATTGTATCTTTTAATTACTAAATATTACCTAAAAACATACAAAATGTATGTTTAGTGAGCTGGGACATGACTTTTATTTAGAGTTACCTTTTATTTTGTGGGTAGTTTAAAGTCATGCATGCCAGACATAAAAATACTAATGTTTAAGGTTGAAATAACTTTGACCGAATGTATTAAAATTGACTAAATTCCTTGAAAATTTATGTGAAAACATATTACCACACTCAGGTATGAGGGAAAATATGTAAGCTATGACTTAAGAAATTTTGAATCTAAGGGAGGACATGAAAAAGGGATAAAAGGAATTAGAAGAAGTAGTTCCCAAGAATGGAGTTACCACTATTTAACAAACCCGTTAGGGGGTTTAATTATGCAGGGCCACCTAAGGTCATTGGCTGCATAGTCAAATAATAGCATCTTTTGGCTGATAGGTCTATTAAATAGACTACTTATGCAAGGACGCCTAAGGGAACGTGCTTCATAGTTAGGCAACAAAACTCTTAGAAATTTACTTTTCTACTGCTAAAAATCCAGTGGAAGTTTATGGGGATTCAAATTTTCCAAAGCATAGAGTTTTCTGTATGGAGAGAGGTACTTGAATATGGATAAGATGTTTTCAAACAATATTTTCTAAGAACTGGATGAATGTCCCTCCTATGAAGGTCTGGCCCAAAAGTTGGGTAGGGAAATATAAACCATGGACTTGAATACTTTCAGATTAGGAAAAATAATATGGGACAAATATGTTAAGAATTGTTATTTTCTACGGATCCTTACATATTGTCGATAAGACCAATAAGGAAAAAAGTGGTTTTCATCCTAAGAATGAAGTTATATTTTTTTGAAAAACCTGTTAGGGGGTTGAACTATACAGGTCCACCTAAGGGAATTGGCTGCATAGTCAAATAATAGTATCCTTTGGCTGACAGATCCATTATGTAGAATACCTAGGCAAGGACACCTAAGGGCACATGCTGCATTGTCAAGGAAAAGAAATCTAAAAAATTGGACATTTTGTGACTAGAAGTCAGGAAAAGGGTTATGACGATCTGAAAATATTTAAGGATAGGATTATGACACATAAAAATGGGTATTGTCCAATGTATGTAGAGATACATAGATCTATGCTAATCATAATCACGTTGTGGCTAGGTCTTGAATTGAAATGTTGGACTTCACTACGTATCCCACAAGGATGGGAATCAAGCCAAACATAGTTCTTGAAATATAGTTTAACTTCATGTGGGATGAGAGTGTGAGAGATCTTAGATTAGGTTCATAGAGATCAGACCATAATAATGAATACACAGTGTGTGTTTTCATAAGGACTATTCAGCCAGGGGACTGAAAGTAGAATTTGGGGTTAGGCCCAAAGACTTGGGGCTGGATTCGAAGGATATTTGAATGTTACTACATATCCTATAAGGATGGGAATCAATCCGCACATAGTTCATGAAATACCGTCTATACAGATTTGGTTCGTACATATGAAGGGTGAAAAGGGGACTTTAGTGCAATGATGGTTTGACCCAAGATAAAAGGTTCATGAAATGCCATGTATGCATGTAGTATTTGGAATATAAAATGATTAGAGATCAATGTAAATAATGATTCTCTCTCAGGTGAGGGTATCAAATAATATTGTAGTTTATTGTCGTACATGAAAAAAGATTTTGTACAGTTTAACATCCTATAACAAGGACAAAGGTGAACCAATGAAAAGATATTGATTCTGGGGGCGGTTTCATAAATCAACATCATATGAGACAGAGGTGAACCGATGTGAAGTGATTGGTTTTAGGATTTAACCTCGGGAGTTTGCCTACGTACCCAACCTAGAAGGCAAGGATCAAAGTCCGCGTAGTTTAACTAAAGAATGAATTAGTGATCATGTTGTTCTTGAAATACAACGACCTAAAAAATTATTTTGGGACTTACGCATGGTTAACGGCCTAGAAAGGGTGTTATGGTTGATGTTTTCTCTAATCTCACATGATTCATACTCGGTGTGAGAAACAAGCGATATCAACCACCTTAACAATGCATAGTTTAATGTCATGTAGGACATATGAAGAGACTATGCAGTTTAATGTCTTGTAGTGAGGAATATTTGTGCTGCAGAGTTTAATGTCATGTAACAGGGAAAAAATATAGTTTTATGTCATTTAGTACGTATTCTATGTATTTTTGTATAGTTTAGAATCATGTAGTTAGGACGATGGGGACAATACAGTTTAATGTCATGTTGGACGAAAGAGGGACTGTGCAGTTTAATGTAATGCAGTAAGGACAAAAGTGTTCATAGTTTAACGTCATGTTGGATTTATTATTGACTTTTTCACAGTTTAACGTCATGTTGGACAATGGTGCAAATAGTTTAATTTCATATGCATGGACCGTGATGGTGTAGTTTAGCATCTTGCTGGACATAAGGAACTGTGCAGTTTAAGGTCTTGTAGGAAGGACACCACAGTTTAACATCATGTTGGATGAGAGAAATGCAAATAGTTTAAGGTCATATGCATGGACCGAGAATGATTCAGTTTAATGTCTTACTGGACGAGATACATTCCAATTGTCTAAGGTTTTATGCATAGATCGTGGATGGTGTATTTTGTGTTTATACAAAATACTTCTTAAGAAATCTGGCATTGGTTGGAGTAGTGATGAGTTCTCCATAAATTGAGATTAAAGAATAAGCTCCAGTGGAGTAGACTTTATGTATTGAATAAGGTCCTTCCCATTTTGGCTCTAACTTGGGAGGTTTCATTCCTGGTATCATTGGAGTTCTGAGAACCAATACCAATTCTCCATGAACGAATGAACGAAGATGAACTTTTTTGTTGAAAACTCGTGATATTTGATTCTGATAACCTTCCAAGTGGTGCAAGGTGTACAATCTTTTCTCGTCTAATCATTCCAATTCATCCAATCGCTTTTGAGATTGTTCATCTGTAGATGACTGATCACAAATGGCTACTCTAAGCGAAGTTAATTGAACTAAAATGGGAAATACTACTTCCGTTCCATATACCAATGAATATGGAGTTGACCGCGTTGTAGTGCTGGTAGTGGTTCGATAAGCCCATAAATCATGAAAGAGTTTTCCAGAACATGACTTCTTATCTTTATCCCCTAACATTTGTAGTATGTTTGAATGAGTTTTGTTGAAAGCTTCTATCTGTCCATTTTCCACTGCATGATACCGAGATGAATAATTGGGTTTGATGTTGTATTCTTGATACAACTTCCTCACCTCGGATGAACAAAAGTTTTTTCCATTTTCCATCAATATGGTATGAGGGACACCAAATCTGGTAATGATGTTATACTTGATGAAGCTAACAATGCTTTTAGAACTGAATTCATTGAGGGGTATTGTCTCTGCCCATTTGGAAAAGAAGTCAGTGGTAGTAAGAATATACTTCAACTTCTTGGTTGTAGCTGAAGGATATGGTCCCACTACATCCATTCCCCATGTGGAAAATGGCTACGAGTATTTAGCTATATGAAGCAACTCTAGTGGTTGATGAATTATGTTGGAATGTACTTTGGAATAATGACACTTCTTTGTGAAATAAACACAATCTTGTATCATTGAAGGCCAAAATTATCCAAGCTTTCAGATTTGATTAGATAGTCTATGTCCAGATTGGTGGGAACCATAGACTCTTGCATGCACTTATTTCATGAAAATAATTGTCTCTTCACCATAAATGCTTCTGAAGAGAAATCCATCCAAACCCCTTTTGTATAAGTTTTTTTCTAGGTGATCAGGGCTATCATAAAGACTAAAATTGACCACACGTCTCCGGACTTGTTCTTACCCAGCTCTAGTAGGTGGAAGTGTTCCATTTTGATGATATTCCCTGATAGGTGCCATCCATCATGTAATATGAACGTATGGTTCACGAATGTGACTAATTTAATTGATTTCCTCTATTCTGGTTTGAACATGAGGTGAAATTGTACGATGTTGGGAAATACTGATGGTTCTCTCGTCCAAATTTGGATCTGCCAGAGCTGTGGCTATATTAGCCAGTGCATCAGCGTGGTCATTTTTTGATCTCGGGACATAAAAAAATGTCGGTTCTGTAGGAAATTCCGCCATTAACTCTATGAGGTAATCAAATAAAAGGATTAGTTCTTCTTTTCTAATGGCATAATCCCCATTGACTTATTTGATTACCAGGTCTGAATCACCTTTCACCTTTATGTGATTCACGTGTGCTTGAAGCGCCAACTACAAGCCTGCAATGAGTGCTTGGTATTTCGCTTCATTATTTGTACTGCCTCGCAATAATGAGAAGGAATAAGGTAACACTGCCTTTTCTGGAGAAATGAGCACAATTCCTAACCCATCTTTGTTGATTTTAGGATTTTCCATTTTCCTCCCTGTTAGACTTCTGGAAGCACCATCAAAGTACATTTCCCATGTTTGAAGACTATCTTGAATAAAGAATATTTATTCATCAGGAAGTTCAATATCTACAGATGTATCTTCCACTAAAGGGTGTTCAGTCGGGAAATCAGCCATATCTTGGCCCTTTATTTCCTTTTGAGACAAATATTGAATATCAAATTGCTGCAAAATAACTTCCCATCTTGCTAGACATCCTGTAAGCATTGGATGGCTATGGATGAATTTGATCGGGTTATTGCGAGATACCAATTGGACCTCGTGATTTTTCAGGTAGTGTTTCAACTTCTGAACTGAAAAAATTAATTCTAGGCAGCACTTCTAAATATTTGAATATCGGGATTCTACTCAAGCATAGTCCGACTGAGATAGTGGAGGCTGTTTTCATTACCAACATCATTATTTTGAGCAAGAAAGGAACCCAATGATTTCTCTAAAGATGTCACATAGAGGATGAGTGGCCTTCCTTCAATAGGTGGAATTAATACCGGTGGAATCAAGAGACACTTCTTGAGAACATCGAATTCTTCTTGAAATTCTTCAGTCCACTGGTAAGTGATTCATTCTTCATCAATTTGGTGAAGGGTAAACTTTTTCCTTCCACATTGGTGATGAAACGTCGAATATAGTCTAAGTGTCCTTAAATTCCTCTCAATTCTTTCAAATTTTGACAAGGTGACATACCATGGATTGAATTTTTCGTCTCCAGATTGACTTCGATACCAAGATGGCGTACAAAAAAACCGAGAAATTTTCCTGAGGTTACCCAAAAAGCACATTTTAAAGGGGTTCATCTTCAAATTATGTTGCCGAATTTTGTGGAATATCACTTCCAAATCAGCGAAGTGATCAGAACATTTCCTGGATTTAACCAAAAAATCGTCCACATAACATTCAAAAAACTTCCTTAAAAATGGTTGGAAGATACGATGCATTTCACGCTGATATGATTCACCTGCATTCTTTAGGCCAAAGGGCATTACCCTATAACAAAACACTCCCCGAGGGGATATGAAGGCTATAGATTCCTCATCCTATGGAGCCATTCAGATTTGATTATATCTGGAATATCCATCCACGAAGGAAAGTGCTTCATAGCCATCTATTACATCAATGAAGAGTTCTGTAATTAGAACTGGAAAATCATCCATAGGACAACGCCGATTAAGATATCTGAAATCAACGAAAACTCTAATTTGTTCATTCTTCTTTTTCACAGGGACAATATTATCCAACCACTTGGGATATTGAAATTCTCTGATGAAGATAGCTTTGATAATCTTATCCACTTTAGCTTCAATTTTTAAAGAATAGGTTGGGTGTGTTCTTCTCGCAGCTTGTTTGAACCCTTGATGTTCTTCTGGAAAACCCAAATGATGAGTTACAACATCAGGATCAAGACCTGGCATCTCTTTATAGTTCCAAGAAAATATATCTCAATTTTAAATTAAAAAATAAATATACATCTCTTTCTCTTCAAGAGTCATGGCCACACTAATAATTATGGGGTTTGGATCTTCTTTTGTACCCAGATTTATTTATCTGAGTTCATCCATGGTGGTAGAGATACCCTCTTCAAATGCTGGAGGAGCATCCCTGAGATCTTCCTCTTCTTCTTCTTCTTCAACATTTGTTATTTATTCTATTTCCACTTGCACAGTAGATGATGAAGCCGAATTTCCATGATCATAAGAGATGTTAAAATTTTAATATCTTGAAGAAGAATCTTCCATTTCTGACCCGATTGATGATGAAGGGTATTTCTTGGGTATTAAAGAGGAGATGATGGATTGAGAATCGACATCATCGATCACCTCTGACATTGCTATAACATCTTCTGGCCTGGTTGGCAAAGTATAGACTTACTGGATTTTAGCGGATGAAATGAAGAAATCCCCATTTGAGCTTTCATCATTTCTTGGTCAATCACCAATTTCACCCATGTTGTCTGGTGTGATTGCTGTAATTGACATTATGGAGGTTTCTATAAGAGTATTTTGATTTTGGTCTATCATATCAATTTGACTGATAAGCAACACGCAATTCTACACTCACATGTGTAAATGGATTTACTGGAATCTTTTCTAAACCATATGGAGCATTAACTTTGGTATTCTCCTTTATTGTGTATTTTTTCTATCCCTTCATGTAATTGAATTCCACCTCAATGTATTGAGATTCACATGTCATGAACGGGGCCTTATCACCATAAAATGTCCTAATTTGACCATCGAAATAGTATTTGAGACATTGATGATATGATGAAGGGATATCCACATATTGATGTAGCCAGGGTCTTTCAAGAAAGATGTTGAAGGCTGAGTCTTGATCCACAAACATGAAATCTTAATTGGATACAAGATCTCCAAACTAAGTTCTAAGTGTAATCTCACCCAGTGGTTCTTTTTCATCATTATCATATCCTTTTAACATCATAGTAGAAGAAGATAAGTCAGATTATGTGAGGCCCAAACGATGAAGTGTACAAATGGGGATGAGGTTGACTCATGAACAATTATCAATGAAAGATCTTCGGATGTCTACACCATTGACCCTTCCAGATAAATACAATGGTCTAATATGTCCATGCACGACATCATCTTCATCTTCATCTGTGAAAGATATCACTACATGTCATTCTGCAGGATTATTCTCACCATGGTAGGCTTCAGCCGCAACAATTTCAGTTTCAAAATCCAGAGGACTTGAAAAAGCCTCGATGAGTGCCTCCCGAAGATCATTTGATAAATTAAAGGCATCCAGAATTGATAACATGGCTGGTACTTGGGCCAGGTGTTTCAATACATCATATTTTTGATCTAAAGGTCTGTATTTCCCAGCAGGAACATGTGGTTTAGCAGATGCCTTAAAAGTTGATTCTTTGGATGTTGATGCATCTTGTGTTAGGACAGGAGTTGGTAATACTCCAGGATTTGGATGATTAGACCAATTAGGACTATTACCTGCTGAGAGAAAGAAGGTGGAACCTCCAACCGATCTTCCAGAATAACTGTTCCAGGACTGAATCATCTATTGGTGGAAGAACTTGATTGTTCTTGTTGAGTTCGTTGAAGGGTTGTGCCACGAGTTTATGCCGCATACACAGTTCTGGAAGGGGTAGAATTGGAATAGTGGCCTCTGAAAGATCCACATCTTTCCCTGTATCCCAGACCTCTAGAACTCCCTCTAATTCCTCTATTTAATACAGAGAACTCATGCTCATCAATGTCAAAACTGTGACTGGCATAAGGATCTGTTAAGTGTATCATATTAACAGAACCTAAGATTAACACTTTATTCGATGAAGACTCTGCCTGATTAGCAAATTTAGGATATTCCGTTTGGTGGGATGGTGCCCATGTCATCGAAGTAGATGGCATAAAATCTACCATAGTCAAAGATAATTTGGGCTTTGACACGATCTCATCTTCTTCTGATTGATCTTATTTCTTTGAATTATGTCGTTTCTTTAAGGATTTTCCCTCTGATGAAGAGGGTTTTGCCGCCGCATTCATGGAAGAAGACACAATTGGTTTCTTCAATTGCATTTGCAAAATGTCATGAGTTCGGTTGATTGTTTTTCGGACCATCCAATCATCATATTTTTGGGAATTTTTGTTCTTGACTTCTCGCCACTCACCTTCTTCCTATAGATTTGAAGCAGTAACACATGATACCTGAGCTGAAGAACCTTTCAATTTGACTTTTCCCGAGTCCAACATTTTTTTCAGGAGGTCTTTGAAGACAAAAAAATCCAGAATGGGATGCCCCAAAATTTTATGAAATGGGAAATAATTGGGATGGGATTCATCTCCTTCCTTGTTCGGCATCTTGGGCCTTGGAAATTAAACCAAATTATTTTTCAGAGCCGAAATGAAGTAACCTGGAACCTGTTCATTTTGGAAAGAGTAAGCGTTACTCTTCAGATCCTCAAATTGTTTCCATCTTTGATCTCTTTGATCATCTTGATGAAACGACCTTTATTGTTGAGTCTCAAGAAGTGGATCATTTCAAGAAGATGAAGGCCTTGAAGTAGAAGCAGGTACAGGTGTTTGTTTAAGAATAACTATAGTAGTCTATTCTTTACCCATTCTCCTTCCTAGAGCTGATGGAATTACACGAGCTTTATCCTTAGTCTTTATAAGAGAGTCTTCAATCTGTTGAGAGATTGAAGTAAGGTCTCGAAACCCTCCTATGTATTTCACAGGGATCAACTATGTCCATAATTCATCATGCAAATTTTCCACACATATTGGCAACAGTTCTTCTTGAGGGATTTCTAAACATAGGGAATATGTTAATCTCTTCTAGTGATCAATGAAATATGAAACACTTTTATTATCCCATTTCTTACAGTTTTTAAGATAAAAAACCGTTGTCTTTGGCAAAGTTGAGCTGAATTGAAGAAGGAATCATTGACAGAGATCCTCCAATCCGGTAATTGACTGGGATTGCAATCTTGTAAACGAGAAAAAGGCAGGCCCTTGTATTGACTGTACAAAACACCAGAGCTTAACTGATTCTTGTTGCTGAGGGGTTCCCATCATATGATCACAATGAGAAACAAAATGTGTTAAGTTTTTCTCTGGGTCTCTCGAACCATTAATGATTGGGAATGTGGTACTTAAAAAATTTGATTGGGGAGGAATTGCATCAACCCATTCAGGGTAGGTTATTTTCTCTGATTGAACTTGAGAACGCTTTCCATCCATAGCTTCTAACTGAGATGTTAATGACTCAATAGTAGTTATTAGCTTTTGAGGAACATCTGGTTGAGTTTGGACCTGAACAGGTGCAATGACTAGAGCTTGGAAATATCTGGTGGATGGTACTCCAACTGATGGTAGCACCACCAATTGTTGTTGCAGCTAACCCGTAGGATTAGACCTGTGAGGGTGTACTGGTAGAGGAGGATATTCTTGATCCATCTCAATAGCCGAAACAAATTCCCTTGGCTGACTGAGTCCAGCATGCTTAGGAGGAAGACTACCCTGAAGTAATTATGCATTCAAACTCCTTAATTCCATCATTTATTCCTCCTGTTGTGCAAATCTTTGCTCTAGTGAGAGCGATTGTCCTTCTCTATAGGAAGGGTATGTAACCTGATTCTTTCCTTTCCCCTTATTGGACACCTTTCGGAGAGAGGTAAGTGGGTTACATGAAGGATTACATAGATTCTAGGCAAGCCTTTGATTTTGTGTACACACACCTTCTTAATTTGTCTCTGTGTGTACAACATCTTGAGAAGGAACCTCTTCATATGATCCCTCTGAGTGAGCCTCATCTGGTGGGTCAGCAACAATGGCATTGATGACATTAATTGAAGCATAATTCATTGCATTCCTTCTATCAACATTTCTACGATATTTTCTTCTTCCATGTCCCTGATGAGACATTTCCTTTTGTCGATTTGATCCCTCTGTAACTTCTTGATGAACCGTAATTTTGAGGGCATATCCTAATAATTTGGCTCTTCGTTCCTCTTGAGGCTTCTTCCTTAATTGAGTGAAGACCGACTTTCTCTGAGGAAGAGATTGATTATTTGAAAAAGTACCCAGTCCGATTGATTTGGGCTGTTCCTGCTCAACTCCCCGAATCCTATTTTTTGATTCTGAGGGTTGGGTTAAAAGAGTCCCCAGTTTGGCAAGCTCAAGTGGTTCTTGAGATGCTACATCTGAGAATTTCTTGAAATCTATCCTGATCTTGCAGACTTTAGTCTAGAAATTGGCTGGATGCATCAACTTGCATCCACTTTTATCACCCGGCTCAAATGACCGTTGGATGATTTCTGACACTACTATCACTTGGTGATGTGCTTGCTCCAAACGAGAGGTCTGTTCAATATTATCGTTTGATTGATGCAGGAGTAATTTAGCAACTTGTTCTTTGTATTCTTGATTTTGAGAAGAACTAGTTGAGCCATGTTCTTGAGCGAGCCTTTGAATACAAACAAAGCCAATTGACTGTTACCGGCCATGGGCAATAACATTGCATTAGACCATTTTCGGCGGGCTTTGCTGACTGGATATTACAGTGAAATGTAGCACTCCATGAACACCCCATCCCATGATATAAATACCAGATGAGGCTTTGGAAATTAATTGGCACAATCTTCTTAGTATTCCATAACATGAACGCTGAAGGGCTCTCTGCTTCTTTTCAGCCTTCGGATATCAAGAAACTGAGAGAGATGCCAAATCAATTTGGCATTGTAACCCTTCTATTATCTTGACATAATTTTCATATTCATCATAAGATAATATTTTCTTTTTCAACTGACAAAGAGTTTTCCATATGTTGAGACAATTATCATGAATTACATCTTCCGTCAACATCTCTGGAATGTCATACTGAGAATCAGCCCGAGGCCAAAACATGACTGGCACTTCAACTTTTTCCAGCTGTTTTCTCATATTCAGTATTTCCTCTTTATCATTCAATGAATATTCTTCTACCTGATTAGACCAGAGATGGTGCTTCTTTGTTGCTTCATAGGATTCAACAATATCAGTAGAGAATTCACTGATCAAACTAGATGATGAATGACCCAGGGGTGGTTTAGATAATGACCTACACCCCAGGCTATCTTCTGATTGAGAAAGTATTTCACCTTCTAATGATAAAGCATCAGAAATGACTGGCTTCACATTTTCAAGTGCCTCAAGATAAGAGGGGTTTCTCGTCACTACATTGTCCATTGGAGCATTTTCCAGGAAATGTTCATTATAAATGTAGAGAGGACTTTAGCAGCTAAATTCATCATCATGGGGAGGACCACCATGGTGGGTTACAGCAAAAGTTGAAACATTTTTCTCCTTGGATTTCTGGCCACACAGAGGGTTCTTGTGGATCTCATCTGAAGATGAAACTTCTTGATCGACCGAATTTTCATGAAGAAAGCCTTCATGAGGAAGTGTCTGATGAAGACCTTTAGAATTAATGTTCCCACTATTGGGAAATGAGGGTGTAGAATCTTGAATTCCAACTCATAATTGTCTGAGGGCTTCAAGAACTCTAGAATCAGCAAGGCCTTATTACAGATTGGCTCTTGATTTCATGACTATGCTGGGTGGGTCTTCTTCTTAGATGCCTTATTACTCACTTTATGAACCACTTGTTGACTAAAGTTGTCATTATGGGAAGGTGTATGTTCTTGATCAGGAGAAATGATCAGGTTATGCTGATTATCTCTACTCAAATCAGGTGTATGTGTCTGACTTGGTTGTCCGTATGATATGGGGGAGTACACCCCACAACCCTCTTGGACTAGAATAGAGGTGTGTGTCTGTTCTGGAGTGAACTGTTAATGTGTCACTCCACTGGTAAGGATAGATTTATGTGTATTTCCCTGAGTTGCTGCTGAAGCTGTTATAATATCCTGGCAGGCATCCAGAATATGTGCAAGGATCTGTTTCTGCTCTTTCACCATTAATAGAACATTCATGGTGACTTCAGGTGCCGGAGCAGGAATATACATCCATTCTGTGCTTGGAGTAGGTGTTTATGCCTGCTCCAGTCCTCCTTTTCCTATCACTAAATCCCGACAGTACTCATTTGTGGGGGTTGAGAGTTTATTCTACCTTTTGTTTGTCACCATAGATTTCTGACTCACTTCTCTGAATGCTACCAAACGAGACTGTTGGTAGGCTTGATCCATACTATCAGGTGTATGTGCCTACTGATTGTACTCTGCTGAACGTGGTTGACAAGCTTCTTTCAATACTGACAGACAAGGCTGCTAGTAGGATTGATGAGTGTAAGTAGGTGTATGTGCCTTTTTACCAGTTTTCAACACATTGGGTTGGTGGGCTTCCTCGTATGTATTCATACAAGTCTGCTGAGTAGCTGATGATTTATAAAAAGGTGTATGTTCTTGTCTATAGTACTCTACCGGAATTTCCTGGTGGGATTGGTGTGCTGCTGCCAGATGAGTCAGCTGGACTGCGAAATTAAAACGGATGGGTGTGTGTGCCTGTTCGTTGCTTACCACCAAGTTAGGTTGGTGGAATTCTCCGGAGATGGCATAGATGAGAACCTGCTCACTGTTGACTGGATTTCACCTCTGGCGGTTCGTCTTGCCTGCTCGGGTTCGAGGAACCAGAGACGAACGCCTGGAGACGATACCCTCATCATGTTGAGGGTGCACTGCCACATGAGTCTTGCAGCAATTGTTGATGGGATCCCTTGGGAAGTACTCATGTCTCCTTGAATTAAGCCCATGAGGGACCTGCTCATTCACCTCCCTAGAAAACAGGAGTGAATGATGATTGCGTTCTGGGGATAATGACCCGAAACTATTGGATACGGTGGTTGGCACCACCTGTTTCATGATCGCTGGTCGTCGCTGTCCGGACGATGATGGTGAATTATTGACATGGAGGGATTGTCGAGCGACCTCCAGAGTCAGAATAGTACCATTTTGACGGTACTCCTTAACCAGTGCATTTGATACCCAGTGTTAAAGATGCTGAGTAGGTGATGTCGTTCTCAGAGCGGATGAAGATCCAGCAGAAGTATTCACAGCAGAAGTATTCACGGGATTGGCCTTAAGAAGAAGCCATTTCTATAATGCAGATGATCTTGGAAAAGAGTGACTGTTTGATATAGCAGACTTAATCAAGATAAATATGGCCACTACATCGTTTGGATAAGCACATATGTTATTTATTGTCTTGTTGTCCCTCTACTTGAATTTAAATAGGGGCCTAAAAAATAGGTAAAACATCATTTTAACTTGGTTAAGGACTCACGTCGGGTTCACCATTTTTTGTTTCCTTTGGAAATGGGGATGACCTTGTTTGTTTAAGGTTCAAACATTCCAAGTGGTTTCTAATGGGGTTGTTTATAAAACTAGAAACATCCAATTATTCTATATCCATTTGGACTAACTTTCTAAATATAGGTGCTCATTAGTTGTGAATTAATAAGATTTAAGAATTTTCATTGGTCGAGATGAAGGGAGGTCGGACTAATCACATCTTTTTGAGGGGAATTATTATCTACTCTGGGACTCTCCTTATAGATTGATGTTATGTTCATGAATCCTTATTAAATTAACAAGTATAAAATTATCTTTCCTTTAGATCTAACAATCAATGATTAGTATGTAGGAGATTTAGAAAATGTTTTATATGTATTTGAGGTTCTTCATCGATAGAGAATCACCTATATTTATTTAGAGATTCTTAGTCAATGGTATCCTTCAATACATTATATAAAAGTCTCTTGGACATTATGATGACCATACTGGTTTTAAAGCCACTCAGTGGGCCACTTGATGTTTATTGTAATTCAGAAGGACATGGATTATTTCTGAGTTCGGATCGTACCCACAGATGGGATACCTACATATCCTTATTTAGAAAAGGAATCAGAACCCAAGTAGTTTGAGTACGAGATTATGACGTTTATGCATGATCGATGGCTCAAAGATGGATGCCATGATTAATTTTACACTCTAAGCTCACGTGAGTCTTACTCGATGTGAAAAAAGAGGTATTTGTGAAACTAGACAATTGTGCCATGAAATATGCAATCATAAGAAATGATGTGGGGATTATGTATGGATAACTGCCCAAAATAGATAAAGATTTGGTTTTACATCAGGGAAGAAACCCAGGAACAAGGTCATTAAGGTATATGTGCATTATAGAGATTTGGATACTTAACTTAGGACTTAATCCTGAGAAGCATTCCCAAATTAGAGAGGACTTATGATTAGGTTTTATTCCTGAGAAGGAAGCCCAAAATCTAAAGTAAATTAAGCCTTGTTAAAGGAAATCATGACTAGGGACTACTCTTGAAAAGGAATCCCAGGTTAAAGGGATTTGAAAACTATGGCTTACTCCTAAGGAGGAGGCCTAGGTTATGGGAATTTTATAATTGAGGGACTTGGGGATTACTCCTATGAAATATGCCCATATTTGTAGACTTTGAGACTGGGGAATACTCTTGAAAAGGAATCCCATGTTAAGGTAATTATGTTTGGGGATTACTCCTGAGGAGGATGCCCAAATTTGGGAAATTGTAACTGGGGATTACTCTTAATGATGATGGCCAGGTTAGGGGAGTTGGATTTTATTACTAAGGAGGATTCCCAAATTAGAGAGGACTTGGATTGGGGCTTACTCCTGAAATGAATCCCCAGGTTAAGGATTCTCTCATCTTTAAAGGATGAGGTTGAATGAATGAAATTTATAACCTTAGTGACATAAAGATGTGTAAATCACTAGGTTTTGAGAGATGTTCCACAGAATTCCTCTCACATATAGAAGAAAACAAGGGAACCATGCCATAAATGGATTTGAAGATGGTTTTGAAGGTTGAATCTTGAATAGGAGAGGTGGAATGGCATAAGAGATGTGAAATGGGTAGGAAGGAAAGCCGAAAAGAGAAGGTCATGCAAGTCCTGCATGGGCGCACAAGTCCTGGTCACGTAGGTGTACCTGCGCGATAGATGGATACTTGAGCGACAGTAAACCCTTAAGGTAATACATGGGAGAGACTTGGCTCAAGCCCTTAGTATTATCCCTAGGGGATTCCAAAAGATTGGTGCGCAAGTTCTGTTGAAGGGTTAAGGCGTCGCACAAGTGTGGCCATTTCCCTTAAGGGATGGACACTTAGGTGCGCAAGTGTTGATGGGTTTCAATACTTAGGCCTTAATCCCCCTCTTTAGATATTCTGTTCTAGGTATGAAATTACCTTAGAAGTGTTCGGAAGCATTGAGAAGAGACTAGGGTGCTGGGAGCTCAAATATGAGTTTCTGGAATTTTTCCTCTCCAAAATGAGGGGACCACCGGGGGTATTTATAGGCTGCTGATGACCCTGGGGGAAATTCAAAGAGGCCGCACAAGTCACCTGCGCGACCACTAGGTGGTGCACACGTATACTTGCGCGACCTTGATGGAACTTGCGTGACCCAAGTACAAATGAATCTTTGTTCATGCCTTTTCCAATTTATGATGTTTCATCAAAGGATGAATCACTTTGGGTTCAAGGTATTTCCCTTTTCATTCGTTTAGACTCTGTGACAAAATGTAGCGTCAATAGTAGGCTTCCAGAAGAAACATTAGGGAAGACCCAATCCAAGGCTACAACATTAAACATGACTCCTATGGGAAGGAATGAAAGGTTCGAGCATCATGCACCAAGGAACATTATGGAAGAACAAGTGAAGAAGATATATCATCCCTTTAGAAGATTTAATAGAGAAGCGGCTTATGATACACTAGATTTTCCATAAATATCAGATATATCAAATATCACGCATTGTGACCGAGTGAAGATTTCCCAACTATTTGGAAAAATTATGATTGGGGTTATGGGATTTGAATCAGCCTTAGATCCCTTAAAAATGGAATTTAATGCCTTTTTATTAAAATGAAACATCAAACAAGTAAGACTATAAAAAATATGGAAAAATATAGAAATTTGGAAAATGAAATGAGTTAGTTCTGGATACATTGTTCATTATATTTTTCCGATGCCACAATTTTTGTGCAACTGTTTCAGTGCCATAATATTTGTGACACCATTTTGGTGACACCGTTTTGTTCCACCATTTTGTTCCACCATTTCAGTGCCATTGTTTATGTGCCACCATTTTGGTGTCACCATTCATGTTCCAATTTTTTGATAATTTGGAAAAGTATATGACACAGTTCTAGAAACACTATTCACAAAACCATAAATTTGGCAATGTGTTCAGGATAAGTCATATTGAGTTCCACAAACACCTATAAAAATAGATTTTGGAAAATGAATGGATTAGATAGGACTATGAAATTACACATAACATGCATAAAACCTTACATTATTAAACATATTCTTTAGAACAGATAAGGTTTTAAACTCCATCAATGATTACCTAAAACACTTTTATAATAAATACTTTATCAATTATGAGGTCATCAATGCTATCCAATTTATATTATATATATCAATCATCCATTTATAAAAAATAAAAATGATTTTCTCAACCTAATGAACATATTTCTTTTACAAAATATTATATTTCCATTAATTAAAATTTCTTGTCCATCAATGCGATTTAACATATTTTGGAACATCCTTAACCAAAATCTTATACAAGAAAATCCATTTATATTTCATTTTTAATAGTAGTTAAACTCAAATAAACAAATACTTCAATCATCCAACATATTTCTCAAACATGAAACTAGGATTCATTTTCTTTTACATTAACACTTATTTCTTTTCATATGTTTTGAATAGTTTTTTTATCCTTAGAAAAATAACCATTTCACATTAAAACCTCTCTAATTATCCTTATGAGATAACTTTTTAGGACATAAATTTTTATTATACCCATAATTTATATATTTGTAACATTTATATGTTTATAATACCTTTTTAAGGGAAATATTAAATCCATTGAGTTATGTGAAATTTTCATTTTCCCTGTAAAAATACTTACACAATTCTATTATTCTCCATACATAAAACAACCTCCTATAATTTTTAGAAATTCGCTTGTGTTCTTACTCACAAATTATTAACATATATGAAATTGAATAATCATTACTTGAATGTATCCACTGTCTGGAATCACATCAAACTATATCTATCTCTTAATTAGTGATCCTAAGAGTTGAATAAGGTTCATATTTTAAATCATGTTCTGTGATAACTTATTAAGAATAATCAAAATATCCTTCATTCAAGACATTATGAATTTTGGTTACTCATCAATAATTTTTTAATAACATTATATATTAACCTAGTTTGTTCTGGTTCATTCCATTACTTAAGACAAAAAATAATAGTATGATCCACACTAATCATAATGAAGAACCATATAATCAAGTAAAAAAACACCTATATGATGCTTAAATCCTAAAACCATTTATTATATGAAAATTATTTATTATAGTAGTTCATTCATTGTAATTATATATTTAAATATATGGTGAGGGATGGTAAATAGTTATGAATTTCAAAAGCATATCCTCAAAGAGTATCAAAAAATGTGTGAAAAAGCCCCTTTTCATGAACTAGGTGATGATCAATTCTATCTCAGGGCACCCTTTGTGGGGGTTTTAACCCTATGTCCCTCTGAGATAGATCCACATCAACTTTTGAAAACCCACACATGGAGTTAATTTCATATAAGCCACATTCTTTATCCATTATGATAATTTTAGGACATTTTCAAATACATGAAATCTTCCATAGACGTAACCTTATAAACTTCCATAGGAATATATATATAAATATCCATAGGGACATCACTAAAGTATTCTCATTTTAGTTTATAAGGGTTGAAAAAGGCTTGATTCTATTACTAAATATATTTATTGAGACTTATCATAAAAATATATTACATCATTTTTATGATCTTTTATTATATTATAAAAACATATTTTTGAGGATTATAATGGTATATTTACTTTAGAAACATGGAAACACAAACAACTGGTTCATTGGTAAAATAAATCATCTCCCACTATGTCCTCCATTAATGTAACCCTTCTTAGAAATAACATACATAATATATTTCATCATAAACCATGAAAAGGAAGCATGATAAAGGGGGATATCAAATGATTATTAAGGGTAATAAAGTGTGATACATAAGCATTACATAAGCATGAGGGTATGCGAACATTATCATAATAGTTTAAAATAATAACTTGTATATAAAACATCATAATCTTGAGTCATGGATTAAATATTGGTAGTTCATAATACATGTATCATAATGTAATCATATTACGTGATCCATGAGAGCATAAAATTGGAATAAGACATATATTTGTGGTATTCACATAAGAATAGAAAATCTTATTTCAATGATACATAGTAATACATTAATAAATTTTTAGGATTTGGATAACCACCTGTGTAATTGCTTCAGTCTTGGGATCACCTCCCATGTACACTTTTTTAGGCTTGGTATAACCTCTCGTGTACCCTCTTTTGGGTTTGGGATAACCTCATATATACCTTATCAGTTCATATAACAGTATTAATAACAAATATCATAAGAGTAGGATATTGGTCCCACCAATGAAATACTGAAAATAATACATGTTATTTCAAAAAGAGTATAAAAGATTCTTCATATCACAACCCATTAAATGAAATGAGAATCATAAACAATTTAGTCTATCATAACCTGTAGACAAGAGATATGTTTCATAATCTTTTTTTACTTCATAA
The DNA here is from genome assembly GCA_963277665.1 of Viscum album. NCBI lineage: Eukaryota > Viridiplantae > Streptophyta > Magnoliopsida > Santalales > Viscaceae > Viscum > Viscum album. The sequence continues at coordinate 168,707,803 of OY728125.1, read as the reverse complement.
AACCATAAAAATGGAAAAATAAATGGGTTTTATAATCAATTTTCATGATATATCTTATGGAATAGGGATAGGGTTCATAAAAATATTTTCCTGATAAACCATTTAAAGAAACAACAAGTATGGTATCATTGGTTCGTATCCCCAATAAATCATAAGATACATAAATGTATATCATTAAATATGTGGAATGATTTTTAAAGATCAATTGGAACATTTAAAAATGAAAATATCCATTTCTATAAAATAAATTTATAAAACATAAACCAACATAATATCCATTTCATTTAAAATAATATGGAAAAAATACAAAGTACGGTTTAAAAATCCCTTAAAAATTTCTTAAGGAGTATTTTATAACCTCTTTTAATAAACTTTTTAAAATGTAAATAATTTTGAAAGTACTTTTATTTTAAAATAATGTTGAAATATTATAAAGGATGATTCAAATAATTTAATGTTCATTATAACAATAATTTTAATTAATTCCATACATGCTACAAAATATTCCTTTCACGTATTCTGCCAAAGAAAAATTAGCATTGTTTTTTCAAAACGACATTAATTTCAATTTTGAATTTTTTTCAAAAAGAAACAAATTGGTTGAAAAGTATTTGATAAATAATTTAAAAAAATTAAAATAGATTTCAACAGCTTTTTAGAAAAAAAAATTTTTTGAAGAAAAATCAATTTTGATTGAAAGAATTATTTTTCTTAAAAACATTATTTTTAAACTCTAGAGTACATAAAGAGTAGAAAATGTTGTGATAATATGTATTATAATTAAATTAATATAGGATAATAAATATAATGAGATTATTGAGATATATATGATAATAATATATCATCAAAATTATAATCATAAACAATTCAGATAAACAATGACATTGAATCATTAATTTTTTACCACTTTGGTAACATGAATATATAAGACCCATGATACAATATAATTTTATTAAACATAAAATAAAATGAGGAAAAAAAGAATAATTATGTAAAAATTTAGTGTGGTTATATATACTTCTCTTAAAATAATATTTGGTTCATAACATAACATATGTCTCAAAGAAGGAAGATTAAGACAAAAATCTCTTACTGCATTGAAAAATTGTGAACCATAAATCCCATTAAATAAAGACCTTAAAATGGATATTTAAATTCTGATAATTTTTGGATAATAATCATAAATTAATTCATAGGTATTAAATGAGCTAAATAAAGTAAATAAGAGGTGAATATAGAATATGTCTCATAGAAGGGAAAAGTGAGTGGAGAATCATACACTTCTTTCATAATCTTTTGAATCGTTATCCCTAAAAAAGAATAACATAAATGAAATAATTTTTTTATAAAAATAAGGATATTAATAATATAACATTTCATATGTTAAGTATATATATAGAATATAAAATAAAGGAGTTTTGAATATATATATCTCCTATAAGTAAAAGAGACCATAAATCCATTACATAAGTCTTAACTTCTATCTGACATGTTCAAACACCCTATAAAATAAATATTTGTTTGTTATACATATAATACAAAAAAATTTATATATATTATATAATAATGTTTTTATATGAAATTTAATTTCCATATTATTATCAATTCCATGTTATTGTTACATTTTAGGTAATAATTGTTTTTTTATAATTTTAATCGTTTGTTAGTTTTGGTTACCTAACTCTGATAATAAATTCATCATATCCATAATATTAATCATGATGTAAATGAAATATATATTGAGAGTATATTAACTAATGTTAATCCATAAATGATAGATATAAGAAATTAAATACACTGTTCATGGAGACTATAGACCGTACGTACGCATGATATTGTTTCCATTTTATTGACACATTGAATGAATTAAAGGAAAATGATATTTTATTATTCCAAAATCATTTTATCTAATATATATATATATCATTAAAAACATAATTAGTACTTCCCATGTAATGTGTGAATGTATCACACCAATTTGTGAGGTAGTAATCCACTACACACTTGAAAAACCTCATCGTATTACCACAAAATTGAATTGATGAAGTTATTTTTGATATAATGTTTCCAGAATAATTATAATAAATAAACAATAAGTCCTTCATTATTTACTATTTTGGAATATGTTAATGAAAAAATTAATAACATCAGTTTGTGATGTGGTAGTACACCATACACCAGAATGATGATTTTATAATCCATTTGGTGGAGAAATATGAATATATTAACTATACATAGCTTATTATATCATTGTGGTATAATAATAGATGAAGGTGGTGTATGGAGAAACAAAAAAAATGTCAATTGATGAACATTACCTCTTCTTCAAGTGGCATCCTTACGTTTTCACAAAAATCCTTCATATGATTGATTTCAATCCCAAGTAATGATTCTTGGATAATATGAGGTCTATTTAGAAGTGATTTATATAGGGTTTGGTAAATAAATATGGATTTATAGGTGTTAATATGTTAAGGGTTGTAGTGAAATTTTATTAGTGGGAGAGCGGAACCCACTAGTAAACTACATGGAAATTTCCCAAAAGGCACTAAAATAAAAAATTATTTCCCAAGCTAAATGTAAGACATAGAAATTTTAAAAGAATAAAATTATGTTTAATTATGTAATTAAATGAAATAAAATGATCATATGTGAATGTAAAACCCATATATGTTATGATGTTTTTATTTTTAACAAATTTATTCTCTTTAGTATCTTGTGGTATATGCAACCCCAATATTTTTATGCTAGATAACAAAATAAACATGAAACACTGATCTTAAAGGACCAATGATACATATAAACATTATATCAAAGCCGTTAAATTGGATAGTATAATTATTATTAACTTATTTATTATATATATATATATGTCATATTAATTATAACTTATTTATAATGATTCAGTAAATAATAAATCAATTTTTAGTGAAGTGATTTTATTTTTAAAAACTTTTCCTTCTTGATAATTGTTTTTTCTTTACATAAAAAAAATACTATAATAATTATTTGGTACATTAAAAAAATGTATATGAAAATTTTTAATTCATTTTTTAATTGTATTATCATAATTTACATTGGGTTCAATATAACAATTTTCTGAAATGAATGATTTTTCATTTAGTATTGAAAAATATAAATTATTTTAAAGTAATATTTTATTTTCAATAAATTAATTAATTTAAATCTCCATTTATATTTTATAGTAACATAATTATTGTATGTCAATAATTACCCCACTTAATTTATTTAAAATAAACATTATATTGAATTTCAGTATAAGTTTATCATTGGGTTTAATAAGTGGGTATTTTTGAAAATTGTTGTAATGTAATTAATGTTTCTCTGGTTTAATTAATGAAAATAATATTTAATGGGTAATGTTTTAAATAAAATTTATATATTATAAATCAATAAATTGATATTTATATTAGAACAATGATTATAATTAGATATATAGTTAATATTACACCATCTTATTCTCTGGAAATACACTTTTAGAAAATTGTTTTGTTAGATGCGTATGTGGGTTTGGTTTTAAATTTATTTACATAAAAATTTATAAATTTTTGTAAAAACTAAATTTTTATAAATCTTTAATTTCATGATTTTATTTGTTTTAATTTTTGAGTGTTTTTAAATGGATTAGTTTTTGATTAAACGTGAGAAATACTAAATAATAATTGAATCTTTCATTTCGTTTATATTATTTACAATGAAAAATTATATTTTAAATTAGTTTTAATGTAAAATTAGTCTAAATATATATCTATTAATCCTATTTATATCATTTGAAAAAATTTAATATTGACATTAGGCATAAAAACCTCGAATACTATTGAATATTGTTTTTTTGAAAACCCACTTTCTCATCAAGTCCGTGAGATTAATTTTAAATTACATTTTTCAACATTTATAAATTTCATTTAGATAAATTAAATCTATATTTTTAATCATAATAATTTATATTATATAATAATGTAAACATATTTTTACAATATGAATGGTTAAAACAATTAAAATTAATTACCATAGTTTTGGGTAAAAATGGATTTACCAGGGGTTAAATTAAAACTATAAGGGTCAGAATAACCTAAAAACATGTAAAAAAATCTATTTTAGGGAAATATTTATACATTATATGAGATATTATTTATAATATGTTAAAATTGGATCCATGTTACATGAACTAAAAATGGGAGGAATTCCTTTTTTTAAAACAATTATATATTTTCCACTCACCTCACTTATAAAAGGCCGCCCACTCTCATCCTCTCTTCACCCCTTCAAAACCAACTTTTCCAGACAATACATAACCAAATAACTTCACTAAATACCTATTATCATCTTATAAATCTATTATTGTGATAAAATTAAATATAATCTGTCATTTGGTGTAAACCAATGTATGATACCTGTATAAGAGAAAAATATTATTCAACGAGTATTTTAATTTTATTTCTCCATCTACCTTCTTAAATCTTTATTAAACCATTTATATATAACAAAAATAGTATATAAATTATATATAGTTTTTTATTTTAATATAATATCTTATAAAATTATTACCTTCCATCAAATCGGTAAGAAAACATATTTCTTGTGTACAGAAGTCTACCACTTCATGAATCAATGTTATTAGTTTTTCAATTACCACCTCTCACAGATGTGTATTATGATGTATATAAAGTATACATATATATATATGATATTTATAACATTATTATACATCTGGAGTCATTTTATAATATATAAAATATTACTTTCTATTATGTTTTGGATATGAAAACATCGCTCGTATGTATGGCAGAGAGTCACCTCGTTAAGGGATTTCATTTTTTTACACTAACAATTTACATGGAAAATATAAAGGATACTGTTAATAAAAATACATGAAATAAATATCATATTAATTATATTAATTAAATATTTATCATTTTAAAATTATATTATGTTATTTTATTACTTACCTTTTCACTCACTGAAAGATGATTATGTCGTTCATGTACGGGTGGACTAACTCGTTCGCAGAGCGATGTGACTATCCATTTTCAACACCACACCAAATGAAGAATATATATAAATATAAGTATATTAAAAAAATGTAATGTCTTATATATAATATTGTGATCATTTATAAAGACAAAATACTAAACACCCCATTTCCATAATGATCATTGAAAAATTGAAACGTTGCCCATGCGAAAGTATCTATATTAGCGTTACATACATAATTTTTCAAAACATTAATTTAAAATTTGTCATAAAAGAATAAATGATGTATAAATATGATAAATATTAAATTATTATTATTTTGGTGGTGATATAAACATATTATATGAACAATAACCATAGATTTAGTAATAAAGAATGAAGGTTAAAATAAGTAAGTTTAAACCAGAAACAATGAAAATAATGAATGATTAATACATTATAGTTAATAAGATGAAATAAATTTATAATATATGATATTATAAATATTAATATCGTTATATAAAATGTTAATAACATTTTCAAAACTAATATAAATGATTTTAATTCATGTTTAACCCAATAGAAGTGTGAAGTAAGGGATTTCATAAATCAATTTCCAATCATATGGTTAAACTACTACTTTACTGATTATGTAATACTAAGATTATGTTTGTAATGAACATTGATTATTTTATGTTTTAGTTTATATTATTTTATTTCGATTTACATTTTTTACAAATAATCAATTAATAAATTAATACCCACTTCAAAAATATGATCTTTTTATTGGATTTTAGTCATAATTCTTTTTTATTTGAGGCTTATGTCATGTTATGAAACAATCTTCTATTACACGTTGTGTATAAATAAGCTCTAAAATATAATATCATGATTATATTTATTCTCATGGTATATAAATTTTAATTCTATCTTTGATCTAACCCAAATTTTCATTAAAAAACCATTTTTTCTAAAATGATTTAAAAACTTTCTTTATAATTGTTAAAATGATTTATTAAATCAATTTTAACCATTTTTTTACTATTTAAATTTTTTTCCAATATATTTTTCATGTTGTTATCCAAAGAACGACCATTTATATTTCTCAATAATATGAAAGGAATCATTTTTTAAAACTATATGACATGAATGGAATTTTCTACCATCATGACCTTCATTTTTTATGAAGCATCCTTCATATGTTTTCAATGTTATTCTCAATGAAAGGGATTTGTAAATAATATTTTTTTTAAAAAGTTTTTTTTTTCAAAATGGACATCATAATTTCCTCAATAAATATTTTCAATGATATCTGAAAGCATCATTTATATGATTCCATGGTCTTTTACAAAGAAAAATATGTACATAATATTATTTATGTATGTATATTTTAAAAAATTTATTTTTCAAAATGGACAGGTAATTTTCCACAAAATGTATTTAACAATATTTTAATTTTATTATTATTCATCAATGTTAAAAATCATTATTGTCACTTATACTCTAAATGGGATATTTTTTTAATGATACCACCCCTAACTATTTATCATGATATATAAAAATTGTTTCATAGAAATTATTATAGAACTCATTTATTTTACATAAGTTAAAAATTTTTGAAAGTGATTTTTACAAAGCACATTAATTTTATGTGGGTTAGTCATGTTTCAGAGATATTTTTATGGAACAGAAAGACAATGTACCTCAATGATGTTACCCCAAATGTGTATTTCAGAGGATTAATCTTGAAATTGTGCTATCTCAATTTTTGGAATACTATTTGGAGAACCATGAATTGATCACATTATTGTCAGGATTTGAGGACCAAGTCATGGACATAATACTATGCTATCCATCCCAAAAATAGATTAGTGTTATGATTCACGGAACATTAATATGTAGCTTCAATGTTATTTAACATAGTGGGAATGACCGGATAGAATAATATCCTTAAGGCACTCTAAATGTAGTGGATTTTATGATCATTGATGTGAAATTTTCTTATAGGGAGTACTGATTAAGGTTTCAGAAATCACAGTATACCCTAATTTTATAATCCGTGTTCTTGATAGGGATGATTTTTTCCATCCATCTAGGGTATTTAAATTCATTTAAAATATTTCCTTCTTTAATTTTCTCAATATCCCCTTATATATTAGTGGAAGGAGAGGGGTGGATTTTCCACGATACCTTCTTGAAGCCTTGATGCTCCTTGGGTAATACAAGAGAGTGAGTTGCCACATCTTGATGTATTTTAAGAAGTTATGAATAGTTCTACGGGAACACATAGTGATGCTACATTAGAAATGAAATATATATCTCTTGCTCTCAAAGGTTCATGGAAGCACTAGTAAGTGTATGTCAAGGGACTTATTTTGTTCTTAGAATCACCAAAATGATATCATTAATGTTGGTGGATGTGTGTTGCACAAATAGAAGAGGGCTATTTATGATATCATCCTTATATTTTACACCTCTATGTATATGGATCAATTAACAAATAGGGGTGGAAATTAGGTGGCTTCTTTGTCACTATCGGGGTGATACATGCCCTGAAAAGAGACATTCTCATCCCCTTCTACCTGAGTCATTATAGAGAGATGTCAGAGATGAATTTAATTTACAATGTTTATGGGGATAATATGGGATTGGACCTTTGATGAAACGCCCTGGCCCATGTTACCCAGAGTCGGTGCATTATTACATAACATTGGCATGATACAAGGAATCATGTTCCGAATGACCGATCAATTTAGTAGCCTTGGAAGTACTAGATACATTCATAAGTTTTACATTACATCATGAAATAAAAACATCAAAAACATTTTTTCCCCTTTTGAACACACATATATCCTTATCCTTTCCTTACACATCAACCATAAAATACTTCTTCACATCCTGGAAAAAATAAAACATATAAATGGGTGAGCTCAGATGCTCAATAAGGATAAAAATATAGTTGAAACTTTCAAAATAAGAAAAAAAATTAATAAATTGCATAAGAGTAAAACAAAATCCTTTTAAACATAAACATCCGCATAATATGGAAAAGATAAAATCAAATAATTACATTTAATAACTCACATGGATATTCTACTAGTCTAATAGTCACAAGGAATATCAATAACCACTTTCATAATGATGGAATACATAATGATAGACTTCATAACCACATAGTAAAGGCCTTGTGCCAAGACTAAGAATAAGATTCTTTCAAGGACTTTTGACAAGACACTAGTTTTTCTCATTAGACCTACCGATCCATTGAAGAGCTATAGAGGGATCCCCCCATCACTTACTAAGTCCAATGCATTTCTAATATGAAAATGTTTAAACATAACATAAACATTTGTATTAAAACTAGAATAGGAAACGTCAATACTTTATCTATAAAACATGAATGGTGTAGAAATAACACATCCATAGGCAAACTATCACGAACCAAGCCAGGCCATCATTCCACTCGGAACCTGAACCGGTATGCAACATGGCCTAAAGGGTGTTCCGGATCTCTACGGGGTGGAAACTAGTGTCGGCCATCAAAACAATTAGTTTGGAACGATTTATCCCAGAAAATAAAAGATAGATAAATAGAAATAAATTGAACAAATGGGTAAACACTAACAATGGAAAATAAAATAAAGGTAAACAACTAGACATACCTCCAAGTGACCCCATGGGACAACACTAAACATAAAATGAGGATCAAGTGATCCAAAACTAATAGCTGAAACGGTAAAGATAAAGTAGGCGTGAGCACAAAGATGCTTAGTAGGAAAGCCAAAATAAAACAATTCCCTATGCCACTACCTTTAATAAGAAATCAAAATCATGCTAGTTTGAAAATATGGCATAATAAAGTAATTTATCTTGCTCTTTTCAAATTAAAATAAAAATCTTGCATTTACAAGGAAAAAATTTGTCTTCCCTTTTCAAAATAGGTTTTGATAATGCATTAACATTTAAAAATTAAAGGAGGCCAATTTAGATTTAAAATATTGTTTTCACAAAACAGGGAACAAACACGAAACAACTGAATTGAAAATCACATCACAAGAACCAAGGGAAGTCCGTAAGAATCTTGTGTTACTTGGGGACCTATAATATTTGTGTCTCGGTGAAACGTGGCTTAGAAACGATGAACTTAAAAAACGTGGCTTAGAAGACCCCAAAGCTCAAAAAACATGGATTAAAAGGCCACGACCCTCATAAAACATTTTTTAGAAGACCACGACCCTCAATTATTCATATGTTTATTCAGTGTTGCAATCATCAAATTTGTAGTGAAACCGGGTCAAGTCACCTCCGGACCACTAGCCCACAAGTCCTAGTTTCTCCCACCTAGACACCCAAGTTTCCCATTGTGCTCTGTTTCAAGTGGTGGTGAGTTTTTTCTTCAAGAAATCATATATTTACACAATACATTCTTTATCCAAAACTCGTTAAACCTCTCACTACTGTTCTCCCTCCTTAAGCGCATTCCTCCTATTTCACGCCACACAAACCATAAGCATCAACACAAATCACATATCACAAATCACATTTTATCTTTTTCATTACATTTCTCAAACTAAGGGGGTAATTCCTCAAGAGGGGTTTTTCAATTTTTTAAACCTTTTTTAAAGAGCCAAACTGGCCTCATTAATCCACAAGAACGATTTTACTTTAGAAAACTTGTTCACCCAAAACCCATTTTTAGAGATAATTTTGGAACATCATTTGAAGACAACATGTCATTTCACTTTTACAACAAAATTGTCCAAAATACCACGCATATTTTGAAATACCCGCTTTATGATCGAAACACTGAGGGAATCAATTTTCACGAACCAAAACCATTTACACACATATATATAGCATATGTATATCATGTAGAAGTAGATGCACCTTTAACAAAACACTAACCAATTATGGAAATTCTAATTAAGGTTCTGGGCATAGGAGACCTACCTCAAACATGTCGTTATTCATCAATGACCACTCGAATCGACAATTGGCGCATACACACACATGCATGTATACATATATATATACTCCCCTAGATACATTGCACATGTTCCCTGCACCATGAGGTAATATGTGAAAAGAGGTAGTACATATATATGCCTTACTCGATGCATGTGCATGTAGGATACCTCAACAACCATTATCCAAAACTATTGTAGCGAGGTCCAGCGCACTCGGAACAAAGTTGGCGGACTGAAACACATCGAACCACCTCACCTTAGGTATTGGTTGCCGAAACACGTACCAAAAATACCCGAGAGGCCTCCCGCACCTATCGTATTGATTTGACAGAGAAAGGCGACGACACATGGTGAGATTGGAAAATCGAGGATAGATCTCGGAGGAGGGGGATGGCTCGGATGAAGTAGGTTCTCAGCCGGGCGGGGGGAGCCTGGAGGGGAGACTGCTGTGGAGCTGAGAGCTGAGCCGGAGGGAGGTTGTGGGAGGGAGAGTGCCCCATGGGGTGGGGTGGCGATACGATGCAGGTTGAAAAGGGGAGGGGAGAGTCACGACTTGAGGGGAGAAGGGGAGAATGAAGAAGAGAAGAAAAAAAAAGATAGAAGAAAAAAAAGAGAGAAGAAATGATAATGAAAATAAAATTAAAAGATAAAGAAAATAAAGGGAATAAAAATGAAATAAAAAGAAAAAAACCAAAAAAATTAAAAAAATGAAAATGAAAACATAATCGATTCTAAAAAATGGAATTTAATAAAAATAATAATCAGTTGATAATTTTATAATTATAACGATAATTTAACATTAATAACCATATAAAAATATCAACTGAAATAATAATATTAATATTAATAACAATAAGATTAGTAATAGTTCTAATATTCTAACACTAATAACAATAATAATATTCTTAACACTGATAATATTATTATTATTATCTCAACAATTATTTAAAATCTATTTTATTTAAAACATAAGCAGAATGCACATTTACTTGGGGTGAAGCTGCAGGGTTCCCAAATCGTCCCTCGACCACGCGCCATCTACTGCCAAGCCCAAAATGCTAATTTTTTAATAACAACCCATGAAAAAACCGGGTCTCAACCCGCTCAAACACAAAATAAAAAAAGACCAAGGATGAAAAAATAATTAAAATAAAATAGTGTCGGGTCGGGGTGTGACAAAAAAATATAACAAAACCTTCAATACAATATGGAAGTTTTGTATCATAATAAATCATCTTCAAACAAGATTAAAATCCATCAAAGGATGTTGACATAGATGAATTAAAATCTTTTTGAGAGAAATATCTCTTTCTATTTTGAAATAATTTAAAAGTCATGTAATTATAAATTAAATCATTTATTTTGAAAATATCATTATTATATTTTAAATTATGGTTCGAAGATGTTTTAATGGAAGAAAATAGCCTCACACACTATATAAGTTAAAAAATGCATTTTTACCTTAATTTTGTCGAAAAGGTCATAAAGTACCATATTTGGAAAATGAAAGAAAGATTACTTTCAAAAAATATAAGGTCAAATAAGGGTATAGATGACTTCAAACCAAGGTCGATTAAATGAAAAAAATTCAAATAAAATTTTAATAAAACACAGATGTTGATGATAAAGAGGTCCTATTAGATATTTATATAATAACAACCTTGGATAATAATGAGATTGTGAAATTAACCCTTACCTAGTACTTTTCCTTAATAGATGGATTTTTAACCTCTTATATAATAGTTAAAACATTTTTATTAAATTATACAAGAAATATATACATAAATATGATATCATTTATGATCTTATAATATTGCTTTGTTAATATTATTTTAGTAGTATCATCATTTTGGGTGTTAACTGATTCGTTTTCCTTTATATGATTGGTTACCTAAGTCATGAATTTTATGGATAAGATGTATTTTATTCATATAACGAATGATATTATGTTCATAAGCACTATTTTAAATCATAAAATGAAAATTCGTCCGGAATTATTACGATGAGGAATAAATCTAATCACGTTCATGGAGACGGTAATCCGTACGTACACACGAGCGACAATATCATTATATTGATGGAGAAATAGTACGTAATTTGATGCTATATCATATATAAAGAATAATTTACATGTTATATTTCTTATTTAAATTAGTTATAATCATTATTATACCCATTCAAATAATGATGTGTTTGAATAACAAATTACACCAAGACGTGGATATGGTAATCCGTACACACGCACATATGGTGACTTTTTCGTTTATAGGATGGATAGAATAATGAATATTGTTGTACCATTTATATAATATCATCAAATTATATTGAAGATATTGGATTTATTATTTTATAATGGAAAAAACAAAGAATGAGGAAGTGGAAGAAGAAAAGAATTTGAAAGAGGTGATGAAATATTTACCTCTTCTTCAGGTTCTTCCATTGATTTGATCAAAAGGGGTACTTAGGTTCACTTTCTGACCAATGTAATACCTCTAGGATGATGAGAAGAAAGTTGGAAGGATATTTGGTTGGGGTTTGGTCGAGCCAAAAGGCTTTGGAGGAGTGAAATTAAGAGAAGGGGTTGTGCCCTTTTATAAGAGAGGTGAGGGTCACTTTAGGAAAAGATTGAAATATTATTTTATAATGAAATAATTTTGTGTTTCTAATTGCTTATAAATGAATTATTTAAATGATATGGTAGGGATGTCTTGAAAAAAACTCAACCAGTAGGTTTTAGGCAGGTTTAGGTCAATATATTAACCTTATCTTTTAGATTTAACTCTTAGTTTAATAGTTTGTCATTTACCATGTCGTTTTTTATTTTTATATTATATGGATAATAAACATACAATAACTTTCCAAGAGAACCCCACTAGGATCATTCTTAAAATATTTATCATTTTCTAAGTTCTTTGTCGGAAACATATATTTTTAGGAATATTATATCAATTAATAATATAATATTTGTTTAAAAAAAATCAATTATGTCCATTTTGACACCATTTAGTATTTGATTTTTTTGAAACCCATAAAAACATTATCACTTAGAATAAAATTTATTTCACCAACCCTAAAATGTCATATTATCTTATAAAATTATCGGAAATCATCAGATGTCTAAATTTATAGTTCTTTGGATATTTATAATATCATTTAATTTAATATTTCATTAATAATGTAATTACTACATCATCATTGTGTCATTAATAAATTAACTTATTTAATGTCTAAAAATTATAAATAAAATACCATTATGTAGTAAATATTTTTATATTTCTAATGAATATTTATAGTCGAATTTTTATTTTTTGTATCCCTATATTAAAAATGGTTAAATTATTAAAAATTGAATTCAACTCTTTTAATTCATCTTTAAATAAAATAATAATAAATTTCTTAATCTAATCCATGATGACCAGAGTGGATATTATTTTATTCCAAATTTCTTTTTGGTAGAATTATACTTATCCAATAGAATTATGACATGTGTTATGGTAATTATGATATCATTTTAACCCTCAATTACCCTATTTACTTTTAACAGTGGTAAATAAATGTCAAAAGTTACTTTTCACCAAAAATTATTTTCTTCTTATTGAACCAAATTTTACATACTAATATTATCCTTGTTTCTATGATTTTTTATATTCAACTCACATAAGCGGTAAAATTATGTTTATACAAATTTTCAAATGATAATAGGAGGTTGGTAAAAGTCGGTAAAAAGTTCAATAGATTTTATATATCTAAAATTATTATAAAATGGATCCACTGAATTATCTTGAACATATATTTGAATTATGAATCTATTTTTACCTAAAATAAATTAATATAAAATAAAAAATTATTTAAATAAAAAGTCATTTTTAACCAATAAAGCAATGTTCTTTCAATATTCATCAAAAATTGAATGTTTCCAAAAAAATACCAAAATTTTTCTCTAAGGTAATTTTGATATTCCAAATCCAAAAATGAATTCCATTTTTAAAGATACTATTTTTAAAATTACAAAAAGTTTTTGTTAATATTCAAAATGGATAGTTTGATTGGTTGTGGTCTGTTTGAACTAGAAGTTGCGTACAATAGAAGCTATTGTATTACTCGAAGGAAAACATAGCATGAAATCTTTGGGTGTTACATTCTCCCCTCCTTAAAATAATTTCATCCTCAAAATTTCTAGAATATTACAGCTTAAAGTGATTTGGGTGGTTCTTCATTATAAGTTCTGTGGGTTCCCAAATTGCCTCTTCCTTCTTATGGTTTCCCCATAGAACTTTTACTAGACGATTCGTCTAGTTTCTCATCCCTTGTTCTCTTGTTTCAAGAATATTGACATGCTCTTCACAATAAGAAAGATCAGGTTCCAGTTCAATTTCCTCATAGGTGAATACATGCATTGGGTCAGGCATATATTTTCTCAATAGTGATATGTGGAACACATCATGAACTTTGGATATACTTGGTGGTTTTTCCATATGGAAATCCCTAACCCCAATTCATTCTAGAATTTCAAAAGGTCCTATGTACCTGTGACTTAATTTACCCTGCATACCAAATCATATTTCTCCCTTCCATTGAAATACCCTCATGAAAACATGATCTTTTACCTAAAATTCCAAATCCTTCCTTCAGTTATCGGCATAGCTCATCTACCTACTTTGAACTGCTTTGATGTGGGTTTTGATAACATTTACCCTTTCCATTGTTTCCTCAACATGTTCTAGGCCTTTGAGTTTTATTTCACTAACATCATCCCAAAATGTTGGCCTACAGAATCTCTTTCCATATAAAGCTTTATATAGTGCCATCTGAATACCTGAATGGAAGATATTATTATAGGAAAATTATACCATAGGTAAATATTGATCCCACATACCTTGAAAGTCATGTGAGAAAGATATCAACATGTCTTATAGAGTTTTAATGGTCTACCCTTATTGACCATCAGTTTGAGGGTGGTAGGCAGTGCTCAAACGAATTTCAGTATTTCGGGATTTCGGAATACTTTTCCAGAATATTGATGCAAAACGTGGATCAAGATCATAAAAAATCGATAGGTGTACTCCATGAAGTCCTACAACTTCATTAATATACAGTCTTGCTAAATGTTCATGTGGTAAATCTTCTCTTATAGAATGAAAATGTGCTGACTTTGTAAGATGATCAATAATGAACCATATTGCATCATTTCTTCTAGGAGTCATTGGTAGTCCCATGAAAAATTCCATTGTAATATCATTCCTATTTCCACTCAGGTATGGTAAGAGGTTTCATGACTCATCCAGGATATTACCTTTCAACTTTTACATATTGAAAAACAAAACCTCTTGACACAAAATATGCAATCTTCCTCTTCATGTTGTCCCACCAAAAATGTTCCTTCAAATCTATATACAACATAGTGATACCAAGGTGTATAGTTAAATTGGAGTTATGACCATCATCCAACAATTTCCATTTAGATCAGGTATATTGGGAACACAAAGTCTCTTCCCAAATATAAAAATTACATCTTCATTTAAAAATTCGATCAATCTCCCATCATTCATAACTTTAATTTTCTTTTTAAATTCCACATAATTAGTCTGAAAACATTTTATATGTTCTACTATAGATAGTTTTTCAACCATTTGAAGGATTATTGTTGTTTCGCCTTCCATGATTATTCCCATATACATTTCTACTAGATCCATGATAATAGAATCCCTTTCAACTATTTTCTTGTTCATAACTCCATGATCCTTTCTGCTCAAAGCATCCACCACCTAATGTTCCTTCCTTGGGTGGTAGTGTATTGTGACATAATAATCCTCGAGTAGTTAAAGCCATCTCATTTTCATCATGTTGAGTTCTTTTGGTGAGAAAATATACTTCAAACTCTTGTGATCAGTATAAATCTCACATTTTCACCATATATATAGTGTCTACATATCATTAAAGAAACGATTACAACTGATAACTCAACGTCATGAGTGGGATAGTTTTGCTCATAAATTTTTAGCTGTCATGATGCATAAGAAATAACTCTATCATTCTACATAAGGACACAACCAAGTCCTTTCTTTGAAAAATCACTATAAATAACAGATCCATTATTACTTGATTTTATAGTCAAGATAGGAGTGTTTAATAATCTTATCTTTAGTTCTTCAAAACATTCTGTGCACTGTTTTGTATAAAAAAAATTTAACTCCTTTTCGTGTGAGCTTGGTTAATGGGTTTTCCAATCGAGGAAATTCTAGAAAAAACACTGATAATAACCTACTAAACTAATTAAATTGTGTACCTCAGTTATACTCTTCGATGACGGCCATTCATGGATTGCCTTAGTCATTGAAGTATTAAAATAGATTATATCATTAGAGACAATATAACCAAGAAAATAAATCTCATGATTCCATCATTCACAATTGCTTAATTTCCCATATAACTTTTTCTTCTAAGAGTCATTTGGATAATTCTCATGTGATTTTCATGATCTTAAAATCTTTTTGAGTATAAGAAGATATCATTAATAAATACCACTAAAAATTCATCAAGATATTCCTTGGAAACTCTATTCATTAGATCAATGATGACAGAGGGTGCATTAGTCAATCTAAAAGGCATTACTATAAACTCATAATGCCCATACCTGGTTCAAAATGATGTTATCAAAATGTCTTCCTTCTTCACACACAACTGATGAAATCCATATCAAAGGTCAATCCTTAAAAAATATAGAGATCCATGAAGTTGGTCGAATAAATCACCAATATGAGGTCTGAGATACTTGTACTTTATTGTTATATCATTGATCACCCTATATTCAATGCACAACCTCATAGATCGGTCTTTATTCTTAACAGAAAGGGGAGTGGATCCCCATGGAGAAACACTAGGGAGAAAAAATATCTTATTACTCAATTACACTTTTTGTTTCTTTAGTTCCATTAATTCCTCAGTGGGCATTCTATAAGGGGTCTTTGATATAAGCTTTGAACCCGTAAATAAATCAATAGAAAACTCAATTTCTTATTCTGATGGATTTCAAGGTAAATCCTTTAGAAACACATCAACATATTATTTCAGTATATGTACGTCCTCTATTAGAACATTATTTTCCTCACCCATAGTTATTTCATTCTCTTCATCCCCAATAATTGAATTTAGTTGAGATAATGGGGGTGGATGTAGATAACAATCCGGTGGTGATGTTTCTTCTCTAAAGAAAAGGTACTCCTTATCATCATCGAAAATTGTATCATCCTTCTTTTTAAAATAAATTTTCGCATCAGGTTCCGAAAGACAATCTATTCTACGGATTATATCAAATTCAATCATGGGAATAATGATGATATCAAAAGATAAAGAACATTTATATCCCCTAATGGGAACTAATTCACAAAAAGTTGTTGTGATGAAACTTCTCTTAAGTGTTTTGACTAAAAACTCCCTTTTTATGTCAAATTTAAAATATCTAATTTTCATAACAAACTTGGAAGATATGAAATAATGCAACGATCCAGATTCAAATAAAGCATTGTCTAAAGTTGAGAAAACCAATAAATTAGCTGCCACTATGTCTTTTGGAGCTTCAACCTCAGCAGTAGTGATCGTATAATCTTGGTCTTGCTCCCGTGGCCTTTTCTGAGGTATGTTCCCTTAGAAATTAGGACATTCATTTGCATAATGCACCTTTTCCCTATAATTGTATGATTCAACAAAATCTTTTTTCCCCTTTCAATCACGATATTGGTGGCCTTTTTCACCAATCATGAACATACTATCATTCCATTTAGGCAAGTACCAGTGTGTTTTTCCCACATTTACCACAGGATGAATATTACAATTTTCCCTTCTTCCCCTTATTTCCATTTACAGAGTTTTCAAAAAATCTCTTCTTCTCTATCTTTGCTTTAATGTTGTAATACATAGAGAATTCTTTTTCAGTCTTGATATCACATGAGACAATATCGTCGTAGGATGAAAAGGATTGTCAGCATAATTATTGATGAAGAAATGGTTTTAACCCATAAAAGAATCAATCAATATTTCTCCATGGGTTATGTATAAAATCTATTTCATGACTTGCTAACCTTATATTGTTAGCCTCATATTTTGTGATATTATCAACATCCTTTTGCCTCAGACTCAAAAATTTCCTTTCCATATCCATTCAATGGTCATAAAGAAAATATTTTCCGAGAAAAGATATTTAAACTCCCTCCATTCCATATTTTACATTTCATCATCTTCCTTTGTGTTTTGAATCAATGACCACCAATGATCTGCATCTCCCATGCGGAGATGAATTACTATGAAAACTTTTTCCCTTTCGTTACATCCCAAAGCGTGATATAATTTCTATAAGAAATTTATCCATTGCTCACCTACTAATATATTTGAACTCCCATTAAATGTTGGTGGTTTTTTCCTGATGAAGTGGTCTAACATTAATCCTCCACTTTGTGGATCACAATGCTCCATACAGGTAAGGTTATTATTCATTACATGCATGATTTGTCCTAGTATGATGATAAGATGATTAGCACCAGTTGCTTCACCAGCACCACTATAGTTACATTGAGTAGGAGGAAAATCCCTAAATGGATTACATGCATTGATATGGTTTCCATTCTTTCCACTAGGTGTCATTCCTAAACAATGACATACTATAGATTAGTTTATGAATCACAATACATAATTTAAAACTTCTGAAACAGTAAACATAAATTAAACAGTTTATAGATATAATCCATAATCATAAAAGTGTTTTTATTGAGAATTTATATACTCATAAACCCTCTATAATGGTTTGTAACGAAAATGAGAATTATTCTAACCATATCACCTGGGAGTGTCGTAACCAAGAGTGCAGCAAATCCCATTATCATAAACTAGTTCCCAATCGAGTCTAGAACAAAGTAGTGTTTTCATGTTTTACCCCTAGGTACATTTGTGCCCGAGCGGCCTCTATCTGATCGTATCTAGACAGGGATGTATTTCCTGGAAAAATCACAAAATCACTACAGTACCAAAATTCAAGGAATTTCTTCTATACTAATTCTCAAATTCTATCTTAGGGTAATGTTTTTTAATCATAGTTTTTCTAAATCTACCTTCCTTGGTTTGTACTCAACTGCCTTTAATACCAATTTTAATTCTCCAGCCCTAGTTACCCAAATTCGGTGCATTATTACATAACATTGGCATGATAAAATGAATCTTGTCCAAAAAGACAGATCTGTTTTGTAGCCTTGGAAGTACTAGATACATTCAGAATTTTTATATTACATCATGAAATAAAAACATCAAAAACTTTTGTCCCCTATATAATACAGTTATATCCTCAGCCTATCCCTACAGGTCAACCATAAAATAATTTTTCACATCCTGGGAAAAATAAATCATAGAAAGGGGTGAGCTCAGATTCTCAGTAAGGATAACAATATAGCGGAAACATTTATAAATAAGCATATACATTTAAGGTAGTGTAATAGAATAATAAAAAAGCCTTATTAACATAAACTTCAACATAATATTAAAAAAATAAAACCAAATAATACCATTTTCTAATTAACATTATATTCTACTAATCGAATAATCACATTCAATATCAATATCCACTTTCATAATGATGGAATGCATATTACTAGAATTCATAACCACATATTCAAGGCCTTGTGCTGAGACTACAAATAATATTTTGTCAATGCCTTGTTCCAAGTCACTAGTTTTTCTCCTGAGACCAACCTATTCTTTGAGGAGCTATAGTGGGCTCCACCCGTAACTTACTAAGTCCAAATCATTCCTCATATAAAAAGGTTTAAACATAACATAATCATTCGTATTAAAACTAGCATAGGAAATGTCAATAATTTTTCTATAAACAATGAATTGTGTAAAAATAACACATCCAAAGTCAAACATATCACAAAACCTTCAATACAATATGGAAGTTTTGTATCATAATAAATCAACATCAAACAAGCTAAAAATCCATCAAAGTATGTTGACATAGATGAAATATAAAATTTTTAAGAGAAATATATCTTTCTATTTTGAAATAATTTAGTAGTCATGTAATTATAAAAGAAAACATTTATTTTTAGAATATCCTTATAATCTTTTAAGGGAAGCTTCAACGATGTTATAATGGTAGAAAATGGCCGCACCCGCCTTATAAGTTTTGAAAAACATTCTTACCTTAATTTTTTCGAAAAGGTCATAAAGTACCTTGTTTGGAAAATAATAGAAAGATTTATTTCAAAACATATAAGGTCAAATAAGGGTATAAATGAATTTAACTCGTAGTATATTAAATGATATAAATGTTTTGAAATAAAAATTTATGAAAACACGAATGTGGATGATAAAGAGGTCCCAGTAGATACTTGGGTAAAAAAAATCGGATAATAATGAGATTGTGAAATTAACACTTACATAGTACATTTCCTTAGTCGATGGTATGTTAAATTCTTGTATACTAGTTAAAACATTGTTGTTAAATTATACAAGAACTATAAACATAAATATTATATCATATATGATCTTATAATATTTCATTGTTAATAATATTTTAGTAGTATCATCATTTCGGGTGTTAACTGATTATTTTCCCTTTATATGATTGGTTATGTAAGCCATGATTGTTATGGATAAGATGTATTTGACTCATATATAGAATTATATTATGTTCAAAAAAATTATTTTTAATCATACAATTAAAATCATTTTTCAATCATTACAATTTGAAATGAATCTCATCACGTTCGTGGAGACGGTAATCCATACGTACGCATGAGAAAAAATATCGTTATATTGATGGAGAAATAATACTTAATTGGATGGTATATAATATATAAATAATCATTAACATGTTATATGTATTATTTACATCATTTATACTCATTATTATACCCATCAAAATAATGATGTGTTTGAATAACAAACTACACCACGACGTGGAAACGGTAATCCGTATTTACGCACATATTGTGACTTTTAAATTTATATGATGGATAAAATAATGAATATGATTCTAAAATTCTTATAATAACATATAAATATATTGACGATAGTGTATATATTATTTTATAATGGAGACAAAAAATAAAGATGAAGTGGAAGAAGAAAAGAACTTGAAAAAGGTGATGAAATATATACCTCTTCTCTGGGTTCTTCCTATTGATTTGATCAAAAGGGCTACATAGGATGGATTTCATAACAATGTAAGGTCTCTTGGATTATGGGATGAAGGTTCAGAGGATATTTTGGCAGTGTTTGGAAAATCCAAAAGGCTTCTGAGGTGTGACATTAAGATAAGGGGAAGTCCCCTTTTATAAGAGAGGTGAGGGTCACTTTAGAAAAATCCGGAAATATTATTTTATAATAAACTCCTTTTTGGTTTCTAATGGATCCAAAATGAATTATTTATAGGATATGGTGGTTATGGGTCTAAAACCTCTCAACCAATAGGTTTTAGATAGGTTTAGGTCATCATATTGACCTTATCTATTATATTTAACTCTTAGTTAAATTGTTTCTCATTTACCATGTCTCTTTGTATTTTTATATTATACGGTTAATAAACTTACTATAACATGCCAATAAAACCCCATGTGGTTAATTATTAATATATATAACCTTATATAAGTTCTTTTTTCGAACCATATATTTTTAGGAATATTATATTAGTTCATAACATAATATTTGTTTTAAAAACTCAATTATGTAAATTTTGGCACAATTCAGTATTAGATTATTTTTAAATCCATAAAAACGTTATCACATCAAATAAAATTTATTTAACCAACCCTAAAAAGTCAAATTAACGTATAAAATTAGTTTAATTTATCAAATGTCACAATTTTCATTCATTTAAATATTTATAATATGAATTATTTTAATATTTCATTAATAAGGTAATTACTGCATCATCATTGTGTCATAAATAAATAAACCTATTTAATATCTAAAAATTATAAATAAAATAAAATTATGTAGGATATTATTTTATATTTCTAATGAATATTTATATATGAATTTATATTGTGATTAACTCTATATTACAAATGGGTTTGTTATTAAACATTGAATTTAACTCTTTTAACTCATCTTTATATAAAATAATAACAAATGTCCTAATCTAACAAAAGTGGGAAATATTGGATAATATTTTATTCCTAAGGTGGTTTTGTGTCTAATTATACTTATCCAATATAAATATGACGTTTTTAAGATAATTATGATATCATTTTTACCCTTAATTACCCTATTTACTTTTAACCATGGTAAATAAAAGTCAGAAGTTACTATTCATCAAAAATTATATCCACCTTATTGAATCAAATTTTACATACTGATATTAACAATGATTCTTAAATTTTTTAAATTCAACTCAATGAAGCCGTAAAATTATGTTTTATACAAATTTTCAAATGCTCTTAGGAGGTGGGTAAAAGACGGTAAACAGTTTGATAAAATTTTATAAATCTAAACTTATTATAAAATGAGTACAATGACTTAAATTGAAAATATATAGGTATTATGCATCTATTTGACCTAAAATTAATTTAATGAAATAAGTAATTATTTAAATAAAAAGACGGTTTTATCCAATAAAGCAATGTTTTTTCACTATTCATCAAAAATCGAAATTTTTTAGAAAAATTCCAAAAAAAATCACCCTATGCTAATTTTGATATTATGAATCTTAAAATGAAGTCCATTTTGAAAGAGAAAATTTATAAAATATTAAAAAGTGGTTATTACTATTAAAAATATCTAGTTTGATTGGTTTTGGTGTGTTTGAACTTGAAGTTGCATGTAACACAGGCTATTATATTATTCAAAGGGAAACATACTGTGGACGAATGGGGTGTTACATTTGAGGTTTAACACCTCTAATAGATTTATGGGGAGCACATAGTCGATGGCATGCATGCTCCAGAGATTTCTACGGGTGGCCCTTCAGCCATTTGACGTTGAAACATCTATATAAACATCCACCGTTAGTTGTTTCCTGCACTTTTCATATAACCCAAATTTATCATATGTGAAATCTAAAGTAATTAATGGGGCACACTCACCATATAGTGGGATGATATTTCCATCGATGGGGTATTTTAGACACAGATAAAATGTTGAAGTTACATCCACATGGATTTGGATCTAGGTGCTTCTGAGAAGAATAATATGTGAAGTTTCTTGATGGAAAAAAATAAAATAAACATATTAGGTGAGATCCCTAAACCGAGTTTTGTGTTTGATCTTTTTAAGAGGCCTTTTCTCATGCCTCTCGTACCCTTAAATGGTCATCTTTGGGGGATAATGGCCCCCATTGCTCTATCCCAAACAACAAAGGGTCATAATTAGGATGATATTGATCCCACAACCATTTTGAATTAGATAACTATGAATATTGACATTATTGAGTCTACCCAAAACATAAAGGGGCCTAATATTCCATTGGATGACCTCTTCCTTTTCTGGGTCAGTGAACGAGATGACAACATGTAATTCTAATGGAATGGTCTCCAATATATAAACCTCAGTTACTAAAACTCCTATATTGAACACTTTTAGGTTTTCGAGGGATTACATGAGGGCCTCCCTAAACTATTTTGAAGGATTAGGCACATATAGGATTGAGATCATGGATGGGAAAATTGCCAGAAATTTCACAATATCTTACTCTTATGCCAGAGGTTAGTGTTTCCCAATGTGGGACTTCTCCTTAACATGTGGATCAGAAGATGAGGTGGTTTATGTGGATGGTCTTATTACTTGTGTAGAGGTTTAGGGACTATCTTCTACTATTGGTGCATTTCATGGAATCCTTCCTCATTTCCTGGGTTTATTGGGTAATCAAACCCATACAAGGTGATTATGGAAGAAAAATGGGTGATAATGACCACTGGAGGGTTATGCAATTACTCAATGCCACATTAGACCATTATTAAGTTATTTTCCATGATTATAGTATTCATAAATGTACTATGTGGGGACTTTATCAAAATATCGGGTCTATCAATTCCCATATTGTCCCATGTTCCTCCGTTCCTACACATGCAACTTCTTATTCCCTGGTTATGTGTAAGAAAATAATATTATAAGGCATATTAATCATCAGATAAAGAGTATTCCAAGTGTATCACATTTACAGAAATATAGAAGAACTCTTTATCAGATGAAGGTTCTTTTTAGTGGGGTAGTGCCAATGCATCAGATGTTTCAGTGAATAAATCTGGAAGATTAATTGTTTACATTGGAGAAGAATAAGACTCCTATTCTGTTTTTTCTTCCTTACATTGGTGGTCACTCCCACTTTTAGGTGAATTGTTTTATTTCACATTCTTTGGGGGTGGTTCTACTGTGGGTATGCACAACTATTCTATTTGGGTGTCATGATATTGGTGAACTATTTTTTGATTTATCATGTTGTCATACATCCTTTCACACATGGCTGAAACATTCAAAATTTAGCCTTTCTATTTTGACTGGGAAATAGTTATGCAGGCCACCTTCTATGAGAAGTTATCTTAGAACACGTGTCCAAAATTTTCCATGCCTTGAAATACATATTTGATGATTAATAAATCATGTATAGTATGTTCCATCATTCTATGGGAAGGGATATTAATGTGATGGTTAGTATGGCTGACCTCATCTGGTGTCATGGGATGTGGATGATTGAGCATGTTATTGGACATGGATATAAGAAAATAACCTCGGAGTTTTTCATTTTGGCTGTAGAGTTATTAGTTCATCCGTTCGTTAAATTTCAGGTTACCCTACATTATTTTTTGCATTTGGGAGAGCGTGATTTTATAGTCCTAGACACTCGATAGGAGTGGTTTGTTGGTTCAGCACCTTCCTAGGTGTTTGTATTGATACTCTTTTTTCTTTAATGTGAAATTAGTAGCAGGATATCTTTCATTCATTTTCCCTTGTGATGAGGGCATGTGTCAAGATTTGGATTGGGTTCACTGAATGATATCCTCCAGATGTTGGGCCATTTCTATAAACTCACAGAACCCACACAGATTATTCACTGGGAATATATGTGTATGTAACACATCCCATATATGTTCACCATAGAGTTCCAATTATTTCTCCTATAAAATAGGGATGCTATGTGAATAGGTCAATCCTTTCCATCTGGTTATGAAGTCATACACCAAATAATTTTCAGGTTGTTTGAAACATTCCAATTTGATGATTGTAATTTTAACTAATGTGGAGATAAAGAGATAAATTAATTTACAAGGAAGGTCATCCCATCCTACAACATATATCACTAGAAGGATACCATACTAAAAAATGGATAGCCCAATTAGAGTCTTTACAAAACAAATCATCTTTGATTCCTCCTATTAATCTTGAGGTCTCAACAATGGTCCACATCAGGATCGGAAGTGTGTGAGATTCTCTTCAGGGTTTCTTGTACCATTATAAGTGGAGAAGGTAAGATTTGTGAAATTGGGTGGGTGAAAGTAACATCTTACCACATGGTATATGCTTTCCTCTCTGAAGCATAGGTGTTTGTCACTCTTACATGGCTCCCATTTGTGTATGCATGGACTCGATAATGTTAATTAGCTCTAGGGGAACATCGATCTTTTCTACCTCTTTTCTACATAGAGTGGGTTGGGGTCATTGATGTGGACCAACCATCACTGACAATTGATTCTAAATTCATCCCTAGACTAAACAAATGACCTAGGAATAGAGAGTCAATCATTGTATCTAAGGGTATTTATGATTAGTTTAGGCTTCTTCATTTATATAGAATGGATGCCTAGATCCATAACCAGTATAAACCATAGATTCCACTCTTTAAGGAAGATCATATATGGGTGGGAGAATATTTATCCCATCCTAAATATGACACACAAAATGAATAACTTCCCTAATAATATCCCCATTGTGTTTTCTATGAGTTTGTTTCTTACTCTCACATTTTGACCATTGTGCCACTATAGAAGGAACCTCAACTCATCTGGGTGGTGTTTGTGATGTATCCATACATTTCACTTTTTATTTGGTTCTGTCCCACTAGAGAGGTGGAAAATTGCTATTTGGAGGTGCTAGATTTTGGATCCTTTTTGTTCTTGACTATATTTAGTCTCTATCAGTGCATCCAAATCACCCTCCTCTCGATGTATATTTTCCATGATGCAGGAATACAAATTTTTATCTTGATCCACTATATATATTGTGTTGACGGTGAGGAAATTAAAATATTCATGTCCAGAAATGTTGGTAATCACTTTACTTTTATGGAACGTTATGATTCTACACTGCCTTCATTATGCTCATTTTTCAAACCCCTAGTAGTATTGGGTCATTTAGGATTGCGAACCCAGTGGGGTCTGATCATCATCACCATACACTCCACCTATCATAGAAATTGAATAATATATTTAAGGGAGTTTTTGGTTATGATTTATGAATGGGCCCCAGATAAAAGAATTTTTACTTTTTTGGGAGGAACATATTATATAACGACCATAAAGTTTTTTCTCTCAACTTAAATAAGAATGATTTTATCTATGGTGACTATGAGGATGAAAATTCCTACAGTCCTATGGGATGGGGGTTTTTTTGGGCTGTAATTTCCATTGATTTATACTATTATTTAGGATCCAATGATTCCTTTTTTGTGATTTGATGACTCTTGGGATAGAAATTGTGATATAAATGCCCCAATCATAGTGAGATGGGGTTGATCTATAATCACCTTTGATTTATCTCGGACCCTCTCAAGGGATGATGAACCTAATAATGGTGATTGATATTTAAATTCTTCTAGCCCATTGAGATTGTTTTTTTTTCAGTTTTTGGAGATTTTTGTTGAATAATATCTGGTATTTTAATTCTCAGGGGTGGAGGTGGTAGTAGATATTTCCCTAACACTGATGAGCTGTGTTTTCCCATAGATGACTACAATGGAAGATGATACTATAGCCCATTTGATATGACACCGCTATGATTGTGTGGGAGATTGGTGTGATGGACACTAATGATAGGAAGAATTATTTACAGGAAGTTGTATAGTTCATCGAAACATTGAATTATGTGTTTGGAATGTATTCTTATTTCATTGTGGTGCCCAGTTCAAATACCTAAAGGCTCTTCTCTTTCTATGTTTGTGATGTTTGGGAATCATTAAAATGGGGGAATTTTGTTATAGTTACTAAATAGATTTCATGATAACCATTCCTCTGATTTCTCTAGAGGCTATGATGTTAGAGGATATCGTAGCTGAATGTTTTTTCTATTATGGGCATATAGTGAAGTGTAATTCTCCATATTTTCCCATCCTCATATATACAAATCTGAATATTCATGAGAAATTAGTTGGAAGAGTATTTTTTTAGTTTTTTGTTAGACATTTCATATACATTTATCATGATCCTCTATTCCTATATTTTTTGTAAGGGAAATTCCATCCATATCCATCATACAACATAGTGTATTGGTGAATTGAATGTGTTACTTGTATCCTTGTTAGGGGATATTTCTATCCTTTTTTATCTTATGAGTAACCAAAATATATTTTTTTCGATAAGTAATGACCTCATTTTCTATCTCATCTTGGACTTCACAGTCAGAAGTGTTTAGGAAAAAAATGATGTAGAGGTTGTTTCTATAAAACACTTTCCATATGTCAATAGAAGCCTTCTTTTTATCAGGCCAACATGCCTCCATCCAATAAGACCATAAAATATGGTACTTTGGGTCACCTGCTAACATGAGTGGAGTGCTTTTGGATATTTATGGGAATCTATATGTGGTTGAACCTGATGTTTCGATCACCTCACTATATGAAGATGTTTTAATTTTTAACATCTCTATATGTTGAGATATCTAGGAAAGGGGAGGATTTCCTTGTTGATGGTAGATATCATTATAGGGAGGTTGACCATGGAGATGTCCAATAAATATTCATTTTGATCCATCTCCACACTACCATGACTATGACTATCCTGATAAAGATCATGTTTTTATTCTATAGTTGAAGAGTTGACAAAACCTTGTGGTACAAGAAATGATTCTCAAAAAACCTCAAGGACACTAGAATTAACATGATCGATAATATGTATATTATTCTACAACATGGTTGTAATATTCTGAAAAACCATTTAGAATTGTATCAAGATATGAGTCTGATGTATGATTGTTTCTGAAACATGTTGATAACTATCAGGTGTAGCGGGAGTATGATCCCACTACTGGGAAGTTCCTAGAATATATTAATGATATTTCTAATTATTGAAAACATATAAGACTATCCCAAGGAATGTGACATTATAATGTGGTGAGCCTCGGTTAGGGCAAGAATATGATCCTAATTCTGACCCATTAGAATAGGTTTCCAGTCATTCTCAGAAGAAGTATGAACCTTCCCCGAGGAATGTGTTTCACTCACTTGGATATCCCTAGTAGGAATTGAAATATGATCCTAGTCTGAATATGAATTCCCCCATTGAAATATGCGGATGGACCTCTGAAATGGGATTAGGGATACGAACCTCATATTGTATTTCCTTGGAATGGTACTATTGTAGTCATTTATTGGTGGAAGTAGGAATATCCACCTAGTTTCCTTAATCTGCTATAATATGTCATGCATAGTCAATGAAAATAATATGTGCTTGTCTAGAAGCATGTTCCATTATCACTTGTTTAGACTCATCCATAACATGTATATGATCATGATCCTAGGGATTTGGAGTATGCCCCTAAGCATTTTAAATATGAATAAGAGCCATTCATGAGGAATGTTTCCCTCTCACTTGGTGAGCACCAGCCAAAATGGAGATATGAGAATGATCTTTGGCCATTGGAATATGCCTCAAAACGTTTCTGACATGCATTTGCCTCTTTCTTGAGGCATGTTTCCATCTCACTTGGTGATCCCTAATTGGAAGCATAATATGATCACATTCTAGTGATTCATGCTTTACTAGAATATGCCAATAATCTTCCTTGATTGGAGTAAAAATGTACACTTACTTCATAGGAACCACTTCTTCATAATGATTTGAGTCTTGAGATTTCATGGTTATAGGGATAGGAATATGTGTCTACCCTATTATCTGTACTAGTAACAGAATATTCTAGTAGACTTATTCAGCTATTTCTAGGATGTATTTGAATTTGAGAAATATTTTTCCACAGATATAAGCCTACACATTTCCTTCCCCACTATGTACTATAATATATCTTTGATTAAAGAAGATATATGATCCCACTTCTATCATCCTTGTGCCACCATTATATGATGAAAGATTTTGTGCATGAGGGTAGTGATACACACTTTCCCTAGGCCTGCTTCAGTAATATAACCACTTAATTGTTTTGTGTGATTCTGGATATGAACATTCTCATCAGTTACTATCAGAATATTCGATTCGGATTCATCATCAATGGTAAGGATATGATCCCACTCCACAATATCTAGCATCTTTCTGGCTCGATGTGTCTTCCTTATCACCCATGTATAGAATTTAGAGGTGGAAGTGTGTTCCGTGATACCTTTAGTAGGTGACTGGTGGGATTGTGCTAGAAAAACGTTTATTGGGGCCCTCCTAAATAGCAATTGAACCAGACATGATCCATTTTTTACTCCCTAATCCACCGTCATGAGCTATTGAAGTTGGTTATTGTCACACTATGGCAATAAGAACATGAATAGGTTGGTTATGTTGATGAGGGACACTGGATTACCTGTATATTTTTCTAAATGATACAAACACCTCAACTTTAGTAATAGACGAACCACAAGGTAATATTTGAGGATTGGTTTTGTACCACATCGATGGTGCTCCTATACCATTTATTTCCACCCAAAGATTTTTTTTCTCACGGTGAGATAATTATGCGACCTGTAGGGATTACAACAACATACGAGTTTATAGAAAATTCACTACATGATTTAATTATATCATATTGAGATTTTATTGATGAGAGTTTTATCTGTATTCATTAAAATTTTTTAACAATGTTCCCAATTTGTGAGATATCATAATCATTATTTGTTCTCAGTCAGATATGCATGGTGAACATAATTTTTCATTTAACAATGATATGTCTATTCTTTTCACGTGGACTTTTCAATGCGAGAATGGGAATATTTTATGTGAACAATGATTATAGAGGGTCAACTATAAGATTTATCCTAGGTTTATTAGCTTAATTTTTAAAGTATTAACTACTCAATATTTTATAAGGATGTTTCCTGAAAAATAATTAACTTATCATTCTGTTATTTGAGTGTTACATGTCGTGTTCACCGTTGCTGATTGTGTATAGTGCGAAAGAAAATTGTCTGATGTATAATAACGCATCATTTTTCAATTTGAGATATTCATTTTTGGTTCTCCCTTTTTGTTTTTTTATTGTTTTCAAATGAAATTGCATGATGGATAATAACCCAATAATATTTTTTTTATTTGAGAGATTCACATCGGGTTCACCCATTTTGTTTTTATGGAGTGTAGAAACAAAATGTCCTAATGAATAATAAAGTAAACATATTTTATTTTATATATTCACATTAGGTTCAACATTTTTGTTTCCATATAGTGTGAAGAATAATGTCCCTATATATTACAATTCAATCATTTTTTTATTTGAGATATTCAAGTCATGTTCACCTTTTTCGCTTCAACGGAGAAGAGATGTCTAAGAACCCATGTCGAGTTGGATGGGGAATGGACAGATAGTCAATTTTTAGAGACTCATTTCTTGAATAATCATTAACACCAAGTCACCATTGACATTGTTAATTGAAACTTACAACATTTCCCTCAACTATAACTATGAACAAACCTTCTTTCCAATGGAATGTGGTCATTTGGGGTTTCAGAAACAATTAAACTTGGGTACTTACATTATTAGAGAGTATGGGAGGTTGGGCTCATCGTAACCTTTTTTTGGGGAAATTCTAGCATACTTGGGGAAACTCTTATAGATTTAATATATCTTCGATATTCTCTTCCTAATCTTGATATGTGGTCGGTTATCCTAATAAACTTTTATAGGTTAAGAATCATTTATATAAATAGTAATGTGACTCTCATTATTGAATATATATGTATGAATCTGAGGTTATTCATCCATTTCTTAGTAATGAATTTTTTCTTATATGTTGAAGCTGTATAACTATGAACATCAAAAAAAAATTCCATGTAGGGAGGCAGTTAATATTCTTAGGAGTGGATTGATCCATTATGAGTCATCCTATGTATCATGTTTATTTCAATAATACTAAACCATTTAGTTCATAAAACCTATGTAGTTTAACATCATATTGAAAGGACATATGTGACCAAACATAGGAACCATATATTTGAGATCATTTCTCAATGAGACGTCCTATGTATCTTGGTTATAGTTGGAATCATAGTTATTATACTTTATTCACACTGTTGGGACTATCCCTAAGGTATATTCAATCATTATGGGATATTTTATATCATTCTACACATAGGTTATTACTTGCTGATATTTCACTAGATGGTGGAGATTCATGATGTAAATGTGATGACCATCGTAAGTTTATAATACCTCACAATCACTGGTAGATCTGAGAAACAAGGGATAATGGGTATTAATATTGGATACATATAGATGTGTGTTTTTTGTGATGGGACTTACGTTGACAAGTTTGATATGGACCTCTAGACATACAGAGGCATCGTATGTGTCCTGGTTATGGAAAGAATTAGTGTCACCATAGTTTAGTTGGGTTCTCATGGCACTGAGGGTTGAGGTATGTCGATCAGTCCATGGGAATGATTAGGTCCTAATTGATGAAAAATCTAAGAAATAGAGCAACTTACACTAAGGAGGATGAATGTTTGAGTTTTATCTTGGGCCTTATGAATGATTCCAATATATAGTGGTTATGGAAGGAATCGAAGTCATCATAGTTTAGTTAATCTCTTATTCCCCAAAGGGATGAGGTAGGATGATCAGCCAATGGTAATAAATGGGTGCCAATGGTTAAAATTTCAGATACATGGATGGGATTTAACTAAGGTAGATTATAATTTGATTTGCTGATCATACATTAGGATGGAGTTCTACCTATCTTGGTTATTGTAGGAATCAGATTCCTCATAGTTCATCTTTTTTCTCAGTCCAATGAGGGACGATGTTGGAGGATCATCCCATGATAATGAATATGTCATGTAGTTTAAATTTCAGAGAGATTGGGGGAAATACACTAAAGTGGATTCCTAATTGTTTCTAGTCTCCTACCATAGAAATTTATCCTACATATCCTAGTTTTAAAAGGAATATTTGTCCTCATAGTTCAACATGATTGGGTTTTACATACTGAGTTTACCCTTATTTGTGGTTCATGTCATAATATGCCACTGATTGGGGATTACACCATGAAGATTTCATTTTTATCATGGCTTATCCAATGAAGATATACAGGTTTTTCCAGTACTGGGATTCCCATGGGCCTGTCCCTCTTACCAGTATAGAATGCTTGACTTCGTACTTGACAAACCTTGACTTCATTCTTGGAATGTTGAAGGATGTCTACTATACTTTTGAAAATACCATCTCATGATCCTGATAACATGTCATAAATATTTTTCATATCCTTGATGGAATGTCTGAGGGTTATCAAATGATCAAGACTGACATTTTCAGTGCACATCGCGAGACCTAGAAATATGAATCTAGAAGACATCCCCTGATCTCAGCTGACATGCCTAGAGAGAATCACATTATCTGATAGACATGCCCGAGATTCAACATGAAATATGGTTTACATGCATAAAGGGTTTGATTATATTTAATGTGAAATGTTTGGAGGTTGAGGACTGATCCAAGTTGAAAATTTTAAAGGACATCGCGAGATCTGTATGGCTTGTCCGAAAGTCATCATACGAGTCAGTTATGATAATCAGGTGACATCAAGGGACAGTTATAACATTTATTATTCCATAATATGATCTAGTAAACATGTTTAAATGATACTTCATTGTTTTTATATTGATCTCATAGAGATTCACAAGATTTTTGTTGCATGCCCATGGGGCACCATGTGATTTTTTTGACATGTCCCGAAGAAATAAAAAGATCCAAATATTATAACAAAGAATCATGATGAGATATGGAAAAAATGTCTTGCTATTTTCCCATGTAATTTGTGGTTCACTCAAAGTGCATGAAGGACAACATATATCCTCATTGTATGAGGATCTCAAATTTTAGTATTTATTCTTTCCATTCTATTGAAAATACTTTAGTTTATATTTGTATTATCTAAATTTAATGTCTTTTGTGATTTAGAATATGTGTGGAATGTTATTCATGTGTTCCTCCAGAAGTCATTTGCATGATATATGGATAATCACGCAAAGTGTTTATGCATGTCGCATGATCACTCCAGTTGTTTCCCGAACCTTAACTGATCGGAATCTTTTCTAACCATGAGATCATTCACTCCGAGAAATTAGAACTGGTCCTTGGGCTTGGAAGAGTAGTTTCAACATGTGCATGTCATTTCATTTTTTCATAATATGATAGGGGATTTATAGGCCTTTAGAACCGGTTTATTTGCCACTTTGTGTTGTTCTTATTGAATTAATCCAAGAAATAGTTGGTGTAGGGATTCAGTGTCACATGCTCTATGAAATCCTACCATAAATCCTTCTGGGGTGTCACATGAGTTTGAGCAACCAAAGTATTATCCCATAAATGAAACATTTATTGGAATATTTCTAATTAATGAGGTATTTGTATCATGTGGACATGCCAAGGTACTTAAATATTATCTAGATGAAAATTCATGGTGCCTTTGAGAGATCAGTATGCCCTATTGAAGGACTTCACATGTTCTTAGGATACTTTTAGGGGGGTATTAATAGACCATTTTGTAAACTTCCTAGGCACATCATTAGAGTCTTGCAGTCGTGAGAGGATCTCATCATGTCCCTACTTTATTTATTTTATTTTTGTACATTGTTTATGGATCTAATGAGGTTGTTGGAATGTTCTCATATAAAATAACTATACATTATAGGGATGTGTCACATGACCATCAAAGGGATTTGTTGAGATATGTGATATTTTTAGTGGAAAATCCATCTTTTCATACTTATAATGTGATAAGGGGGTCACTAGGAATACTGAACATGTTTGAGGCCCAGTGTGAGACAAGGATGACATGCAATGATCTTTTGTGAGATGAAGCTGAAATGTCGATGGGTGCTTGTGGTGTATTATACATTTCGATGAAAATGTCACATGATATTTATGACCATAAGAGGGTCCCTCCTCCTCCACTTTTTATTTAATTTTTTTATTTTAAAAAGGCCTAGAGGTTTCATAATATTTATCATATGTTTCCAAGGAAAATCATTCTCTTTATTGGTGAAGAATTGCATGAGTTGTATGACTGCAAGAGGCTCCAAACATGTGGATATTTTCCTCCTATTTTTGAAGGTTTTTATAGAGGTTTCCATGTGTTTGATATTTTACATGTTTTGTGACCTAGGGGTTGTTGTCCGATTGCCAACATTTTTTCAAATATTTTCTAGGGTGTCTTTGTAAGAGTATATGGACTTGTCAAAGGGACTTCATGTGGCCTTACACATGTTTTGCAGTGTGCGTGACTATCAAAATGACCATACTTTGGTCATGCATCCACATGAATTTTAGGGGTTCATGTGAACTGAGTGATCTATACATCCATTTTAATACCTTTCCTTATGAGGAAAATAATACACATATTCATGTATTTATTCATTTGCGTATTTTCAAATACCCAGTTTGCAGGTGTCAATAGTAGCAAGTGCATTGAGTAAAAAAATCATGGACTTCTAAAACAATTATTATTGATAGAGTTATTATTCTCACATATCTATTAAATACTGATATAGGACTTCTTAATAAAAGAATATACATAACTATTTTATTAAATAATTGTTAAAATATATTTTTTTAGAAAGGATAAATAATTCTCAATATGATTATGAGAACTTTTTTAGAAATTTTAAACCATTTAATGATGGGAAATTATAATACTTCATTTTTGAATATGGTGTTATGAAATTTGGAAATATAATATATGTTCCATATATACCCAAGATAAAAAGGTATTTTTTCTATGGAACTCATATATCAAATTTATCTACACACACCAATAACACAAATATATATCGGGTTTTGAGTGAATATTTTTGGCCGGATAACATAAAGCGGTAAACTATGGAATATATATTTAGATTCTTGGTTGGTCAAAAAATTAAAAGGGAGATAAAATATTATTGAGTATACTTGTGATCCTGTCCTATATGTGTAAATGAGATGATATTACTTAGGACATTGTCAATTGTATTCCAATGACCCATGGAAAGAATGATTCAATCTATGCTATTGTTGATCGCCTAAAAAAATCTACACTTTTCCTCACTATAACAAAATATTTTCCTCTCATGTTCCCCATAAGTCATTATACTAATATTGTTTTAAGACTTCATAGTGCAGTCATTTTTATTATGTCTCATCTTGATCCCCATTTTACATCTAGATGATGGAAAAGTCTTCAGAAGGCATTGCATACTGAGCATATTTTGGTCACTACCTATTATTATCAAACCGTTTGACTATCTAAAAGGACTATTAAAATAAAGGATGATCTATTGAGGTCATTATAACATTACATTCAAGTATTTTTGGATCATTATTCACCTTTGGTATTATTATCCAATAATAATAGTTTCTATTAAATTATTAAAATGGAAATAAATGAATAATTATTTGGAAAGAGATTTCATACTCCAACTTGTTGGGATGATGTAAGTCAACAGAAATTGAAATCCCCATAACATTTTGAAGAAAGAAAATGGAATGGAAATTAAATATCATATTAATTAATTTCAAAGTAAGAAAATTATTTATGACAATATTAAAAGGAAGGATTTAGGATTACAATTATAAGATCATTTGTTCTAGAGTGTCTCTACATGGAAGTGTATCATATGGTTTATTATAAATGGAAAACTAAACCCACGGAACATCAGACATATTGTTATCCTTGAATTAATTGGAGGAGTTTCTTACCACATGGAAATGTCACCAAGTATCTCAAAATTACATGATGTATTCCATCTATCATTGGTAAAGAAGTGCATTATAAACACAATACATGATATCACATATGATGAATAATAATTTGAACGCCATTTATCATAATATGAAGAAATAATACATATTCCTGATAATATATAGAGAGTATTTAGGAAAAACATCACTCGAATTGTAAAGGCACTTTGGAGAAAACAAAAAATAGAGGAAGAAACATAGGTACCAGAGGATATTGTGAAGAAGAAATACCCTCATTTATTTAGAAGTTGATATCCTTGAATATTTTAGGAAGAAGTTTTTGTATGGGTTAATAATGAAACACACCAAGACATTTCAATTTATTTAATTTTAAATAAATTCATTCCCCTTAATATCTTGTGATGCGTAAAACTTTAGTTTTAAATGAAACATGATATTGTATTAAAAAATTATTTGAACATGACTATTATAAATTATCTATTATTTTGATAGGTATGAATAATATTATCTAAGTTATGAAAATTATATTTATATATTGTTTAAAAAAAACTAAATAGAATAAAAAAATATATTGTGAAACACCATTTTTAAAAAATGTGTTTCATCACATAATACACACTTATATAAAAATTAATTTATGAAACTTTTTTTTATCCTCCAATATTTTAAAAAAACATTATGTGAAATTGTGTATATAATATGTAACAATGAGCTTAAATGAACTCCAAAATATTAAAAAGTAAGTATGGTATTTATAAACTAGTCTTAAAATTAAGCGGTATAAATAGAATGTTTTCGATGCTTTCATTGGGGCACGCATCTGTCTCTTTCGACGGACGCACAACTGCTGCCCTAAATTCTCACATTCTAAAGGTGGGAAAAATTTGTCACTTTTATAATGATGTTTACTCCTTGATAAAAATGAGATGATGTGATGTCAGTTCTTAATTCCGTGTATTCTTCTTCGAAGCTCGTTACCTAGTCCAAGTCTCCTTTAGAGACTAAAGACGGTGTTCATTAAACTTTTCCCAGTGCCATGACATCATGGATGATGGTTAATTATGATGCTTCTGTAAAGACATTCCTAGGGGTCCATCCTGGGAAGCAACCTTCGTCCAAGGGAGTAGTCATGTTTGACATCGCTGGTATGTCTGGACGCTGGAACATTGATGCACCAAGGTTTCTTCCCCTTATGATAGTGCTTCTAGAGGGCGCGGAAGCCCAAGGAATCCAACGTCTAATGTAGGGTATTATATTACATAGTCAAGTATCTAATGTGTCCTCAGTGTCCCAAGATTAACGCATGGTCTACCACAAGTTTAATGTTTAGCGGAGATAGATCGAACTGATCAGAACCCTGATGGGAGTGGATCATATGGGTGCTTACCTGGGAGGGATCACTGATGTTGGGGATAACACGTGATTAGTTACCCGATTACTGTTATGATCAATGATGAATTGGTTTAAATGATCTCCATGGGATGTGTTGGCCTGAGTAAGAATCAGGAAGGATATGGATAGTTGATAGTGGATGGGGAGTGAGATGGAGCTAATGTGAGGGTGACTTGTAAGTTGGTCTTGATCCTCAAAGACACTTCCTACATATACTTGTGGCAGGGAATCAAAGTCCACATAGTTTTGTGGGGTGATGGGAAACTTGAGTAAGCATCCTGTGAGAATGGACGCACGAATGATACCTGGAGGAAATAAAACCTTTAGGTTAGAGCATTATCTTCTCGGGACTTGAAAGATCAATGGAAAGACTAGGATGAGACATGGGTGATGGGATTGATCCTCAGGGAGGCTTCCAACGTATCCCCATGGTAGGGAATCAAAATTATGTAGTTCGGGATGGGGAATAGAATCAATGAACACATATAGGACAATGACAAGATTATAGTAGGGGTTATGTGTGGTTAGTGGCCCCGGTTAGTTGGACACAATGGGGGTGGACTGAAGATGTGGGTCCCAATAAAGGGGATTATGATGGCTTGTTGTGGATTGAGTAATCTAAAGGATTACCACTAAATGGGGTTCCCATTGACTTATGGTTTGATGGGTAACATAACAACTTACCGTTGGATGGGGGTTAACAGTGAAATACAACTGAATGAAGTTGAAAATGGCTTACTAGGGGATGCGGATCACAACGGCTGGCCACTGGATGGGGACCACAATGGCTTACCCCAGGATAGGGATCACAACGGCTTACCGCTAGACGGGGATCACAAATAATTACCATTTGATGGGGTTGAGCCTCATTGAGGCTTCCTATGTACCCTTCCTTGGAAATAATCAAAGCCCACATAGTTTGAATGGGTAAAGTTTAACATCTTGTTGGATGAAAGGTGTGTACAGTTTAACATCATGTAGAAGGAGGATGGACCGACGTAGAGTAGTCGAGACTAACAGGTGTTGGACATGAACCTTAGAGAGGCTTCCTACATACCCTTCCAGGGAAATGATCAAATTCATCCTATTTCAGAAGTGTTTAGTGAACCAACACGAAGTGGCCGGGACCAGTAGGTGTTGGGTTTGAACCTCAGGGGGGGATTTCTACGTACCCTTTCCAGGGGACAAGGATCAAAGCCCATGTAGTTTGGGAGTATGTTGTGAACAGATGTGAAGGGGTCAGGGCTAGAAAGTGTTGGTCTTGAACCTCACAGAGTCTTCCTAGGTACCCTATCTAAGGGAAAAGGATCAGCGTCCACATATTTGGGGAATCTTTTGGGGCTTACATGCTAAGGTGGCCCAGTGAAGATGTCATGGTTGATGCTTACTCTAAGCCCACATGAGTCATGCTCGGTCTGAGAAACAAAACACAACAAGGACCTGATGATCACATTTCGAAAGGTGC
This sequence comes from Viscum album, assembly GCA_963277665.1. Classification (NCBI taxonomy): domain Eukaryota; kingdom Viridiplantae; phylum Streptophyta; class Magnoliopsida; order Santalales; family Viscaceae; genus Viscum; species Viscum album. The sequence continues at coordinate 168,668,920 of OY728125.1, read as the reverse complement.
GTCTGTAGGAAGTGGAGTGGGGATTACACGTGGATAGTGGTGCAAAGAGGAAATAAGGGCTTATGTGTGGTGAGAAGCCCAAGGATATAGAGATTGGGACTTATTTCTGGATAGAAGCCCAGTGTCCACAAAGCATAGAGGAAGTGGGACAAGATAATGAAGGTCCCAGTGCCCATCTCTTATATGGTATTTGGAACTGAAGAATAAAGTAGAAGATGGGGTGCTGCCTCCTACAAGAATGGCTAGGGGATTACACCATGGTGGGTTCCCTCCCCCGCAAACATGCTCCACTCAAACAAAGAGGATCACATTCCATGTGATTAAGATCTCACTCACGTGGAGATGAGTGGGCATAGTGAATGTATGAGATGGGGCACACCGCGTATGATGCACGAGGTGAGGCCACATTTTAACATCATGTGCTGGGTACTATGGTTCTTGGTAGTTTAACATCATGTAACTTGGACGAGTTGAGTTCACTTCGCACCCCAAGGACATACATAACTGGCATGCTTTATCCCTGGGTGAAGGTAAGGCACTATCAATGTCGGGGTGTTGGGGTGTTCTAAAGTGATCCACCAACCACGTTATCATGGCTATGCGAGGAAGTAATATCCATTAGCGTGCCTATGAAAATATGAATAAGGCTAAGAAATGCAACATGAAGCACCACCCAAGGGACCTTAAAATCAATTCGTACGAACTTGGATGATCTTATGGGAGAATGGTGTGTAACATAGGTGTTTTGTGAGTAAACAATGGACGAAGATGGTTCCCGAGGAAGATACATCAAACACATGCTAAAGGATTCACACAAGGAGAAGGGTTTACGCACAAAAGAAGAGGTTTTCGCACAATAGGTGTACAAAGAGGGGACAGTTGCACAAAAAAGTATAGGATGAGTGGAAGAGAAGGCGTGCGTGCAAATGTAAAAGGGTTGTGTTCAAAGGGGGAAGAGACTTAATTTCATGAAAGTGGATGGGTTTGTGCACAAGGGGCCCAACACTTAAGGACATGGGTTTGGGTCATGCCCTATGGGTCCAACGTGAAGACAAAACCATGAGAGATCTATCATTGAAAACCCCATACGAGGAAGACATATTTTGCGCGATGAAGAGTAGAATTATTTTTAGGGGAGATGGTTCATATTATTCAACCGTAGGAAGTGGGGGTGGGGGTTTACTAATATTTATAGGAGATTGAGGGATGTGAGTGTGAACAAAATTACAACTACGAAGAAAACCCAGACCCGTGGTTGGTGGTGCGGATGTTCCCGCATCGGTGTGCAAAAAGCCATTAAAGTTGCGACCATTTTCTGCGTGAGGAAGAGGTTTTCCACAAACCACTCTGGTTTTCCGCAAAGCCTAATGGTGCTTCCCTCAATCAGCTTCCCAATCGAAATATGCCACTGTTTTATCCAAGAATGTATTTTTGAGGAATTCGATAGATTTCAGCATCCCCAAATTCCCCCCTTGGAATCAGATTTGTGAGGGGGCACGAAGGTCGGATTCTGAGGGAAACACTAGAACGTTCGGCCCCCTGGGGGAAGCACGTGTAAAATTCATTCAGGCACACATAAAGAGTTTTCATTCATGCGGAAAACCCACTCTAGGACTATAAAACCCCTCTTGGGTCCCATGGTTCCTACATAATTTCTCACATGATAAGTTTTATAGCTCTCGTTTGTGAAAAACGTTTCTACCTTTGCAAATAATTTTTTCTTTTTGGCATTTAATTCCCAGTTCTTGGTCATGATTTTGTGCCCAAATGTCATTTTCCACACTACATGTCTGGGTTTCCATGCATCCTTCCAATTTTACACGCACCCTCATTGTTTTGTGTGAACATTTCTGATTTTTTCAGACTTCCCTAAGGAAAATGGCCACTGATCTTAATAATTTCACGATGAGGACTCATATGTGTGCTAACTCAAAGTTTTATGGTGAAAATAAATTCATATCCAATAACCAAGACCTCTTCAAAATACTGATTAAATACCAAAAATATTACCCTCTTTCAGACAATCTACCGATGTGGGACTAAGATATTTTAGAGGAGGTACCAGTGCCGGGTTTTGATGTTGATATGCCATGGTCATTGGTGATGCACGAGGATGATATTTCACAATAAAAAATCAAAAAAATGTACATCCCACCAGAGAAACTAGGCACATGTAAACTTACATCCCGAACCCAAGGACCAAAACAATCTCGAAAGGAGATTCGATTCCCCAGGATTATCCTACACATTATGAGAGTAGATTCTGATAGAGAATCTATGATGATTTCAAATGGTAGATATAGGATTGGGACCTGAGGTCTGATGTAAATTTCACCAGATAATGGGCTTGGGCATACTAGGTATGCCAATCATGTGATTAGTCCGGAGAAGGACTATAGAATATTGGGCTATTCGAGGCGGTGTGGATGTCTTAGTTCCATCACTACCTTCAGTAAGAACGTGGGGCATATTTTTTTAACTGGTGGTCCCCATATATGAACACGTTCCACCTCTATCAAGGGGAGGTTGGAATTAGTAAATTAGATGTCCATTTTAATAGAGGTATCCCTTTGGAAGGGTGCTAATTTGATGAGTTTCTTCCGACTGATAATATATGGGGGATATCTTGAGGACTCATGTTATGACATGGTATCTTCTGGATCAAGACATGGAGATTCTAGGGGTCAAGGAATTTCTGAAGGATATTTCTTATTCGATGTGGTTCATATTTTTCCAATAGAATCACCAAAATGTGTAGATTATGGGGCAATGAAAGCTATGTCTGACAGTGGAAAAATGAGAAAGAGCGGGTCAAATTGGAAAATCGTTGAGATAGAGGACTACCGATCGTGGTAATTTCAGGTGGATTATAGTTGAGAATCCAACATATGATATGCCATGTTTTTCTCAACCTTATTGATTGGATGGGTACTACCAGTAAGGGATATAAGGATGAGAGTTTTCCCGACAACATTGGTGATGGTGGGGTTTGTGGAATCCAATTAGAGTTTCAACCAGGGGGTCCCCGTGCGGGCCTAATTGTAAGCCATTCTAGGGTGCATTTCAAGAGGGGGATCACTAAGATGGATATGTGGCCCTATCCAAATCATTAATGGTTGTATCTCAGCTCACTACACCATATACACTTTCTCAAATGCTATTAATCATCCAGGTAATAGTCTGTGACCTTCCATGATAAACATTATTGGTAATATTCCATTGACGCTCAATGAATAATGGATAAGTATCAAGATTGTGAAAGATGCCAATTTAACCATTAGCACATTCCCCACTCCATCCATTCAGATGATAGATGAAGGGAAAGGCCTTCTTGAGTAAAGAGAGTATTTTCAAACACTCATAGGGGGATTTATTTAAGCCTAGGTCAATGGGAAAATCCATTGTGAGCCCTATGTGATATCATGGTTATCTAGGCAGTTTGGATGAACCCAACAGATGACGAAGAAGGTGTAAAAAGATGTCAGGGAAGAGTAACATCCTTGTGTTCATCATCAAATATGGTTGATGTTCAAAACATATGGTTCCAGTGAGTTAATTACCTTTCCCACCACTATAAATGATGCTCGACTCTCAATGAAATATTCCGAGCATTGGGTTGCGGCATACCTTGAGGGAATCCTCCGGAAATGTGTTTGGAAAATCAAGGTGGCTAGTGTGGAATCTGTGTGGTGAGAAAGAAGAAAAGGTGCCACTTGGGAGGAGAGGCCAGGAACACGCTAGGTAGTAGGGTCAGTACAAGTTGGGACCTCAACAACAGGACCATCACATGGTGCTGTCATTGTCCTGTTGTCTAGAAAGATAGGGGAACCTAAACAATCTTGTGGAGTGGCTGAAAAGCATTCTAGGAAGCAGTTAGGGTATCTGCTTCAACCCTCTGAGGATGAAATCTTCCCTGAACTATGGTCAGACTGGATGACCCTATGGAAGTTAATAAGAATTGAATCCCTTTGAGAAAATATGGTACGAGGTGGGATACGAATTCCATAAATTTGTCTCATTAGGATTGACGACAGAGTGATATTTCATTGTCGTCACAGAAATCTAACAACCATGGATTTGAATGCATTCCAATAGGTGTGTTGTGAGGAACCATGTAGACGCCGGAAAAGTCCGTTGTTCCCAAACGAAGCTCTGGATGCGGAAAGCGAAGTTATATTTGGAGTCAGAGGCACGTTCCGGAGGGTCCGGAGGGCTTGCGCGAAATTTCAGAGACCCGCGCGCAAAGTTGAGTCGCGGCGCACAATCCTCCCGGGATGCGCGCAATGCGCTGGGCCGGCGCGCTATTTTGCGCGCCCGTGGCCTGCGTAGCTCCCTTGCGCGCCGGGTCCGGATTCCGCGCCCGCGAAGAGAATTCCGTGCCCGAGACCGGATTCCGCGCCCGGGGTTGCCTATAAATATAAGGCGACCCCCGACGTTTTGAAGGTTGCCAGAATCCGAAGCGTCGCTCGTTCGCGCAATCCAACCCCTTCCACGCGCAATGCCGATCTTTAGGTAACCTCCTTTCTTTCGCGAAAAAGAGCCTTGGGGTTCGCCCTCGCGCGCAATCCCCTTGGCTCCTTTCCTTTGAATAATCCTTAACCCGAAGGCCTTTGCGCGCAAAAGAACCCGCTTGCGCGTAATTGCCCCCGGGTGTGCGCAATCCAGCCCGATTGCGCGCACCCCCCCTTTTCAAAGTGGCCATTTGTTAGAGAATGAGCCGTTGCCCCCGTGCGCTATCCAAAGCCCGGTGCACGCAATCTTAACCTTCCGCGCGCAAGGCGCTGGCCCAATTGTGCGCCAGCCCGCCATTTTTGCGTGCCGACCCGCGGTTTTGCGCGCAAAGCTCCTCTTTTGTGCGCAAACCGCTAGGGTCGCCCCCTTTGACCCCCTTTGGGTACCCGCCTGCGTGGCGCCCGATGGTCTTCATCGCAGGTGCCCGCACCGTGCGTTGTCTTCCCGTGCAGCCTTCCAGGCTCGCGCGAAGTGACATGGACCCATCGGCGGCAATCATTCGTCCAGCATGACGTTAAACTGCATATTCGTCCTGCATGACGCTAAACTGCACCACGTCCTGCACGACGTTAAACTGCATACGTCCCGCACGACGTTAAACCGCACTTCGTCCAAGCTACAAAGACGTTAAACTGTACAGCATTCGTCCAGCATGACGTTAAACTGCATATTCGTCCTGCATGATGCTAAACTGCACCACGTCCTGCACGACGTTATACTGCATACGTCCCGCACGACGTTAAACCGCACTTCGTCCAAGCTACAAAGACGTTAAACTGTACAGCATTCGTCCAGCATGACGTTAAACTGCACATTCGTCCTGCATGACACTAAACTGCACCACGTCCGCGCTGCAAGACGTTAAACTGCCAAGCACCTTCGTCCTCAGCACACGACGTTAAACTGTACTTCGTCCGGCAAGACGTTAAACCGTCCGCTTCGTCCTCAACACACGACGTTAAACTGTACTTCGTCCGGCAAGACGTTAAACCGTCCGCAACCTGATCCCGTGCTCCGCACGCAGGGTCCCCCCGGTTTGGATGTGGCCCCCACCCGCTCGTCTCTACAGGGATGTCGGGATTGCCCCTCTTTAGGGACGATTTAATGGGAGCGGATTTTCCCTACGGGGGTAGGGTATTACAAACCCCTAGTTTCTTGTGGGGGGCTGCACATGTGTATCTCCATTGCGCTCCCCCACTGCCGAAGCCAGTAGAGGGTGTGACTGGGATCGAGGTGTCTCCTACATTCGGTCCAAGTCCCTTCCAACTGAGTTTTGCCGCATCCGGGCTGCCCCAAGTGCGTAAGTCCTGACAGAATGAACTACGTGGACTTTGATCCCTGTCTTCTACACAGGGTACGTAGGAAGCCTCCCTGAGGTTCAAGCCCACCACCTGGTCGACCCGGTCGTATTCACGTCGGTTCGTCCATCAGTGGACCCCTCCTGGGTCCACACTTGCGTCGATTCACCTATGAATCCGCCACTGTGGGAGACTGCCCGTGTGTATCTCCACTGTGCCTCCCCACAGCCCCTTTTTCCATTTCTCCTTTTATCGTCCAGCACGACGTTAAACTGTGATCCACCCGGCCGTTCCATCCCCTTCTGCGCGAGGTGGTTCGGTTCAATCCTCCGCTCGGCGGCCTCGACCCTTTCGTGAGTCATCTTGCCGACGTCCAGCATGACGTTAAACTGTATATCCGAACTACGTCGAATTTTATCCGTGCTAATGCGCGGTACGTAGGAAGCCCCTACGGGGTCCAAGCTCTTCACTCCATCACCCATCCTGATCCTTACCCGGGCCGCCACATCCCGGTGGGGTCATGCCACTTCACTCCACTCCATATCACTTGGGATGCCGCCCATGTGCTGGCCCCAGCGTCGGAGGTTCCCCGCAAGGGGTTCTGTCATCTGATCCACTCTTCGTGTCGATCAGTCCGATGCCGTCCCCGCTGGACGTTAAACTCGCGGCATACCCCGTGTTAAACATGGGAAGCTGAGGAAAACCTCAGGAGACACAGTTCCCCGCACCCAGTGCGGGATGCCTCAGGCCATCATGCCTTCGAGAAGCCCTATTAGGGACGGAAGACAGACGTGCAGAGCCGCAGTGTCAAGACACGCCCCCAGCACCCAGAGCCACCCGGCCTCCTCACCGCAGGTTGCTGCCCCAACCGGAATCCTTGGAACGTCCGGGCGGAAGCAGCGTAATTAACCGGTGTCCATGAAGATATGGCGCCGGGAACGAGATTCACGAACATTCTTAAGTCTATGAGGGAGACCCGGATTAGGCGACGAGTTCCGAGGAGACGTCCAAGGAAGGAGGAGCCGACATCCCATCATCCCGGTTTAGATCAAGGAGCAGACGCCCCTGAATAAGGGACGGATGCCGCCCGCCCTTGGAAAGCGGGACTGCGGGACCACAAGCCGCGCGCCTATCCCCTTGGGTCGACAGGTGCACGCGCGAACGCGTCCTGGCGGAACAGCGTAACCCGACGCACATCCGCACCGAAACAGAAAAATGGTGAACCCGATGTGAATCTCTTCTCCTCGATACGAAGACCGATGGCTTTCAGAGGTGTTGGAAGACCGGCATGTTGCCCGGCCAAGCATTCAGTCTTACCCGCCAGGGGCTGGGGAAGGGACATCGGGCACTCCGTCTCGCAACGTCGAGGGCCTGGGTTCCCCCCACGGAAGGCGTCGTAGCGCTAATGGTTGGTTGTCGATTCCTTTTTCCTGTCAGTGTTAATGGGTCCTTCTCCCTGCTTTCAGAAATCAGGTCGCCCGATCCAGTGCCCGATCGCCACCCGCCCACTGGCGCAGGGGTAGGGGAAACACCGACGCGGCTACTCCGCGCGGTCCCGCCTGTTCCACAGTCGTCCCAGCAGCCGCAATTGCGGGACGACCACGCCCTCTCTCCCCCTCGGAGGTCATCCAGAGAAGGGTGATCAACACCCTGGTGCGGAGATATGAGGAAGAGGGAGTCATCCCCACTAGGGACATGGCTCGCCTAGACCTCGAGGGAGCTGCACTTCACCGCCAACGCCGCCCCCGAGGGCCGCGCAGGGAGGCACCGCTGTCTACCTCGACGTCCAACCGCTTCAGGAGCTTATCCCCGGAGCGCTCCGACAACTCCTTCCCTTATGCGGATGAAGTGGAAGATGCCCGGGACTACCCTATCCAAGGTCCGCTCCAGGGATCCACGATAAGGGCTCCCGCCAGGCCACGGCGACATCGCCGCCAGGCCCCTCAAGTCGAGGAACATGCTCTCCACCTGCCCGCGCCGCTCATCCCGACTCGTCTGTCTCGACGCCAACGTCGGGCACGAGCGGAAGAGGATGCCCACCTTGGGGCCCTAGCGACAGCGGCCGCGTTGGCTCAAGCCACTACTGGCTCCAGCCACCAGGCCCCTGCGCATCCTGAGCGGGGGCACTTCTATGCCCGACCCGGATCGAGGCCCCGACTGCCCCAAAGGCAGGTTGGGTTGACTCTCCCGGTTGCTGGTACAGACAATAGCCACCGCGGACCACCTCGCGGTAGCGCTATTCACCAACAGGGGCTACTCCGTGTGGCCGATCCAAGAGGCATGGGTCATCCCACCTTCCGATCTCGGCCCGGAGGCCCGCCCGGAATCATCTCCCCCCGCGTCCCCTTTGATATCTGTCCCGGTGCTCCTCGCACCTTGGTTTCCAGTCCTCTTGGCCCCAGCACCAGTGCGGCCGGAGGACGCCAGGACAGAGATCAGCCCTGCCCCGAAGAACCACCCAGGGGCAGGAAGGCAAGGCGTCGACGCCGAGGGAAGAATGTTACGGAACTCCGGACAGAGATCCGACCGGTTCGCTTCTCTGATTCAGAGGCGGAGTACGATTCGGCGACAGAGCCCTCCCCCCAATCCCGCCAGTCAGGGGCAGGTGTAGGAATGCGGCACGTCAGCCTCGTACTTCCCGAGAGCGAGATCGACACGATCCCCGCTTCTCTCCGAAGGTATATCCGGAGTAGCAAGGGCCTGGTAGACCCCCAAGGATCAAACTTGCGGTTGGTACCGGCCCCTCTCGAAGCGCCTTCTGCCACGATCGGAGAACCCGGAGACTTTTTCTGGGGACCGACGGTCGAACCACGATCTGGTGCACCCTCGGCGAGCACCGATGCTATGGCAGGATGTTCGCTCGCCGGCCCGTCCTATTGTGATGTGGTATCCAGGGCACCGCCACCCTCAGAGGGCGGCCCGGGATATGGAGGCCAATCGGCCTGCTCGCCGTATTCACCACCGGCCAGCCCGTCGGCCCGGCGGCCCGCCTCGGCACCACTGCCGGTTCCCCGTCCGTTCCCAGCCATTGAAGAGGACCAAGGAGATCTGGGTCCCGAGTTTGAGTCGTGGAGCTTCTGGACCGTCCTTGCAGAGGGCCACTTCCCTGAGAAGTTTTGGCCAGTCGCAGGACCGGACTTTGATGCACCCGAGTCGCTCACCCCGGATGAGTTCGAATGCTTCCGCCGAACTCTCCGGGAGACTCGCTCCTGTCTTCACCGCCTACAAATGCCATACCCCGGGAGTCAAGCGCACCTGGAGGATATTGGTGAGCAGTGCCGTCAAATTGACCTGGCCATGCTCCCCGCGGTTCGGCACCCCGGGTCATTTGGGCACCACGAGGCCCTCCAACAACGATGCGTTGAGTGTTTTCAAGTACTCCGCAAAGTTATCGAGGAAGCCACTCCCCACGTGTATATCCGTGGATGGGGGAAGTACGCTGCCCTACGCTTCAGTGTGATTCGCCGATAGCCCGATTCACTGGGTGGCCCTGAGGGTATATCCCCAGGGACAGAAACGGTCAATATGGCTGACCTGTCGGGAGAGGGGAACGACTTGGAACTTCTCGACGGGGGCTTCCCCCCCGAAGACAAGCCGTCGTCAGAGCCATCGGTGAGAGTCACTCGTCATCAGAGGAACCTCCTGGGGCTCCCCGCACCCACTGAAGCACTGACGTTGAGCCGAAACGTCAGCAAAGGAAAAGAGCACAGCGAGGCTATAAAGCCCGCCGACCCATCTGCCTCCATGCAGAGGGCAGAGGAGGATCCCGAGAAGGCTACGCTACGTCAGCAGCTCGCCGAACAGAAGAAGCTGGTTGACCAGCTCCTCGCCGAGCGCGCTGCAGAACGGCGGCCTGACTACGGTGATCCTAGGCCAGGACAGCAGGGACCGGAACAACCGCTCCTCGACGAGACTCTCCCGGGCAACCGTGATTACGCCGTGTTCGCCGACAGGAGAGAGGCCATTGCCTACGGCAAGAGGGCGCGGTATGTTTCGCCACACCCTCCCGAGCGGCATGACTACCTGAGAGACCCCGCTCGGATTCCTCCCGCTGCCCCAAGGTCCGCTCCGCCCGCCATCCCACGAGCTGCCGAGTTCGACGACCCGGTCGACGACCCGATTGAAGGGCCATGCAACGCGCTCGTGGTGAGAGATCCCCGCCAGGACTGGAACCCATGTCCGGACGATCCGATGGCGGCACTCATTGCCCGCTTGGAAGCCTTGGAGACTCGGCAAGTGGCAATCCCACCGGACGGCAAGCCCTACCCAGCATGGGTGGATGACATGCCGGCGCCTCCGGGATTCGGGAATCCCACTTTCGCCCCCTTCAACGGGACTGGAGATCCGCCACAGCATTTAGCCCACTTCAACTCGAGGTGCGGGCCTATGTTGGGGACTCCGGCGCAGCAAGAGGCCGCTAAGCTTCGCTGCTTTGTCCAGACACTGGAAGGGCCATCATTTGTCTGGTACAGCCAGCTCCCCGTCGGGTCGGTAACCAGCTGGGAGGACCTCCGTAGACAGTTCCTCTACCAGTTCAGTTCCACGACCCGGAAGACGAGTATCGCAGACCTCTTCAAGTGCAAGCAGAGGCCTGATGAGCGAGTCGCGGACTTCGTCGCCCGATGGAAGGGTCTCACGTATTCCCTTGACATGCCATTGACTCAGGAGCAGTTGCTGACAATGTGCGTCGGGAACGTCAAGACCGAGCTGGTCCCTTCCCTGATCACTCAGAATTACCCCGGAGGGTTCAGGGACTTCTCAGACAAAGCTCAACGTCTTGAGGAAGCCCTGCAACAGGCCAGCCAGGCACACCCGCTGCCTCCTATGATTCCTGCAAGGAGAGCCAGCAGGGCTGAGCCCGCTGCTGTGGCCCAGATAGAGGCTCCCAGGCCATTGGAGCTGCTGCCGGCGAGACCAGCTCCACATCCTCACAGGAATCCGCCTCCACGGGCTCAGTTCCCGGCCCAGCAGCGGCAGCCTCAGAACCGGCCGGCCCCTCCGCGTAATGTACCGCCACAACCCAGGCGAGATAATCAGGGTCCACCTCCTCGGCAGGCCCCTCCAGCCCCTCGTCAAGACCACGCTCCCAGGGGCCCGCGACACCTGACTTACTCATTTCATGAGGATCAGGTCCCCGGTTATTTCCGGAGCGCCCTGGAGCAGAGGATTGTGCGACTGCCTGAGTGTTGGAAGCCAGAGGAGGCACATCTTACGAATAACCCCCGCTACTGCCCCTACCATCGAGTCCTGGGGCACACCATCCAACGGTGCTATGTGTTTAAGGATTGGCTCCAAGACCAGATTAACAACAATGTAATCAGGTTGGGCCCAGCTCCAGCACAGGTGGCGGGCGTGTTCGTGGGATCAGATGACGATAGCGGCGATGAGGACGAATGGCAGCTGGTCTCCGACCGCGGGTCCCAGAAGTATAAAAACTGGATGGCCCGCAAGACGATCATTCGCGCCCATGGAATCATCCGTGCGCGTTTGAATCAGCCTGAGCCCCCAGAATCTGCGGGTGCTGCTTCGGCATCGTCGTCCCAGCCTGCCTCTTCCAAGAGGAGCAAACGGTGGCAGCGCAAGAAGGAAGAGCGCGCCCCGCCAGTTCCGCCGCTATCCCGCACTCTCGGCGATTTCATGCCCCCGGAGATGGGGATCCCTCCTCAGATCCGCCCCGTGGTGAATGATTCGTCCGATGATAGTATTGGGTACGCTTCGGTTAACACCGTCGAGCTGGTAAATCCCTTCTCGGTTCCCGACGTTGAAGAACACCAGGTGGACCTCCCTAGTGTCCCCGGTCGTCGCCACCATCGGAAGAACCGCAGCAGCAGGAGTCGCCGGGGCACAGCCATTGGTACCTCCAGCCAGGCCGTGCACGACACTGAGACTAGGCAGCAGGCTCAAGATCGAGCTCAGCGTGCGCGGCCCCCCCATCCGGGGATGACGGATTCGCCTCCGCCACTGTTTGTGGTGTGGGACCAGGCAGAACCGCCTCAGCCGCGTCGCGATCAGCTCCGCCCTGCCACAAGTCCATCCCGGCCTCCTGACCCCGGTACGGTGACCATTTCCCGGACTGCAGCCAATGAACAGCGAGATGTGCCAAGTACCAGTCGGCCGCTGATCCAACCGGCAAGGCCCGTCGTGCTTCCAACCGCAGAGCAACCTCCTGCAACCAGGGGCTCGCGCTTGGCTAAAAAGTATGATGTCCTGAAGCACTTGGCCGACATCCCAGCGAGAATCTCCATCCTTGAGGCTCTGCGCATGTCATCTGAGATGCGCGAAGCACTCGCTGAAGCCCTGCAAAGCCCCCTCCAGTTTGAGACGGAGGTTGCGGCTGCAGAGGCCTTTCACGCCGAAACGATCGAGGACGCCGAATGTCAGGCAGTTATCTCGTTCTCTGGTAAGGATGAAGACCCTCCTATACAGGGACACATTCGTCCGCTGTATGTCACTGGCCAGTTCAATGGCCTTGAAGTCCGGCGTTGTCTTGTCGACACGGGGTCCGGGATCAACCTGATTCCAACTCGGACGCTCCGGAGATTGGGGTTGTCTGAGGATGACTTGATCCCCTCCGACCTCAGGATCCAGGGGTACGACCGCACTGAGCAAACCCCGGTCGGCAAGATACGTTTGAAGACCCGGTTCGGTGACTTGGTTGCCAACACCGAATTCATGGTAGTCTCTCAAGACACTGCATACAACGCATTAATGGGCAGGCCATGGCTCCACCTTCATGCGGCGGTTCCCTCGTCATACCACCAATGCCTCAAATACTCCCTTAATGGTCGAGTAGGCGTGCTTCAAGGAGATGCCTCTCCTTTTGCCTCATGTGAAGCCCGCTATCTGGACGCGGACTATTACAAGAGCAAGGATAAGCAGATCCTGGCAGGTAAGGTCGAGCCTGTCGCTGTTGCAAGTGATCCCTGGGCAAGTCTAGATGACGCTTACATCCTCCCTGTTCAACGGTTGGACGTGGCCATGGTCTCGACGGCCCGCGAGTCTCCTGATGAGATGACCGCGACCGCCCGCGCCAGCACCAGTGGCCCAGCAGGATCTGGTAGCCCCAATGCAGTTGCCAACGCAGTGTCTCCCGTGGACGATCCCTCCCCGAGTGGAGAGGACGTGGAAGATGCACCCCCAGCCTTTGAGGAGGGCGTCCCCGCCACGGTAGATGAGTTAGTACAGGTGAACCTTGGAACCGAGGCCGATCCAAGACCCACATTGGTCAGTGCCGCCATGCCCTCTGAGGAGCGGCAGCAGTACGTGGACTTTCTCAGGCAGCACCGTGATGTGTTCGCTTGGGGCTATGACGAGATGCCGGGGCTAGATCCTCAGATAGCCGTCCACCGCCTTGGTCTCCCGGCGAACCATCGCGGGTTCAAGCAGCCTCCCAGGAAGATGCACCCATCCCACGGTGCCATGGTTGAGGCCGAAGTTGACAAGCTTATCAAAGCCAATTTCGTGAGGGATGTTCAGTACCCCAAATGGCTGGCCAACATTGTGCCGGTCCGGTAGAAGAACGGGCAGATTAGAGTCTGCATCGACTTCCGCGATCTCAACCGCCACTGTCCGAAGGATGATTTTCCCCTTCCAGTGACAGAGCTGTTGATTGACGCCACGGCAGGGTTCCAAGCCCTCTCCTTCATGGATGGATACTCCGGATATAACCAAATTCGGATGGCCCCTGAGGATGAGGAGTTCACTGCCTTCAGGGCCCCCCAAGGTACCTTTTGCTACCGGGTCATGCCTTTCGGCCTGAAGAATGCAGGTGCCACCTATCAACGGGCGATGCACCGCATATTCAAGCCAATCCTCGGCACACTGGTGGAATGCTACGTCGACGACTTGGTTGTCAAATCGCGCCAGCGTCAGGACCATCTCAAAGATCTTGAGAAAGTGTTCGGCTTCCTCCGGTCTCGTTGCCTGAAGATGAACCCGTTGAAGTGTGCCTTTGGGGTCACCTCCGGAAAGTTCCTTGGATTTGTGGTAAGATACCGGGGTATTGAGATCGACCCAGAGAAAATCAGGGCGATTAGCCAGATTCCTCCCCCAGGTAACATCCGGGAACTGCAAGGGTTTCAAGGCCACTTAGCCTATATACGCCGATTCATCGCGAATCTGGCCGGCAAGTGTAAGCCCTTTTCTCGGCTCATGAAGAAAGGTGCCACCTATGTATGGGATAAAGAGTGTCAGACCGCTTTCGAGGAAATCAAGCAGTACCTGCTGCAACCTCCGGTTCTGATGCCGCCTGTATCCGGAAAGCCGCTGGTCCTCTATGTGACCGCCCTGGAACGGTCCCTTGGCGCCCTTCTCGCCTAGAAGAACAACGAGGGAACAGAGAATAGCCTCTATTACCTCAGTCGCATGCTCCTCGATGCGGAAGTCAGATATTCCCCCATTGAGAAGAGCTGCCTGGCGCTCGTATTTTCCGTACAGAAATTACGGCACTACTTGCAGCACCATGAGGTACAGTTGGTTTCTCGGGTAGACCCGTTGAAATATATCCTGAGCCGGCCTATGTTGACTGGCCGTCTAGCGCGGTGGGATGTGATTCTCCAGCAGTTCGAAATCAGGTATGTGTCTCAGAAGGCCATCAAAGGGCAAGCGTTGGCAGACTTTCTGGCTGCTCACCCAACCTCCGCGGATTAGCCGCTGGATCTAGGCTTTCCTGATGAGGCCATCCTCTCGGTCGATCGAGCCGGTCCATGCTGGCAGATGCACTTCGACGGTGCCTCCCGGAGCCCCACCGGTAGAAGACTCGATAATCCTAAGCTCAACAGAGTGGGATTGGGCATCGTCTTCATCACCCTGGAGCAAGCCGTGCTGCCATACTCTTTCCTGCTATCAGAGGGCTGTACCAACAATGAGGCGGAATACCATGCCCTCATCACTGGCCTCGAGTTAGCTCTCGAGATCGACGTGCCCCATATGTGTGTGAAAGGGGACTCCGAGCTGGTTGTTAAGCAGATCAATGGCGACTATGTTGTCAAGAAGCCGGAACTTGTGCCATTGCTGGAGTGCACCCTCCTGCTGATGGCCCAGTTCCCTTCTCGGCCAGAAATTGTCCATATTCCCCGGTCGCAGAACGGTCGAGCAGATGCTTTGGCCAGCCTGGCTGCGTCACTTGTAGAGCCTGAACAGGATAACCTGATCGTCCGCGTGACGCACCGCAGGCTCATCGCTCCTGTTATCCCGGAGGGAGATCGCGGCCCGTCGGTAAGTAATCTCACCACGGTTGCCCCTGTGCCCGGAGCCCCGAGTACCCCAGATATGACAGTCGGATCAGCCCCTGATTGGAGGACGCCTTTGGTTGAGTACCTCCAACATGGCATTCTTCCATCAGATCGGGCCGAGCGCGAGCGAGTTCGACGCCGCGCACCACAGTTTGTCCTCCAGAGCAGCCCCGGCCTGGACCAGATCCTCTATAGACGCGGATTTGAGGGTGTTCTCCTCCGTTGCCTTTAGGGAGTCGAGATCCCGCGAGTCATGCAAGAGGTTCATGCTGGTTCATGCGGTGCCCATAAGACCGGGCCGAAGCTGTCCCACCAGATTCGGAGGTTGGGATACTTCTGGCCCTCCATGATCCACGACTGCATCGAGTATGCCAGGAGGATCCATGCGTGCCAGGTTCATGCGAACTTTGTGCATCGGCCGCCGGAGCCTCTCCATACCACCAGGTATTCTTGGCCCTTTGCAGTCTGGGGGATGGACGTCGTAAGACCCTACCCGCCGGCGACAGCTCGCCAGTTCCGGTTCATTCTGACCGCCACGGACTTCTTCTCCAAATGGGCAGAGGCGATTCCGCTCAGAGAGGTCAAATCCTGTTCGATTGCTGACTTCGTGACCTCCAACATCATCTATCGATTTGGAGTGCCTCACGCTATCCTCACGGATAACGGAACCAATTTCCGAGCAGCCGAGTTGAAGAAGTTGTACGCCAAGTATAACATTCGCTCGAACCATACATCTCGCTATCATGCGCAGGCGAATGGACAGATCGAGGCGTTTAACAAAACCCTCTCTAACATTCTACAAAAGATGGTTGGTCAGAACAAGAAGAGTTGGCTGGACAAGCTCCCCAACGCCCTCTGGGCTTATCGGACGACGACTCGCAATTCCACCCAGATGACCCCTTATTCCCTGGTGTGTGGAGCTAAGGCCGTCCTGCCCATCAAGATCCAGTTACCGTCCTTGCGCACCACGGTCTACGACCAGCAAGCGCCGGACAGAGTTGCTGAAGCCCGTCTAGTCGAGTTGGAAGCACTGGACGAGAATAGACTTCGCGCTTTGCACAACTTGGAGAGGCATCAAAGCAGAATGGCTCGAGCTTTCAATAAGAAGGTTCGCCTCCGCTCCTTCCTGCAGGGTGACCTAGTGCTAGCCCTAAGAGCACCAATGATCCCCGGCAGGAAGCCACCCAAGTTGGAACCCAAGTGGGAGGGACCTTTTGTCATCCACAAGGTCTATCCCAATGGCGCGTACTCCCTAGCGACTATGGATGGTGAGCGTGTCACTCCTCCCACCAACGCTAGGTTCCTCAAGCAGTACTTTGCCTGAGTTTACATTCGTCCTGCATGACGCTAAACTGCACCACGTCCTGCACGACGTTAA
Source organism: Viscum album (assembly GCA_963277665.1). NCBI lineage: Eukaryota > Viridiplantae > Streptophyta > Magnoliopsida > Santalales > Viscaceae > Viscum > Viscum album. The sequence goes on along the minus strand of OY728125.1, from coordinate 168,652,499 downwards.
ATTGCATACGTCCAAGATGCACGACGTTAAACTGCCTAGCATATCGTCCGTGCTGCAAGACGTTAAACTGCCAAGTGTTTCGTCCAACATGACGTTAAACTGTACCTCGTCCAAGCTACAAGACGTTAAACTGTTTAGCATCCATCCAACACGACGTTAAACTGTACTACGTCCGAGCTACAAGACGTTAAACTGTTCAGCGTTCGTCCTGCATGACGTTAAACTGCACCTCAAGAACTACGTGCGGCTTGATTCCCATCCTTATGGGATACGTAGGACCGCCTGGACATTCATGTTTCAGGCCCAGCCCCATCCTTTGGGAATTTCCATCCCATCTCGGGCCCTTGGCCCAGTTTCCTCTGGGTATGTGGCGTATGGTGTGGACGTGGGGCTATGCCCTCATTCACGTCGGTTTGCTCGCCACGCTGTACGCCCCCCACGTTTGGGGATGCCTTCTGCTCCCCCCTTTTCCTCTCTTTTCATCCTGCATGACGTTAAAATGCACTTCAAGAACTACGTGCGGCTTGATTCCCATCCTTATGGGATACGTAGGACCGCCTGGACATTCATGTTTCAGGCCCAACCCCATTTCCTGGGAATCTCTATCCCGCGTTGGGCCTCTGGCCCAAGTTCCCCTCCTTTTTGTGCGAGGCGTATCGCGTGAGCGGGGGATTATGTCCTCATTTGCGTTGGTCTACTGGCCGCGCCGTACGCCTCCCCCCGCGTGTGGGACTACCTCACACCCCTCATCGTCCTGCATGACGTTAAACTGCCTCTCAAGAACTACATATGGCTTGATTCCCATCCTTATGGGATACGTAGGACCGCCTGGACGCTTGTGTTTCAGGTCCAGCCCCGTCTCTTGGTTGATCACGGGGATCTGCCCTCTTTTGGCTGCTCTCAGGGTGAGTCCTCCGACCCTTTCCGGTGATATGTTAACATGTTTTGGGTACTTCGGTCTATGACTCGTAGTGTCAGATTCAATCCCGACAAGTCCTGTGTTGCTTGTCGGTTCTCGCGCTTCCTCTTGTTTGAGCCTTCACTCAAAGGGATCCTCGTTAGCGGTTTGGGTATGATGCCTCAGTGCTCTCCCACCGTTCCGGGTCGATTTACAGGCGGGTCTTGGGCCGCAAATCGATATGAATCCTGCGATTGAGCGGTTGATGCTCGTTTGCTTGCCCCGTCTTAGGCTGACGCGATCGGATGTTGTGTTGCGAATGCGTCAGCAACATCCTTGATCGCCCTGTCGGCTCTTTCAGGCTCTGAACATTGGTTGCGCAGTCCTCATCACACTCCGCCTTTGTGCGTTGTAGTGGAATCTCGACACTCTCTTCATACTGACCTTCAGTACACCTCTACACGTTAGGCAGACCAACCAGGGTAATGATGTCGTTCGAGGCTCCCATGATCTGAGCACCAAGGATATATGCGGATGTCCTCCCTAAGGGCCATGAGTAGCTGGACCCTCGTCCCCATAAGGAGGAAGGAGTCTCCCGAACAATCGTGTTCTTGGCCCAGTATATCTGGAGGCTAGCATCTCTGCCCCTCGGGTGATGGACATACGCAGACCCCTATCCCAGGACTCTTCTCCTGGAATCGTGCGTGACCGCAGGGCTGGGTATGTTCCCGCCTCCGTCGTGTCCGCCGTACCGCGATAAGCGGATTCCTCCATGGTCCGAACCACACGACCTTAAACTGTGTTGTCTGGTCCTACCACACGACCGTAAACTGTGATCGTCTTGGCCGCCCGACGAGAAACGGCACTGCATCGTGATGTTCTCCTCAGAGGACACTCACGTTGGGCACTGGTTAATAACCACGCCATTCATCAATGCCTTTCACGGCTTGATTATTGTGGCGACGCCAAAGAATTCTCAATCACAGGCATGTCGCCGCACAAAGAAAAACCATCCATCTTTAAGGACAAACAAGAAATATCAAATACCGCTTCTTCTGTGTGCGAGGGTCAGACCCGCACCCTTCCCCGCGCTGGTGCCCGATTGTGTTGCGCCGCGCTTCAAGAACTACGTGTGGCTTGATTCCCATCCTTATGGGATACGTAGGAACGTCTGGATGTTTGAAACTTCGGGTCCAGCCCCCCACCTCTTAAAGATTCCCCCTTCTCTGAGGAATCCGCCGCCTTCAGGTCACCCTCAGGGCGTGTTCCCCGACCCCTTGCAGTGGTCCACCGGTGTCAAGAGTACTCTGGTTTATTTCCAGGAGGGTCAGGATCCGCTTGGTCAGGTTCCCTCCATTTTCAGGCTTCGTTCTCCCTTTCATTCGGACCCATCGCCTACGCCATGGGTGGAGCCCCCGTGAACGGTTCAGACACAATGCCTCAGTGCTCTCCCACCGACTCGGGCCGGTACCCCCAATGGCCTCGGGCAACAAATCGATATGAATCCTGCGATTGATCGGTCGATGCTCGTTTGCTGCCTCATTCCACCAACGGTTAGTGCGATATTGATGCTGCTTTTCCGCCACGGTAGGCAGTACTCCCATATCGTTACTCCGGTGCCCCCAGTCCTTGAGTGAATGGCCGCATGATTCACATTTTCCACCTCCCATTCTGGCCAGGCGAAACCTCGACACTCTTGACACTATCCCTCAGTGCATCTTCGCATACCCAGGGGATAGGACCACGATGTGGCGTACTTTGAGGTCCTTATGGTCCGAGCTCTAAGACCTTAAACTAAGATCTCCCTTATGGTCCGAGCTCTAAGACCTTAAACTAAGATCTAGCCCTTATGGTCCGAGCTCTAAGACCTTAAACTAAGATCTCCTTATGGTCCGAGCTCTAAGACCTTAAACTAAGATCTCCTTATGGTCCGAGCTCTAAGACCTTAAACTAAGATCTCCCTTATGGTCCGAGCTCTAAGACCTTAAACTAAGATCTAGCCCCATGGTCCGAGCTCTAAGACCTTAAACTAAGATCCACCTTTACGGTCCGAGCTCTAAGACCTTAAACTATGATCCACCCTTACGGTCCGAGCTCTAAGACCTTAAACTAAGATCCACCCATACGGTCCGAGCTCTAAGACTTTAAACTAAGATCTACCCCTACGGTCCATGCTCTACGACCTTAAACTAAGATCTCCCCAAACGGGGTTCTGCGTCCTGCATGACGTTAAACTGCACTTTCAGAACTACGTGTGGCTTGATCTCCAGCCTGATGGAGTACGTAGGAACGCCCGGGCATTTCGACTCGGGTCCAGCCTTAGGGATCGCTAAGTCCCGCCCCTCCTCGTTGCCGGCCGTCCGGCCTGACTTCGGGTAGAGTGGTGCAGTCGTAATATTCTCCCCGATTCAGCTCGGGATGCCCCATCACAATGATGGGAAGTGACAGTTTCCTCGTCAAAGAGGTTCTGTCTGAGAATTGGGGTGATTCACGGCCAGATTAGTGCATCCTCCTAATACGCTTTCCCCACGGTGGCGCAATTTTGAGAGCGTTGGATTCTATCCGAACAAATCGTCACTTCGCCCCACGCTTCGCGTGCCCTGTTGATCTGGATTTCCACCCTTGTGTCTGAAGGAACCCCCAAAGCGGTATTCATGATGACATGTGGTCCGCCTCCTGCAATATGAATGATGACCTTCGGTCCGTCTATTGCAGTTGTTATGGTCGATCCACTGTCTGCCTACCGTCTTGGGCATTTCCTGGAAGGCCGACCGTTGTGGATGTCTGGATTCGGGACACGCGATTCACCCTTTCTCATTTCCCTATGTTCGGGTAAAATCTCAACGCCCCTGGCATTGTCCCGCTCGTGTGTTGGAACAAGTTGGGGGGATGATACATTGATTAGGCTTGAGGTCTCCTTTCTTAGGAATGACCTCCCTCTTTTCTCTAGAAATCCAGGCCCAATTGCGGATGCCTGATGCTTGGTTAACACTCCCGCAAAACAATGGATTGTGGTTGAGCATGTTAAACCAAAAGACGCAGATAAATATGGTGATTCATACAAATGGATCAAAGTAGCGGAAGCAAATGTTCTGGGAATGGCAAAAAACAAAGCCCCTAGGGATCAGCGTGCTGGATAAGCCTTTCTAACGCCGCTACCCTTTGGCTGGCGGCCTCCAGAGCTGCTTCTCGCTCTCTGTGTGCCCTCTCCTCGTCGGCGGTCGCAGCACATAGTTCGTCGATTCTGGCCTGTGCACGCTCCCGCTCGACTTGAATTTTGACCATTTGTTGGCCCGCCTCCGTCAACTGTACCTGGGCGTCAACCAGCTGGGCTGCTAGTTGCTCCACAAGCTCGGTACACGTTGCGACGAAGGCCTCCTTCTCTGCTGCCTGCCCTTCGAGACACCGGACTTCCTGCTCCGCCGCGAGGAGCGCCCGCGTGCTCTCCGACATGTCACGACTTTGTGCGACGTCGGCACGCTGGCGGCTCTCACGCATCTTCTCGGCCATGAAATCACGGACCGTCAGATGGAGACGTTGAGCATCAGCTCCCCCGGCACACAGGAAGCGCAGCCAGGTTTGAAGTGATCCCATGCGCCCCAGCCACTCCGACGGGTCTCGCTTGAGGAAGCGCTGGATGCAATTCCACCCCCTTCGGCGCGCTATCCGGCTCTCCTCGACCGGCTCCGCGTCTGAGTCATCCATCTCCTTGGGGTCGGCAGGCCGGTAGGCAGGGAAGGCAGCCAGCAGGTCTGCTGCAGGGTCCGCCCCTGGGATGTCCTCACGGGGGATAGGTTCCCCAACATCTGGGCGACCTTCTTCTCTCTCCCCAGCGGCGCTAACACCCTCGTCAGCCCCCGACATCTCTCCGACGGCAGCACCACCGACGTCCGTAGCCCCCTGATCAGCAGTTGGTGGGGCCGGCTCGGTTTGGGAAGTCTGTTCCGGAGCAGGCGGCATGTCTGCCACTGGTCCACTTGTAGATGGCCCGGGTTCGGCAACCCGACGAGCCTCCAGTCCTGGGATCACTGCGCAAGGCATGCCGTGGTTAGTCACGGATCGTCAATGGAAAGCACCAGCAGTAAAGTAAGGAGACTTACAGGGGTTCAAAGCGTCATCTTCCGCTATCCCGGCCGCCGCAGGAGCAACTGCAGCAGGGGACCCCTCAGCGCTTGTCAGTTCAACGATTGGTGTCTGGCCCCCGCCTTGTCCTGCTGGCGCCTCTCCTACTCCCGCTGAGGACGCTTGACCAACATCCGTGTGCTCCTGAAAAAGGTGGAGAAATGGGTTAGAAGCTGCATAAGAGAATGGATGAAGCAGGTTGAGTAGGGATAGAAGCGGACCTCGAGGAGCTCAGTGACATCAACATTGTCAGAGCCGGCCACCTCGCCGCTCTCCCGTGGGCTCCCCCGATGGGACCTTCCCTCGGAGCCTTCATCCTCCCCCGTCTCCTCCTCCTCCTCGGAGTCGTTACTGTCATCTTCTCCCGGCGGCATCTGTTCTGGAGCGGGCTCGAGACCGAGCATCACCTTCACCAGAAGGGATGGCTCCGCACGCTGACCACGTTGGCGCGCGTACTCGTCCATGGCCGTCAGATATGCATACTGCCGGTTGAAGTCCACCCTGTCGGCGATCTGGAGGCGCCCGACCTCTGGCAGATAGATCCCTTCTCTGAGTATCTTTCGCCAGATGACGTCGGTCCCCAGCGACTGCCGCAGGGTCATCCAGGCCGACCACAGCGCCGAGAAGACTGCATCGTGGGAGGGTTCGAGCAGACGCCTCACCTGCTTCCCGGGCCGCTCTTCGACCACCGCACGCGCCCCCTCTCTGGGCGCCGAGGTCGTAGCAGCAGCCTGCGATGTACCCGCCGCCGAAGTCCCTGCTCGCGCCGGCTCCGCTGCTTGGCGCGCCTCCGTTCTCCCCCGTGTGGCGGCGCCTCGCCTCCTTCCTTGACGCCCGGCCTCCGCACGGGTGACCTCGAGCCGCCGAACTGGCTTCCGTAGAAGCCCCTCGGGGTACGCGATGGCCCAATGTTCGGCGTACTCGGTTTCCAAGCCTGCGTCGACTCCGGTAGGAGGGAGAGTGATGACGTCGCCAGAGCCGAAAGCGGCAAACATCAGCCACATCTGACGAAGGACGCCAGGGTTCGTCTCCTCCCGGACAGCAGTGAATACCCTCTTCGGCATCCGTTGAAGGCACCCGAACTGCCTGGCGAACCGGGTTGGCACGTAAGGCTCGCAGATCACCTTCCCGTCGATCCGAGCCACGAGCACCCCGCCCCGCATGTTCAGGAAGTACTCGTGCTGCTCCAGCGGACCCTACCCGTTGTCTATCATTTGTCCAACGGGAGTGGGGAACAGGATGAAGTTGAAATTGGCATGATTGCCAATCCGAATCCTCACGCCCTCCTCGCTTAGGGTCATCAGAGCGACCCCCGCAATATTCAGCAGGGAGGGTCGCAGGCCGTTGCCCGGAGGAATGATGGCGTTCGGAAACGTATACCCACCAAGGTGAGCAGCCACCCAGCCGTGGAAGAACTGAAAGGGCCCACAGATCCTTCGTGGCGACCCCCCTCGTGAGATGCGTCCCAGGATGGCATACAGCTTCGCCAACACTGGGACCCCGAGGTTGTATCTCTTGTTGGCGGCCATAGCGCCTGCCATCGCCAGAGTCGCCGGGCGAACGCCCATTCTCGCGTCCCGCACTGGCAGGAGCCACCCACTCAGAAAGGCGGCCAGGAACGCCGCGTACCGGACATTTGGGTCCCGGGCCTCGATGACGCGATACCCCCATGAGCGGTGGTCTCCCATCTCCAGGACCCGCCAGTACGACCCTTTCCGGCTCCTCTGAGCTGCGGTTGGGCACCGCTTCCCCCTGCCTGGCATCTTGACCGCCGGGTCATGCTCCAAGAACTGGCCGAACCATTCCTTGTAGGCTATGTCCTTCTGGAAGTCTTTGATCCCGAGCCGCTGCGTAGCCAGGTCAAGCAGATGCCAGGTCAGAATGGGAGTCCGTGACCTGTCCTCCCAGGTGTTCTTCGGTGGCAGGAACTCATCGTACTGGTAACCCTCCAGTGGGATACCTCCGATGCAGTGGATGTCCCACAGACCGATGCCGACCTCCCCATGGTGAAGATGGAAGGTGTTGGTATCCGGGGACCATCGGGTGAACAGCTCCGGCCCGAGCTCGGACTGCTGGTAGAAATGGAACTGCGACGTCCACACCGCCTCAAACAGGCCGATGTACCGCAGCTCCTCCGCGAAGTGATCGCAAGTGTGGCGTACCCAGAACGCCCAGGCCCACTCGCTGGTGAAATTGCCCCCAGACCGCAAGTCCCAGTCCTTCAGCCAACCCTTGGTGTCGTCTGTGACGCTCTGGCGATATATGCTCGAGTAGAGGGCTGGAGAGTTCTCCGCAGTAGGCTCACTGCCGACGATGGTTCGCGTCCTCGGGTTCAGGACATAGACATCCAAGTGTCTGGTCTCCCTGGAAGGATGCCCATGGTTGGTGATGTTATAGCGGAGAAGCTCGTCCTCCCAGGTCACCCAGGTCCGCGGCGCATCAATCTCGAACCCTGGCACCGGAACCTCATCTAGGATGCCGAAGTTCCAGAGCGGCAGGTTGTCCGACAATGGATATGTCTTCTGGGCCGGCGTCAGCAAGTCGAACAAGGATTGATTGTTGGAAACAATCTCCTTGGCTCCGTAAACCTCCTCGTTCGCCGCTATCTCTGCTCTACGAATGGCGGCATCCCCCTCATTTCCTTGACGCGCGGCCATCTCAGAAGTTTCGGGAGTCGTGCGGGTAAAGGGATGAAGCGTGCGGGATCGGACGAGGCTGGTAGAGAAGTTTGAGATTTGGCGCGCAATCCAAGCGGACGACGCGCAATTGGGAAGAATGTCGCTTAAAGTTCCGGGTTTTCGCGCAAAGACAGGCGAATTCCGGATGGTTTTGCGCGCCGATCGGGAGAATTTCGCGACCGGGAAAGGCGATTTCGCGCACGAGAGCGTTGGAGCTTATCGCGCGGAAGGCCTGAGTACGGAACGCGGGACCCAGGGCCCCTATTTATAGGCGAGGCCGGGGTCCGCGCTGCGCGGAAAGTGCTTTGCGCGACCGCAGTGGCGAATTTCGCGCCCGGCGCCCCTTGTTGCGCGCCTAAGTCCCGCGCAGCCCAGGACTTCGGCATTCCGGCGTCTCCCTCGGAACCCGATCGTTGCGACCTCTTGCCGATCAGATTCCGAGGGGGGGCTTTTGTAGACGCCGGAAAAGTCCGTTGTTCCCAAACGAAGCTCCGGATGCGGAAAGCGAAGTGATATTTGGAGTCAGAGGCACGTTCCGGAGGGTCCGGAGGGCTTGCGCGAAATTTCAGAGACCCGCGCGCAAAGTTGAGTCGCGGCGCGCAATCCTCCCGGGATGCGCGCAATGCGCTGGGCCGACACGCTATTTTGCGCGCCCGTGGCCTGCGCGGCTCCCTTGCGCGCCGAGTCCGGATTCCGCACCCGCGAAGAGAATTCCGCGCCCGAGACCGGATTCCGCGCCCGGGGTTGCCTATAAATATAAGGCGACCCCCGACGTTTTGAAGGTTGCCAGAATCTGAAGCGTCGCTCGTTCGCGCAATCCAACCCCTTCCGCGCGCAATGCCGATCTTCAGGTAACCTCCTTTATTTCGTGCAAAAGTGTCTTGGGATTCGCCCTCGCGCGCAATCCCCTTGGCTCCTTTCCTTTGAATAATCCTTAACCCGAAGGCCTTTGCGCGCAAAAGAACCCGCTTGCGCGCAATTGCCCCCGGGTGCGCGCAATCCAGCCCGATTGGGCGCACCCCCCTTTTTCAAAGTGGCCATTCGTTAGAGAATGAGACATTGCCCCCGTGCGCTATCCGAAGCCCGGTGCGCGCAATCTTAACCTTCCGCGCGCAAGGCGCTGGCCCAATTGCGCGCCAGCCCGCCATTTTTGCGCGCCGACCCGCGGTTTTGCGCGCAAAGCTCCTCTTTTGCGCGCAAACCGCTAGGGTCGCCCCCTTTGACCCCCTTTGGGTACCCGCCTGCGTGGCGCCTGATGGTATTCATCGCAGGTGCCCGCACCGTGCGTTGTCTTCCCGTGCAGCCTTCCAGGCTCGCGCGAAGTGACATGGACCCATCGGCGGCAATCATTCGTCCAGCATGACGTTAAACTGCATATTCGTCCTGCATGACGCTAAACTGCACCACGTCCTGCACGACGTTAAACTACATACGTCCCGCACGACGTTAAACCGCACTTCGTCCAAGCTACAAAGACGTTAAACTGTACAGCATTCGTCCAGCATGACGTTAAACTGCATATTCGTCCTGCATGACGCTAAACTACACCACGTCCTGCATGACGTTAAACTGCATACGTCCCGCACGACGTTAAACCGCACTTCGTCCAAGCTACAAAGACGTTAAACTGTACAGCATTCGTCCAACATGACGTTAAACTGCACATTCGTCCTGCATGACGCTAAACTGCACCACGTCCGCGCTGCAAGACGTTAAACTGCCAAGCACCTTCGTCCTCAGCACACGACGTTAAACTGTACTTCGTCCGGCAAGACGTTAAACCGTCCGCTTCGTCCTCAACACACGACGTTAAACTGTACTTCGTCCGGCAAGACGTTAAACCGTCCGCAACCTGATCCCGTGCTCCGCACGCAGGGTCCCCCCGGTTTGGATGTGGCCCCCACCCGCTCGTCTCTGCAGGGATGTCGGGATTGCCCCTCTTTAGGGACGATTTAATGGGAGCGGCTTTTCCCTACGGGGGTAGGGTATTACAAACCCCTAGTTTCTTGTGGGGGGATGCACATGTGTATCTCCATTGCGCTCCCCCACTGCCGAAGCCAGTAGAGGGTGTGACTGGGATCGAGGTGTCTCCTACTTTCGGTCCAAGTCCCTTCCAACTGAGTTTTGCCGCATCTGGGCTGCCTCAAGTGCGTAAGTCCTGACAGAATGAACTACGTGGACTTTGATCCCTGTCTTCTACACAGGGTACGTAGGAAGCCTCCCTGAGGTTCAAGCCCACCACCTGGTCGTCCCGGTCGTATTCACGTCGGTTCGTCCATCAGTGGACCCCTCCTGGGTCCACACTTGCGTCGATTCACCTATGAATCTGCCACTGTGGGAGACTGCCCGTGTGTATCTCCACTGTGCCTCCCCACAGCCCCTTTTTCCATTTCTCCTTTTATCGTCCAGCACGACGTTAAACTGTGATCCACCCGGCCATTCCATCCCCTTCTGCGCGAGGTGGTTCGGTTCAATACTCCGCCCGGCGGCCTCGACCCTTTCGTGAGTCAGCTTGCCGACGTCCAGCATGACGTTAAACTCTATATCCGAACTACGTCGACTTTGATCCGTGCTAACGCGCGGTACGTAGGAAGCCCCTACGGGGTCCAAGCTCTTCACTCCATCACCCATCCTGGTCCTTACCCGGGCCGCCACATCCCGGTGGGGTCATGCCACTTAACTCCACTCCATATCACTTGGGAAGCCGCCCATGTGCTGGCCCCAGCGTCGGAGGTTCCCCGCAAGGGGTTCTGTCATCTGATCCACTCTTCGTGTCGATCAGTCCGATGCCGTCTCCGCTGGACGTTAAACTCGCGGCATACCCCGTGTTAAACATGGGAAGCTGAGGAAAACCTCAGGAGACACATTTCCCCGCACCCAGTGCGGGATGCCTCAGGCCATCATGCCTTCGAGAAGCCCTATTAGGGACGGAAGACAGACGTGCAGAGCCGCAGTGTCAAGACACGCCCCCAGCACCCAGAGCCACCCGGCCTCCTCACCGCAGGTTGCTGCCCCGACCGGACTCCTTGGAATGTCCGGGCGGAAGCAGCGTAATTAACCGGTGTCCATGAAGATATGGCACCGGGAACGAGATTCACGAACATTCTTAAGTCTATGAGGGAGACCCGGATTAGGCGACGAGTTCCGAGGAGACGTCCAAGGAAGGAGGAGCCGACATCCCATCATCCCGGTTTCGATCAAGGAGCAGACGCCCCTGAATAAGGGACGGATGCCACCCGCCCTTGGAAAGCGGGACTGCGGGACCACAAGCCGCGCGCCTATCCCCTCGGGTCGACGGGTGCACGCGCGAACGCGTCCTGGCGGAACAGCGTAACCCGACGCACATCCGCACCGAAACAAACCATCTATCTTGGTAAAAGTGATTCTCATCCTGGAGCATGATCCAAAATAAATGCCATCAGAAGATGATTACGATGATGAGGGGAAAGAGGAAAGAGAATTAGCAGAGGAAGAAGAAGAAGGAGAATAGGAGGTTAAAATAAGTGGAGTTAAAGAGGAGCTTGGAGGTGAAGGGTCTCAAGGGGCTGACCACCAAGGGATTTCTTGGTAAGGTGGTGATATTTTCAGCTCTAACATGGACATAGCTGAGAAACTTGACATATGCCTGAATTCTTATCATAGAATTTCCTCTTTCTGTCTTTTATAATCACCAAATTAACATTTTCTCTATTCATGTGCCTCTTGGTGCTAGTGGTCTGGAAGATACATTCAATGGGGGTGAATGAAAACATGTAGAATAAAGTGGGGAGAGAAAACTCATCCTTTAATGGAAAATTAGTGAATGATCTCTCAGAGTGATAACTCCTACAATGACTGAAACGCTGGAGGACGATGCACTAAGCTCTTGTAGGTGTCATTAATCACACATCTATATCCGTCATCGGAGTGCTCTGTTGATCAGGGAATTCATCATTTCTACAGTAATCACAATATTGGAGGCTTTGTAGGCCACTATATCTAGACCATTCATAGATGATTCCATGATGAATGCGTCGACCCACTTACAAAACAGTTCTCAAACCGAGTTGGCCCTAACACCTGGTGAGCAAATGGCTGTGGACACCACCGATATCAACGTCGGGGTAGGGTCTCAAATCGATGGGTGAAAAATTACTGAGACTGAGACAATAGAATAAGGTCTCCCACATGTTGAGGGGCCTACACCATTGAGTGAAATATCAAAAGGAGACCCTACCGTTGATCTTTTGGCTGTTTTCTCCAACTATCAGCCTATATAACCTGATTAGATAGATGAATCCAATTCTAAAGCAATTAATGAGGGTCATATGAAATGGAATTAGGGGTGGAAGTTTATCAACCACTTCATCAATTAGATAAAGCAATAATGGATAAAATTTATGAGATCACTTTTCACTTGGCTACGATTTCATTGCACTAGAGGGTTATATGCTCACCATATTCATGTAATGATCCTTGATTATATGGATGAAAAGGCATGGGAGTATAGACAACATTATGAAATATCCTGACACCAGAAAGAGTCAGAGAACACCCAAGAATTATTGAAGGTGGAGCAGGAGGTCCGATTCCTGGAAGAGCAAGTGAAAGAAAGGGAGGCATTTATTTCAAAGCACTCCGAGATGATTGAGAAATTGAGGGCCCAGCTAGCAGATTCCTAGGAGCAGATAGTGCAGCCAAGATACTAAATGATTGAGCTCCAAATTGTACAAGTGCAACCATGAACTATGACCAATGAAATATGCTCTATGACCACTGATGAATAGAATGATCTCATGTGGTGGAAATCCTTGTTAGAGGCCACAAGATAGAAGGTGGTGACAGTAGAGCAATCCATCTAAAACACTGATCTTTAAGGGCCCTGTTTTGGCTGAACCTATAAAATTAGCCTTATTTTCTGCTTCTAATTCAAAATTGTGTCCATCAGAAGATTAATCAATTTATTTTTCAGTTCAATGTGTTCCGACCATAATCATGAAATAATTAGTAATCCATCCCTAAGCTCACATGGGTCCTGCCCGATGTGAGAAACAAGAGATGGTCGAGTTATCACATCCTTTGAATGTGGGAGTTCCAACAAAAATTCATGAATCAGAGGTATAACCGACCCATATGGTGTTTGAAGATGAAAAGGGGTGGCCTGACTGGATAATGAAGTTCTCAAAATTTTCAAATTATCATTTCCCCAATGTGCTCAAGTGCTCGGGTGGGGTAATGCCATTGACGTTAGAATAAATCCAAACATATGGGTTTGTAAAGTGTGAATCACAATACCCAAAATTAATAACACTATGGGGGGTGTCATGACAATGAAGGATAACCGTTGACAGTGTTCAAAACATAGTGCCCCTATTGCTTTAGCCTGAAATGGGGATAACAAAGGAGGGACGACCGATGACCATGTTTGAAGCACGAGGCCTGAATCAAAATGTTATCCATCAGTATTCTAGAATGTTAGACCATAAAAGTAGGTGAATCATTGGATTAGAAACTATACCATTAGGGTGTTATTTTATAAGTGTAATAAAATGAGGATCCAAATAAATGTAACACAAATCATGGATGGTGGAGTGATTTTTAGTTCAAATGGGGTCCAACAGTCTTGAAATTACACCATAGTGGTGGAAACATAGTAGGTGGGTGCTTCCATATGATCATGTATCATAAATACTTCCATATAGGACCTCTGTGGTAAAAATCCAGAACACATAAAACAGATGCGAATGATGAATGGAATAGTATTACATCATTTGACCTGGACATTGCACATAGTTTTAAGGTCATACTGCATGGAACTAGGATGGGGCTGAGGGTCCAAAAGGATTAATGACCCTAGGGATGAGCCAGAGGTTAAAGATCCAGATGTCTCTAGGTATCTCATGTGGATGAGAATCAAGACAAACATAGTTCTTAAGCACAATGTTGTAAGATACCAATGCTGGTAGGGGAAATCCTCTCTGGCGAGGAGGCTGACGTATCCCATAGTTATTATGGGGAATCCTGAACTTGTTCAGTGTAGTGCTATAGTTTTATGTCATGTGCTCAGGACATGGTTACCCATAATAGAAACGTGGGTTGTGGTATATATAATGATTTTAATAAGGACATAAAAAGTCCACACCACACTATGCGATCTCCGGGGAGATCATAGGTCATTGTACCACAGATAGAGAAATTTGGGCTAGGCCTAATACAATGTGTTTGGACATTATCATTTACCCCAATAGTAAGGGAATTAATCCATATATAGTTTTGAGAGTGCAGTTTAATGTCATGCGGGACGAGAGGCATCTGTGGTATGGTTGCGCCCGTAAACATCCCACTAATTTTTCTATGACAATGTGAGTCTCACTTCATGTGGGGAATAAGGAATAGTTATGGGATTTCCCCAATACATAGAGGAACACATTCGGGGAAATGGAACACTAGGTGAGTGACGTACCACTGTCATTGACTCATCGGCTTAATCCATATAGATGCATGGAGGGGTAAAATAGAGTGTGTTTTAAATCTACTTGAACATAAGGTAGTGTAAATATGTGAGTCATGGTGCCTGATATCTGGATTGTAGTGATGGTGGTGTGATGATAAAAGATAGTTTTTGACCATGTTCGAAACACATTATCTGTTTTTCCATACCCTGGCATGGTGATAGATAAATTAGGGTCGAACGATGACATGTTCAAAACACAAGACCTATCAAAAATGTTGAATGAGGTATTCAGGGTCATTAGCTCAAGATGGTAGGTGATACAATGTGGCATGATACCAGGATTTAAATGTGGTCCCTATATCCATGGAAGTGGATGGGGATCAAAATAAAGGTCTCAAGAAGCTTGGATATGCAATGAGGGAATTTCCATTTCAAGATTCCACACTTAGGGCTCTTTGCCACAATGCATTTGAGTATGCCAATGAGGCGTGTCAGGTAGAGGGAGTTGAATCCCTTTCTAAGGACAACAGTCTTGGGGTTTCATGATCCAAGATTAGGATTGTAGAGTGGACCATTAATAAGGGACCTCATTTAATGGAATGCATTTAGGGAAGCGAAGTAGTGAAACCTGATGCATAGTTCCTATAGGGAGATCGTAGTTTGGGGTCATAGAACTCAGCCCAGGCTGGGAAGAGATAATGGAGGAGCGTGGTTCGGTTTTTGAAAAACCTAAAAAAAAATGATAGACCAAGAGGTAGACACCACACCACGTACATCCAATGGAGTCCAAGACAAGGGGCCGAAAAGAGGGGGTTATGATTTAAGATTCATAGGGCTGGACCTGTAGATGGAATATCTGCGTGTTCTTACATATCCCATAAGGAAGGTAATCAAGCCACACATAATTCTTAAGGGTTACATGTAGTTTTTTGTCCTACAACCATGGTGGTTGGATCTTAGTTTGAAGGTCTTGGAGCTCAAAGCATAGATTAAATGGTGGAAGGGTGAAACATGGTGGAGTGATTGAAAAACCCAATGTGAATGAGGATAATAGGATTCCATATCACACTATGTTCCCCCGAGGGAGGTTTTAGAACGAGGGACCAAAACTGAATGTTGGGATAGGCCTGAGGAAAATTTATCGAGCATTCATTTATACCCCATTGTGATGGGAATCAAGCCACACATAGTTATTTAATGTCATGGTAGGGTAAAACTTCCTGGGACAATACTGTCGTCAGGGTCTGGTCCATGCACCAAAAAAAGAAGCATTTGATAGATCATGTTTTTTCTTAAGGATGGATGTGTTTTTTGTGAAGCGATAAACGTAGGACAGAGGATCCAAGTGTCCCTACAAAAATCAATCCATCTGTAGGCAATTAAAAATGGTATGGTGGATGACCAATACCCACCATGATGTCCCCTTGATTGAGCTCATCATAATGGGGTGTAGTTTTTTATCATGCATCCAAGATGAAAATTTCATAGTTTAGGGTCATATGATAGGTCAATCCAATGCATTTTATTGTCATGCAATAAAGAAGTAATAGTTTTAAGTCATGTGGGACTAGGAATCATTGTTTAAGGTCATATGGATTGGACACAAACAGGAGAAACAAGGTTTTTAAGGGAATGTTCATGGCATGGTGAAACATACCTATCGTGAATTAGGACATATTCCTGTACCACACCACATGTGATTCTAGGAGAAAAAAACCTCAGACGTTGGGGCTGAGAAAGGTCTGAAAATATGGGGTTGAACCTGTGGATGAATCATCTAGGTGTTCTGACGTATCCCATGAGGATGGGAATCAAGTCATACGTAGTTATGATGGTTTAGTTTAATGTCTTGTGGGAAAAGGGGAATGTCAGACTAGCTCCTAGAAGGGAAGTACGTGGTGAAACTATTGAAAACCCATCATGAATGATGAATTATTTCCTAAACCACACAACAGAATTCAGTGAATGTTAGGGCCACAAGGCCAAATAGAAGATGTAATTAGAGGAACATGAGATGGACCCAAAGACGAGTTGTCTGGGCATTCCTACATATACCACGAGCATGGGAATCAAGCTATACATTGTTCTCAGAGTTAAAATTCATACGCCATACAGAAATGGCCTAGAAGGATATATTAGTTTAAGGTCTTAGAGCTTGGACCATAGAGAATCTAAACCCTACCAAGTGAGTGAAAACCACAATCTGATCCCTAAACCCATGTGAGATATGCTCGATGTGGAAACAAGGGAAGATAAGGTCTTTACAATGCGTGTAATTCATGAAAGGAGAAATTTTTGTGGATCTATAAATGGTATCTTACCATGTCGTTTTCCTCCTAACGTGAAAATGCGCACTAAGGGATAGTACCAGGAGTGTCAAAATTCTACTTGGAAATGGTGGTGTGGAAAATGATGTGAATAATGAAACTGACATTTAGGGCTTGATGGCATTGGCATGATGATGGGGGATAACTATTGACCATATTTGAAACACATCATCCACATCATCTGACCTGAAATGGGAATGAAAAATGAGAGTCGATCGCTGACCATATTCACAATGTGGGACTTGTATCAATTTTTCATTCGAAATCTTCAAGGACGTTGCCCTGAAATGGAAGGAGAACCCTTGGGTCGAGCATGCATTCCATTTGGGGGCCCTTTTGGATGTGAATTGTGATGAAATCCCAAATAAATAGGAACACGAACCATAACAAATGGGCAAGAGCATGTCTAGGTAGAATCTAACATGCTAGGTTTCGAACAAAGGTGAAATTGGGCATATTGGTGAACTAACAATAAGGGTCAATGGGACCAATTCAAGAGTAGTTGGATCGAAGAGATGAGTGTATAACTGGGGAATGAGGATCTCTCAGGAGGGTGAGGTACGTGGTGTGGCTATTACAAATCTGACTAGACTAAAGAAACAGAGTCCATACCACACCATATACTTCCTTAGGAGAAATTTAGGCATGGGGGCCAGAAATATGTGGACGTTTCAAATAAACAGGGCTGGACCCAAAGACTATATGTTCAGTCGGTTCTATATATTCCATGAGGATGGGAATCAAGCCACACATAATTTTGAAGGTATAGTTTAACGTCCTATGGGATGATGACAGAAGGAATTTGTAATGCATGGTGAGTAACCCAACATGAATAATGACATAATCCCATATATGCCACACCATTCATAAATCTCAAAGAGAATTGAGACCAAGTGGCTGAGAGAAAGGGGAGCCGAACCTAGGCTGGACCTGTGGAGAAAGCATTTTGGTCTTCCTATGTATCCCACGAGGATGGGAATCAAGCCACACATAGTTCTTGATACACTGTTCAGTTTACCGTCACATGGGAAGGATGTTATAGATAATTGGTTATGGTCATAGATCTTGGACTGAAGATTCCTAGTTTAATGTTATGTGCATGGGACAGGTGAGTAGATAGGGTGAATCATCATTCCTATGGAAGAACACAAAATGGAAACAATGATAGAGGATAAATTTTCACCATTATTGCAAAATAGTATTCGTATTTGTGTGACCAGGGTTTCGGGGAACTCCATTGAGCATCGACCATTGACTGTATTCTCAACAAGGGACATTAATCAACTTGTCACTCGAAATCCATGGAGATTTTGGCTTGGAATGGTAGGAGTCCCCAAGGGCCTAACATCCATGTTGTTCATGGGTCCTTTTGGAGGTAAATGATGATGGAAACCCAAATGATGGGATGCACGAATCATGGAGGGACATATGTTAGTGGAAAAGATGATAGATGAAGGAGGGATGTCTTAATATGATATGTGTGAAATGGAAATAATAACCTTATTTGAATGAGAACGTAAGTCCATACCACACTGCATAATCCTAGATGAGAACTTGGCCCAGGTGGATGAAAGGGTCGAGCCCAAAGGTTGGAAGTCCCAACAAACCATAGAAACATGACCTATTATGCGAGCATTGCATTACCAAATATCATAAGCCCACATGGTCCATGATTTTAATAGGAATCAAGTAATATGATCAGGATTTCTTCGACACATGTGGGTTTGAAAATGAAGGAAGAAAATCAGGCAGGGTTAGTCCCCACCAGATCATCACTCCTTCCTGAAGTGGACAGACGTTTAAAGAGGTAGCGGGACAAAATGATTCACTACACCCACCATTTGGGCCATATAGGGTAGCCAATAACAATGGAGGGTGGTCATTGACCACATTCTGAACACAACAATCATATGGTGTGACCTCAAATGGTAAACAAATGAGTGTTGACTGCTGACCATATTTGTAATGCAGAACTTGTAACAATTTGACACTCAAAATCTTCAAGGACGTATGCCCAAAATGGTAAGAGAGCCCTTGGTCCTAGAATCCATGCCATTCACGGGTAATTTCATATGTGAAAGATATTAGAAGCCCAAATAAAAGGGATGCATTAATCATGAATATGACAATGCATTTTAATGTCATAGAGTATGACGAAATAGGAAGTGGTATCCAATAAGGGGAATACATGGTGTAGTAATGATGAAAACAATGTTAATAAGGGAAATAGCCTACACCACACCATGTGTTTTCACCCAAGGGTGGATTTTTATTTTGGTGCTGGGCCTACAGACGAAATGTATATGCATTCTTACATATTCAATAAGGATAGGAATCAAGCCACACGTAGTTCTGAAAAGAGACATACAGCTTTCCATCATGTTTTGAAGACATGGGAGGATATAAGAACGTGAAAGGGTACATGGTGTGATCATCATAATCCTGACATTATTGGAGGCCAAAGAAGCATGCACTACACCATGCATGACCCTCCAAGAGAACAACAACCGAGGGGGGTGTCAAAGAGATATGTTTGGGGTCATGACTCAAGATAAGCCATTAGAGTGTTCCTACATATCCCATGAGAATTGGAATAAAGCCATACATAGTTCTTCAGATAATGTTTAACATCCTATAGGATGAGGGTGGAGGGGAGATCATAGTGTAGGGTCTTAGAGATTGGAACATTTTGCAGTTTATCATCATCTGGGACAACAAAGTTGTTTGATGTCATGCAAGATGTTATAGTTTAAGGTCATATAGGACCATATAGAGTTTAATGTTTCACATGATGATATATAGTTTAATGTCATTCAGTAAATAATATTAAACATCTTGTAGGACACCTTTTCTTAGGAAAATTATTTTTTGAGGAACATGACATTGCTGGGATGAGTTATACACTCACCATCCATGGTATCCAGGGAGTATGCACCATTGGGATAAACCTTGTGAATGATATACAATACTTACCATTAAGAATCCAATTTTGGTTGATTCTGTCCATGTATCATTTGTTTCTTTTGGGCCAACACCATGTTACCTTTCATGAAAGAGTGGAGGGAAACTTTATTGTTGAAATCATAGCTATCTTGTTATGATTCCTTTTCAGATTGTACTGGCCACGAAGCATATTCTCATCGTGTGCTTCCAATTCACCCAGATGGATTTTAGCTACTTTATCTGGCTCATTCTGATCATATAAAGCTATACGTAATGAAGGAAACTGAATATCATTGGGTAGAAAGACCTTTGTTTCATACCCCAAGGAGTATGGGGTCACCTGTGTGGAATTAAAAGTCATCATCCAAAAAGACCAGAGGTCATTGGAGAGCTTTTTCTGCCAGGTCTTCTTGTTCTGACTAACCATTTTCTGCAGAATGTTAGAGAGGGTTTTTTTGAACACCTTGATCGGACTATATTCTTGCCCATGATAGTGGGAGGTATTTCTAGAATGGATGCTGTACTTGGCATAAAATTTCATCAAATCTACTGCATAGAAGTTAGTGCCATTATTGGTAAGAATGATGTGAGGGACTCTAAATCAATAGATGATGTTGTAGCTCACAAATTCAATGATAGAAAGGGTCGTGAACTCTTTGAGTGGAACCTCTTCTGCCCACTTGGAAAAGATCCAAGAGTACTTGGTAGTGTGGAGATTCTCTGGTGGCCGATGCACAATGATGGAATAAATATGGCATGTGTGCCACCTCTTGGAATACTTGATGTAGTAAAGAATCATATAGGGCCCAAAATACCACAATCTTCGGATTTGGTGAGATAGTTTCGGCCTAGTCTAATGAGCCCCACATAAAAGAGAATGAACCTCCTACATGACTTGAGAAATGTCAACTCCTTGAATAAAATGGAGGATACCCTCATTAAAATCGTGCTTATAGAGGATCCGCTTAAGACCAGGACCACATTAGAGAGTAAACTGAAATGCACGATGCCCGATTTTCTCTCTCTTTGATCGATTTGCTATGAGATTTTTGTGCTAGAGGTACTCGATAAAGGGGGTCATCCAATTGGGAGATACTTCCAACACTACTTCAGGGGGACTGGAGGGTCCTGATGTGGAGGTGCCAACTATAAGGTGGCTTAACTGTGTTCTATCATTATCATCTAGAGTGATAGGGGTGATGATTCTATGATGTTCCAAGTGGATAATCCAATCATCCTGAGATGGCTCCGCAAGAGATGCAGCTGGTCCGACAAAAGATTCTTCTCGACCATTCTGGGATCGAGGGACATGGGTAAGTTCAAGCCAATATGGGAACTGGGTCATTAGCAGGAGGTTGTGATCCAATAGTGGTATAAGATTTGGATTTCTGATGACATAATCACTATTGATCTGCGTAATGACTAGTTTGGAGTTCCCTATCACATGAAAGTTGGGAATTTCAATCTTAAGAACCATCTTGAGGCCAGTAATGAGGGCCTGATATTCTGCCTCATTGTTGGTACAACCTTCTGGCAAGAGGCATGAATACCGAAAACTATCTTGTGCTAGAGTGATAAAGACGATACCCAAGCCCACTATGTTGAGTCCTCTTTCATCAAGTTGTTTGTATATAGTTCTTCGGGATGCACCATTGAAGTGCATTTTCCAACAGAGAATGGATTGGTCTACCGAGAGGATTTCCTCATCAGGAAAATAAAGGTCCAGATACTGGTCTGAGAGAGATGGATGGGTGACAAGTAAATTTTACAATGCTCTCCCCTTAATGTACTTCTATTGGAAAAACATAATGTTGAACTGCTGGAGTATCACTGCCCACCAAGCTAGACGACCTTCCATCATTGGGTGATTCAGGATGTACTTTAGAGGATCCACTCGAGACACCAGTTATACCTCATGGTGTAGCAAGTAATGTTGCAATTTCTGTACTGTGAATACCATTTCAAGGAAACTCTTCTCGATATGGTTGTATCTTGTCTCCGTATCAAGGAGTATGTGACCACGATAGTAGATAATATTTTTTTTCCCTCGTTATTCATCTAGGCGATAAGGGAACCGAGATATCGTTCTAGGGAGGTCACATAAACATAACGACACTGATCAATGTGGGCTTCAGATCTGTATCGCTACTCAGGTTCACCTGTACCAGTTCATCGACCGTGGTGGAGATGCCCTCTTCAAAGGAGGGAGGAGCATCCTCTAAATCCTCTTCTTCAGTAATGGAGGAGGGATCCATAGCAGGAGGAGTTTCCTCTAAGTCAACAAATATTGATGGGAGACTAGTACCAACCTGAGCGGTGGTAGGAACTGCATCGATGGACTCCTGTGCTGCCGAAACCATGGCAATGAAAGCTGTTGATTCGATCCCATCTGGTCTTTTGCCCAAGGGGCCACACATGATGATATCAAAGCCATAGTGATGTGTTGTCTTGATCCGGTTTATCCCATCGTAGAAAAAAAACAAGTATGGCATATTGTTGTTTCCATGGGGTGGACATCCCAATATCTTATTGGCATAGGGGGCTCTAGGATCACCTGAGCCTCATTCGTGTAGGAATACGAGGAGTATTACAGCGTTACATGGACTTTGGAAAGTGCCCCCCCATGTTCCAGAAACAAAAATTCACTATCCCATATCAATGGGAATAGCCTGAAATCATTGTATCAGAAAATATGTAGGGATCATTCAGATCATTCCATGGGTCGGTTGTAACTATAACATGTTCAACCTCGTCAGACTGGATCTTCTTGTCCTTGATCTTGTAATATTAGGTATCAATATAGAGGGCTTCATAAGAGGAAAAGGGAGATGTGTCAGCTTGGAGTACAACCAATAAACCATTAATGGAGTACTTAAATCACTTGTGATATGATGAATGGACCACCATATGCAGGGGAAGCCATGGCCTACCCATCCACATGATGTAAGTAGTGTCCTGTGAGACAACCATGAACTCAGTGCTAGAAAGAAGAACACAAAACTGGGTCTTCAAGAGGATGTTTCCGAACAAAGTCTATTCCATCCAATCATAACCACATATTTTTAGTACATAGGGACTCATATTGTCCTTGGATAGCCCCATTTTTTGATGTTTCCGGGTGGGGATTAGGTTGATCCTAGAGCCTATGTCGACAAGACAGCGACGAAACTCCATCCCATTAAAGTGTCGTGTGATGTACAATTGGAATATGTGGCCTTGTATGGGAGATTCATAACCCTCTATAAGGAACTACATAATGGCCTGACATTCATCATGCTTGACTACTTCAGTAGGGAAGGATTATGTAGTTTCTACCTCCGTATCAAACCGGAGGGGGATTCTTGATGCCATTGAAAGGGCCTCCCACATATCTGATGATAGGTGAAGATCCTCAAGGATATAGTACCTTTACAGAATGATAGAAATATGATTGAGAAAAGCATTCTTCTATTCCATTTTTAAACTTCTTCTTACAAGAGGTCATTCTGGAAAAGGGGGAATGAATAGCCCGTTCGGCTACACCGGTGTCTGACTAGTGCTAGGAACATTTCGCAACTCAATAGTTGAAGCATATGGAGAGACTACCAGATGGGGGCCTATGACTAAGATGAGTCTGTAACAGATCATTTATGATCACCCTGTGGTCTGGGAAGCTCTTCCTGATCAGGCAACAGAAACAGCGGTGAAGGTGGAACTGATGACACAAGATGAGTAGGATTCGCGTGCTAAGCTCGGTGCTAGGCCTACTATTTGTCTTTTGTAGGATGCACATCCTTGATGGAAGTACTGATTGAGGCACTCTAATGACCCATATAGCCACAACCCCGTCGACCCTGGAGATGGATGGGGACGTTGGGAGGATCCAGTTGGCATTCTTTTCCATCATAAATCATTTAGGGGTTTACCGGCTCCACATTGTCAACTGAGGCATAACCTTGATTGTCTCCTGAAGAATCCTCCACTACTTGACAACTTCTAGGGGAAAACACCATATTCAGTGGCCTAAATTCGCCGATAGTATGGGATGACGATGACATCTGTGGGGGACTTTGTTTTCCCTTACGTCGCTGATGCCTACTTTTCTGGGAAGAGGAAGGCTATGATGTTGACATAGAAGTACTGGCTATAAGGGACACAATGTCTTTTAAAGGCTCATGTTGATTCAGAAGTGTGAAAATAATACAATGGTCATGAGTGATTATCTTACAAGCCACCCAGTCATTATACAACTAGGATACATGGTTAGAAGACTAATGCCACTCACATTTGATGTCACTACTAATGTCTAGCTTCATGAAGACACATGCCACCTATGCAAGAGCAAGGACTAACCTGGCTATTTTTTTACCAACTCAGAATCAAATCCAATCTTTAAACACATAGCACAGTTTGAGTGTGTGCCCCAATATCCGTTGATAGGGGCAGTAGTTGGGGTGATCAGTGAGATCTTACTCTTCTGGCCTCCAACATTCAAGAAAATGTAGAAGTCCCTGTTCCCAGGAGCATCAGAAATAACTAAGAACCTGATCCTCATTGAATGAGTATGTTCGGTTTCTCCTCTCGAGAAGGGGGATCTAGGAGCCTAGCCCTAACGAGGGGATATGGGATCCTGTCGAGTAGGTGGAACCATGCTATCTATCCTGGGTGGTGGCAGTGAGTTACACTGGGGGGGCTACCGATTCTGAGGTCAGTGTTGTTGGGCCCGAGGTTGTGCCTGAGGTGGAGGTCCTCTATAAGGCTGTAGAGGTGGGTCCACTAGAAATAACATGAATTTCATGGGGGAATCTATTTTTTCCCCACAGTGGGATCAACCTTAGCGGCTCTTCTTAAGGGAATTGCAGGAGGCAATGACCATGCCTGGTTAGCCTGCTGCTAGGCTTCCTCAAGATGTTGGGAATTATCTGAGAAGCCTAGAAACTCCATAGGGTAATTCTGTGTAATGAGGGATGGGACCATTTTAGTCCTAACCTTCCTAACACACATTTTCAGTAGCTATTCTTGTGTTTGTGGCATATCCATGGAGTAGGTGAGGCCTTTCCACCAGGCGACGAAGTCTGCGATGCGTTATTCAGTCCTCTACTTGAATTATAAGATCTTTTAAATACTTTTTTTCCATGTGGTAGTTCAAAAATGGTAGCTAAATAGCCTATGGAGATATTCTAAGCCAGAAACTGACCTGATGGGTAGATGGTTGTACCTGGAAAATGCAGGCCCTTCTAATGTCTGTAAAAAAACATCATAGTTTGGTTTATTCTTGTTATGCTAGAGTTCCTAGCATGGGTATCCACCATGAAATAATGTGGGCTAGATTATATAGAATATCACTAATAACATTAAATGTCGAAATTTGGGATTTTAACAACCTGGAGGGGCTGGAATATCATCCACCCATGTCGAATATGGTTTCCCAACAGGCGGGATCTCCACCTCTAGAGTTTATAACTCCTCGAGGTGAGAAATGTGCACCGCCATAGAATTATCTGGGTAGATATTCCAATCATGATGAGGATCCCTAACCACCAGTGTGTTGGAAGGTTCTTCAACATGATAAGCATGCTTTAAGGCTCATGGAGTGACTTGTGGGATGACCTTCAGAGTGTCCAGGGGAACCCGAGTAGGGTCCCGAGTATTATCTCGTTGCTCAGGCAGGTTTGGGGACACATACCTCATCCTCTTGGAATTTGTCTTATTTTCTATATAATCTATGTGGTTGGGATGTTCAAGGTCACCTAGAGTCAATTTGTCAGAGGAAATTTGTTCCTTTCCTTACTACCCCGGACGTGAATCACTGTAATCTTGTCTTCGCTCTGAGGATCATTTAACAAGGAGTTCTTAGACGATATTCTTGTGCTTAGTGAGATGTTGATGCAACACATATTTTTCATGATCATCCTCCATATTTTTCACTAAGCCAGATGGGTCGGAGGGTTTGATGGCTCCATGGTGTTCTTTACCCATATTGATATTTCGACTGATGGCCAAAGCCTCAGTGGCACGGGAAGACCCAGTAGATTTCTTTGCTGGTGAGTAACCCTTCCCAATGGTTCCAATAGTTATGGAACTCCCCCACGGGGAAAGTTTTCTCCAAGGAGATCTATCTCTTCCTCTGATTTGTCATCAATGTTATCCAAAACTCTACCGGTAGGCATATCCTTGATATCACCTGGCGAGTCAAGGTGGTGTCAGATAGTACTGAAAGGAATGGAATCATATTTCCCCCAACCTTGGACCTGAATGTGGGGGAAATCCTCTATGATAATTGTTCTAAAAACATTAATGCTCTGAATGCATCTATTCAAGAGGTTTCGTTGGTGACCGGGTGACTCTAGGTGCTCGGCCACAGAGAGTGTAGCCAAGTCTACCATACAAAATATCTTGTCAATGTCCTCATAGTGTGATTGACTAATAGGGTAAGTCACTTACTAACAAAAGAAGTGGAAGTTTGTCACCCATAGGGTTTGGTAAAAGCATGATACTTCATCCAGGTTAAGAGAATCTATCCCACTAAAGTTTGCAGGGCAGATCATTTCTAGGAAATGATCTGATGCGAGAATGTACCAAAAGATCCTTGGCTTAGACTAGGGATCCAACCCTTGGTTTCCCCACCCATCAACTGTGGTCGGCTGCGGGACTGGAAATGACACTGAAGCAGACCACTAAGATAGTAGACTGGCCAGTAGAGAATATGGAGAGCGATCTGAGAAGCCAACACACCTCAACATATCCTTTAAAGAGTGCAATGACTTAGCCACCAGAATGCAATATTATGGGCTGGAGACCATGGATTCCAGTGTAGGGGATGCAGTCACTTATGGTTGGTCAGGCTGTTGTTCATCCTTTATTGGTCCGCAGAAAAACTCTCCAAGATATCTGGTGGAAGAAGAGAATGATCCTATGGATGATAGAGAGGATTTATCGGTCATTCCCTCAGAAGGCGCTAAATCATCATTCTCCTGGATGTATCTGCGGTGGGAGGTGGGAATCCGGGTAACCTCACATTCCATAAGGATGAGGATGATGCGACTCATTCCTGCCCCGACCATTGACATAGAGGACCGATGTGTCGGTTCCATTACTGAGTCGTATTCTTCTTTAGAATTCAAGAAGCAGACAAGATTAATTACAGTCTGAATCCTCCTGTCACAATTTTAATGGCATTGGTGACTCACCCTCCTACCCAAGGATGGATCTTCAGAACATGGTATATTTTTGGCATGAGGAGGACCTTTATGTGAACTGGTTCTAGGGAGGATATTAATTTTTCCTCATCGAGCTGGGGTGCGAGGATCACCTAGACAAATGTCAACGGGAACATGGGGAGGACCTCCATTTCCACCAGCTAACGCGAAGAGGGAATACCCATGGGAAGTGATGGAGTGGGTACGACCTCTAATAAATCTAGTGGGAGCATGGGTAGGGCCTCTAAGATTATTTCCTCCTACAATTTCGGTGCAAGGAGGGTCCTCGTACTGGTCGAGCAGAACACAGGAAGGACCTCCATGTCAGGTGTCAATTAAGTGAGGAAATCATCCTCTTCTCTGGTTTCTAGGATGATTAGGACCTTCTTCAATAGTAGTAAGGACATGAGGAAGGCCCACACACTGATGGTTGACCGGATGTGCGACATCTTCACATCGGCGACCCACAATAGGAGGAACGACTCCATATTTGAGGTCATGGGTGCGAAGAAGGATTCGATACTGCATGTCACTATTGCAGGGAGGACCCTCCTTCACATTGAATATGGAATGTGGAGGACGTCCACACCGAGCATGGGATCGAGATATAGCTGCGCTCTCATTGGTGATGGTACAAGGAGGAACTTTGTACAAGTGTCATTGCCACGGGCCAGCCCACGGAGGGTGCTACCTGCGTCGGCGATCAGGAGTGTCGACTCAGCCTACCCATACGGTGGTTAGGGCCATGATCATGGCTGGGCATATGAGTTCCCCTACTCCACATAAATAGGGTGACTAATGGTATACTTTAGAAGTGGAACATTCCATGGTAGATGTTGACGTTAATGTCCATCAGCAGGAATCCTCCTCAGCATGTACCCGACACTGGCGTCGGGTTAACCGGACTAGGGCAGGTGGTGAAGGTGCATAGCTTAAGTACTCCTCAGCCCTTAGGGCTGGGTGGCGGCGTTGAAGAAGCCATGTGGGAGCCCCTGTAATGGTATTCAAGCAAGGCTGGGCCAGATATCCCTCACCTCATCCGCATAGTGGAGGGAGTCATCGAAGCATTTCGAGGAGAGGCTCCTGAAACCGTTATGTGTCGGAGTGGGGAGCAGTGGCTCCCTATGCGGCCCATGGGGTGGATGTGGAGATGAGGTGTAGAAGCCTCTATATCTTGATGGTACATATTCTATGTTGGGGTAATATCCTCCTCCTCGTATCATCAAAAGAGGTCATTTATCACCATTCTCAAAATGATTTCAGAAGGGTAGATGGGGCATGGCCTCCTAGAATCCGATGACATAGAGGTTGTCATGGGAGGGATGAGGCCACATGGTATTTCCACATTAACGTTCCCCCGCCCCTATGTCGATGGGTGGGCGATGATAAATTTCATGTCATGACAACCTAGGACCTGGAAATAAATGATATCTAACCATTAGTGATGAAAGAAGGAAAGAAACGTCTATTTCCCCAAAACCATTCTCTCTTCCATGGATGGAAAGAAGGATCCACACTGACAACTTTTCAAAACAGGATGTCCAATGCTTAAATGCACCAATTTCTGGTGAGTGTCACGCCAGGCCCACTATTTTCATGGAAGGACCTGGCATCTGATAGGTGGATCTGATGACATGCTATTCCACGGATGTCTTGAGTATAACTAATCTCTACATTAAGGAGAAAAAATACACGTCGGGTTCACCATTCCTGTTTCGGATGCTTTCGATGGGGTGCACATCTACCTCTTTTGGAGGATTCATAGTTGTTACCCTACATTCTTTCCTTCCAAAGGTGAGTGAAAACCATCTCCATTTCAGGGATGTTTTCACCTTTATTGAAACATGATGATGGGATGCCAGTTCCTCATTCTGTGGATTCCTCCTCGGAGCTCGTTATCTAGTCCGGGTCTCCCTTATAGAAATAATACAATGTTTTTGAAAATATTCATAGTTCCATGTCTTCATGGATTATAGTTAATTACACTGCTTCTGTCAGGATATTCCAAGGGGTCCAACCATGACAGTAACCTTCGGTCGGGGGAGATGTCACGTTGGACAGCACTGGAATGTCTGGATGCTGTAACACTGACATGTCTATTTTTCATTCCATTTCAATAGGGATTCTTGAGTGAGCAGAATTAAGAGGATTCCCAAGTCCAATGTGGGGAATTATAGGCCATTGGAATTTCTCCTAGGGTTTCCTCATCTTACCATGTTTAACACAGGGTATGACATAGGTTTAACATCTTGCAGAGATGGATCAGACTAATCAGAACACTGACAAGAGTGAATTAGATGGGTAAAACCCCAGGAGGGATCACTGATGCTAGGGATAACATGTGGTTAGTTACTCGACTACTACTAAAAGCAGCGAGAAATTGGTTGAAATGATCTCATTGGGATGTGGTGTCCTGAGTAAGAATCAGTATGGATATGGATAGTTGAGAGTGGATGGCGGTGTGAGATGGAGTCGAAGTGAGAGCGATGGTGATGTTGGGATTGATCCTTGAAGATACTTCTTATGTATCCCCATTTTACTGAATAAAATTCCACATAGTTTGGTGGGGTGATAGGACACCTGAGGAGGCGACCTGTGAGAATGGACGTAGGGATGGGACCTTGAGGAAATGAAACCTTTAGGTTGGGTCATGATCATCTTAGGACACAATGGTTCGAGGGGAAGACATGGATGAGACATGGGTGATGGGCTTGAACCTCAGGGAGTCATCCTATATATCCTCGTGTTAGAGAATAAATGTTTATATAGTTAGGGATGGGGTATAGAATTAGTGTTCACACATAGAACAAAGGCGTGACAATATACTGGGGCTTATGCATGGTTAGCGGTCTGGGTTAGTCTGACACCACCGGGGTGTACTAGAGATGTGGGTCCCAACAAAGGGGAATACGATGACTTACTATTTATTGTAGACTATAATGGATTACCATTGAATGAGGTTTACAACGAATTATCATTGGATGGTGATCACAACAACTTACCGTTGATTGGGGGTTGTTAATGGATTACCGCTAAATGGGGTTTACAACAGATTACCATTGGATGGGGACCACAATGGGTAATTGCATGGTGGGGGGTCACAAAATCTTACCACTAGATGAGGATCACAACAGCTTACCACTAGATGGGGATCACCACGGATTATCGCTAGATGGGGTTGAGCCTCATGGAGGCTTCCTATGTACCCTGCCTTGTCAAAGATAAAATCACACATAGTTCTTAATAGGTATAGTTTAACATCATGTGGGATGAAAGGGGCATATAGTTTAACATCATGCAGGACAAGGGTGGACTGACGTAGAGTGGTCGGGACCAACATGTGTTGGGCTTGAACCTCAGGGACACATCACATGTGCCATACCTTTGTTAAGATCAAAGTATTAATAGTTCAGATGTGCATGGTGAACCGACATGAAGTGGTAGAGACCAGTAGGTGTTGGGATTGAACCTTAGGGAGGCTTCATACGTACCCTTTATGGGGGACAAAGATGATATTCCATGCTGTTCCAGAGTGTTTGGTGAACTGATGTAATGGGGCCAGGACTACTAGATGTTGGGCATGAACCTGAGGGAGGCTTCCTACGTACCATGTCTAGGGGAAAAGGATCGAAGTCCACAGAGTTAGTGATATTTTATGGGATTACACTGTACGACAACCTAGATAGGATTTCATGGTCGGTACTTACTCTTCGCCCATGTGAGTTATGCTCTGTGTGTGAAATATGAGACAATAAGGACTTGATGACCACATCGTGAAAGGCACGTCCGAGGGAAGTGGAGTGGGGATTACACGTGGTTAGTGGAATAAAGAGGAAACAATGAATTATGCGTGGTTAGCAGACCAGGGAGATGGAGATTTTGACATACTCTAGGATGGAAGCCTGATGGAGATGAAGATCAAAGGGAGAGGGACTAGATAAGGAAGGTCATGGTGCCCATCTCTCCTCTGGTCTTTGGAACTAAAAAAGAAAGGAGTAGGGGTTTTGCCTCCTGCATGAATGGCTAGTTGATTACAAAAATTTGGATTCCATTCCCCTTGGATAGTCACCACTCTAACAAAGAGTATCTCATTCCATGTGATGAAGGTCTCACTCTCGTGGAGTTGAGCAGGTGTAGATAATATCTAAGATGGGGTACCCCGCATATGACGCAGGGGAAAATTCTGTAGATTAATGTTGTGTGCTGGGGAATATGGTGCTTGGATGTTTAACATTATTCATCTCAAACGAGGAATGTTCATTCTTCACCCCTAGGAATTACATAACTGGAACTCTTTATCCCTTGGTGAAGGGAATACAAAAAAAGTGTTGTGGTGTTGGGTTCTTCTAGAGTGATCCACTAAGGGGCACAAGTTAGTTTAGATATGCCAAGACACAATGTCTATTAGCATGCCTAAGTGAAGAAGCATAAGGCTAAGGAACAGAACATGAAGAAGTACCCATGGGACCTTGAAATCACATCGTAGGAACCTAAAGGGTCATACGGGAGAAGAATGTGTAACATAGGTGTTTTTTTTGTAAGAACTGTATGAAGATAGTGTCCATGAGAGCGATATCGAACACATTCTAAAGGGAAAACACAAGGAGAAGGGATTTCATGAAAAAGAAGTGGTTTGGGTGAAATAATCTCACAAAGAGGGGACTTTTGAGCACAAAAGGCTGGGATGAGCGGAATAGATCGTGTGCACGCAAATGGAAGAGGTTTTCGAACAATGTGGGCATAGGTTTTTTTCACGCAAGTGGAGGGGTTTACGCGCAAGGGGACCAGAACTTAAATACATGCGTGAGGGACAGGACCATTGGCCCTACAAGAAGGTAGACCCCTGGGAGTCCTATCACAGAAAATCTCATACTTGAAGTCATCTTTTGTACATGGAAGAGGTGAATTCTGCGCTGGGGAGATGGTTCTTATTCATCAGCCACCAAAAATTGGGAGGGGGTTGTACATCTATTTATCGGCGATCAAGGGATATATGTGATCATGGAATTCATCCTATGTAAAGGACATGGACCTGAGGTTGGTGGCATGGAAGTTCCCACGTCAGCGCGCAAAAACCACATTAGGTCGTGATCGCTTTCCACGTGAGGATTCAGTTTTTCACGCACCACTCCGGTTTTCTGCGCAGCTAGTTAGCTCTTCCCAGAATTGGTTTCGAAGTCGAAGTATGCCTCCAATTTATCAAAGGATTCCTTTTTGAGACCTTACACAGATTTCAACATCTCTAAAGTATTAATTAAATTAGGAAATATATATAGGGAAGACCCAGTAAAAATGAATTAATTAATTCTTTTTGAATCAGTAGTTGATTTGTATTAAAGTAATTATACTATTCAAAAATATGTTTTATTAAAAAATGGGGTTTTCCAATTTCAATGAGAATATTATAATTAAATTATTTAAATTTTAGAGAATTTATTTTATAAATAAATTACATATTTTAAAAAATATTATTTAGATGATGTTTTGTTCATTTTCTGAATTTTTTTAATTTTTAATGAATACTGAAAAATATTGTTTTTCATCAAAAATATTATATTATTTTAAAAAATTTAAAATTCAAAATTATATATTGGATTAGTTTTAAAATATAATAAGTTCCTTTTAATCTATTTTTTGTCTATCAAATGATTTTAATGAATTAATTT
This sequence comes from Viscum album, assembly GCA_963277665.1. Taxonomy (NCBI): domain Eukaryota; kingdom Viridiplantae; phylum Streptophyta; class Magnoliopsida; order Santalales; family Viscaceae; genus Viscum; species Viscum album. The sequence continues at coordinate 168,620,254 of OY728125.1, read as the reverse complement.
AGTATTACAAAATTATATGTAAAAGGTAATTTTCAAAAAAAAATTCTATTGAAATTTTCTTATTTAAATTTAAATTAAATTATACAACTTTTTTGTATTGAATTTTGAATAAAATATTCCATATTTTGAATCAGGATTTAATAATTTAAAAAAATTACCCTTATATTTTTTTGTCAATTTGAATAGTAATTTTGGTTACTATTATTACTATAGTTAAGGGTAAATCAGGTAATTAATGGTAAAAGTAATAAGATATAGACAATAAAATTATCCAAACATATATCCCAATTTTATTTAATGAGTATTTGGCATCAATAATTTGGAAATATTTGAATATATGGAATGTTTTTCCATTTTAATGTGGCCAGGATATTTATAATAGTTTTTTTAATAAAGGCCAAATATGTCACAAAATTGTTTTTAATAAATATATATTTTGTAATTTGGGGTCATCCAGAATATTTGTTAAACTATTAATATTTTTATGAAAGAAAACAGATTTATCATCAACATGGTAATTATTATTTTTAGTACAGAAATAATTACATCAAATGTGAACACAATACTAATGAAACAATTATTCAACAATTGGAAATATCAAATAAATGATATTCTTTTTTTTAAAATAAATAAAATTTTAGATAATTAATGAGATAAAATAGTGTTCAGGATGATCGTGACATGTTAGTGATATAATATTTTTTTTAATAATTATATGTGTTATATTGATATTGTTAATGTCAATTTAACGAATACTTAAAAAATTAACATTATGACTATTTTGTTAAATGATTAAAAATAATAAAAATATTAAATTTAGAAAAATTAATGGGATATGGTAATATACATATACCATTGTCCATTTATGGTACTTTTGGCCTTTTGTTGTAACGTTATCTATGCTTATAAAGTAGAAAAAAATTTACAGTGAGGTAATTATCAATAGAGTTAATGGGTGTTTAGAACAAAATATAATGGTATAAACAATTAATTTTTTTTAAAAATATTATTATATAAATATGTTTCAACCATTATCCTCTTAGGGTATTATTTGAGTTGTTTAATATAATTTTTTCATGTAAATATCTTTTATGTTATTTAAAATAATTATTGTTACAAAATGTCAAACTTTTTGTTTTTAGTATATTTTATGTTTCCTTGTAGAAAAAAATAAAGGTAGTAATGAACCTAAATTACTATTTTTATATTAAATAAATTATTTTTAATATAATATTTTTTTAATAATTTATATAATTACCTTAAATTCATGTTCAATGCTCATATAGTATAAATTTAATTTTAGAAAAATAAATGATTTCAAAAAAATTATTTTATTTAAATGAGTTAAAGTTTGAAATGAATTTTATTGATATATAGGAAATATTTTAGAGGTTTTGAATCACAATATTCTAATTATTGTTTGTCTAGATGTATTTGATGTCAAAATAAATTAATTATTTCCAAATTTCCATTAAAGATAATTTATCAAAATAAAAATAATTAAATTATTTAAAATTATTACAGTTATTGTCATTAACCATTTTAATGATATATTGATTAAAAAATCATACAATGTCTATTTCAGAGTCAATTTCCCATTTATAGTAGCATTATAGACCCTTTAAGAATTAAATAGTGGTTACGATGGTTAAGGGTGAAAATAACTATCCAAGGGGTTAATCAAAATTGTAAAGTTTAAACTGAAAAAACCTAACTAAATTTGATTTATTGATTTTATGAAACCTTATACTATATTAACTTATAATCACTTTCATTATTGTTTCATTGGAATCATAATTTAATTTATTATAATGTAATATTTTGATAAATTCCAAAGCTTCCCATTACGTCAATTATAAAAGGGTACAACCTTACTATTTTATTTACATCAAATTGCGCTATATATCATAATGAAACCCTACCCATTTATCTTAAAAATACCCTTAACCAAATAATTGAGTTTATGGAATTCCAAAAAGACTAACCATAGTTTCCATAAAACTAGATCCAAAGAGGAATATTTAGTAGAAGGCAATCATCGTAACTAACTCTTTAAATTTTATATCCTCTTCTACATATCTTAATGTTTTGTAAAAATTATAAAGTAAAAAATTTTGTATGATAAATATACTAATATTTTGTTATGTTTATTTGAAATACTTTTACCATCACTTCTGTATCCTATGAAATTTGAAAATGTTTCTCATGCATATGTAATACTTACCACCTCCACGTAGCTGTGTAATTAGTTTTTCACTGCCAATCTATTCCGAAGGATATAATGATAAAAATATTGATTATATATGATATTTATGAAATAAATATTATTCAGAAAACATTAATTTATATTCATCTTTATTTTTATCCATCTGATTAAAAATGGAAATAGAGATCAAGAATACATACGTCCTACCATCTCCATGGAAAATGTCATTCATTTTACTATCTATAACCTTGAAGGATTACTATAAATAAAAATACGATAAATAAATATGAATCGAAATTCTTGATTTGCATTATTTATATGATTTAACAATGATTAAATTAAAAGGAATGAGACTTATGAATCAAAACATATATGAAAAATGAAGAAGTTATCCCCAAGAATAACTACTTAGTTAAAGTTTTTTAATAAATGTGTGATAAAGGGTATATGTATATAATATTTTGTATGATATATATGGTAATGGTTTTGGAATATATTTATAATAGAATTATATTTATTATAAAGGAGGTTCATACACGTACAATGAAAATCATACCAAAGGTACGTGTTTGTTTTCCCACTTTTACTTATGTGAGACATATTCCATATTCACCACTTATTTATTTTATGTGGGGTATATACTATCCCTTTGATATATTATATCACTAATATCTTTTTATTCATTTTATTTAATGTTTAATTTCATGTTACTTATTTTATAGGCTTATGATTCAAATGTTTCTAATGTGGTAAGGGTTTATTTCAGAATTTAATCATAATTTTGGATTCTTTACATTTAAGGATCCACTAGGAAATATTTGTATACGAAGTCCATATTTCCTGGAACTTATTTCGAAAATATTTTTACAATTGACCTAAAATTGTTTAAAATAAATTTTTACCTATGATTTAATTTTTATAAATCTTTTTTAATGATGTCTTATTATTAATTTCTAAATGATGTACTTTCTGACATTTATGAAAAAAATATGGACGGAGAGTTTTTTTATCTTATATGAAATGATAATATTTTTCTACCATCATGAAGTCTTAATCATTTATATATTCCTTTACAAATAAAAAAGTATTTTTAATGAAAATCTTTATGTCCTAATTAAGAATATATTTTTAAATAAATGATTTCAAAGTGAGAAAGCATATTTATCTGAATAATATTTAAATGATTTTATTAATGTATTTTCTTATATATCAACATCCATTGTTTATTGATATTCTTTATTGAGGTTTCCTTATTATGTAACCTTATATTAAATTTTATTGAATGTTTTATTTTCAATTTAGATGGGGGTGTATTATTTTTATAACATTCTCTGTATTACTATGGATGGATTATGATTGTGTTTGCTGATTGAGGAAATTATTAACATTTTTTATTCTAGTTGCAATATGAAAGTTTTTATTGATTTTGTTTCAACCCTTTAATATGATGAATTCACTGGAATTAGTATGTGATTAGTGGGGCCTGCTATATCCCCTTAATGCATTGGTAGGACACATGAGAAATACTAGTTTGAGAATTGGATGAGACCTTACTCATTAATGTATAATGTCTTGGATAAAACATTGATGGTATATTTATGATGTCTAGAATTATGTATTCTTTAATTATGAGATAATTTAATTATTTCCAAGTGATTATATGATTAATTATGATATCAATGGATATATTTAGCTCATGTTATTATGAAATTATTTGAATTCCATTTATTACTACCATATGATGCTAAAGTTATTTTTTAAATGTCATGTGGTTTAGTTATTTACCTTTTGATATAGTTTATGATTATTTATTTGTGATAGATTTCATTGTATTCCTAAACTAACTGAAAATCTGAGATCACCCATTCTTTTTTTTAATTTTCCCAATGAGGAGTTGAAGTATATTATAATTGATATGTAGGGATAAGTTTTGAGTGTAATTGTTTTATAGAAAGAATTAATATGTATAATTTTTTATTTTCAATTGTAATGTAATAATCATGTGTGTATATCTTTTTACAAAAATACTGAAATGGTTTGCCATTAAAGATATGATTATTTGTATAATATCCCATTGTAATAATGTAACCATAGACTCTGGGCTATTATAGTTTGGGTCATTATAGTTAGTATCTGGGGAATGTTATTAAAACCCCAGAAGTATATTTAAGAAAATATAGATTAGGGAATATAAAAATATGTCTAGCTTTCAAGATAAGTCTATTTATTAGATATCATCCTATAAATTAGTTTATTAACATGTAAAACATTTTTTAAAGATATAGAATCATAGATTTTGTAGAATATTTCAATATTTAGTCTTCCATTGGATAAGATTCCATGATTATTTGATTTCCCACTTGGATTATTGTATCAAGATGCATACACATTGCTTTTTGTTCTTACTCAATGGTGGGAACTAGAAGGAACTGGGTTAATAGTGAATGAGACTGAAAATGTGATGATGAGAAACCGAATGGGATTATGATTGGGGTGAAGGAAATTGTGGTTATGCCAATTAAATTATCACAATATATGATTAACAACTTCTACCTTATTCAACTCCTGGAATTAATAAATATGTAATGGAAGTTTCGTCTAAGAACATGATTATTGGAGTCAAAGGAGGAAAGAATGATTAATTTAATTCATATTAGAAATGGGGAAGGAGAAACCAAGGATAATGTCTTTGAGGAACATGAAAATGTGTTATAAATAAAAAATTGGGTCAGTAAGCATGTAATTTTTGTGTAAATATTTAATGAACAGTTAACATAATGGATGCAAATAATGGTATACTTGAGGTATTATCGATAGTAGAATGTTTTAAATGTTGAAATTATTTGAATTAAATAATTCAATTTCCATGCGGCAATGCTAATGAAGGGAATTATGAATGATTTACTAGTAATATTTATACTTCTGATGATAAGGTGACGCAAAAGGACATATTAAATGAAGGATGCATTAAAGAATAATATGATGAATTCTAGTAAATGGTTTAAGAATGAAGTGGAATGATTGACATCCTTGTGTTTGAATTGATAAATTATGTTATAAAAGTAATTTATTAATTATATTTGGTTTATAAGAATCATAAGATATATATGGATTGTATTGTTTTCTTATTCTTCAAGGATTTCGAAGCATGTAGTGAATAGTATTGGAAAACAAATTTAGTTATTTTTGGGAAATATTAACTTTAGAAAAACACATGATTAAGTGAAGATAACCCTAAATATGTTCTTGATGTTGATTTAATAATGATATATTTATTGCATAATATAAGAGACCATGAAAGTGGCTAGTGGTTTTATGACCAAGAAAGTATTTATGAATTTTATTGCATTTATGATATTTATGAAATACACTCGATAATATTAGATTTTATTTTAAGAAAATGGAGAATTTTAATTGTTTAAATAATCCATGTTTTCATTAAGGATTCTAGATTATTAAGGTATTAAGATATTATCCATGTGACATTATGAGTTAATTATACGTATTAATGGAATATTGATTTTGGAATCAAAGAAACCTTTAATCTAAATTTTTGGGTATTTAATTTTGTAAGACATGTTTTGGAGGAATTATTTGATTAACTACATATGGATTTCATTATGCTAAACCGTTCATATTATTTTTGATGAATTAAAAATTTATTTATTTATCAATATATGGTAACTTATTCTAACCAATTTGGTTTTTTGTAAATATTTAATCATAGGATGAATATCTTGTTATAATTTTTTGAATTATGTGATCCATTAAAAGATCATATTAGTGCATGAGGCATGAAATATTCATCTTATTTACCATTTGATGAAAAATATTATATTCTATTGAAAATTTATTAAAGGATGAAATTCTACTTGTAAAGTGAGTATATTTCATTATATTTATAATATAGATGCTAAGGGAATGTTGAAACATGATGAAAAAACATAAAACAAAAAGTTTATCCTTACATTAAATTCTAATTAAATGATGGTCTTTTCTATATTTGTGGTATAAAACATTAAAAATTTTCACATTCTCAAGGTCAGTCACTTTGTCGGAACCAATGATATCCAGACCGTACTTTTCATCCATGTTTATATATTCACTTCCCATTAATTATACCCAATTCATAATCATCATTTTGTATCAAACTTCACATTTCCTTTTACCACGTTTTAGAAGATGTTTTATTAACTATTTTTTGGATGTTGTATTTCCAGAAAGGAATTTTCAAAAGATAAAATAATAATTAACTATCCCAATTTCAAATTTGGTGGAAGAAATTTTTTGAAGGATGAGATAATTTAACACTCTGAGATTTTCATGGAACATTATGTCTAAAAGAATATACGAAACAAAACAACTAGAATAAATGAACCCCAAAATATTATTATTTTAATATGAAAGTTAAAACATACACAATAAATTGGGGTTAGAAATAGTATTAATCACACTGTGATATGTATATATACAATACCTACTAATTATATATATTATAATTAATACATTTGGAATAGAGACATTGTTTTTAGTAATTTATTTTTATTTATCAAAAATTTGTTTTCATTAAATATGAGGTTTCTTTGTTTTAAAAAAAATATTATAATTAATTTATAGACTATATAGAAACAAGTTTTTTCAAAATGAATTTAATATTAATAAAAATTATATTTGATTGATTTTTTTAAAAAAATTTATAAATTGTTTGAATTTTTAATGAAGGATCAAAAATATATATTTTCCATGGAAAATATACTTTTCTTTAAAAGGTTTACAAAGTAAAATTGAATTTTGGATGAGATTAAAATTTTAATTTATTAGTTTTAATATATTTCTTTATTTTAAATGAATTTTATACATGGATTTAGTAAATCCATTTTATACTTAACATGGTCAACTATTGTTAAACTATTTATCATTCCATTTTTCTTGTTAAATTTTAAATTTAATTATAAATATTTTTTTGTGTTTATTTTTTAAAAATGGATTACATATTTAGAATCCTTCGGTAAAAATTTATTAACTGAATCTAATTTAATTTTGGTAAATATGAATAGTATCCCTGGTAATTATTATTACAATAATATAGTGTTAATCATGCAATTAAGGGTATAAATAATACGATAAAGGCAAAAAAATAACCATAACACCTATCCAAATTTTATTGGATGATTAATATTAATCCATATATATTTTTTGATAAAATATTTGGCCTTTTATATCTATTTGGAAGTGATTAGGATATTTATAATAATTTATTTAATGTAATGTCTGAGATGTCACATTCATGTTATTAATAACTATAAAATTTTTAATATAGGGTAATATAGACTATATGTATGACTAAAAATATTATTATGAAATAGAAAATAATTTTCTTCATAATCGGAGTCTATATTTTTTTTATTCAAGAATTTATTACATTAAATCCATACACAATACTAATTCGGTAATGAGTCAATTATTGGGAAAATTAAATAATTCATATTTAAACTATTAAAATAAAAAAAAATTGAGATAATTATGGATATCCAAAAATTCTAAAAATAAAATTAAAATTTTAGGGATATAATATAATATATTTTTTAAATTATATATCTTATCTTGATATTATTAAATTCAATGTAATGAAAAGTTTTATAAAATGACAATAGGAATATTTTAATCTAAATAAAATTTTATTAAATTATTAAAAATATTAAAAATAATGTATTCTGAAAAATTAATTGGATATGGATAATTGAAACTATTATAGGTTATTTATATGTATTTTTTAATTTTAAAGTAATATTAGTTACCCATATATAGTATTATATTTTAAAAGTATGTTAATTGTCAAAAGAGGTAACATGTTGTTAAATCAAAAGATTAGATTATAATCATGACATAATATTTTCCAAAAATTATTTTATTATGGGGATTATAATATCAACACATTAGTGTGCATTTTTTGATAATTAATGGACACTTTTCTCTAAAACAATAAATAAATAATTTAATTAAAAGAGAGTTAAAAATGTCACTTTCCTTGTTTCCTACGTTTTATGTGCAAATATAGGGAAAAAAAGAAATATGTGAATCAAAAAAATATCCAGATTAATGAATTTTTTTCATTAAATAAATTTTTTATAAAATATATATCCACCTTAAATTCTTGTGCATTTCTAATGCAGTATTTATTTTATTAGATGAAAAATAAAATATATGGTTTAATAAAATATTAAATTTCATATATTTTGAATGTTTCAATGATTGAAACTAATTTTATATATCTATAAGAACTATTTTTTAGGTTTTAGCTCATTAAATTAGAAATACCAATTTTGTTTGTGTATTTGATGTTCAATTATGTGAATAATGTCAAAATTGACATTAATGACAATTCATCAAAATTAAATTTTATTACATTATTTAAAATTCTTAAAAATATTTTCTTCGACTATATAAATGTTATATAGATTAAAAGAACATCAATCATCAACTTATGAGTCAATTTTTAATTTTTTTATCAATATCAACCATCTATGAATAAAATATAGGTTACCATAGTTATGTTCAAAAATAACTAACCAAGGTATAAAAAAAGGTTTAATATGACACTTAAACAAGTCTAAAATCTATTTTTAGATTGTATTAAAACATTAAAATATCTTATTATCAAATAAATTTCTATTTTGAGGTATTTTCCGGGACAAATTAATTTATTATAATTTAATATTTTGAGATATCCTAAATATGCCCCTTGACTCAATTATAAATTAGCACGTCATCCTTCAATTCTTCACACTACATTGATCCATATATACAGACCAATACCTTGCCATTTATCTTCCAAAAATAAATTAAAAAATTGGGATTTCTTGTTAATCAATAAAATACAATCCCTTGTGTCACTAATAGGATATATAAAAGAGGATTCTTGAAGAGACGTTATTTTTATTTACTCTCCCGTTCAATTTTATTTTTTCTTTTCTCTAATATTAATGTGTTGTAGAAATTAATAATAAATAACTCTAGTATAAAAAATATACTGATATGTTAATATTTTTATTGAATAATCATCGTCCACCTCTTCTCCATCCAATAAAAATTAAAAACATCGCTTCTCCGTAAATAAGGATTACCGTCTCGACATTGCGGTAAATTTTGTTTTTTAATTACAGCTCAACTTGTATGGTCATAATGATGGAAATATTGAATATATATGGCATTAAATACATAAATATTATTTTGTAAATATTAAATACCATTCAATTTTTGTTCTTTGCATCCATTGAAAAATGGAATTGGCATTCATAAGTATGTATGGCCTACTATCCCAATAAATAGTGTTATTCATTTATCAATTTATAAATTTTAAGGATTAATATAAATAAATATAAAGAATAAATATGTTATTAAAATAATCATGAATGTTCTTGAGATTATAGTAAAATGATCAAGGTACAATAATTGAGACTTTCGAATCTAAACATACCTGAAAAACAAATCAGTTATCACCCAAAATAGAAATTTAATAATGATGTTCTAATAAATAGGTGTAAAAAATATATAGTTAAATAATATATTGTATGGTATATATGATAATGGTTTTTTAAAATAGTAATAATAAAAATATATTTATTATAAAGGGGGTTTATACATGTAAAAGTAAAATTGGATATAAGGTAAGAGTTTCTTATATCAATTTTATTTCCATGAGACATATTCCATATTCTAATTTTATTTCATTGTTGTGGTGTATATACTTTATGTTTGATATATATATCATCCAAATCATTTTTTATGAAATTTAATGTTTCATTTCATGTTATTTAATTAATAGGGATTTCTAATCAAATTTAACTAAAGTGGTTATGGTTTATTTCAAAATTTCATCAATAAGATGGGTTGTTTATGTTTATGTCACGACTCTGGAATATATATATTCAATGTCCATATTTTCTAACATTTTATTTAATTTGGATTTAATTATTCCATATATTTTTTTAAAAATCAATTGTTACAGATGATTTACATTTTATAAAATGATTTGAATGGAATCTGTTTTCCATTTCCTAAATATGGTTCTTTCTAAATTTTCATAAACAAATATGGAAGGAATGTTTTTTTAAATTATATGGTGTGAGTGAAATTTTACAACCATAATAGTGAATGAATTAATTGAATCTCACTTTACATTTTTACAGGGTTCATTTCAAATAAAATGATTTACTTTATAATTGTGCATCCATTTAAAAACATATGATTTCAAAGTGAAAAATCATATTTATTTCAAGATTTTTTCAATGTTATTTTTAAATTATTTTCATATGTTGTAAATGAAAATATGGATTATTATGATTCATTGTTGATGTTTTCTTATGAAACCATATACTGTATTTTATTGAATAGTTTTGGATCAATTTAATTATTAATATACTATTATGAGACCATTCGCCATATTAATCTGAATGATTTATGTTTATGTTTATTGACTAGATAAATTATTAAAATTTCTTATTATATTTTCAAATTGAATTTTTATATTGATTATTTCTCACCCTTTACTATGATAAATCCATTGGACTTAGTAAAAGGTAGGTGATGCCTGCTATATCTGTTTGATGTGTCGGTAGGCCTCATGGGAAAAACTAATTGTGTGTACTGGGTGAGAAATTACATGTTTATGTTTTATATATTTCCTAAATACATGATGGTGTGTTTATGAATTATGACATTATTCATTACATCATTATGAGATTAGTTATTTATTTCAATGTGATTATCTTATTAGTTATGATACCAATGGATATATTTTAGCTAATGTTATTATGTTATTATTTGATTTCCATTTACTCATGCCATATGATGCTCAAGTTATTATTTAAATTAAACGTGTTTTATTTATTTACCATTCCATGTAGTTTGTGATTATTTATACATGATATCTTCTATTTTATTCATACAATTACCGTGCATTTGAGCTCACCCTTTTTGTTATGTGTATTTTTCCCCAGGATACGAAATAGAATATTATGAATGTTATTTAGTGATAAGAAAAGAGAAAAATGGTGTTTGTAAAGGAATATATATGTTTTATTATAAATATTTAATGGTATTTTATGATACAATTATGCATATAGTTTTCCAGATTTATTAAAATTTCTTGTCCTTCAGGATGAGAATCATGGCATAACTTACCAATGTAAAAAAGGTATCTATCAAATGTGGGATACTAGGGTTAGGGTCATTGAAATTTTATAAAAAAAATAATGAAATTAAGTTCATTTTTTTAATTATTGTATCAAAAATATCATTTTGGGAATTTTTTATATTTTTGAAATGTTTCCCTATTTGATGAATAGTGAAAAGTTCTAATTTTTAGTGAAAACAGAATTTTACATTAAATTATTTATGAAGATAAAACAAATGTTATATTTTTTTAGTAAAATTAGTAATATTATTTTATTATAAATAAAATATAGTTTAGATTAATTATTTTAATATTAAATTTGGATATTAAAACCATCAATACCTATGAGAATTTTCTCTTTGTAAACCATTAATTTCGTTGTTTGTGTGGGTAGACATTAATTTTGGATTCTACAAATTTTTTGATTTTAATTTGGATAAATAGATTGAATTTTTTAAATAAGAATAATTTATTTAATAAAATATGGTAATTTTAAATTTTTACAAAAATAAATATTAAAAGCAGTAAAAATTAATTATAACTGTTAAAGAAATAAGTAATTTTCAGGAATGTTAAACAAAAAAGGTAAGGGTTAAAATGACATAATTTTTTTTTCAAAAACAAATTACTTAGAATTATTTATACGTTATAATCTATAATTTTAATTAATGATCCATTTTAGAGTAATTTAGAATGATAAAATTGGCAGTGTAATGGATTCTTTAAAAAAATTCCATGTCTGTCCTCTCCCTAACTTATATAAGGTCACCCAATTTCATCTAATATTCACCATTACCAAGCCATTTGTTTCAGCCAAAATATCCCCAAATAAATTACTTAATATCATTTTAGCATCCTAGAGAGATTTGTTTGAATAGAAATCCATTCTAAGAAGTATTTTGGTAGAAAAGAAAGATGTCATCCAAAGGAGAACTAACATCCATAAAATGTCGTTTTTATTTTTTTTATTCGTAAAACTCCAATTTTTTTTAAATAATTAAAACATAATTAAATTTTATAAAAATAATTCTTATATTTTAGTATTGAAATTTAATTACCTTTATCCATATCCTCTTCCATCAAATGGGAAATGAAATCGTTGATCGTGTGTATGGATGACTACCATCTCATTAAAAAATATCACATATTTTCCAAAAAGACCAATCACAATTATATATATTTATTTATTTAATGTTTATATATAATATTTATTATATTTTTACACTTATGTATTTATAATATAAAATATACCTTCTTCCTACCTATTCTTTTTAAAATACAATAACGTCACTCGTGGGTAGGAGGGCCACCACCTCGCGAAATGATGTGATTCATTTTTTATTTAAGAATTTCATGGATGCTAATTTGTATGAATTTAATTAATATAAATTATATATAATAAAGGATATTAATTCGGTAAAATTAATATATCATTCACTTCCTTACCTATTCATGGTTTAATAGAATCATATCATCGCTCGTTCGTATGCACAGCGTGCTGTCTCAACGAAGCGATGCAATTTATTTTCCCTAGAAAACCTTTATGAATGGTTCTAACAGTGTATATAATGATAAATTATGATATATATAATCTTATTTTCAGTATTTATATGATTTATGTATATCCAATATAAATAACCATAACATTCATGATAAAACATAGTTGATGAATAAAAACATGTTGTACAAGTTTACAATAAGAATGTATAGGATATTATAAATATAATTTTAGTCATATTATTAATTAATAATATTATTAAATCCAATATATTGGATGATAATGCACGTCCATCTAATGGAAAGCGGGAGGTAAGCGATTTCATCTCAAATTCCATTTCATTGAGTCATATTTGTTAATATGATCATATTAATATTGAGGGGTTCATATAAAAAAAATTGTATCTATTTATGAATAATAAATATATATTATTGATGACTAATGTTTGAATTCATATTTATTTTTAAGGGGATGCAATTTATATTTTACCCAAGCGGTAAAAAAATATGTACAATCTTGCTTTATTTTATGACTATATAATTGTTCTTGACAAAATCAATTAATTTGGATCATTTTTCATTATAAATGACATTTATAATAAATATAAATATTATTATATGATGTATATAGTTATTTACTAATATTTATACCATTATTTACATATATTGTTTTACTACGAATTCTATTTTATTATCCACTAAAATTTTGATAAACATGAATATTTTACTTAATAAAAACATTTGGTGATAAGGTATATTAATTATTGATTTAAATTGATGATTTTATATTTATGGAATTATTTGGATGTGCAATAATATGTGGGACCTAGTTATAGAAACCCCCTTGATTCTTCAACATGTATCATTTGAAAAATCAGTAGGCCAAATCAGATTAGCTTTTACCCATAGTTTCAAACCATTTTCAAAAGGTATTGATAGTATATGTATCATGTATCATGATATCTATATATAAATTAATTAAGAATTTACTCAATTTATAATTCATTTATTATTATTATCCCTGATAGTTACTAATTGATATTGTCTCTATATGATTTTCATTCTCATTTTATTGATTAAATGGAACTAGTGTTCATTTAGTTACCTTATCGTATTGATTATGAATTATTTCATTATTAGTTTATTTATTATATGGAATGTGTATTTATTTAATTAACTTTGTATATTGATTATTATTTTCTTACTCATGACATATTTTTTTTCCAATCTATCCTTATTGAACATTTTATCGTAAAATTATTTTGTCTTCTTCCCCATGTTATGAAGAAGAATATTTTGAATGGGTTTCAAGGATGCTGGTAATTTTGTTTTATTATATTTAATTTTATTATCGTAACAAAAAATTGGTATCTTGTATGTATCTAATTATCCAATACATCGAAACTCATCCATATTTTTCAATTTTCCCTTAATATCAATGACAATGAAATAATTTAGGCATTGACTCCAATTTACTGGAGTTGGGGTTGTTTTACTATTTTTGATATGATGAACATATCATTAAAAAATAGGCATTCTAAGAGATAACTATTTATGTTGGAGTCGAAATCAGATCACTAATAAGTAAATCAGTAATTTACATGTACATTTCCGTCAAAATAGTGAGAAAATGATTTTTGACATTCTAAATATATATTGCTAAAAAATATTTATTCCTGAAACAATTTATTCCATAAAACTCTGTTGTAAAAAATTATTTATATCATACAAGAAGTATATAATTAATAATTCACAAAATGGGATTTTTATAATGTTGTCTTTAGAGAAAATGTCATTATAAAATAAATGGCGCACCCCTATGTGTTTCAGAGATGGACGATATGTCCCTCTTTTCCCCTTATAGAAGGGGGCATGACTAGCCAGCTTTGTCCCACTTCACCATTACCTCCCTTATCCCATATTTCCATGACATTCACCTTAGTATGAAAGTCATTTGTTTTCATCTTGAAGCCCAGTCTCTCCACATTTCTCTCCTGGAGTTCTCCAAGGGGTCAAATGTCCTTAGATTCTTTCTAGTGGCTCATTTTGGTCAGAAACACCCATTACTCAATAGATTCTTATAGTTTTTTAGTATAATTTACCATTAGAAGGAACTTTCCATCATGGGATTTTTGGACCCCCATCACTTATTAATATTTATAATAATGAATATATCACCTCTGATTGATCTAAGGGTTAGTACTCTTATAAAGTTACTCATTTGTTCTTTTTGTGGTTGAATTATATATTCAATTAGAAGTGTGATCCCTATTTCATGGTGATATGGGTTTTCCTCCCATGTGTGACCCTTACCATCCAAATTCCATGATCCTTAAAATGAATGGTAACCACATCAGAATATTTTTATATCCTTATAAACATTTGAGATCGATATTCCCTCACATTTTGCAAAAATCTACATAGAAGTGGATTTCTTTATTACCCCAGTTTATTCATTGTGGATTGAGGTGGGTGAGTATTCATATGAAAACAACACATGGTGTTAGAGACCTGTTGGGATTTCTATTTATTGTGCATTCAATTTAGTCACCTATAATGAGTTTTCCACTATCCTTGATGGCAATGGGAGTAAACACAGCATTTGGTGGATGTGAACAATTTTGGGTAAGAAAAATCTTCAAATAATGTTGCTACCAATTCCATTGTGTTTCATACAGTATCTTCATTTATAGATATCACATACATTCAAATGAAATTATATTCACTTTATTTTTCTGCTAATGGTATCAAATTAAAGTAATTAGCTCTGTTTGATGCTCCAAGCTCCTACTCTGGTGGTCTGCTGGTTGAGGAAACATGATTATCAACAAGCCTCATTGATTTATACAATTAAACCACCCCTGTTGTTGTGGAATATCCATTGGAGGATCCTCCCATAGCTTTGGATGTTAGGTTTAGTAAACATTATACATGTCATGGTACTGTCTCCCATAGTAGTCTCATTATAGGGTGCTTTGATCCAATCCTTATCATGAAATTTACACAAATATGTCCTTCATTAAGTGCTTTATTGATTATAATTTTATCTTCCCCTATTACTGGTTCTATTAAGATGGTGATAATAATAGTTAACATTGAAAATTATTTCATGTTTCTTGGATATAAAAGAACATGAATGGATGATAATGTAGGGTGGGAATAAGTCAAATATTAAAGGAACAAAACTGCAATTTCTTCAACGGGTAGAATAGAGGTCCCCGATGATTTGGATGATATTGAATAGATTTTCATTTGAGAAAAAGAAACCGACACCAACTCACATTCCGAGTGTGAGAAAGATTGAGAAATGAATATGGTTACTGGATGCACCTTGAGGAATGGGAAATAATAAAAAATAATTTTTGGGTTGGTTTCCAATGAAAAAAGTAATCATCATAAATACAAATTCTACACTCTGAATCCCACTACCGGCATATCAGCTAAAAACTAATAACTAAGGTAGAGTAAAGGAGAGACCCATTGGTGACTAAAAAATGTGGAATTCTAGTGGGGACAGTAAAAAATCTCAGTGATGATGGTGAGGTTTATTATGATAGGAAGGAAAGGAAAAAGTATGAAGGTTGGAATAATATAATAGGTTATTGAAACTGAGGGAAGTAAAATCTATCTAGAAGGAATCATGGAAGGAGGATTTCAACCTGATGCCTCTCTTACATTTTATGGAAGAGTAATTGAAGGAATATTAAATATTAATGTTTCAAATGTGGATTTGGATATAATACAGGAGAGATAGATTCTAGTTGACATTAAATATTTTAAATCTAATAGGATAATAAAATATAAATTGATATTGGAAGTTAGAATCAATGAGGGGGCAGTTAATTTGGAGGAATATATCAATATGTGGGAAAATATTGGAAATAATTTCAATGATCATATCAAAAAAATATACATATTTGTTTCCCAACTAGGTCAAATACCTAGAGGCAGGGGATGGGGAGGGAACAAGGGTATGAAAAATTCAAATGGTTGCCCCTTCAGATCTTGTTTTTTCATTAAAAAATAATCTTCTCTTCATTTTTATTAGAAATGTATGAGAGGAAACGAAATCATACATGGGACACATGAATTTTTACTCAGTTCGCCCTCACTAGGATATATTATACAATGAAAATGTGCCAATTGTACCAAATCGAATAAGGATCACTACTATGAATGGGGGTTTGTGGTAGATAACATCCATACCCAAGTTCACTTCCTTTATAAGGTTATGGATCAGCTCACTAATTTCTAAATGATCCCTCTCTATGTCTCTTTTTCTGGATAACTATTACTATAAAGGATCACCATCTTCCAAATCCATTTCTCAGTTTTCATGAAATGGATTCAAACATAACTTATTGACTTGTAGGTCTATTCATTATCTCTAATGAATTCATCCTTATTTGTAGATATATTATATGTTTAAGGTCTATGTTAGACCAAATAATGAATACCATATTACCACATATTTAGTAGACATTTCATTTTGAGAAACATTTACAATGTTCACTACCTTCGTGAAGCTCAAATATTCTTCATGAAGCTCTAAAAATTCATGAAGGTCACTTATAATTCAAAAATAAAACATCTTTCACAAAGATAAACTATCCTTCAAGATGTACCTTTTCAACTGTATTATTACTTAGCCTTTTTAAATTACTTTAATTTCATGATGATAAGAACATTCAGCCTGCTGTTATAGTCGTCACAAACATATTTGTAAGAAACACATTTATGAACCACCTTTTTAAACCATCGTTCTTATTTTGGAACCTCATGATATTCATTAAGTCTCCCTACATTTATAAAGGGGTATAAGCCTATTTATAAGCATTTCCACTAATTACCGAACCTTCTGGTCATGTCATCACAATTTCATGGTTCTCTATATTTTCAACCACAATGTTCCCTTTTTCATGATTCTACTAGAAATTTTCTATTCTTGATGTGTGCTATAATTGTACAGATTACCTTCAATCTCTTCATTCCACCACAATGCTCCAATATCAATTCTATTCACCTTTGTCATTCACGATGCTTGTTGATGCCATGTAGATCCCCATAACTGTTTTTTGACCCTTCATGAAACACCCTTCACGAATCCCATATTCACAAAACTCATTCCATTCTCCCTATTTTGTAAATGGAATCATGGAAATACAATTTTCATGATGCTAAAAAAATCCAAATTGGGGCCCCCAAAATTTGGAAAACACAAGGAAATAATGTCACCTTATGTACTCAATTTTCCGTGTCACTTCCAAGTCATCCACTCATTTTTCATAGAAACTTATTAATATACCATGTCAAAAATAATTCTTTAATTCTAAAAAACAATCCATGTAAACCCACTTTTTCAATATACATACTCTTCCTAAAAATGATGTAATGTTACCTAGAGTGATTTTTTCCAAACAATCTCCCCCATTGGGTTTGTTGAATACTCTTTACATTTTGTTACCATGTCAAAGATTCATTCATATTCTGCCAATATTTATTTAATTCAATTCATGTAGAGATCAATAATTTACTCAAAACACTCTAAAACCAGATTATCAAATCTCAACATGAGAAAAATTAGTACCATGAAAGGATCATTAATGAATAAATTCATTATAAAACCTCTCAACTACTTTCATCCTGAACTCAATCATTTGTGATTTATATAATTTTATCGATCAAATTAAGAATATTTATATATAATACTTCACCTATCTTTTTGTTCCACTTATTACCTTCTCCTCAAATCTTCATTAATACATTTCTCCAATTTTATTGCCACAATTTCACCTTCTTTATCAACAAACATGAAGCTCACTCCATTGTGGCTTGCAATAGTGTATAGAACATAGATACGCACATTCATAAAAAATATAATTCCTTTAAGAGAGGGGGTACCACATCAACACTTCTTAGAGATATTTGATTCCCTTCAAACACTTATTCATGTAAGTCCTTTTTCATAATTTCTACAACCTATAGTTCAATAAAAACATAGACCATCTTCACAAGACCTTTCCCTACATTCTCCATAATAAAACGATACTTTAATAGATTGTGCATTGTACAAGAGTGATGGACTGAATTTTTATTTGATTTAGAGTACATGAATTTTCATAATCGATTCTGATTAGAGACATCACTTAAACTCCCATATCATCTATCGCTGGTTCATCCACAATAGTTGTGTGTGAGATTATGTAGCCACAATATATTCAACTTTGACTGTAATAAATGAAACATAATAATTTCTATTATTTATCCAATATATAAATAATTCATCAAGATAATAAGAACCTCTTAAATTTGGTTTCCTGTCATCTACCTATCTAACCTAACATGCATCTATATATCCCAATAAAATTGGTTGATATTTATCATTGTACATCAAACTGAAATCCATCTTGCCCTTGATATAACACAATATTATTTTTATTGCTATAACTTTTCTTTCCTTAGGATTTATTTGATACCATACAAATTTAAATTTCTACAAAACATTATCAATTCAGGTCATTATAATGTATAAAATGATTTCAATGATCTACCTGTATTTGGTGACATTAACCACTTTCCCTTCATCATATTTTGAAAATTTCAATTGAGTAGCCACTGATGTTTTCATATCCATAGAATTATCAATTAAAAATTTATTAAAACCTACTTGGAATATTTATATTGAAAAATTATTATGTAATTATTTCCTTATGCTACCTGTAAACCATGGAAAAATGTCAGTTCACCAATCATTGACATTTGGAACTCAAATTTATTGAATTTATAAAACTATCAACATTGTGCTTCATATGATCCACCATGGATTATGTCATCATCATATATTAGAAAAGCCATCCTTCCATTACTATCATTATAGACAAAGACATTGTAATCAAATCCACCACATTAAAAACCATGCTTCATCATAAACTTATCGAGCCTTGAATACCATGAACATGGTGCATTCTTATACACATATAATGACTTTTTTAGCAGACACACTCTATTCGCAACTCTATGAATGATAAAAACATTTGGTTTCTCAATGTACACTTTTTCTTTTAGATCTTTATTTTGAAATGTTAATTTGACATCCATATGGAAGACTTTGAACCTTATTTTCACTAATATATCCTAGGATAATTTGATTGTATCTATCCTCACAAGAGATTAAAATTTCTCATCAACTTAAATACCCCCTATCGGGGATTATCATTTGTACACTAATCGTGCATTTTTTGAAAAATAAGGTTATCTTTATTTTTCTTTATTAAGAAAAGCCCATTTAGTCTAGATGAAATTCTAATTTTTTGACCTCGAAACAATCTCTAATGTCTAATTCTTCTCATTTCTATCATCCTTTTCAATTCATAGCCCGAACTGAATTCTCATCCCAATATACTTTATCAAAACATTTTTCCTTTATCTCTAATAAGTATGATGATTTTTATAAAGTCTTTATCCTCTTTATCTATAATGGAACTGTCTGATCACAAATTATTTTTTCTCTTTCAATATCATCTATTATTTTAGTTCTAGGTGAAGACAACAATTTATTATCAACAATTTTATTAACCAAGTATTCTTATTAATTAGCCTCTGGAATTGGAATATCAGCTAATCTTATTATATCTCAATCATTATCCTCCTGAGTCTGATGATGACTTTTTTGATGTTTCTTCTTATTATTCACTATAGTTACATTGTAGGCTTTAACTACATTTCATAGACGCTTATGAAAAAATTTATATATTTTATTTTCTTTGAATAGATAAGAAATATACTATATTCGTTATAGGATTCAAACATCCTACGTTTCAGTATTTTGGGAATGAAACACTTTCTTCCAAAGATTTGAAATTACTTCAGTTTTGTCTTCTTTCCAAACCACATCTCATATGGATTATTTTATTCCTTTAGTGAACTACTAATCTCTATTGAATATATAGACCTATTTCATGATACGTTCTTTAAAAAATTTCTCTATTAGGCCGTTTTTATAAACATTATTCTGGACATGTTGTGGATGATGCGATTTCTCCTCTCAACCACTCCATTTTTTGGTGTTCTTTCTACTGAAACATTATTCCTTATCCAATTGTTCATAATATAATAATCTATTAGGATATTCAGGAATTTTTATCCATTATTTGTATGAAACATCAAAATATTCTTTCCAATAATCCTATCAGATTCCCTACGATGCTATTTTATGCAACTGAACACATTAGACTTGTGGAAAATTAAAAATACCAATGTCATAAAGTTGAAATCATCAATGAAATAAACATAATATCTACTCTCATCATTAGATATTGGTGATATAGGTCCAAACACATCAATATGAACCAACGAAAGGCCACATATTGAACTTTTTTATTTTTCATTGAATATATTTTGAATGATGTTCCCATGTTTTGAGGAATTTAACATATGAGTACGATGATGTGATAGCTTTGGGAGGTCCCTAGAAGTATCACATTTCACAAGATCATTAATGGACCTTTGTCTCAATTAAAGAAGATGTTTTTGAAATAAAATTTTGTCTTCCTCCCCAGATATAAAGAAAATATATTCTTTTCAATATACTAGTTATCGATTTCCTTTAAAACACATTCCTTACAAAATAATTGATCCTTATTTATCCTTGATGACACATAATTTTTTTGAAAATATTAGGGAATGTCTCAAGTCACATATTTTACTAAAACAAATCAAAATTTTATGGATACCTTTAGCTATTAGGATATCGCTATGTCTCTTGTCTCTTCCCCCAAACTTGGCTCTTGACGAGCCAACAATCTTTAGACCTTAATCATTATAAAATAAAATGATAGATTATTTATAATACCTAATTCCTATCACTATATACTCATTTTCAATCTTATGATAAGTTCCTCCATTATTAATGATCCTTATTCCAATGAAATTTGATTATTTGAATGCAATCTCTACACCCACTTCTTGTTCATTACACCTCTTTTTATTCATCTTTTCACATCACATCAGATATAGATTGATGCACTTTCTATTCATTGGTGTATGATGGACCAACGTCATTTTCTAGAGCTGCAATTGGATTTTTCATTTTCATTTCATTTTATGATACATTTCACATCTTCTAGTGATCGAATTTGGTCTGTTTCAGAAAATTCAATTGGATTATTAATGAGTAGTATCTTACCATTTGTCCAAATCCCCCACATCTAAAAACGTGTCTGTAAAATGATGTCCTGGAATATTTTCTCTTCTATTGCTACCACGTTTGGTCTTGTACCCATTGATACATTTTTTCGATGGAACTATCATTGTGTGTTTGTCACATCTTTCCACAAAAATAACATCTAATGTGAGGTGAATTTGTATTTGACAATACTTCACTATCAGTTCTAACCTATGATCTATGAACATTTGTATTATGATTTTTAATGAAATTAATCGTCAACCTCTGAGTGAAAGCTTGTGGTCTATCATCAAAAACTACTATTTTATTTTTGTGATCAAGATCCATACCAAATATATCATTTTGATCAATAATTTTCCTTTCCAGAAACTTCTTTTCATACATCACCAGAACTCTAATTTCTAATTTTCCTTTTTCTATTTCCTAGGTATCCTACTTAGATAAAATCAATATTTTCTCATGATCTTTAAATTTTATTTTTATACTTAAAGCATCTTCATCGAACTCTTTGATACATTTGACTTGATCTTTTCTAGTATTTGTCATATTTTCAATCTCTCTTTCCTATTATTCCATTTGTAGTTTGTAATCAAACAACTCTTCTCTCCTTTCTGGTATTGAAGACTTTAGTTTATCAAATTGTTAATTCATTTTTGACTTATCATTTTTCCTTCTACTACATATAATGTTTGGTATCATGAACCAATTTTTTGGATTTCATTATATTAGCTATGAAAATATCTATCTCTTTAAGGGAAGCTTCTAATCCCCATGATTTTTTTGGTTTCTCCCTCATACTTTTCCCGATTAATTTTTTTATATCTTCTATATGTTTGAAAAATAAATATAATATTTATAGTTTTTTTAAGACACCTCAGAATTCCACATTATTTTTTGAAATGTCTGATTTATGGGTATTGATTTTATGGTTATATATATTAGTTTATTTTTCAACATCTGTATTCTTGTTTAAATTTAATATATAAGATAATAAGTCAAGTTCAAGGAAACATAGATGAATGATTCACATGGTGTAGTGGATTTTTTTTTGGTCTGATTTTTGAAAGCGATGGCATGTTTAAGGTGATCATCCGTGACCAAGGGTCACTATTTTAGAAATATAAATTGGGTTACCTCATTCTATAGTATGAGTTAGAAGATATAACATGAGTACTATATTAACCCAAATATAAATGGGAGTTAAACTTTTCATATCAAGAGTCAAAGAAAATATTAGAAAAATCCATGTTATTAAATTATAAATCATTGAGAAAGAATTTTAATTATTCCCTTTGATATTTTAGAATAATAAACTAGACTCCAATCAATATGTACATATGTTAGTTTATCACTGGGAAGGAATGTTGTATTTTTAAAGAGGTAAATAATTAACTATATTAGGTAGTAAAAAAATGAAATATAGATTTTTCCATTACTTGATAATATTTGATGGAAAAACTTTTAGTTCTTTAAGTGTTCGGAATTTACTCATATGAGAAGTTTGATGTTTTAAATATAAGAATAAAAATAAATACATGAAAATATGATCAAAATTTAGATGTTTTATATGATATAAAAAGTACACTAATATAGTATGATATTAATGTATATTCTTGATATGTTTCTAGGAATTTTGAGACTATATATTTTATCTTTTTTTAGTGTAGAGAATTATATATCACATAAGAGGATTCATGAAGGAGATTAACATTCAATTTTATGTGGATAATGAAATAAATTAGTTTTTCTAACTGCATGCAACAAATATCATTCAACTATAATTTCCCATCATCACATAAGACACCGATGATTTTTTATACTCAATAGTTTTTATATTATTTGGGTTTCCTAAATTTTATATTTTCATATTAATTTATAATATATTGAGTTAAAATTAAGAATAATGAAACATTAATGTGTGGGATATACAAAAATTCTAGATTATATTTTAGCACACATTTATGTAATTCTTTTAATTTTATTAATGTTTTACTTTTAATTTTATGTATTTGGATATTTCCTTATGGATTTAGTCATGATATTATTTTATTTTGTTATCAAATATCATTATATAATGTAGATGTTAATGCTTTAATGGAGAATATGGGTGATGGATTGGAGAATCCACTTATTACAATTATATTGAAGGTTCTTCCCGTATTTTTTGGCTAAAGAAGAGTTCAAGTGATTTACACAGGAGATAAAAAAGACTAATTAATATGATTTCAATACAAATGATGAATTAAAATCTAGTTTATAACATCTACCTAGATAGTTTATGAAGATATCCAATTTTAAATCAGACAATTATGGGATCTTATGATCATGAATGAACATGACTAGCACTAAGGATGTGTTCATGTTTTTTCAATAAAATTTTAGAATAGATGAATTATTTTCTATAGTTACCACCATGATATAAATATATTATAAATAATAAAAATTTATCTAATTGGAGCTTTTTAAGACCCATGATATATGATAAATCCATCTCATTGTGCTATTATATGTAGCTACTCAAATATTTGTTATTATCACTTGGATGAAAGTTTTATGTCATTGGAAATATGTATATATTTAAAGTAAAATGGAATATAAATGATACAAAAGGTTGAGGGTATATTTTTCAATTCATTTTAATATGTTTTGGAGAGTTTGAGTATGTTTCATAAACTACTAAAAACTATTTAGAATATAAACACCTGATTAAGAATTGATGCATGTGGATATAAGGAACTGTGATTTTTATTTAATATGTTCTTATATTTGGAAAAATTTAGATGGTCATGGATTATATACAATATGCATTCAATATACTATTTTATGTTCTATTTATTTTTAAATTTGTGGTTAATCAGTATAATATAAAGTTATGTAGTCAATAAAAATTCTTATGGTAGATTTTCTTAGCGTGTGGTCAATCAATTATGGCCTATGGATGACCCAAAATTGCATGGTCAATCCAGAAAATAATTTATTTGTTAATGTACTTAATATTTCAGATGAACATTATATTTTTATACAATCACTTATCTATATAAAGATAACAGTTTATCTAATTCATAGAGAGAAACTGAAAAATTTTCAAACTGAGAATGATTTTATTGGTTATGTTTATAAAGGATAAATTTAAATGTGATGATGTAAGTATTATTCCGTATTTATTCAAACATCAAAAAAAATATTAGTGTGTGATAAATTCTTGAAAAATAATAGATTATGTTCCAAAAGTTTCTATAAATGGTTCAATGTTCTAGATTTTATTTTGAAAAATTAAATTTTATTTAAATAAGCAAAAATGGGATTAATTGATGTTGATTTTTTTGATAGCGGAACAATTATAACATGATCCAAATTTGTGATTTAATTTTGATAAATGATTTGAGAAATTGTTGATGAATGATTGTATATAAGTTAAAGAAATTCAATTTCCCATATATTGAAAAATTCAAAAAAGGTATTGGGAAATAAATTTTTTTTATTAATACTGTATAAAACATAAAGAATCTTTTTTGAGATGAAATGTTAAATTCATCACAATTGTTGTGATTAAAGAATTAGATGATGTGAGATGATTAATGATTATCTACTATAATATTTCAATGATTATTTGAAATGTTTTAACTAGTATAGAATTGATATCTCAAGATAAAAACATAGGACCAATATATATATATATATAATGTTTTATAATTAATATATATATATATATATATATATGTGGATATTGATGTATATTTAGAGTTTATTTTATTGTGGTTCTTTCATTTATTGATTCAATAACATGATATACATGTAGATCTATTAAGTAATTTTAGGAGCTTTTATCTCGGGGATGAATGTTGGACAAAGTATAGCTTGATCTTGTTTTGGAGGAAATGGAAATAATGGTGTCTGATATGAAGAGGAAAAGGAAAGGTGTTCTCCTATTTTCATGAAGCATATGGAGTGGTTTATGTTTGATGAAATGAATGTGAAAAAAGGGAAATAACAGTGGAAAAAAGAGATGAAACCATTAAACACCCCAAGAAATAACCATTGAGGAAAATTGGAATATTATATCATGGGGAATCACAGATATGAAAAGGATATGGAAATTAATTGTGAGTGTATGGAAACTAAAATTATTGAGTATATGATTTCATCCAAAACCAAAATCGATATTCATAGAGACCTATATATAAATTGAAGAATTATTTGAGAGGATAAGAGTTGATGAGTCAACTTGAAACAATATAGAATAGTGAAAATGTATAATCTCTTTAGAATAATATCAAGGTGGATGTTCAACTATTAATAATGTTGATGATTATCTGGGTGTCAATGATGGTGGAAGAAGGAGAAGTTGAACATTTTTGTCTGATCAAAATATGTTTCCCTATTTTTTGAACATAGTGAATATATCAAGAGTAGTTGTGTTATTATTATTTATATTAGTTAGATTTATCCCCTTTAAGGAGTTGAGTTGAGAAAATCGGTAAAATGTTTCTGAATAAGCTTTTTGAATTGTACACCTTATATGAACCGACTTTCATTTCATATTTTTAATATCTCAAGGCCGTAAATGAGAAATTTTTGTATTCATACAGATTTATTGAAGTTGATAGAGATTTATCACCTATATAACTATTGGTAAAATTATAAGAAGTATATAAAAGAAATAGTTTTATATTCATTCTAGGACACTACGAAAACTGAGGGATTCATGATATACATAGTTATCATAATGAAAGGCTATGAAAATATTTGGAATGTACCATGAATATTCTTATAATTATTGTTAATTTTTTTTACATATTTGGATTCAATAAAGGTGTTATAAAAAACAACCATTTTTGTTACATTGATTATGACGAAAAATCTTTGATTAAGGTGAGAAATCAATCAAGGAAATGTGTTGGTCTTAATACTGAACCATGTAAATTTAAAAAAATATATTTTTTATACTTTGCATATATATATATATTTCACTGTAAGTTTCATTGTAAAATATAAAATAGAACTATGTGAACTAATCAAACAAATAGGATAAATTACATAGGGGTAATGTTTCCTTGAGAATTTGGAATTGGTTAAAATAAGAAACACCGAATTAAATGAACCTATCAGATGTTTTCACCAATCATATTTTTCATTTCAACTAGTATTCGATAATGCGTACATATGTTTGGGTCTATTTTTATGACATCCAAAATCTCATTATTTGTAATTAAGTAATGATTCCATATGATTGAGGAGCCTTTATATGGGAATATTGGAATATATTATTTTTTTTCAATAATATAGAAGTATCACCAAATATAATGGAAAATCAAAGAATAAAATGTTCTAATAAACTGAGATAAATATCTATTAGCAATACAAACCTTATTTAGATAAATATATTGATCTTGTTAAGTATAAAAAAATCCCATTGATAAATATTTATCAGATGAAGTTAGTTAAATTTATTCCAACATTGATTAACTTGAAAATTCTAAATCACTAATGGGTATTTATTTTTAAATTATGACGTATCTTGAAGGGATCACTATGGAATATGTTTCATATATACTAACACATAATAATTTACTAAATAGAGAGAATTCATACCGTAAATATGAGTCTATTGTAATTGATGATGCATCATCTATATAGTTGGAAAATGAAAATAGTTAATGAAAAAGGATAAATCCATTACATATTAGAATAAAATATATTCATCTAAAAATAAATAGATTCAATAATATTCTTGCCTAAAATTTGTTAATTTAGATTTTATATGTTCATTTGTGAAGCTAAATTGATTATATATAAATGTCATAGAAGACCAGGTGGATGTGAAAGACAAGAGAGTGAAAGAGATAAAGATTTACTTTTTGGAAGAAATCATGACACGTGATGTATTATTATAAAATATAAATATTGTAATGGCACAGACCTCTCTTGTCTATTACTTTGTAAAAATTTTATGTGGTCAAACATGACGCGTTTTATAATAATAATTTTTGATAATAATAATTGATAATGGTGGCGTGAAAATATTTGGTGTTAATTAGATTAAATGGTTTTAATTTAATCACTGTAAAATAAAAGAAATAAAAGAAATAAAATTGAATGTATTTAATTCAATGAGGGGAGGTGCATGGTTTCTTTTTGATTTATTTAAATTTTAATAAACAATAAATTATGTGTGTGATGGGAATGTAATGGTAGGATGCTCGTCGTTGATGTAATGGTGGCCGGACACGGTCAACGTGGAGAACATAAATAATAATAATTTTTATTAATAATAATTGGTGAAGATTTAATAAATTTTAAATGGAGTTTTGTTATTATTATAATAATAAATAATTATAATAATAATGTTGGCTTATATTTTGAAAGTTCCGTTAATAAAGATTTAATGAGATTTAAATTTTGAATTCAATGCAATGCGATTTGAGATATGAGGATAGATGAGAGATGTTATTATTTATGATAATTGTGTTAAAAAATAATGATAAATGTTTAAAATGGAGGCTGGGGAGTTCCATATTGAGTAAATTAAGGGGAGGTGCCACTTTGGTGGAGTGAGTGAAAATCATTGAAGGATTAATGAGATTGGAGAGTGGGAGGAGTTATAAGATATTAGTGGGGATAAAATTAAATGTGAAATAAATGATAATGGAGGGAATTGGTGATGAATTTCCAGCGTGAAAGAGAACAAATATTGATTGATTTGGAGTTAGAAAAATAAATAAATAAGTAATTAATAATAATAATAATAATAAAATATTGTTATTATTAATATTGATGACAAAACACTGTTTTCACTATAACTTCTTCGTGCGACCTTGGTTTTACGAACCGTCAGTAGTAGTGTGACCCTGACTTCGAGAAGGAAATTATGAGTACAATACTGGACCCCTTTTTTGTGATTTCATATGGGTACCCAAAACTCACTTGAATTAATAGATTTAATAATATTATTAAATCTTCAACCTGCTATAACTCCCGCCTGCGACATCCAATTGACTTCTCTTCAGTGGCGATGTGATCATGTCATTAATATGGTCGATTAAAATATAATGTTGGATATCAAATTATGGTTCGTGGGTCGGGTCCACGAGACACCCAATAATAATAATATCATTATTATTACGGGATCTTGTATCCAACGCATCTCCCTCATACGGCATTGGATTGATGAACCGTCAGCGGCAACGTAACCCTAAAATTATGATGGTCATTTTAAGACTAATGATGTATATCTTTTATGACTCATGTCTCGGGTCAATAAAACACCTATTATTAATTGAAGTTATTATTATCATTAAACTCATGGAAACCGTGTGACGTGGCATGTGTTGACCAGTCAAACAGTGTAACAGTTATACGGTCACGTCTTGTATTCATTAATATACTATGCATACCTTTTTTTCCTTTTCGTTACCTATATAAGAGAGGGTCACGTGTTATTTACGGACCCATCTTCATCTCCGCACAGTGACGCTCCCGGATGACCCCGAAGCATTCCTCCTATCATCTTCATCCGAACTCTGATCGTCGATCTGTCGGTGGCTACAGAATCATGCCGACGAGGAAAACATCATGCACCTCTTTACATTCCCTCTTCTCCAACATCCTCTTCCTAGTTTCCTACCGAGGAGATTGCTGATATTTGACGAGAACGACGCTCTTCTAAGGATGTCATCTTAATGGTACGTTCTACCCCGTTCTTATTCCTTCCTCGATCTCCTCTTTCTGTTCCTCTTTTCCATGATATGAAATGTGACACCTTAATACTTAATGGAGTCTCTCTTAGTTGTTAGTGTGGTTGTGCTGCAGCGTCCATGGGAGGACGTAGTCATCGGGAGGAGTGATCGAAATTCTCATGCTGGGTGTTCTCCCAAAAGGACATCAAAACATGTTCATGTAGGGATCTTACCTTCGTCTCTGTATCTCTTGTGCATCATGTGGGTTATGTATCCTCTTATTTTTGTGAGATACAGTTGAACCAGTAAATAATGATAATAAATGGTTAATGAACGGGTTTGGGGATTTTTTTTTTGATATTGTTGTTTTATTTTAATCAATGCTTATCCTTTGATTATGTAATGAATTGAACGGGCGTATGCCTACTGAAAATAATTTTTGATGGGGGCCTTTTCTTGCGCAATTAAATATTTAACTATTTTTCTTGATTGTTTTGTGGATTGAGTTTCATAGAATGTAAAAATTGGTTAATTATTTAAAATTTTCTAATTAAATGAATACCTGGAACCCTTTTATGATCTCCCCAGTTAAACTAAATGAAATAATGAATTTTTTGGGTGCTGGATGGGGTTTAATTATGTGAAGGGGTATTTTGTGGGTTGTTGTGGAACGGGTGAGCAGTGGGGCTGTGGTTTCCTGGGTTGTGGGTTGGCGTGTATGACATGGTTGTGATGGGCAGCAGAGCTATGGTAAATGGTATCAAAGGAATGATGAAGTTGTACGGGTATTGTTTTAGATGTGTTTGTGGTTATGGTGGTTTGCAGTTGGGCTGCAGGGATGGGTTTCTCATATAAATAAAATTGGAAGATTTAGCTAATGAATTATGTGGAATGGTAGTTGATTAAATACGGAAAATCAATGGAATTGATTGGATGATAAAAGAAAATGGTATTGTGTTGGTTGTGTTTTCCCTAACATTATGGTTGGAAGGGTTATGATTTATGAACAATTGATCTAGTTTGGTTGTAGTTAGGTGCTCGCTAGTTAAGGAACAGATAAACTAAAACTGTTGAAACATGAAAAGCATAATGGGGTTTGGGGATTTTTGTTGTGTGCATACTTTCGAGGTAGTAGTGTCGAGGCATGTGCTCAGATCTTTTGTGAAGGAGACTTAGGATGGGCTGAGTGGTTTATATAATTATATAAATTTGTACATTTTATGTTTCTTTACGCAACCCACTGATGTTGAGCACTATGTTCCGAACACCCATGTGACGAGGGTGAGATTCTCAAACAACTAAAGGATGGATAGTTACTATTATTCCCTGTGCTCCCTCTTCCATGTTCTATATCCCAAGATCCATCGGGTAGGTTACGATAGATGTTTCCCAAGAGTCTTCAGGATAAGGATGTGATACGTTCCTAGGTTTCTTAGGGATGATATGTGATGTGGTTCCAAGGTGTCTTCGGGATGAGATGTGTTTATGGTCATCGATTGAGTTCTGGAGGGATACTATGATGTCTAAGGATTGAGTGCTGGTGGGATATTATGAGCTTTGTATGGCTAGGTTGTGGCACTAGCTCAAGCTTCGTATGGACAGGTTGCAGAACTAGCTCAGGAATAGGGGAAAGCATCAGAGCGTTAGTCATGAAGGCTTGAGCAGTAGTCAGTGGGAAGGTGGTACGGGGTACCCCTTCTTTGATAATATTACTATTAATACTCTATTGACTTGCAATATTTAGTGAGTGTGGCTTGTAAGGTTGGGTGGATAGATTCCATGCTAGGCTTTGGTTCCTTATTTTTTATCACAAGGTATTTGGATGTCTCCCCACCTGCGAATGAGAGATTTAGGTTTTCCAACTGAGTATACATGTATATTCACCCTACATTTACTTTCAGGTTTTCAGGAGGACTTCAGGGACTGTGCGAGACCTTGCTAGTTGGGCGTTCGAGTTTTTCTAGTTACAGTTTTTGCTTTCTTTTTTTGGTATCATACTTTGGATCTTCTTTTGTACTTCTAGATTTGTTTCAGTATTGTATAAAACATGCATATGGGTTTGGTTTTGGGTTTATTTTCATTTAATGTTTCCTTTTTCTTTTGATGACTAACTCATCTTATTTCTATATCTTAAATAATAAAAAGGGTAATACCTCCCATATTTTTGAAAACTCATACCCTTGGTGCTACTCGCAACTTCGGGTCCTACTGGGGGCAAGACTCGGGGTTCATTACCTCCCTTTCAACTTTTCCATCTCAGGAGGGGCATCTTTGGTGGGAGGGGGTCGTGACAAAATGGTATCAGAGGTGATGGTTGACAGATAGAATTGAGTCTGGAGTCAGGAATAGTGAGGATTGCATGGGATGGTAGGGAAATAGTGTTAGCTGATATTGGTGTGTGACATAGGCCAGGGAAGACCGGCTAGGACACATGATTTTAGGGCCCCCCGTGATCCGATGCAAGGACTCTGAGCTTACCGAATGACAAAATAAAACTACATTGATTATCGGGAAGAGACAATAGGAAAGGTATATGCATTATCATGATTTGTGTTTTACTTGATTTGGGTGTTCTGGGAAAGAAATCAAAAAAATGATAAAATTAAACCTTACGGAAATTTCCTTGCTACTTGGGCTTAGGCGTTCCTTGTTTACCGAATAGCTATGGCACATGGACATGAACAGAAAGCAAGAGGAGTGGGACGCGGACAATTTCACGCAATAGAAGCGGAAACACTAGCAAGGCCAGAGATTGAGAGATATTTTTTCAGTTTTACTTAAATGCTCTTGTTTATGTTTTGTTTAAATTCTGGATCATCACACTCCTTTGTTGAAACACATTCTCACCCTTTCTTTGGGCCTGGACCTTGTTTTTCATGAGTCTATAATGCTACGTTGTTTCCCTCTTTCATTTAAATGTGTGTGAATAGTCCTAACATGTGGGAAGAGGAGGACCTAATCCCTAATCAAGACGCATTAATGTGGATGTGAATAAACCTGTGTGGGTGAGTCAGTGCTACCCAAAGTGGATAGTATCTTGAGAGTGGAAAATGAATTCCCCAATCCATGTGTTGGGGCTGCGTGCTGATTGTTTTGTGCGGTTTAGGGGTAGTGTGTGTTTGAGAAATCCTAAATTATGGGGGTGGGAAGACCTAATTCCTAATCGAGACACATTAATGTGGATGCGATTAAACCCGTGCATGCGAGTTAGTGCCTCCTAAAGCGGATAATATCTCTACATGGGGGAAGGAATTCCATAACTCATTTAATTAGGGTAGTGGTTGGATTCCTGTTATGACAAGGGCCTTGAGAGGATTCTAGCGGGGTGGTTGTTCTGACCATTCCCCCTTTTATCATTTTGTGTTTAATTCTCGGGGACAAGAATGTTTTGAGAGGTATCTTATGTAGTCTCTCGGACCTCTCTGGTCCGTTACTTTGTAAAACTTTTATGTGGTCAAACACGACGCATGTTATAATAATAATTTTTGATAATAATAATTGATAATGGTGGTGTGAAAATATTTGGTGTTAACTATATTAAATGGTTTTAATTTAATCATTACAAAATAAAAGAAATAAAAGAAATAAAATGGAATGAATTTAATTCAATGAGGGGAGGTACATCATTTATTTTTGATTTATTTAATTTTTAATAAACAATAAATTATGTGTGTAATGGGCATATAATGGGATGCCACTCGGCGTTGACGTAATGGTGGTTGGCCATGGTCAATGCGGCGAACGTCAATAATAATAATAATAATTATTAATAATAATTGGTGATGAGTTAATAAATTTTAATTGGAGATTTGTTATTATTATTATAAAAAATAATTATAATAATAATTTTGGCTTAAATTTTGAAAAATCCGTTAATAATGATTTATTGAGATTTAAATTTTGAATTCATAGAAATGAGATTTGAGATATGAGGATATCTGAGAGATGTTATTATTTATGATAATTGTGTTAAAAAAATGATAAAGGTTTAAAATAGAGGTTGGGGTGTTCCACATGGAGTAAAGAAAGGGGAGGTGCCACTTTTGGAGAGTGGGTGAAAATCGTGGAAGGATTAATGAGATTAGAGAGAGGGAGGAGTTATAAGATATTAGTGGGGATACAATTAAATGTGAAATAAATGATAAAGGAGAGAATTGGTGATGAATTTCCAGCGTGAATGAAGCCAAATCGTGATTGATTCGGAGTTAGAAAAATAAATAAATAAGAAATTAATAATAATAAAAATATTGTTATTATTAATATTGATGATAAAAAACAGTTTTCGCTATAAATTCTTTTTGCGACCTCGGTTTTATGAACCGTCAGCGGCAGTGCATCCCTGACTTCGAGACGGAAATTATGAGTCCAATATTGGATGTCTTTTTCAATTTTTAGGATTGGGTACCCGAAACGCTCGTGAATTAATAGATTTAATATTATTATTTAATCTTTGACCCCCTATAACTCCCGCGTGCGACGTCCGATTGACTTCTCGTCAGTGGAAATGTGATTATGTCATTAATATGATCGATTCAAGGATAATGTTGGGTATTAAATTATGAATCATGTCTCGAGTCCACAAGACACCCGATAATAATAATATCATTATTCGTACGGGTTTATGTATCCAACTTATCTCCCTCATACGGTATCGGATTGACGAACTGTTAGCGGTAGCGTAACCCTGAAATTATGACGGTCATTTTAAGACCAATGATGAATACCTTTTTATGACTCATGTCTCTGGTCAATAAAACACCTATTATAAACTGAAGTTATTATTATCATTAAACGCATAGAAACCACGTGTTGTGTCATGTGTTGACTAGTAAAATATCGTAACACTTGTACGGTCATGTTGTGTATTCATTAATACACATTGTGTACCATTTTACCTTTTCTTTGCCTATATAAGAGAGGGTCATGTGTTATTTACAGACCCCTCTTCTTCTTCTCATGACGACGCTCCCAGATGACCCAGAATTATTCCTCATATCTTCTTCATCCTAACTCTGATCGTCGATCTTTCGGTGGCTGCATGATCATGTCGACGAGGCGAACATCATTCACCTTGTTCCTTTCCCCCTTCTTAGACATCCTCTTCACAGTTTCCTACCGAGGGGATTGCTGATATTTGACGGGAACTTTTACGAATGTCATCTTAATGGTACGTTGTACCCCATTCATATTCCTTCCTCGATCTCCGCTTTTTATTCCTCCTAGCCCGGATATGACAAGTGACACCTTACACCTTAATGGATTATCTCTTGGTTGTTAGTGCGGTTGTGCCTCAACCTCCATGGGAGGATGTACTCATCAGGAGGATTGATCGAAATCCTCGTTCCGGTTGTTCTCATAGAAGGATATCAAAACCTGTTCAGGAGGGATCTTACCTTCATCTCTATCTCTTTTGTGCATCATGCGGGGTAGGTATCCTCTTGTATCTATGAGATACGGTTGAACTAGTAAATAAATATAATTACTGGTTAAAGAACGGGTTTTGGGATTTTTTTTGGATATTGTTTTTTTATTTTCATAAATTCATATCCTTTGGTTATGTTGTGAATTGAATGGTCTTATGCCTACTGAAAATCAAGGACGTTGGGGGCGTTTTCTTGCACAATTGAAATTTTTCTTGTTTTTCTAGATTGTTTTGTTGATGGAGCTTCGTTGAATGAGGGAGGTGGTTAATCATGTAATTTTGGATGATTAAATGAATTAATGGAACCCTTGTATGATCAGCCTGGTTAAAATAAATGAATGAATGAATTTTTTGGGTGTTGGGTGGGGTTTAATTTTGTGAAGGGGTGTTTCGTGGGTTGTTGGGGAATGGGTGAGTAGCGGGGCTACGATTGGCTTGGTTGTGGGTTGGCATGTATGATATGGTTGTGATGGGTAGCAGAGCTGCAGTAAATGTTTTAAATGAATGATGAAGTGGTACATATTGTTTCCGATGTATTTTTGGTTATGGTGGTTGGTAGCAGGGATGCAGGGATGGGTTGTGCATATGATTAAAAGTGGAAGAGTTAACTAATGAAATGTGTGTCATGGTAGTTGATTAAATATGTAAAATCAATGGAATTGATTGGATGATAAAAGGAAATGATATTGTGTTTATTGTGTTTTCCCTAAATTTATTTGTGGTTGGCTGGGATATATTTTATGAACGATTGATCTTGTTTGGTTGTAGTTAGTTTCTTAGTAGTTAAGGATCTGATAAACTAAAACTATTGAAACATGAAAATCTTAATGGGGTTTAGGGATGTTTATTGTGTGCATACTTTAGAGGTAGTAGTGTCGAGGCATGTGCTTAGATATTTTGTGTAGAAGCCTTAGGATTGGATGAGTGGTTGATATAATTATATAAATCTATACATTTTATGTTTCTTTACGCACCCCACCCATGTTGAGCACTACGTGCTGAACACCCATGGGAAAAGGGGTGAGATTCTCAAACATCTAAAGGCTGGTTGGTTACTGTTCTTCCCTTTTCTCCCTCTCTACAAGGTTCTATAGCCCAAGATTCTTCATACAGGTTACAACAAATGATTCCCAAGAGTCTTCGGGGTGAGGATGTGATATGTTCCCAGGTGTCTTCAGGATGAGATATGATGTGGTTCCAAGGTGTCTTCGGGATGATATGTGGTTATGGATGAGTATTGAGTGCTGGTGGGATACTATGATGTCCGCGGATTGAGTGTTGGTGGGATATTATGAGCTCCGTATGGCCAGGTTACAACACTAGCTCAAGCTTCATATGGCCAGGTTGTGGCACTAGCTCCGGAATAGGGGGAAACATCAGAGCATTAGGCACAAGGGATTGAGCAGTATTCATTGGGAAGGTGGTGCGTGGTACCCATACTTTGATAATATTACTACTAATACTCTATTGACTTGAGATATTTGGTGAGTGTGGCTTGTAAGGTTGGGTGGATAGATTCCATGCTAGGCATTGGTTCCTTCTGTTTTCTCATGGGGCATTAGGATGTCTCCCCACCTGTGTATGAGAGCTTTAGGTTTTCCTACTGAGTATACTTGTATACTCCCCCTACGTTTACTTTCAGGTTTTCGAGAGGAATTCTGGGACTATTTAGGACCTTGCTAGTTGGGCATTGGAGTTTTGCTGGTTGCATTTTTTGCTTTCTTTTTTTGGTATCATACTTTGGAGCTTCTCTTGTACTTGTAGATTTATTTCAGTATTTTATAACTAATGCATATGGGTTTGGTTCTGGGTTTATTTTAATTTAATTTTTCATTTTTCTTTTGGTGTTTGACTCATACTATTTCCCGATCTTAAATAATAAACAAGGTAACGCCTCCCATATTTGTGAAAACTCATAGACTTGGTGTTATTCTCCACTCCAGGTCCTACTGGGGGTGGGACTTGGGGGTCATTATCTCCCTTTCACCATTGCCATCTCTGGAGGGGAATCATTGGTGGGAGGGGGTTGTGAAAAATATTACCATCGATATTAGGCTGAATTTATTATAAAAGGAAAAGATCACAATCACTACGACTTGCCTATATATTGAGATAAAAATGAATGATTTGAAATCATTAAAAGATTGAGCTTCCTAATGAACTAAACTGATTATTGATACCAAATTATAATGTGACAAAAACATTAACACATTATTAACTCTTCATGGTTATAATGTGAGATTATATGGGTTTGGGGAAGAATAATCCTCAATCAAATGTCATAATATCACACAAAATATTGAAATAGATACATACATTAAATTTATTTTGTCGAATAGTATAGGAAATAAATAATTATGTTCATAAATGGGTGAATAAGGATTCTAATAATCCAAAGAAACATCAACCGTAGATGTGAGAAAGTGTAGAAATATTTTTTCTATATTAGAAACCTATAAATTTAGTGAAACTACTACAAATTCATCCACTACATCCTTGAATAATTAAACTATAAGAAAGAAAAGTATATTTTTTGTAGGTTTTGTTATTACTGGATGTTTCATTACATGTCCATACATTTTTAGATCAACTTATCAATAGATTAATGTCAATGAAGGCCAAGTGATAACATGATTATATATAGAAATAGTATAAAAACTATTGGTCAAAATTTGTGTGTATAGAATAGGTAGAGTCTCTCTGAAAATAATATTTTTATGATTCATGAATATTTTAATGAAATTTACAATATTATATCTCATTACATTGAGAAATTTTCATATAATCCTTCTAGGTATTTCTCACATTATATAGAAAAAAATTACAACCATAAGTTCAGGAGAAGGAAAACGTGCCCGCATTGTTGAATCAGTTTATAATGAATGAAACTGAGAATACACATCCCAGTAAGAATGAGAGCATATCTAACATGTTTCCCAAGGGTGGTTACATAAATATAAATTTAATTTTTTATGGATGCTTCAATCTAAATAAAAATTATATAATCAACTGTATGATGACTCGACTGAAATAGATGATGCTATTGAAGAAAAAGTGATAAGACCATTGGCCTTCAATAGAAAATAAAATTTAATGATATTTTCTACAACTATTAAAATTT
Source organism: Viscum album (assembly GCA_963277665.1). NCBI lineage: Eukaryota > Viridiplantae > Streptophyta > Magnoliopsida > Santalales > Viscaceae > Viscum > Viscum album. The sequence continues at coordinate 168,581,973 of OY728125.1, read as the reverse complement.
AATTTATTTTCCTACATGAAATATTTATCACATGGGTATATTAGAAAAATTTAGTAAGGATTTTCAATAAGGAATGAGAGAGTGAAATTATTATTCTAACTCAGTTAATAAAAGCTATTCCAACTAAGAGGAATTTTGAAACATAATTAAGGCCAAGATTCATAACAGGAAATAAATTAGGAATCATACACAGGATTATATAATGAATAATATTTGACATTTTTTATATTTAAATAAAAATAAGAATGTTTGAGAAAAAAATATCAACATTAGACCATCAATTGAGATAGTGATGGTTTCCACTGTATTTCTAAATCATCAATTCTTGTGACTAAACTCAAGTGATTGAAGGCGATGTATTGAAGAGAGATCAGATATTTATATATTAAGAAAAAAATCCATCATTTCGATTTTATAAAGTGGTATTCAATTATAATTTGTATCTTAATTTCAACTAGTATCATACGAACATACAGATCATTTCAGGAAGAAATAATCCTATTAAATGAAGACTGGAATGCATCTTTGAGGGGGTGATGATGTTTTGACTACAAGTTATAGTATGAAATTCACTTCCTTATCATTGTTATTAAATATGTATATTCTAAAGATTAAGTGTTTTTATAATACATTTTGTATGAAAGACAGTATTCATATGAATTTATGGATATTCTTATTAATAATAATGTATATTTTTAGACAATCTTGGAAATTATGATTTATGTATACAATATAAGTGAAAGTAAATGATGTCTCCATTTGGAATAATTAATATGGATATCCTTGATTCTAGTTAAAATTTTCCATTTTTTATATAATGGGTTTTCCCTTGTTTTCTTATATATTACTTTCTTATAGTCCATTTCTATGTAAACAGTGGTATATTCCTTCTCTAAGGGGAATGTATAATTAAAAGGGAAAACATGATACCTGAAATCAGATGAGAGAGTCAAATAATAAATGTCCCATGGAAAACCTCCGATTAATCTGATGGGATTTATGTAGGTATGATCCATGGTTAGGTAAGTCATTTTTATCATTTGTATTTATTATGATCATGTTAGAGAAGAGAAACCTATACCGGAGTTGTTTAAGAGGTATTTATAATAATCCCAAAGGGGGATACTAATGTTACCTTATAGATTTTGTGATGATAATTTCGTATTTTTCTGAACATGTAATCTATCATGTGGAAGTCATTATATTAATGGATAAGACTACTTATTTATCAGAGAAGCCACCCATTACATGGAGAATTATGTTAATGAAAATATAGTTAGGGAAAAGAAAAGTTGAGGTGACTACCATAGAGGCTGTAAATAACAAATTCATAGGTTGGAAATTAAAAGGAAGAAGTGTTTCATTCCTTAGAACATCTAGTGGTACATGATTTAAATATAGCTATATTGACCCCAAATTTATTGATGGGATTTCATTTTTGATAATTTAAATGTTTCATATTTTGTAATATTGTATTTCATAAAGCACATGAACCACATGATAAAAAAAAATTATATTATATAAACATTTCAATTAAATTTAGGGAATAAATATATCCATAATAATTAATAGTTTTACCATGGGAGAAAGAAATAAAAAATAATATAACTATAATAGGAAAATTTGGATCTTCCCTATCCACATGAATGATCCCTCTCACAAACAACACTCTATAAGAAAAATAGTATATTAATAATGAAAAATTAATTTTTAAAATGAAAAAATATATAAACGTGAGGGAAAATATATGTGAATTAAGAATCAATTAAATATAATGAATTCATAGAATGTACGAAACATATATAATTGTTTAAAATTAATTGTTGGAATGTTAATATGACTGTTGGAATAGTAATTTGATTGTAAGGAATAGTAAATTGACTATTAAAATAGTAACCTCAATTATGTTATTGGTAAATAATGTTTATTTATCATATAAAATGAATATATATATATATATATATAATATATCAAAATACTAATAAATAGATGTTCTATAAATGATAAAATATGTTTGTTTGTTATAAAAGACCTATATTTTATATACATTATCATAATAAATATTAAAAATTATAAGGATGTTTTATTTTCTTAAAAGGGGTATATAATTTAATATTTTGTTTTACTAGAATGATAATATAATTTAGTCAAACTATAAATAATTTTTAAAATGTTCAAAAAATATATCATCGTGTTATGATTATTGATTTTTAAAATACATAAGGGTTTATTTTAAAAATAACTGTTCAAATATTTCTAATTTTTTTAATAAAACAGATTTCATTTTTTGAGTTCACACATTGAAAAAAGTTTTGGGATATTTTTTTTCTTCTATTTGTCTAAAATTCATGAATATGTGGTGAATTGTTGAATAAATAAAAAATCAATATTTGAAATTATATACTCAATACATGAAATAATGAGTCATGTATGATAAAACTACCATTATATCAAACAAACATTCATAAGTTACTATTAATAGGCCAATAAATTTAAAATATTGGTTGTTTGGAGACAAAAATATAAAATAGTCCTTATTATATTAAAAAACTCCACTCTCGTCCTTATAAATATCACCCTCACAACTATTTCTCATTACACCTTCTAATACATGAAGATTAAAATATTTATTCCTAATTTTCTTTCCGATGCTCAAACCAACTTTATCATAGTGTTATTATCAATAATAAGAAAAATCTGTTATTCTTTAAGCTATATTTCATGATACAACATTCACAGTGATAATCTTTTTAGTATATCTCTTTTAAATTCCAATCATCATCTACAACCTCCTTACATCCCCCATCTTACATGAAATAGTAATTCCAATATAATAAATATAATGTAATGATATTTGGTTAATGGAATATCCATTTTTGAACTAATATTCATTTCATCCTAAAATTAAATCATTATTTCACAACCTCTGAAAACATTATACTATTTTTTCATTACCTCCTTCAAGGTGTGTTTTAATACATTTATTATTGGGAAAAACATCTAAATCAACAATTTTATATTTTTTTAACATTCTAGAATGTGTATATTTCTATAATATTCATGGAAACCCAAAAAAATTATATTAGTCAAAAAACCTACGTAATGGAATCATCATATAGAAATAAAAACTTATACTCTCTTGATTATTATTATTATTTAACAACATTAAATAATATTAATTTTTTTCTTCTATAAGGAAATTAATTATATAATATTATACTTATTTAACCTGATAAGACCATTTCATGAATAATTATTTTATTCTAAAATATTTTTTTTATTAATTTAATTTATTAATCTTTCTGATATTTTTTATCTTATTCATTTTTTGGAAGGATGAAACTGATGATTAAACATGAGAAAAACTATCAACACATATCAATATTTACATCATAAGAGTACTAACCATGATGTTAATTTTATATCATATTTGTTAAAGTATTGGAAATTAAGAATCTTGTGAAACAAGCATATAAATTTCTAAAATCCACCATTAATGTCTTGGAAGACCTATTAATGATGATAAAATCTTTATGAATTCACGTTGTAAAATCAACCCATAAAAAAAACTCACCCAAAGGTGGAGCAAAATTTATTAATTTGTGACACCATGTTTCCCAAACTGAATAAGGGTAGTGGGAAAATTTTTATCTGGTTTTTGGAAATATTAACCAAATCATGTTCCTATTGATCTGAGGCCTTTGTTTACCCCTAGATTTGAAAATAAGAAACTAAAAAATTAATTTTGGAATGTCTAAACATGACCCAAACATATTTTATTCTGATAAGAACAAGTCATGGGCATATTTAGATACAGAAAAGTATAGGTTAGAGAATCTCGACCAAGGAATAGGCCACTAGTGTTGTAGTTCTTTACTACTATAGTTTTATGATTTATTTTCTATGTAATTCCTTCCATATATTTTTAATTAGTGTGTTTCTTCCATTACTGACTTATCTTACCATGATATTTTACCCTAATGATTATGAGTTACTTTAATGAGTTTTGGCCTTGGGTATGTTTTTATGGTGTTCTGAAATTCAACTATTTATTCAAAATGTTTAAATTATATTTATGGTGAATGAGTGAGACTTGTACAAGAATTGAAATATCCCCCCCAAAAAATAACTCTTAAACTCATCTCTATTTTCTATAAAATAATTATCATATCCCTTCACTTGGCTAAAATCATGAAATGATGGGTTTTAAAATTATTTAAGGATAAAATGATACATGATGGAGTCTGTTCAAGATAGCATTAAACTCTGTATTGATGTGTGTTTATCTTACAAGATTATTATAGAATGATAGACTTGGTGTGATTAAAAGATAACATTTGGATGATAAATTTCATATCCAATATATTGGAATGAAATTCATGTATTATGGGATGGATTTTAAAATTGAAATTAAAGAATATTAATGAAAAAATGAAATAATAAGATTAATGAACATTATAACTAAGAAAATAATTTGTAACTGTATTCATTCTCTTTACCTTACTTTTTTATGTTAGTTTTAGTCTTTATATCACATTATCTATTCTATTTTCAAATATTTTCATGAATTAATAACGAAAAAATTAACATAACATGTCAATTAGGATTAGTTTGTGATCGTCTACAAATATACTCAGGTGGTACGACCCTGTATAGACAATGTAATTTTCTAAGAAAATAAATTATTAATTTTTCACTACCATATTATAAGAATTCCAAAAACTAGAACAATTTCTATGAGTTAGGAAATTATTAATTCATTTTTTAATTTTCACATTTCGTATATACTTATTTAAATAAAAAATCTATAAATAAATTAGTTTTAATGATTTATTCAAACTTATATTATTCTATATGGGTATATTAGTCACAAGTGTAAGGATAATATGGAAAAAATGACAAATATGACCTCTTAAAAAGTATTTATAGTCTTACTATTTTTTCTAATAATATAATTAATATCTATTTTATATGAACCTAAATTCAAGAACTAATGGAAATTCATAATGAAGTCCAAAATTATTATCGAAGTCTAATGGATAGTTTGAATGTTCTACTAGATGAGGAACCAAAACCTAAACATATAATAAAATAAAAACCACATGAGGAAGATATATCCCAACCCATACATCAAATTTAATAACATGATGAGGATAATAAGGAATTGATTAAACTATTATTCCACCTATCACAAGAATTACTGACAGATATTCTTAAATAATAATTCCCCAATGTTTTGGGTGAGGTAGATCAAAAAGATTTAGATGAATTATGGAATGGATAATAAATGAAACATATCTCCCATATATTTGAAAAATAATATTCAAGACCATTATATGTTTCAATATCTATGGGCGAATAAAGAAATCATGTTGATGAGACTTAAGAAATATTAGAGTATCCTAAACACCCTCATCCATCTTCTACTACTCAACTCTAAGGGGAACTATCCAATGATGGATTAATTAATGTAGAACTAACTCTTAGAGATAATATTTTCATACAATAATTCTTAAATACAATTATTGAAATAGATTTTAGTATCACCGAACATTTTATTAAATATTAATATTCTTATAAACCATTAATTTCCTATGAATAAGTGGATGAAACAAATGTTTTACCTTACGAGGAACACTTGATACTCCTATAACATATTTAACATTTTTTATAGGGAGTTCATAAGGATATCCAAGTGGATATTCCGAACAAAAATAAGACACAATATAGTTACATTAAGGGGGATGATTTTGATATGCATTTGTTAGGTTTTAATTTTTTTCATATTGAAATACGCTCTAAAATTATCTTTTAGTATCACATCGATACATAAAACCCTGACTATGTAATAGAAAATGAATAAGATGTAGTTCATGTGGAAACCAAACAGGAGGGAGACCCTTTGTTTTTCCTACCCCCACTATGAAAACATAATATCATTTCTAATAGGTTTAATTTAGTATACACTATCCAGGGACACCTCAAACAAAAGGTAGAATATTGATCAGGAAGAAATAAGTGTTGTTGGTTTAAATCAATGTAACTCCACTAAATATAATATTATAGGAAATAACTTGTACTTCCCAACTGGAGGTAGTTAAACCCTTAATCCCACATTGTGTTTCAAAAAATGCATTATAAATCTTTTATTTTACTTTTATATTCTTTATCAGACGTTAGTTTTTTTATTTGTTTCATAGTAATTAATTTTAGGAATATAATATGACAAAATCCAATCCCACAAACTCTTTTTAATATTTAATGATATTTTTAATAAGACATGAGGATTGAATTTTTTTATGACGAATTTGGAAAAAAGTATACCATATGTAGTTAAAATAAATAGGAAAAAAAATTATTACAACAGAAATTCAATTTTCAATTAATTTTTATCTATATAACTATATATTTGTTTTGTTGATTTTAAATATTTAAATTAATATTTTGATTCCCACACTTGTAATTTTTTTCATTACTATACTAATCTTAGAGACAAGAGTTTATAAAGAACACAATAATTCAATTTTCTATATTAAAAAAAATTATATTGGAAAAGTAAGATAGATAATTAAATGATTATAGTAGATAATAGATATTAATTTGACGAATCATGATTTTGAGGAGATGGTTGATTCATTTAAATGAAATATCCCTACCATTTTTTAAACATTAAATTTAATTAAATTCTTGTGGATAGATTAGGTATTTTTATTTATTCCAGGAGTGATTTCCCTAAATTTTATTTTAAATTCCTAAGAGAAAATCTAGACTAAATACTTTCTATATTTATGTTGAGCATATTTCTTATGAGATTTGGGTACATATCGCATACAATAAATTTTATTGTAAATTTATAAAGATATGATTGTACAAAGACACATTTAATATGAGTGGATAATTTTTATTAATTCGTCCATTATCTTCGAGTGTACATTAATATTTAATAAAATGTTAGATCGTATAATCCATGATTGAAAATGTTCGGAATTATCTACATACAAGCTATTATTTCATATTACTACCCATTACTTTTTTTAGTATTTTCAAGAGAACTAATTTAGGTGAAACAATTAAGGGTATAAGGGATTTACTACATTGAATGAAATAATTGAGGTGGTTATCTATATGATTTTGGTGAAGGTTCATATTAATTTATTTTATTTCACTACCATCATCTTGAAATAAAATAAACCATAAAAAAGTGGAAATATGAGAAAAAAATAAAGGGTTATAACTTAAATGAATTAGTAATTACCATTACCATTTTTTTGATATTATCTAATGGGGCCTGGAAGTGGATTTGAGATTTATTCAAAGCATAAATTTTCGAATATAAAAAAAACATCTAAAAATTTTAGTCAAAAATTAAAATTATAGATAAAATTTAAGATGGTTTACATCATTCACTGGGATTTAATTATTCATAAAAATTACATTGAGGTTGGGATGTTGGAATAATCCTTTTAAGAAGACATTTCCATAATAAATACTTCTGATATTATGTGGTATGATTTAGAGTTAAAACACGCTTTGATCCTTACCATTTCAAATATTATTAACATCCATCCTGAATCCTTAGAGCCATTAGAAACATCAGATTTAAATCCTCATAATTTCATATTATTTTTATCATTACAAATTGGATAATATATATCATTTAAAATCTTATGGAAAAGAATATTTATTAATGGTTGGAGTATAAATATAGTTTTATATGATATCTTAAGTGACCGGTGAGAAAACTCTTATGTGAGGTATATCATACAATAGAATATTTTATAATAATAAATTAAGAAACATAGAGGTGATAAGGGAGAAGATTTATATTTCTAAAGGAAACATTTAATAAATTTTGGTTTATTAAATGTAAGAGGACATGAAATTTTTATGATTAATGGTATTAATATCATTACCACATTAATATTTATTTTACTACAAAATGTATTTTTGTAATAATTTAATTGATCATTCATTATCATTTTTCATATTTTTTTCCATGTATGGAAGGATGAAATTAATGATTGAAAATAAGGAAAATGATAAAATAGTACCATGATTTAGAAAGTAATAAAACATTTCATGGTGTGAAATTTCTATAGCATATGTAATCTAGAAGAAATGGGGGATTAATTGATAAAAACCCACCATTACTTTAGAAAATGACTAATTCGTGATTCACAACTCTTTAGTAAGTGATGATACAAAACTAAGACAAGAAAAACCTCAATTGGAGGTGATGTATTATTTTACATTACATGACGCCAAGTGTTACACTTTGAATATGTGTTATGGGAAATATTTATTCTTGATTTTCAGAAATCACGACCAACATCCATTCAGGATGAACTAAGACCACCATTGACCCCCTTGACTGACTTAATGAGAATTAATGGATGCACTTTTAAATGATAAAATCTAATGAAATAATTATTTCTACCTATAAATTCAAAGTTACAGGTGATTGTGAGAAGGATTACATTGGGGTAGAGTATCTCGTCTGAGGAGTAATATAACACTAATTTATTTATTATCATTGATAGTTTTATGTTTATTTTTCATTATAATTTCATATATTTATTTTTTATTACTATGTTTCATCCAATATATCACTGAATATCTCTCTCTATATCATTCTTCTACCATGATCTCTCAAACACATGATGATGAGTGAGTGGATTATGGCATGGCCATGAGGAGATATTTTTTTGAATTCCTAGAATCAAAAATGTAATTCTTAATGGAAAAGTTATTTTTATTATGGATGATATAGAATTATATTTGTTCAGTAATCATCCACCACCATAAGAATCTTAATCTAATATGTATTCTCTAGAAAATCATCTTCACCTTCCTTCTTCAATAAACTCAATATATGATCGAGTTGAGTGTGGTTGGGGGAGGAAATGAAAAATGATGGATCAAGGTGAATGAATTCACTACAAACTATATTAAGGTGTTTTTATCTTGCCTAAAAAATAATGAAATGGGATTTGGGGTGCCGAAAATATCTCAAAGGAATTATAAAATTCACACTCAATGTAGAGGGTTTTAAATCATTAAAGATATGATAGATTATAAATTCACATTTATAAAATAATTATTAATAATAGTTGAACTAGAATAACCGACCCTAGGACCATGAAATTTCATCATAAATGCATCATTATATTTTCATTTTTTCCCATGTAAGTTAAAGTATTTTATTCACATTTTAATTTTAATTTTTCTTTGATTTTATTTAATATTCAATAAAAATAAGAAAAGAATATGTGACAGATGATTATTGTGTGGTCGACTACAATTCTTCTTATGGTGAGATCAATATGGTCATCCACTATACTACAGAAGGAAATTTAATTGTATATTTTTCAATACCTAGTGATGGGAATTCCATATCAATTTAATAAATAAATTCAAAAATCATCCACATGTGATGAGTGGTTGCGACCATGAAAATGAATAATATGGTGCAATGAATATAGTTTTAGTATCTAAATTAATTTAATATAATTTAACATAAAATCCTAATAAAAATACAGTTGAATATAGTTCTTCATGAAATGATTAATAAGTCAAATTATATTATTCATGAAGATAATTTGAATTGCAGAACAAAACATGAACTGAGGTGGGTGAACTTTCGAACCACCCTCCTTTATTTTGGGTCATGATTTTTCCCTATATTACTCACATGATGAAATTATTATTCACTTATATTGGTCTAATATTACGTATATATATACCAATCACATATATACCCTATTATAATTATCATTTAGTGTTCAGAATATATTTGTTTTATTAGGTATCCTTCTATATTTCAAGCATTAAGAAAACCAAATAAAGGGAACTTCTCTATTTCATACACCATTTTAGGTACCACTGAATAAAATATTTAAAAAAACACTTGTTTTTGAAATTGATACTTTTTCTGTGTAAAAACTGTTTAGTTCATTTTCTATTTTATGTAAAATAATATGTTCATTCCTCTTTTTTTAATAATCTCTCCCTTTTCCTTAAAACCCCTATTAGCGGTATATTTCTACAGTAAATTCTCCACAATTATTCACATTTTCACTTCACATAGATATCATATGTGATGTAATATACTTATTTTTACACTATGAATATCCAATAATAATAGAATATCTATTTTAATGGAAATCCTTATGATATTCAATCTAGTTATGCTATATAAATTATTATGTAAACCATTTCATTATATGGTAAATTATTATGTTTATTGATTATGCTTTATTTCCTTTTATGGAAGAAGTACAGTTGTACATGTTATGGTTTCTCCACCTACATAGTTCTCCAATACAATGGGTAATGTTTATATATGATGAGTTGATATTTTTTGTATTGCGATGTAATCCTAATCCAATATTGGACTATTTATACTATTTTATATTATCTAGGTAATAAGCCTTGAAATATGATTATGATATGATTTATGTTTTTCAAAAAATTATAATTTTGTGTTCTTTTTTTCCATGTTATATATTTCATACTACCATATGACTATTTAAGAGACTTCTCTTTTATGATATCATGTCATTTCATTTTACTCATATGTTATTATTTGTTAAAATGATCATTTCCTTTCGTTGAATTATAGAAGACCACTATTGTATTTATTTTTTAGGTTATCATTCATGGTTTAGAAGATAAAATTGATCTGCAATCACATTAAAGAGATAAAAATTAAAAAATACATATTTTTTTCATTTTGATGTTATCTATTCCTAGTCTCCCAAAGAAACTGGGACTCTCGATCATTATGCTATGTTTATAGGAAAATTATGTTTAAAATCATGTGATAATATATGAATTAGGATTCGATCAATATTTTTGGGTAACATAAGATGTTTTAGTTGTTTTATTTGGGTTGGGAAATGAATATCTTAGTAAAAATCCCTTTGGATAGGTCTAAGTATTTAAAAACATCATTAGATTATTGTAAATTATTGAGTGTGTGGGTTCCAAATAATGAAATATATTTATATATAAATAAAGTGGATATCAGTTTGGCATATATATACCCATGGGTAATAACCCTTAAAGATATAATTGTGTATCAAATGACCTATATTTTGTGTATAACAACGAGGTCTTTTGACACTATTAGGAGATATTCTTAATTAAATTCAATGACCCTTTATGAATTTTTAGAAAGGAATTAAATAAATTTCTAGGATGAAAAACATAATATGAATTTTTCCATGTATTACCAAGATTATATTCAATACTCATAATTTGTCTTATACATTCAATTTATAAGATAATACATCCACATTCATTGTTTCCCGTTTATATATTGATTAGTTTGAGTACACTCATCCCAAAAATTATATTGGATATAGTAAACGACTAGAACCCAAAAAATTGTAAATGGACCACTCAATATTAATTCATGAAATTCAAAATTCATATATTATTATAGTTCTACACATTATTTCCTATCATGTCATTTTATTATATTTTTTCAAACACCAACTGAAGATGGGGTGGTTGAGGTATCTGTGTGATGAAAATAAAAGGAAGTTATTACATCCCTTGTATATAACTGATCGTTAGTTCATTTATGTGGATAAAACCTACCAAAAAGAATTTTTTTTATTCATTTAATGAAATTGTATTCATTACAAAGAATGGAGTATCAATCTATATAAAAATATAAAATCAAATATTAAGAGAGATAAATTACTCTCTATATATAGAATCATCCTACAATTATATAAAAATGTATAAAAGACAATGAACCTCATTTGGAATCAAATTCTCAAATTTCAATATTATTTATTTATTAGAAAGTTTACCAAGATCAAATGATTGAAAAATAGGAGGTAATATTTCTCGAAGACATACCCATTTTGAGGCACTATAAAGGCATATTCCCTGAACTATTTTATGTCCTTCTCTTATTTGAGGAGTTGATTTTTCGTATGATCTTACACTAAGATATAATCCCCAATCATAAAAGTTATACCTAATAACCACCATTGAGTTGGAGTTAATAAATAAGATGTTAAAAATGAATCTCGAAAATGGGTTTTTATGATTGAGTGCTTCACCAAGGGGTGTCATGTCATATTCATCAATAATAAGGATGTTTAAATGTGGTTATTCACACATAATCCTTAACACAACTATATGACAATAGAGAGTAATTATCCAATGAAACAGACTGAGAACATGACTGATTAGCTTCATTGTCTGAAGTACATCACTAATGTCGGCCTATAGTCAGGATATCACCAATTAAATGTAAATATGGAATATATTCCAATGAACACATTTAAAAAATCATTAAAAAAACGAGTTCATAATTATTCCCTTCTGAATCATTAAATATCAAGTAATATTCACAGAATTAATGAATAAATTATTTAGTGATTACCTCAATAAATATTTGGTAGACTCTACATATGATATATTGAGATAACCAAAAAAGTACTGAGGATAATGAGGAAGACATGAATAATATGATAAAGAAATAATTATATTATATAATATTAGAAAATTACTAAAAATGTGGGGTTTTTATAGAGTATGTATCATTTTTGTAATTTATTATCATCAAAATAGATATATTTTTCGATCTATATAAACAAATGATGATTTAAGAGTGGAAAAAATCAATACATATGGTGAAGATACATAGTTTCATTAGACTGGATGTCTACTATCGATGACTTTTAAGAAACATACTTTGGTTTATAAACATGGTGACCAAGATAACTCTGTAGGGGGTGGTTTTTATTTTATATGATAAAGGAAGTGATATCTTCAATGAATTGAAGAAGAGGCTAATCAAAACAACAGAATACACTTTTCTCAAAATTGAGGTAATTTATGTGGTTACATTGATTCTAAAAAATAAATAAATGACTTGTGTATGGATGAAAAATTATAAAGTGATAGAATATACCCTAAGGAAGTGATAAGTTCTAGGGAAGAACCATCCAATGCATGATCTTGATTTACCTGTATTGATCTTCTTGTTGAATATTTTGAGAAATTATCTCCATGGGGAGAAGTGAGAAATATATATGGATCATAATAGTAATATATATATTAAAATATAATGAGGATAATATATTTCTTTGAAGATTTCTAGATATGATTAAGAACAAGGAAAACTCAATCCATTACCATCATAAGAAGGAAAATAAATAGGGAAATAATCTATGTATAACAGATCCAGAAATCATTTAAATGATGATAATTTGGGAGTATCTTATATTGTCAAACCTGAAAATAATAGACATGGAAGTAAAATTAGAAGGATCAATATCCCACCGAGAATAAATGTTTGCTCAACCATCCAGTATGAAGAAGATAGAGGATTCTCAATGTTATATTTTAGAGATAAAAAAGTGGGTTAAAGGAATAAGAAAAGACAGATCTGAAAAAATCAATACCACTAAAGAATGTGTTGTAATATTTTTTTATGACTATTTGTACCATCTAAGATTGTGATAAAAATTGATTTATTGAGTGATTCACCTAGATTTTCATAATCCATCCACATATAAATAAAATATACGTATCAATATTAATCGAAATTTTTTATTCATTTAAATTTTAATATAAAATACACTTTATTTCTAAATTAATTGATTTAATCCACGTTTAATTAATTAATTTTTATTTATTTTACATTAGATATAATTTTTTTACCAAAAATGTGAAAAAGTGAACAATATTGAGAGTTGAAAACACCATACTCTATGACATAAAGTGGTGAGTTGTGACACTGGTTTTTAAAGATAGAATTGATGTTGAATACGGATTAAATCAATTAAAAATTCAGGATAATTGGTAGTTTTATGATGTAAAAAAATTATATAGTGAACATAATGAGGTAGAGAGACACCCTAATTCTCATTAACCCCACATATGGGAAAATTATATCATAAACATCATTTACATTATATGTTTTATGTGATAGAATGTAGGGAATGTTCCATCAATGACGTTAATTTTATATCTACATTATAATTATAAAGTCAACAATAAATTTAATTCTATGGATATACTATTTTTACACAAAACATTCAATTAAGCCTATTATTAACCAAAATAAACATTTTTTTACTTTAATTATGATGCCATATTTGTAAAACCTTATGATTTTTTGAATTTGTTTTTTCAAATTAATTTAATTCATAGATATTCTTCATTTCAAAAACACTGAATATATCTTTTATTATGTTATATCACTATGTGTGTCCCATATTATATGAAAATTCATGTAAATATTACAATACATGCACCAATTAGATTAGAAGATGACATACAGAACACTATTTTTTGAATTTATTACTTTCATTGATAACTTGTTTAACACGCAAGGTTAGGTTTTAATGGACTAAAATATACTATTAATATGATTATAAAAATATTATTATATCTATAACCTAGCCATTGGAAAATAAGTTATGAATAATATTATCTAAATTGTGAAAATATTTTTTTCACATGTTTATAAAATGAATCCATTGGTTATCAATTACTAGAAGTGAATGTAATAATTATTTAAAAATAAATTAATTACTTTTATAAGAAAACATTTTTCTATATTAAAAAACAATTTTATATCTATAAAGTAAAAAAACCCAATTGTGATTAATTTTTTAATTAAAATTTATATATTATATATTCAATCAGTATTTTTGATATCATAAAATATATTTTATAGGTATAAGACAAGAATTAATAATAATTTATTAATAAAATGATGTATTTTTCTAAATGGAAATTTTACCACCTTCTAATGGAGAAACCATTATATATATAAATTTTTGAACATTTATAAAATTTATATGAAAAAATTAACATCATTTTTATTTTAAAATATCAAAATTTTGTTGTGGTGAATTTTTTGTTTTTCTGAAAGGAATTTTTTTTAATAAATACTAGAAAATCCTAAATTTTAATTCAGAACTTCTTTTTGGTATTATTTATTTATAAGGATAACTTATGTTTTCATTGGATTTAATGTTAGATTATATCAATTATAAATAAAATTATCCAATTTAATTTATTTGAATCAATTTCACATTGAAATTAGATATGAACACATAACAAAATTTAAAACATATCTACTTTCAAAAACGTTTATGTCTACTAGTCACCAAGATTAAATTTAAATTAATTTCAACCACATATGTAATTAGAATTTAAAAAAACAGATTGATCATATGGAATAATAGTAATATATATTATGTAATAAATTCGAAATATTTTTTGGAAAAAAAATTATATAATGGAATTAATAACAATCACAATGATTAAGAAGAAAATTAGATTTACATGGGACTAAACCTTATATTTATTCCATATAAAGACCTAGATACATGTAAAAAATCCATTAGATTCCCATATTTCAACCATATACTTTCAGAATATTTTTACCATTATTGAAGCCAATTTTCATTAGAAAAACATTGGTTTAATTTCCTTTAAGAATTTCCAAAAATGCCAATTTTCATCCACCTCACGAAGGTACTCACTTATCAAATTTATGAACAACTCTAAATCCTTTTATGTAAACCATAATATTCCCTAACAATCTTCCAAAATAACTACCTTATTCCTAGAGTTATCATTTTGCGATGAAATCCAACCTATCAATCCCTTTGGTATAAAACACGAGGAGTTACCAAAATAAGAGGTAACATCCTTGCTCAAGCTCCTTTGATTTATTTTCATTCTCCACCAACTAAAATATTATTATTACATGATTATATGATAACGTTAGTATCATAAATATACTGATATTTCTCATTAATATGGTTTTTACACTAAAAAACACTTCAATCTAATGGATAATGATTATACCATTCTAGTTTATGGATAACTAACAACTCAAAATATGATGTTGTTCAATTATCCTTTACCACCTATCATGGTTGGGAATTATGATGTATAATATATTTCTATATGATATATATGATATTTTTTATTTATTTATAATTCTATAATGATTATATATAAAATACCTTCAGGCTTTGCATTTAATGTATATATGATAACTTTTTTTGTGTGCATGTGGACTACAACCTCCTCAACACGATTTGATTAGTTCAAACTTTACATGGAATGCGTTATTGAAAAGTTTTATAAAACTATATGAAATATATGAAATAATAATAATACTATGATGAATATATATATATATATATCATTTTCATACATTCATTCTATATGACAAATTAAACGTAAATAATGATCATGCATATATATGATCTTTTGTCTCCATGAATGATGTATTCCATTTCATATTTCATTATTTTCTTGATTTTTATAAATATATATATATATATATGATGAATTTATATGATATTTATTTCATTCTTTTCATTATGTAAATATGTAAACCAATATCTATGTAACATGATCAAGAATATCAAGAGAAAACATATACAACAAACAAAGCAGTTATTAAATGAAACGATACATTAACATGGAGTGGATAAAAAAGGGTAATATAAATTCATATAAAAATTTTATATATTATTATATATAATAATATGTTTCCCCATGAAATTTTATATAAATAATTTTCTTTTAATTATATATATATATATATTAAATTCTTTAATTTATTTTAGTATTTTATGGGTATCACAATTACAAAGTTACCCAGTTAGTAAGGGTTTTCTCAATTCAATTTAATTTCTATAAAAGTTATGGATTATTCAATACTCTTTTATTTTGTGTGGTGTATATACTGACCCTGACTATATTCTTTTATTGTTACAATTAATCTTTTATTTTTTTACATATAAATTTTAAGATTATGTTTCATGGGGTATGTATCAAACGAACCAAATTGGAAATGCTTCTTTGCTCAATTTTTCATCATTGATACACTGGGTTTATTATGCAACTATATTATATTATGAGGTGTATATAATACCATTTTAAATTTTATATCATGAAAATACTTATTTTTAAGATATTTTAACCTACATGTAATTTCATTTTCTTGTATGGGGATTATGATTCAAAGATATCTGTTGGTAAGAGTTTACTACAACAATTCACGTATTTAACGAGACTATTTATGATTATGATTTCATTTATGAAATATTATTATCCATATCTCAATAACAATCATGAATTTTAATATCCTATATTTATTCATTTTATTATAATTTATTATTATTATTTACCAATTCATTGGTAAATAATATAATTCTTAAATATTTTTTATGAAAAATTGATTGTATCTCTCTCAGTTTCAGATATATTTGTTAATTCAAAACCATGTATTCCAAAAAGGTTTTTCAAAAAAGGATTATGTTTTAAAAAAATAAATGAATTTTAAAGATTCCTTTATATTTTTTTAATAACATTACTTTAAATAAAACTTATCATTGTAATTTTGAGAATTCATTTAATTTTTCCCATGTATTTTTAGTTAAAAATGTTTCCAAATTGTATTTAAGATTTATTTATGGGTTTTTAGGTTTGTTTCAATGAAAATGTGTTTCAAAATATTTTAATTATTATTTTATAACTTTCAAAACAATTTTAAAAGAATGAATTATGTTTTAAAAAAAGTTCTTCCATAGAGTAATATATAATTTCCTTAAAAAATAATTTAAATTAAATTATAAGGCTTTCTTTATAAAAGAATATTTTTTGAAATGGTTTTATGAAAAGGATTTTTAAAGAAAGGATATTTTCTTTAATAAATTTTCATTATGATTATTTAAAATTCTCTCTTATCTATGTTGACATACCATGTTATATTTTATGATTTATTGGGGATATGAAACCAATAATAAAATTTATATTCTTCATTAAATTATTTATATTTTGATATAAAAGTTTTTATGACAACCATTTCTCTTCCACATGTAATTTTTTTTTGAAACCTTATTCTTTTCATGGTTTATTCTTTGATGAAATGATTATGTTACCTATCCCTATTTCATAAAAGTGATATGATGAAATTGTTTTGATACTCATTTCTTTTCAGGTGGCATGATATGATGTTTATACAACCGATATATTTTTATGGTTCATGATATGATGTATGTTTTACTATCTTATCCATCATTTATTTATAATTTTATTATGTCACAAGATGGAACAATATCTCCCTCCACTGAATTGGATATATATTTATATCTTAGGAGATAAAGATGGGAAACAAGTCGATAGGCTTGATCCAAAATGGGAAATAGGTGCATCCTGGTCTGAAATGGGAACCATTTGTGTCATGATCTACTATATGAATATGGGGATCCCAGATCAACTATTGGAATATGGGGAATCTTGATCTACTATTGAGTTATGGGGAAACATGATCCCTTACAAGTAAAAGACAAAAATTGGCGATTTTCATGTGTCCTTCCCAATGGGTGTTGTCCCTATGATGTTCCTTAATTTGTTTTTTGAAATGCTCCATGACTTATAGGGAATGATATTACATGTTTATGTTTTTTCCAAAAAATATATGTCTTATTTCAATGAAATTCTCACAGGCATGATGTTACAAATTCCCGCATGATTCAAGTATTATGAACAATAAATATTTACTCCATTACATATGTATATGATCTTTGATATGGAGTGTGTGATCTTCAAATGTCATTTTCCTGTTCTCATAACCTTATGTTCTTTTTGTTCTTTTATCTCCTTTTTACCATTACTGAGCATGTAATGTCACCCATATCTTATATTTCCCTTCAAAGGTTATGAAGAATGATTTTATGTACATGTAATAAATTGGAAGATATTTATGGGTTACATTTGAGATCATTCACGGAGTTTGAATATTTTGTTCTATGTTTCAAATGATACTAAACTATTAAATCCTTAGAGCATGGATTTTTGTAATGATTTTAATATTCAAAAAAATTATGTAATATACATGTATGTTAATCCTAGGTCACTATAGTTGGTATCAAAAGAAATATTTATTCATCCATTGAAAAATAGTGTGGGAAATCATTAGTGAGATCCCTAAGTATATTTATATGGATATGTCTAGGGATGTATTTAACTATAATTATAAGTATTATTTAATTATTGGGAAAATGTCTGGCAACTTTTTTTAAAGGATAGAGTGAGTGGTTTCATATAAATAATATATTTCTGGATACTACAAGGTGTTTTGTATCTACGAATGATGTGAATTTTGGAGACCCATAAATACTTTATCTAGATAGACTTTATCGGGAACTGGTGCAAGAAAATGGGCCTTGCTATACACCCATTTTGACACTCCTACGGGATATGCCCTGTAAAATCACAAACACATTAATAACCACCATAAAAGATTTAAATAGAATACATATATGAATAACTTTGGATAAACCTATGGTCTCAACGATTAAATAAGTAGGTGTAATTATTTTAATATACAATAAGTAATTTTATCCATGATTTATCTACTGGGATATGTTTTTATCACACTAAGCATTCTGGTTTTAGTCTATAATAGGAACTAGAAAAAATTGGGATAACATGTAATGTTTGAGATGTTTAAAATATGGGAATTATATAAATTGATATCCTAAGAAGATATGCCAGGATTAGAATCTAGATTGTGGTATGAGTATTAATTATTCCTTTAAATATAAAGTTACTGAATGTGATATAGGAAAGGTATGGGATTCCCTAACCATATTTATTAAATTAAACGTAACAAGTGTAATTAGAATAGATTGAGTAACATTATATATGATTCATATTTCATATTCTAAGAGAAGGGTTATTATGGAATACTACGAAGAATCCTATATAATGGTTTAAGAATAGTTTTGGGTAATTGATTTCTATATGTTTTGGAATTCGAATATTATATTATATGAATCAGGAAATATATAAGTATTGAAAGAATAAGTTTGTCATTGAGGATTGAAAAAGACATTTTGAATGGTCATGATGATTTAGATTACTAATTTAATGGAACTGAAATATTTCTAAATAAGGTTAGGTAAAACATAATGTGTTCTAAATGATGATACAATTGTTATTATCTTGGATAAAGAGATGATTGACTTGGATAAAGTAAATTGGGTAGTATTTATTACCTCTTAAATGATAAAGGATTTATAAAAAATATCATATATGTTATCATGGATGATATTTAAAAATTATCTTATTACAGAATTTATATAGTAATCCTAATAATAAAGAATAATTCCTGTTTTGAAAAAGGATTTATGGTAATTATTCTTATTACCATGTTTCAAGAGAATATACAATTACATTATTTAAATGTTAGGAATGTGAAAAAATAGATACATTATGATATACATGGGATCAATGTAAAGATGATTTAGTAAAATTATTTCTAATGTTTTATATATTTATATTTTGGAAGGGTTATAAGATTAACCACAAATGGAATGTTTAAGTTAAACTTCAAATTATGTTTGTGAGATTAAAGTATTATCTCACTTTATGAGGATTTATTCACGATTAATAACTAGTGTTAACCATTTTTTAGGTTATTATAATTAAATTCATAATCACTCTACCTAGTGATTTATTAGTTATTTAGGAATGAAAAATTAACCTTCATTTCATAGAGTATGATATGAAGTGGAAATAAGTAAAGGAACAACTAAAAGGTGAGATTTTTCATTTTAAAAGGAATAAAATCCAGTAAGAATATTTCCTTATTTTCATTGATAGTAAAATAAGACATAAACTCTAGGATCTAGATATTTAAAAAGACTTATCAAAAAATTGTTATTATTGAATCTGTAATCTTATAATTTATCATTGATTTTTCGTTATTAGGCCCTTAAATTTCCATTGACCTTTCACTTGATGGTGATCAATGTTCTTTTTCAATATATATAACTATTTTAAATTTTCATACATGCCTAATATTTCATTACCACATATGTTATCTCACGTGGAATCCTAGTTAAGAGTTACTTTATATAACCATCATGCCTCCAACATTACCTTTTTAAAATAAATTTTGGTATATATTTTTTAAATGCGGGGTTATATGAAAGGCAATTTCAAGTTTCAAACTACGAATAACCTATAGAAATTTAGATGGATAAATTCATTTTAAGGGGTTATAATGTGACACAAATAAACTTTTTTCAGTAAATTGAATCATTTTATATTTTTTATTTCAGAAAACATTAAATATGTCCTTTTTATGAGATACACTATGTTGTTCTTGCGTTATACACATCACCATGTCAAGATTTCACAATAAACAAAAACATTGATTATCTTGAGGAACACAGAAAAATATGTTTGGATTTTATTTCAGACAATACTATATCCTTACGATATCTAGTGTTACACATGACATTGAGTTTTTACTGACCACAAGATATAATTAATAATATTATTAAAATTTTAAAATCGATATCACCTAGCCATTTGAATTAAAGTTACAAATAATATTAACTACATTTTTAAAATAATATTTACACATTTATATAAAATCAATCATTTGGTTTTGAATTAGTATAATTTAACGTACGAACTACATACAAATTAAAAAAATAGTTTTCTAAGATGAAATTTTCCTTAAAAGAAACTCAATTTTATAAAATATAATTTCAAAAAACATTTTATTAATGTATTATCTAAAATATATATTATATATTCGATCAATAGTTTTGATACTAATCCAATAGATTTTATAGATATAATATTATCTAATTTTATGAATAAAGAGTTGTATTTTCCAAAAAAATAATTTTACAACCTTTTAGTGGAGAACCCATTTTAAATAAAAATTTGGAAAATTTTATAATATGAATATGAAAAAATGAAATTCATTTTTTATTAATACAAATAAATATTTGGGTTGTTTTAATTCTTTGTATTTTTCTATAAAGTTTTATTTTTAAATTAATATTGAAAAATAGAGAATTTCAATTCAATACTTATTTTTTATTAAATATATTTAAAAGGATAAATTGTGTTTTATTGTATTTAAAGTTAAATTAGGATAATTTTAAATCAAGTAATCCAATTTAGATCAGTTTAATCAATTTCAGTTTGATGTTGGAAATAATAATATACAAAACTTTTGATCATTTTTCTTGAAAATCTATCTTTGTCACCCCATCCATGGGATTAAATTTGAATTATTTTCTTCAACATACGTGATTGGAATTTGGATAAATGGATTTAATATTAGTAATATGAATAATTTATAATTTATTATATTTTTATATTAGTTTTTATAAAAAAACAATTTGTGGCAAAATTTAAAATTTATTACAATAATTTAATGAAAAATTAGCATAACAATGGACTAATCCTTACTAATAACAACTAATATGACCTATAAAAATATTTTAAATCGGTTTTCTTTACATATATATACCCTATAGTCCCTTTTATATAAATTTTACAATTATTGGAGCCACATTTCATAGGAAAAATATTAGTAGAATTACATTTCAAAACATTTCTATGAATGTTTTTCCTCCTCCACTATAAAAAGAACTCACCCAAACCATTTATCCACACATGTAAATAAATTGAGCTCTCCCAAAATGTTCATATATAATCTCAAAACTTACATAAATTCATTTTAAATTAATTAATATTTTAAAAAATCCATCAATGGAATCCCTTTATGAAAATCAAGAGGAGTTACTCAAAGAAGAGGTAACGTTTTTCACCAGGCTCCTTTGTTTTATTTTCATTATCAACCCCCTATTGTTTTGATTATTTAATAAAATAATTATCCAAAATATAATGATATTTTTTTAATCAATCATCCCAAAAAAACAAACATCAATAAAATGGGTAACAAACATACTGTTGTTGTGTACGGTGAACTATCACCACCTAAAACGATTTTGCTCATTTTTCCTTTTCCACCTCTCATGGTTGGGAATTATGATTTAAGACTTATTTTTATATTATATAATTTATGATTTATGATTTATTTTGTATTATTTAATTAATATAGACCATTCCTTCATACTTTCCATTTTATTAAATATAATAACTTCGTTTGTGGATGTGTGGACTATCGTCTCCTCAAAGGGATTCGATTCGTTTACACCATACATGTATTTTATTAAGTATTGGATTAGTAAACATATATTATATATATGGAATAATAATTATAATGGAATTTTATTATATATATATTCTATTTAATTTATTTCAGTCAATATGACAATAAAATAGAAACAACGCTCATGTGTTTGTATGGCCTACCGTCTCTATGAACGATATATTATATTTTATATTTCAATATTATATAGATTCTGATAAATATATATATATAATTAATATATATGACATTTAAATGGTTATTTAAATTATTTAAATACTTAAATCATGATATAAGTATGATGTTCAGGAAAAATTAGAAAATATATATATATGAAAAACCTGAAACCAAACATTAACATAAACATGTTAAGAAACAAGAAAAATAAACTCATAGATAAATAATATATGGATATAGAGATAATAATATGGTTCATTATAAGATTCATAATAAAATTATGTTTATTATATAGTGGGATTGAATGTTTAGGAAGAAATTCAAGGCTTAAGGTGAGAGAATTTCATCTCAGTTATTATTTCAGTAAGATACATTCCATATTGACCACTCACTTATATGGTCTCATTTATATAATTACATATCAAATGTTATATAATTAATATTAATTATTTAATTATATTTAAATCATTAATTGATTTTATTATTTAATGGTGATTATGGTTCTAATGTTACCCAAGTAGTAAGGGTTTTCTCGTCACACTTTTATATCTCTGATAATTATGCTTTATTCAGCAATTGATTATTTTGTGTTGTGTGTATAATAACCATGAATATATTCTATTGTTATTATACTTAATTTTATGGTTATTTACATGTCCATTTTATGATATATCATTCAAGGGGTTTTTGTTTTAAAAAGAATCATATCGGTAAAATAATTTTGTCATAATTTACCTCCCTTCAAACATATATTTTATGCACCATTATTATTTTAAAATGTGTATACACGAAAAATTGACATGTTATATGATAAATATCTTTATTTTAATTATATTTTCAGAATTATTAAATTTCATTTTTTTACTTGGGGAGTATGATTCAATGTTACCAATTGCCAGTAGTTTATTGAAACAATTCAATATTTTATCATGATAAATTATGATTATGATTTCATTGATGAATTATTATGATCTATATCTCTTGAAAAATTATTAATTTTATTATCATATAGTCATTCATGAATATTCATTGGTACTTAAATTATTTAGGACTATTTTTTAATAAAACCCGACTTTATCTCTCTCTTCAGTTGAAAACATGTAATATTTAAAAACTAGGGTTTCTAGAAATATTTTTCAAAAATGGTTTATGTTTAAAATGTGTTTTAAATTATATTAAAATATAACAATATAAATATTTATTTTTTAAAATATTATATTCTAATAAATGGATTGAATTGATATCAAGTATTTATTTTGTTTTCCAATTATATTCAATGAAAATTGTTTTTAAAATGTTATCCCATTTCCTCTATGATTTTTCAAGATGTTTTCATAGAGAAATGTTTAAAAAAAATCAATATTTTTTTATAAGTTTCAAATTCATTTTAAATGAAAAATGTTCTCAAAATGAATTTTTTTAAAAGTATCTTTCAAGGAGGAAAATATATTTTCATTAGGAAATGATATTAAGGAAATTATAAATCATACTTTATAAATGATTTTTGAAATGGGTTTATGAGAAAAATTAAAATAAAAGATATCATCCATATGTAATGTTTCTTGTGATATTTTAAAATCATTATCCATATATGATGGAATACCATGCCATATTTTTTGATTTACTGGGTATGTAATCCACGAATACCTTTCACATGATTTCTTGAATGGTTTACATTTTAATGGAATGGTATTTATTAAACTCATTTATCTTCCATATATTATATTGTTTTGAATCCAACTTCTACTCATGGGTTATGAATTTATGAAGTGATTATGAAACATTAATTTTTCATAGGTACTAATATCATGAAATGTTTATGATACCCATTTCATTTGATGGGTTATGATTTGATGTTTATAGAACCCATATCTTTGTATGGGTTATGATATGATGATATGTTATTATCATATGTCACATGTATGTATGGTTTTATTATGTGATTGGTGGGACATATATCTCTCTCAAATTCTTTGGGTAAATATTAACATCTCAAGAGACTAGAATGGGGATAAATTCAACGGACTAGATCCAAAATGGGAAATTTTTGAATCCCGATCCAAAATGGAAAATAGGTGTGTCCTAATATAGTATGGAAATATGGGGAAACACAATCCACTATGTGAATATAGGGAAACCTGATCCATAATCGGAAGACGTGGTAACCCAATAGACTATGGGATGAATGGAAACCCGGATTCCCTTCAAAGAATGGGATGAGAGTGAGGATGGTGGGGTGTCTTTCCCAGTTGGTGTTGTCCCCATGGAGTGCATTAATTTGTTTTTTGGCAATGAACATTGACTTATTGGAATGATATTACATGTTTACGTGTTTAAAAAAAACCATTGTCTTGTTCCTATGATATTATCAAATGATTCATGTTATTGATTCATATTTTACAAACTGCAACAAAATTATTCAATGAATCGTGTATATGATCTTGGATGTTTACGGAATGATCTTTAAATTCCATTCCCATGTCATCACAACCTTAAGTAGATGTTATTACTATTTATCTACTTTGTTTACCCTTACAGAGCATCCAATATCACCCTTTATTATTTTTCCTTTCCCAATTTCATTAAGAGATAATTTAAGTGGAAGTACTAAAGGTGATGATCATTGTGGGAAACATTGGAGATCTTTCTCTAAGTTAGAATATTTTTCTTCAAGTGTCTAAAGACATTAATATATTACAGTTCTAAAATTATAATATGAAGAATGTTCAAAAAAAATTATTTAATATCACAATATGTTAATTTTAGTCCAATATACTGGTGGTGATACCTGTGCCTCTAAATAGATGACTTGGGATAGTGGAAAGAAAATCGATCGACAAGAGAAGCATTTGATGATGGACTACTACAGATCCACATTACTACATTATATTTCTTTTTTAATTTTATTATTTTAATGTATTCCTATCACTGAATAAAACTATCTAATCTATCCATAGAGGGGTATTGTTTTGGAGTGCTGGATAAGGGTGAAGCTTCACCAATTGTTCTTTTAATAGTTTTTTTTAAATGATTAAAATCCAATTTTTCTTCTTCTCTCTAGTATCAATTTTCTACTTTTTGTTTCCATTATAAATTTTAGATTCATCATGTTATATTATTTTAATATTAATTTACCCAATTGATGATGAAAATCCCCCTACCCAATTCTGATTTAAAAAATGAAACATATTAGTGTCAGGAATTGGTTTCATGGAAATGGCATGAATATGTATAGAATTTTGTTATGGAATATTAGTTTTTAGGGAATAAAAATTCCCAATTAGTTATTTCCATAAAAAATCAAATGGAGCCACTACGTCGACACACTCAAATAAAAGAGGTAATCCCAATATAATTTTTTTATTTCGTGTTATTTTCACATTCACAACATAGCTAAGTGAGAGAGAGGAAAAGATTAAAAAATATCATTATTACCAGACTGTTGAAGAATAATAGATAATAATAGAAAATACCCATGAAATAAGTTTTATAGGTC
Source organism: Viscum album (assembly GCA_963277665.1). Taxonomy (NCBI): domain Eukaryota; kingdom Viridiplantae; phylum Streptophyta; class Magnoliopsida; order Santalales; family Viscaceae; genus Viscum; species Viscum album. Next base: position 168,555,277 of record OY728125.1, on the reverse strand, counting down.
TAGCCTAGGTTTCACCCTTCTCCATGATAATAAAATTTTAATATAAATAAAATTAACCAAATAATGTTTCTCAGATTACCAAAAATGAAATAAAATAGATATTCTCAAGAAACACAAATGTGACAATATTTTTTGTGAACTCTTCTCTTCATGAGACTACCTAGGGATAACCACTATAGTATACTTAGGAAATAATTTTTTCCCATTCCAAATAATTTATGTTCATAATATAAAATTAAGGTATATATATTTTTTGGGTAATTTGAAAAATTATCTAGTGGAATATACATATGAGAGACTAGTTTTTCAATATGTGAAGAAAGTAAGGAAACATTCCATGGAGATGATAAAAACATTTCCCATTAGAGAATGGAAATGGGAAATAACCATGGAATTTTTCATTAATATTAAAATGATATATAGAGAAAATAATTCCATATTTATTACTGTGGATCATCTTAGAAACACGGACAAAATAAATAAAACTCTAGAGCAATTTTCACTCAATAAACATAACATGATATACATCAGTTATCTGGTGAGGATATATAGAACACCCCAAAACCCCAATCAATTTTATTTAATTGATATTCTTGGTTTACTTATATTTCCTAAAATAGTTTTTAATATTATCTAAAAAAATATTCACTTCAATTTGGATTACCACCCTTAAATAATTTCTTACATTAGAATATTATCCATTATATTTAGGATATTCTATGGGAATCCATGATGGTTTTCAAAGGCATACATGATAAATAACTTCTTTTAGTAGAGTTCATGAATATTAATAGTCTCTACCAAAGAATCTAATTGTCTCTCTATGTAGTGATTTATGGAAATTATAGTAGTACCCCCATGCGATGGATTAATAATTGTGAAATGAATTATTCTAGGATCTAAAATTGTAGGATAAATGGTTGAAAAGTTCAAGACCATCAAATAGTAAGATAGGATAGTGTACAACCAAAAAATGTGATATGTTGATAACTATTACAGGGGCCTAGATTTTGAGGTATGGGATAATGTTTTATTATTCATATATTTATGGAGGAGAGTAATGGGATTTGAGAATAATAAAAATATAATTCTTAAATAAATTTTCCTTTTCAAAATTAATGACCACATCAGAGTTTTGGACTAATGAATAGAACTCCCACCAACCTTTTCTCATGTACATGACATGTTCTATGTATCCTTATTATGAATGTACATTCAAGATCCATCCCATGTACACATTACATAAGTGGTATAGTTGGATAATTATCTCTTATATGAGGTATACCATTTAGGATCGTGGACTTTATATATAATGTTCGATGCAATAAGACCACTTCCCTAGTTAAAGGATTTTTGGATAATCATATTTAAAAGGAGGAGACATGGGAACATTGGAAATAAATAAAACATAATTACCCACATCTTTTGTTCATATTAGTGGCTGAAAAGAAAATTATAGGGTGAAATATCTTATTGAGAGTAGAATTTAACAACCTCAAATTTTATGAATGGAATTTGCATTTTTATTTAGAAAATATTTCCAATTTTATAATGTAGTTGTATATAAAACTAATTCACTACATGGTAAAACCTAACCTATTTTACTATATTGAATTCAATATTACCTTTATATAGTAAATGTGTCCAAAAATTGTATATGTTATATTGGGAAAAATAAAATAAAAAAAAGATATCTATATTATGAAAATTTGGTCATGCTCGATCCACAAGAATCATTGTGCTCACAAACAACATTTTGAAATCAAATAGAATACGAGTAATGAAATAATTAATTTCAAAAAATGTATATATATAAACTTTAGAGAAAATAGAATTTAAAGAATGATAAATGAAATTTTAGGTATTTATAGAATGTAGGGAACCTATATGCTCGTTACAGATATGACCATTGGAATAATAGTCTGACCAGTGGAATAGTAATCATTACAAGGGGAATAGTCACCTAACAATTTAAATAATAACATAAATAATTTAATTTCAATATAATATGGATTTGTTTATTAAATGAACATATAATTAATTTATAGAACGTAGGGAACCTATATATGTTTTTTATTTCAAAATTAATTTCATCCAATTTTGATAATTAATTTTCATAAATTGAATACATTGTTTGAATATAAACATTAAATAATGGTTATAATTATTTATTTCTAAGTTTCTAAAATTGTTCACTTCTTTTGTATAGTAAAATACCCCAAAATTATATATTTAATATTATGAAATAAATAATTAAATTTGAGGGCCATTGAATATGTTAAAAAGAATTAAATAAATCTCACATATGATAATTTCTATATATTTTCAATGGAATCAATCTTATTATTATTCTTGATCAACAATATTAAAGTAATTATTATTGTTTTTAAAATACTTATCTCCTACCATTATTAATGTGACCCTCATTACTCAATCTCCACATAGATTCCAAAAATTGAGATTTCAAAATTTATACAAAATTATCTTCCAAAAATACTCCCCATAACATCATTGTTCTAGTATCGCCAAAATACCATTTTTCCATAATGTTTATTTCAATATGTGACATGTGAAGTGGTAATATACTCAATCTATCTCATTAAAACTTTTTTTGTCTTATAACTCATCATTACATCCCCATTAAACATGTATTTATATCTTTATTATAAGAAATATATTGTAAATTTTTTATGTTAATTTAATATTCATTATCCAATATCTTCTAAATTGATCCAAAAATGAAAGCATTAAATTACCACATCTAAAAACAACATATTTAATTTCCCATGCCACCTTAGGGGATGGTTTTTATAGAATTATTACACAAATTTCTTTTCAAATAATTATTTATTTATTTCTTCCACATTTTAAAATGGAAAAATATCCATAACATTAAAAATAAACATAAAAGTCCTTCATGGTTGGAAAACCTTCAGAAAATAATTGAGAGTACCAAAATAACACTTTTACTCTAGAATAAGTTTTTTTTTGAATAATGATTGATACTAGGAATCATTTTAACTTATATAAACACATTAACACTATGTAATAATAATTCACGTGTTATTTAAACATTTCATTAAGAACAATCATAATAGATAACTAGTGATGCACCCTTGGAACAATGAAATGAACATATTGGGGATAGAAAATAGAGAATCAGTATCTCAATTAAGTTAATCTAAAATAACATAAAATATCTAATAAAAACTGAATAATTTTTTTTAATAAATTTATTAATAAATATAATCTGACTCTGTATGTTGTTAAGTGGATGTTCTCAAAAAATCATAACATTACAAAAGGGAATTTCCATACCAGCCTCCTTTATTTTAGAATGGAATTTTATATCTATTAACCTCTTAATGAAACTATAATTCTCATGTATTAAATTAATATTGTCTATATATCTACTCTGACATGTATACCTAGTAATTCATACCTTTTCCGTTATGGTTATATACATGTTTTAGGTGTTACACCTCAATTTCATTCAATATAAAAACCCAATTAATGTGGAAGTATCTATTCATTACCCTATCCCATGTACCACTCCATAAAATTATTTAATCAATAAATATTTTTTAAAATGTATTATTTTATTATAGAAAATATTTTTTATTTTTCTTTTTTTTGTAGAAATTAATATTCTCTTTTAACTCCTTAAATAATCCTTACCCCTTTCACTAAATCCCCACATATGAGTTACATTTCAAATATAACTTGTCCGGTTTATATATTATTTCAACCTCATATAGACATAATATTTAATGTCCACTTCCCATTTTCACCTATTATAATATATAAAATATTTAATCCCTTATTTCATGGAAACCATTATCATATTCCATCCAGTTATTCTATAAGACATGATTATTCAACCCATTTCCTTCTATGAAAAATTCAATTGGTTATACGTTATGTTTGATTTACTTTTGTGGAATAGATATACATGTACATGTTTTGAGGGTTCACAATTATTTCACTCCAATGTATTTGGTAATATTTACATCTCATGATATTATATATTTTGTACAATAGAGTAATTCTATTCCCTAATGGGACTTTATTCTCCATGTTTTGTTGTCTTAGTAGTGATACATGACATATAATTAAGTAATGTTTAATTTTTCTTCCACATTCCCATGATGAAATGATCTTATGTTTCCATATTCCTTATTTAATTCCTCTATGCTAGTCTTTATGATATTTTCCTTTTATAATATGTTTTTACCCCTTTTTTCTCATATGATATACTCCATTATCCATCTCATTCCCTTATTTGGATATTTGGATCACCCATTTTAGTTTTATATTTCCAAGGTTATCCCATGCAATTATAGAATCAATTATGGATCTAATAGAACATTAGGGAAATAAAAATAAATAGTTTTTTTTGGTTTTTTCATTTATTAATGTTGATAGTTTCTCAATGATAGTAGGGATAACGATCTTTTGATTATGTTTATTGGATAAATATTTTATTAATCATATAATAATATTTGTAAGAGTTATGATAACTATAATATATCATTTAAATTTATAATATTTTAAAAGATATTTTTCATGGATAATTTTGTATAGTGATAAATGAAGAGTTTTGAGGGTGTCTACACCAATTTTCAATAGAGGAAATGATAAGGTAGGGTGAATAACATGAAGTGATAATATAATTATGGTAAAATAAATATACTATAGGAAGATTTTAAGTCCCATAAATATGAATGGACATCCTAATGTTATATTACATCTCTCTACCGAAATAATTATTACACTTACTTATATGAAGGCATAAAGTTATTGGAATGAAGTTGATGTCGGAATTATAGTGGAATCTCATAAACATCCAAGTATGAATTTTTATGATTAAAGTAATTGGGATGGGTTATTAAGAGTGTAATTTTTATTCATAAACTCAAAAAATTGATCTTGAATGTCTACAGTTGATTTAGAATGCTTAGAGGTAGTTTGAGGGAACCCTAATTTTTATTTTAGATGTTTTTTTTAAATTCTAGAAGTACATGGACATTCCATATATGAAATATATCCCCAATACTAAGTTCATTTTGATATTTTACATGATTTTGATCATCCCATATTCATGAAAAGATGTTGATTTTCACCACTGTAGACAATATTATAAGTCATTGAGTAGATCAATTAATTCATAGAGTATATTTACTACCACATGATTGACCCATATAATAGGAGGTTTATTTATGTTGTTAATTTATCTTCAAAATTTTAGATTGAAATATATTAAATTGATTTACTAAATATCAAGGTCGATCTAATAAATAATGATAAATTAAAAAATCCACTGTCAAAAAATTACGATTTGTGGACATTATATATAAAGATTAAATTATAATGTGATGATGTAAGGAATATTCCTCATTGATTCAACAATCACCAAAACTCATGAAATTTTTTACTTCAATATTGATAATATAGTTACATGAATAAAAAATCATAAAGAAAATGATCAATGTGTTGGAGAATTTTTGGAACATTTATATTTTTTTAAAGAATAAATTCTAGAAATAATATTAATTTATTCTAATGCTGGAACTATTCTGATATGATAAAAATATCTCAATACTATTATAATCCATGATTCACGTATTGGATGATTTATGGTGATATAATACATAGATTATGTTATTTTTATTTATATTTCTATTCCTAAAGTGAGTATAAAAAACATTTTTTGATGGTTAAATATAAAGAAAACATGATGATGATTTTGCTGATATGAAATATTCTTAAAATCATAAAAAAAAATTATTCACGATTGAGGTGAAGTGAGAAGAGTAATTTCGATTTGCTATCCTAATTTATACATCACTTTATATTTCTACAATAGTATTAAAAAAATAAGTCATTGTAATGGGCGATGAATTGATAATTATAAAAAATTATGTATAATTATTATATACCCGAGGTGAGTAAAGAGATGTTAGAGTGGAAGTGACTATGGATCATGAGGATTATGATTAATGAACATGATATATCAGTTGTGTTGTAGAGTTATTTTACATAAATTATTTATTTTGATTGAAATTTAAAGAATTTATATCTCAATTTATATTACAAAGAAATATAAAGATTAGATGTTTGATATGTATAGGAAATACAAAGGAAATTTATTATTATTTTTTAAGTATATAGAGTAGTTTCTATAGGGTGGGAAAAAATAGATAAAAAAGAAATTGAAATAAGAAACAAAATATTAAGGGATCTCAGGGAATTTGCTTTGAGACAACCATTAGGGGATAATAGATTATGAGATCATGGTGTAATCCCATATATAGAAATGTTATGAAAACTAGTAGTGAGAAAATGGGTATATATTATTTTGTTGATATTAATTTCTATAAAATTTATAGTCAATATTATAGGAGATCATTGTATATATATATAAAGATAAAGTGATAGGATAAGATTTTGTGAGTTGATATAAGACTCTATAGAATAGAGAAAAAAATAATACTCTGTGTGAATAATAAATTGAATGAGTATACCAATCCTAAAATGAAATTGATAATTATCTGGGTATCATGGATAATGGTAGAAAAAAATAAGACCATTCTTTAAGTTCAAATCATTTTCAAAAATTATATAAGAAGAGAAAAATATCGTCGAACAAAAAATTCTTTCTATATTGTTCAGATCTATTAGGGTAAATCCACATATTTTTTTTTTGAGAAACTAGGTGAGGAATTTCTAATGAATACCTATGAACATTATTTCTTATAGGAAATGGGATGAGTCTTCTAAACTTTTGAATTATAAGAATTTAAGTATTCTTAATGATTTCAAAGGTAACTATCTTAATTTATGATGATGCTTCTTACATAGAATTGTTGATAGAATTATAATGAATAGTTTAATGCATCAATTGTGTATACACTGTGAAAATCTATATAACCTAATGGATTCATGATATACATGGAGATTATAGTACAAATTAGTGAAAATGGTGTGATGTTTCCATGAAAATCCTTATGTTAAGTTTGAAATTATATATACAGAATGATTTTTTATACGTGTAGTAAACACCATCCTTTATATTCTGCTTTTTATAGGGGATTATACTTGATTTATTAAAAAAAACATTAAGGGAAAGGAATATGCATTTGATCCAAACCATTTAAAAGTACCACATTCAATTTTACCTAAGATACATGCCTGCATGTGGTTGATAGTTCCATAAAAAATATTAAATTTATTCATATAAAAAATCCATCAATATGAGTTAAATTTAAATTTTCATTAAATGTTTTAAAGAGAATTTGGAATTTTTATGATATAGGCAGCATAAGATTCACCGCCCCTCTCATGTTTTCATATAGAACATGTTGGGAATTTTAATTTTTTTGAAAACTAAATATTACTAAGTACCCAAAATAATTTTTAAATACATATTTTTTTATAAATTTATTTATTTTGATACTATGAATTTTGAATAACATCTCATTTGATTCCAAAACAGTAATTCTAAATTTATACTATTTAAATTTTCTAAAATTGACAATTAAAATGTATTCTAATGAGTGATAAAATCAAATCAATTAATCATTTTACAGTAGTTATTATAATCATTTCTCAAAAATAGATTTGAATACTTTCATTTTCAAAACAATATTGAAAACTATTTTATATTATATAACATACATTAATTAGAATTTAAAAAACCTTTAAGACCATTAATTGTATTAAAATTATTAACGATGATTTGATTTTATGCCCCTTTTGGAATCTACTAAGACCACCCTTGCACTTTATATAAATTTAATTTTCATATGAACAATTATTAATGTAATAAATAAGACATATTAAAAGTTATGTTTCCAACGATACCCAATAATTTGTAAATTTTTAAGATTTAATTAAATATTTTATATATTGTGGGTGTTTTTTTGTTTTCCATATGTGAGAATTGACATGTTTTGGGTGACTAAGAGGTGTGTCACATTTTTTTAGGTAACTACATGATTCATGATATATTATTTGTTGCAATAAATTTTACTTCATCCCATTATAAAAATTTAATAGAATAATTAAATAAACATTTAAAAACAGAAATGAAAAAACTAAAAAAGAAAAAACTAAAATTAAAAAAACATTAATAAAATATAGAATTGTAGAGATACTATTCATTGGGGTTTATTATATTAAATATTCCCCCACATTAAAATGTAAGGATGAAAATGGATCATTTGGTTGATTGATTATATATGGATATTTTATTGTGTTATTTTCCATTATGATTTTGAGTTTTAATAAATATTTATATTTATGATTTTAACATCATCCTTGGAAACATTACTTTTAAAATCATTTGCATCCAAACATCAAACTCAAAAATTACCTTGTTCAAGACCTCATGATTGAAAAATTTTTACTATGTTTTTTGATAGAGAAGTACTATAATAATAATCATAGGAAGAAAATTTAATTTCACAAAAATACATAAAACATTTCATTTAAATTCTCCTAAGTGAAATATGAAATTTTTTTAGGGATGCAGATTACAAATGATGATTTGATGAAAATAAAAATGTTAAATGGGGAATATATAGTGAAAACGTTATATTTAAAAATCACATCACATGTAAAAATAATTATGCAAATTCTGGGATAAAATATAAATACATATATTAAAATTTAAAAATAATATCTTTATTGGTTAGGGTAGATATATTATTAATTATGTTTACCCATAATGTAGAAGGGTAAATATTGGAAAGTTGATATATCATACTATTAATAAATATTTTATTGATAATAATGATATAATTTCTACACATTTAGCTAAATTTGATTATTTAATAAAAATCTAAAATTGGGGAATGTGTTTTGAATTCTCATCAAAAATATAGTTTTGAACCTTTCAGCTACACTGTAGTTAATTTTTTTATAGTAGTTTTGTTTTTGGATTTATTAAAACCAGAGATTGGAAAAAAAATTACTCAATCATTATAATTCAATTTTTATTTGGACAATTCAAGAGAGATCCCTTATTTTAGAGAATAAAATTCACCATGAAATCAAAGATGAACATGACACATCAATATAGACACCAACTCACAATTTGGGACATAACTAGTTCATCTAATAATGGATTTGTGTTAATAATATTTTTTAGGAATGTTTTTAAAATATTATTTGATTTTGTGGATAAGAGGTTAACACAATATAATATTCAACTATGTAGTCTAATTTGGTGTAAAAAATTGGAGAGAATTTTCATTTTCACACTTGTAAATATTTTAAAACAAATCTCCCATGCACCCCATAAATATATTTTTTAACATTTGGAGAGGGTAATATGTAGATTAAAGGTATAATAACTTAAGGTACTATAATTATTTCTTTTATATATGCAATTGTAAAAGGGAATGTCTGAATGCAAGGATATAATCGAATGGGTTATCACTATCTTTTACAATGATATATTTTTAATTCATTCAATTGTAATATATTTGTCATATTTATTTTACTAATTTTTTCTCTTTAGAGTGATTTTTATTATCGTTTTTAATAAAAAAATTCTATATTGAAAAAACTATTCTTTCATTCCCATTTTGAAACCATTACTATGGAATGATGAAATCACCACCCAAATAAATATAACTTCTTTTCATAGTTGATCAAATTTACACACATTAAACATATTTTTTGAATACCTAATAAAATTAAGAATTAAGAATTATGATGAATTCATTTAATTATAAATTACAATGGACTTTAATAATGAGAATGTAAAATGTGAGGTATATCATATATAAATCATCACAGAGAACCTTTAATCATTATATTTATACAACTTGGGGAAAACATTCATGGTTAAAAAGATATACCCAGAATAAAATATTTATTTTACCAAGAGAGGATATTCATTCATAATTGGTTAATAATAATAAGTTATAATATGAATAGTAATCAATGTAGGGTACCCCAATTTGATTTCATAGAGGAATCATTGTATTCAATTCCATATATTATTATTATTATTTTAATTTATATGGGGTTTTGGATTAGAAATATTAAGGTATCATAATTAAATAGAAATTAAATATGCTATACTGATGAGTAATTAAGGGTAAAAGGATTAAATTGATAATTGTTTATAATATAGTATTTTTAATTAATATTTTTTTATTCCCCTATTTTTTAATTCATTATCATTAAAAAATAACCCCACAATTCTTCAAAATTTTATTTATTTTATTTTTTATTAAATATATAAAAGTTTTTATATTGTAGTTATTATTTAAATTTCTTTTCGTTTTTTAATCACAAGAATCATAATGTATTGTGCTGAATAAGTCTTAGTGTCTATGATGATAAAGAAAATCAGGTCTTTTAGATCATGGTTAGATTTTTTTTCTAACAATGGGAACATTATTTTACAATTCATTGAGAATATGATGATACTAATAATAAAAAGTAGTTATTATAGATGTTATAGAATAAGTACAAAGAAGTGTTTGAATATGGATTTTTTTTATTGAATGTTGTTGGAATCTTTGATGGAATAATTAATAAGATCTGGTTAATTATTAAATTAATAAATAATTATTTGAAATATGGATTAGATAAATTAATAATTAGGTAACTCATCCTAATTCTTATATAACAAGGTTTAGGGTAGTATTGAAACGGTTTTTATATGAATAGAATTAGTTGTAGAGAAATATGAGTTTTATTTATAACATTCTTGAAAATTTTGAAAATATATTTAGGATTAAAATTTAAGCTCACATTAGATTAACTCGAGCATTTCAGGAATATATATATTATTTACATGATATTTATTGAATGTAAATTACTATAAATGGAATGTACATCTAAATATTTATGATTAATCTAAGGGTTTTTGATATTTTTCTGAATATATATATACGAGTGAGATAATCCACCCATAACACATGTAAGAGTAAAATGATGACTTTCCTGGAAATGTTAGAATTGGATGATGAATTATAAGTTTTTATTTCATAGGGAGTATCATGAATGATTTAATTTTGTTTTATATAAAGAATATTGTGATGAATTTAAAGGGATATTTTAATGTATATTTTGTTTTTCGAAAATCATTGGAGAATTAAATAATCATTTCATGGATACTATTTCGAAAATTAAAAAAATTGATATATTTAAAAAATTAAAATTAATACTATAGGAAGGTTTTAAAAGTTTATTATAATGGATAATATCAAGTAGGGATTGACATAAGATATTTTAGGGATATACTGTAATACATTAGAATATATCGATTACACCATGATTGGAGTGATCAGGTCACCTCATAGAGATCATAGTTGTTTGATGCTTTACTAGTTTGGATGATACCTAGGTCACTACACAAGAAAGAATAAGTATTATAAATAATTATTATTCTGATAAGTGTTTATAAATTTATTTAATTAATGGCTATTGGATTTATTTTAGTAGAGTAATCAATGTTTTTTTGGACAAGGTTTTAGCTAAATATCAATGTCAAATTAGATTTTCAAATCCATAATATCATTAAAATTTGATTGAATCAAACCACAAAAATTATTATTCCATCCTGATGAATATATTAATAGTTTTGTGAATACATCATTTCAATTTAAATATGAAATTATAGAAAACATATTATGGTGTTTTATGTGGATTTGAATGCATGAATTATGTGCACAAAAGGCATGATCAGGGATCATTTTTTAGAATGAGTTGATCCAAATACATGGACTAATGTTTGAGTTAATTTATGAAATAATATTAGCAAAGTTGAATATTTATGGAATATATGAGAGAAAATAAACATATATTAAATTCATGTTTCTTGAGAAAAATAATATGTATGTGTTTCAAAACTATATCTCATATGTTATAAGGAAAATGAATATCGAAAATTATAAGGTGAGAATCCTAAATAAAACATCTATATCAAGATATCCAATATTTAGATGAAGTGATATAAAATATATAAGAGTTCTTGTATTTTTTATTTTTTTGTATTGATTAAATATAGTGAAATAAGATTATTTTAGTCTGAAATAATTTCCATCCTTATGTTTTGATCCCTCTAGAATTCTCAATATTGTGGTTGAGTTCAGCTTCAATTGAAAAAATTTGATTTTAAAAATTTAAATTAACAATCCCAATATAATAAAATATTTTACAACAGTAAATAAAATCATAATATATAATTTTATTCCTCAAAATAATTTATCCATGTAATGATCAATACCGTATTAAAATAAAATAATATATTTATTTTTTAAAATTATTCTATTCACATTAAACAAAGTATATATGACTTCTAAATTCAAATTATTGATGTTTACATTTCTAATATATTTTTAAAAACACTATAGGAAAATAAAAATATTTAATAATAATTAGATTACATTTACTTGATATTGAGAATGGAAAAAAAATATTTTCCCATTTTAATTTGTAAAAAAAGTAGTTCTGGTCCATGTTGAAACGTAATAATCACAATTTGAAACTAATCCACTCATAAGAATATTTTTTTAAATAAATAAATTGATAAAAAACATGGATCAGTTATGTTTATCCACAAAATTGATCAATATATAAACATAGAGTTTATCATATGGATGTCTATAAAATAAGTAGCGTCAGCCCATGTTTTACATGGGACACAAAAGTAACGAAATACTGAGAAAGAGTACCTCAAAAATCATATTGAAAAAATCCATAGATTGTATAGAATATATTTGAAGACATAGAAATAATAACACGAATGTGATGGAAAACATAGAGATGGATGAATGATGAAAAAATTGAATTATATTAATCTATTATATTTTTTGGTTGATTAGTGTGGGTTTTTCCCTTCATATTATCAACCAGTAAGCTCAGGAGTATAATATTTTTATATTGATGTTTTCCTTATATTATAAAATATAATGAAAAATAATATTTTTAGGGTGTTAAGTATAGTGAGAATATATTTTAAAAAATGATAGAGTATTTTATACATTCGATGATTCTCTAACTATATAGAGTAATCACTTTCACATAGTAATTCTCATTTAATCATATCAAATTTACTCATACAGAAATATCTCAACTATCTCTAAAAAATACACTAAATATAAAAATATTATTTTTCAAACTCTATACATATAAATTCGTTTATTAAATATAGATGGTTCATAATCTTTGCATCCATGTTATTTTGATAGTTTTATTATGGGGTAAGCCACTTCCATGGTATGCATTTTTCTCTTATATTTTTTCAACTCTATGTTCAATTAAAAAATTATTTTTCGATTTTTCATGTAGTAATTTTATGCCTAGTCTATTAGAAAAATGAGAAATCAATCATATTCCTTATCATTAAAGGTCTAACACTTAGAAAAACATCAATTGTGTCTAGAATATTATATTTTTATCTTAATTATGTCGATCATCCACTGAACATAAGGGGTATATAAATGTACCTCATACAATCACCAAATGACATAATGGATATCCAAATAAGGATAAGGCTACAAAAGTGTACAAGAATACAACCTCATTCAATGTAAGGGCCCAAATATCATTCCATAAGATTGAATAAAAAATGTAAAAGGTTCAGAAAGAACTATGTACATTTAGTTTCTTATATAAACCATGTAATTGATCTAGTGAAACACACAGTAGGTCCAATAAAAAAAATTTCTCCCTAAACAATTTATTACTAACTTAAAACAGTGAAAACATCACAATTAAAATAATTATGAATTTAGGTTGTTAAAATTAGTATGTTTTGTACTATTACAACCATCACCATCTTTTTGATGATCATAAATCAAAATAGAAAATTTTTCAAAGAATATATAATTAAAAAACTCTTAAAAAATAGAATATGATAATTAAATAACATATCATTTTTCCATAACATATTCATAATTATTTGTGATTGTAAAAAAATATTTGAAATTTTTTTATATATTCGAATGAACCAAAAATTATGAATAATGAACATAGAAATAATTTAATACTAAAAGTGATTATTATTAATTAATCATGATTATTATAATGTATAATTGTATAATTGGAATCCAAACATGAATAATAATCAATAACCCTTGGAGTTTATGCTTTTAGTGATAGGTATATAGTGTAGAATTATTTTGATAAGAGGTATATCTTTTGATAATTTACTAATACAAATTCCTTGGATGGTACACAACATTAGTAGGTGTGAAGATAAATGGTGGTATAAAATTGATGTTATTATAGATACTGAAGATGTAGAGGTCATAGAAATTTATGTTATTGACAATATTGTAGGCATAACCTAATTAGTGTGAGAACTATATAGATTTCATATAATCAAAATTGTAGAGTCCATTATATGTAAATATCCATGCTTCATTACTTCTAAAATGTTTGGACGTCCTTTAAAAATATTTATAAATGATGTTTCAACTCCTTGAACCAATAAAATATTGTTTTTAAATCCCAACTAACTGGAAGAATCTTCAGTTTACTAGTCATGACCCTAAATGATGACTTTATGTCATTTCATAATAAATAATTACCCATAAAATACTTTATTTCCTTCCAGTTTGAAAATATTTCCTTTCTAAAATTCATGGAATCAACTATATCTAGATAGTAATAGATTATTGAGACTAAAATTTGGAAATCATTATCTTTGTCAATCATAATATATAATATAAATCAAAATTAATATCTTCCTTCACAATATGTCTAATTAAAATTATATAAAACGATACATTAGTCACATCAGGATGTGTATTAGAGCTTTTAGTAGGTGGTACACTAGAAATGGAAATGATTTCTAATAAATTTTGGTATATATAAACAAGGTATTTCAACACATCATGAATATATGTGTGAATAATTCCCATTTTAACATCGATCCATTGAATAAATTTATTATTGAGAAAATAATTACAATACATCTTAGTCTCTAGGTCCCATGAAATAGATAAAATAACATATGATATTGATTATTCTCAAAAATAGTATAAAGAATTTTCAAAATTCTGAAATATATTCTTCATCACTTTTAATAAATATGATTTTAGATCACATTTTAATCAATTTCTGGAGGTACAAAGAGTAATTGGTTCTCTGTTGTTGTATTCTATTGAGGTTTACCTTATTGTGAACCAGTAATCAAAGGTGTGCATTCGACTTTTTGATAAAATTCCTCCATTTCATTTGTTAATTGAGCTTCAAGAGAGTGGAAATTAGTACACTCCTAATGTAGTTGAACTAGAGATACTTGAATCTCTTGAGGATTATATGGATATTTATATTCATAGTAGCTTCCTGAGATTCACGCAATCCATGTATAGAGAAATTGTTTTCACCATATCCTTGATGTCTGAGATAATGTGTGTGTTTTAACTAAAGAATAAAATATCATTGACTATGGAGGGATGACCATAGTAATTTGAGTTATAGATCGATTATTTTCATAAAATATTTAAAAATCCTGACACACCAATAGATATGTGGGTGAAGCTTGTTTCATATATGCTTCTTAGACCATGAAAGCATTGGTGAGACATTATATATATGCAAGGGAAGTGGTAGGATTTATTTTGGTTGGAATTATATATTAAGTCTCTTATGAATTTATATATTGATATGTCGATGGAAGATAAGGCTCCTCAGTTCATGTATATGACCATCTTGTAATGTCAGTCCTAGACTATGTTGAGTGTTTCCTCGACCTATAGTGATTTACACCATATTACGCAGCTGATGAGATCTCCATGGTGAGACATTTTAGGATGGTCATCACTATAAGTCCAAGTCATAGGACAATGTGTTTTCATTTAATAGTTTTAATGGTTTGATGAATAAGGCACTCATCATGAATGATAATCTGAGGGATGTCCAAAGTTGTGGTAAGGTTATTTCATTATAGAAAACTGGGATATTTTCAATGAGTAGTAAGAATCGTTTCATTGATTATTTCCACTCTTTTAGAGGTTTTAAGTGAATCTGTAAAGACCCAGAAATTTAATGGGGAATTTTTTATAAATATTCTTTGGGATTTTACAAGAACGTAGTTTCTAACGGCGCCTGATTCCGAGGCATGGCGCGCCCGGAATCATTTTCTGAAGTTTAGCTCGGGTACGTTCAGTGAACGAATGAGCGGGTTTTTCTAACTTTTGAACCGGTGCTCGGAATCGAATTCCGAGGGCACTGATGGAATTATAGCGCCGATATTTTCTTTGAAATGACTTTTCTCGAGTTGTGTTTACTTTGGTGTGGTTTTTAATTTTTGGGGTTATGTTACGAAATAAAATAAAGTGGTGCGCCAACTTTATTTTTTTTTCACTTAAAGCCACTTAAAAGCCACATAAGCTAAGTTAAGCGGATAGGGTGGAACCAAAAATATCCTACCCACTTGGTAGGATATTTGTGATGTGGGGCCCGCACGATCCCCACCATTTCTTTCCTTCTATGTAACGCACCCGCAATCCCCCTCTTTAATGAAAGTCAACCGTGCGTTTTTCTGGTTAAGAAACACCTCATTAATTGGGCAGTTAAATCGTTACAATTAATTCATTGAATCAATAGTTCATTTATTTTCTTTTTAAATTCAAACGTGTCATGTACGTTAATAAAATAAGATAACTCTTATTTTATTTCTGTTGGAACTACTGGCGTGGAGAGGATTTGAAGGAAAGCATTCTTCTTCGACGAAGAACGCGAAGAACACGAAGAACTTGAAGAACGCTCCGACCTTTGACGAAGAACGCCAAACCCTCGGAGATCGACGACGTGATGCCGTGTACCGCGACATCAACGACACTTCTTCCGTGACGTCTCTTCAGCGACGATCCTTCTCTTCTACGACGATCCTCTTCTTCCGCGATGGTTAATTCCGCGACAAACTCGCGTTCGATGATAACGCTTGAGGTAGGAAATTATGTTTTAAGAATGATTTTATTTCTTTGATTTCTTTCTTCCTAAATAAAACAAACAACACGGATCAACTTATTACCTAGTTGATCCGCGAACGTTTTCCTTGCGGGTTGGGAATAGTCTGTTGTGGGGAAAAAAATTAATATGATCAATCAATATTGTAGGTTTTATAATAGCAAGTAACTATACATAAATGTGGTGGTATTTTCATAGTATAAAGGAACTTTTTCCCTCACACATAATCCCTGTATGTTTTCAGACCATAGTGGAGATAATTGATAATATTTGGAGAGGTATTTACATATTGAAGAGGAAAAAACATTTTTTCCAGGTTGAGAGAAATGGATTATTCAACACAAGAGAGAGTTATCAGACCACTAGCTACTATTATCAACCAATCCTTAAAATTATCTTCATTCTCAAAAATTGGTGATTCCATGACCTCCTTACAAGTTCCCAATGATTCCAAACCTGTAACACAATTAGTTGTGCATACCTTGAATCCCAAGCACTCCAACGAGTAACCTTTCGAAACCATATAATCATATGTCCTTCCTCTTGAATTTAGAGGAAAAGGACAATGATGATCCACCACCACCACTTCATCCAACACTTTCACATCAGAAACTAATGAATCCTTGGGGTGACCATTTGGAAAACCCATGAAATCATTCCCATATATTAGAGACACTGCTACTTGTATATTCAACGATGGAAAAACTATTAAAGAAGGAACCACTATGGATTGAAACATAGGTGATATATATTTCAATAGTAGTACCCCTGAGAGAGTCGATACTGATGATAAAGCCGAAGATATATGATATGTAGCAAGATTCCTGCATCACCTCTGATAATTATTTAGTAAAAAGGGAATAGAAAACATGCATGTGCAGCACATCACTAAAATTGGAAAACTTCAGAACATAGAACACCTCTCTCATTGAACCCTAATCCTCCTCCACAACCATCGGTGAAACCAACTCCATTGATAGATCATTCTAATAGTCTACAAAGCCATCAACCCCAACCTCATATACCGAACCATTCAACGAATACCCCATAGTGAGATCACCCACTGCCACCTCTAACATGAATATATCCATATAGTTCACCACATGATTAGTAATGTTATGCCACAACATCTGTCCATATATGTCTAGTCCACTAAGTTACCCTTATTACCCCACAGAGTGAAAAATCGTTGATTATTATAATATAGAACTATTTTCCACTAGGAAGATCCCATAACAACATTGATAAGAATATGTATGGGAGATTCAAAGGCATAATCATTTCATCACAAATATTTGGTTAAGTCATTGCCTGGAGAAAATGGGTTTGAAAATCCATGAACGGATAGTAATCCAACAACATTACCACATTTGGTAGTAATGAAAGATTACGATGAGGTAGAGGTAATCGCATTATCCAGATCCAAACCACTACCAAGATATATACTATCCCACTATGAGAATCTCAGGATGATTAGGACAGAGAGTAACTCCATGAACCACAATGCCACCCCTCTTGACTCCAAGCCTTCACAAAATCATCTTGACTGAATAAGGGGATACAGAAAGATAATATTGAAAACACTAAAAATGCATCTTGATGAGTAAGGTCCCATAAAGAAACAAATTTTTAAAATAAGGCCTATTGATGATTATCACAACCAAAAAAGGAAAACAGAGTCCATTTATGGAACCCCACCACCTCCCTCAATTCCATTACTGAAAAATACAGAGTCGGTAACCCATCCACATAATCCAAAAACCAGAGAGAAACTACAACTGAAGGAATTCTAGGAAGACTGGTTTGAGCCACCCCCACCTCCACCAAAAACACTTTAAAGGACTAAGGTCCAAGAGTATTCTCCCCATCTATTGTGTCCCCAGTACCCACATAGGAGATCACGAATCCAAACTTATTGATATCATATAAACCCTATGATGAGGTCAATACCGAGATCTCCATTTGGGAACTATAATGAAGAGGGATAAATGAGAAAAGAAATGGGAGAAGGGATCCAAGGAATCAATATCTACATCAAGTCATTTCTTATACTTAAGTGTTGTTCATAGGTTTTATCTGATATATGTAAACATTAACATAATCAATATTTTCAAAATTGTCTAGGGTTTGTGTCCTTTTACTAAAGATATATACAATTACATATAAAGGATTTTATTTATTGGTCCTACCAGTTCTTGGAATTTATTTTTTTAGTTCATCTAATTCTTCTATCAGGTTATGGTTGTTAGGGAGGTATCTACTAACGTATTTGTATGGTGAAACCAAAATATTTTTAGATTTATTATAGGTAATATTCAAATTCATATTTAATATATTATACTCCTATAATTTTACTGTCTTTTTGAGGATTATGTGGATGTGTCTCAACTATATAGAAATAGAAAAACTCATCTACAATTTTGATTATTTCATTAAATAATCTATATGATTTTGTAATGGTTGATTTACCTAAAAAATTTATATCATTACTTGTTTATGATATTTTTTCAATACTACATTTTATATAATGAATAATTAATTTCTATAAAAAACATTAATGTTATTTATCTTTGGGTTACTACGATGGAAAAATTGATATGAAATATTCATTAGATAGTCTCTTATTAAAAACCAATTTGTTACCCCAAATGTTTTATTCATAGATTCGACCTAAAAATAAAGAGTAAGTAATACCCACTAAGTGTGGTCCTAGAAAAATCACAAAGAGTTTTTCCTCCATCATATACCCACTTTTTTTGAAGATTTAAGGGTGAAGAAAAGTTATGGCTATATCCACGTTGTGGAAAAGTGTCTCAAATTCTTAATTATCAAATTCAATATAAGATCACTTATCATGTATGTAATTTTATATCCAAAATGATTTTGAATAGATTTATCATACTAATAAAGTAAAAATAATCCTAAATTTCATAATCTGTAAAAAATTACACTATGAAACAAGAAAAGGCATCAACAATATCAAAAAAATTGTAACAAAACATAATTTTAATATATAATTTATTTTGACTAAGAAAATGTGTTCGATAGTTTTCATTACATGCTAAAACTAATGAAAATGAAATATATCATATTATAATATCATCATTAATGAAGATATACAAAACTTTAAATAGGGTAAAAAATAAAAAACTATTACACTTATATAATAAATAAACTAAAATGTATTTTTATTGAAAAAGGTTACTTTTAAAAGAGGTTTTACATATATTTTATATTTAATTTTAAAAGATGAATTTAATGATTTTAGAATTTTAATTTTATTAATTTAATATATTTTTTTAATTGTAGATAAAAAAATTTACTTTTTATAAAAGATTCAACTTTTTTTGAAGACATTCATTTTTAGTCGATTATATTATTTTAACAAAAAATGTGAATTTTTCGATTTTATCATTATTTAGGAATGACCAAGAAGAATACAAAAATATTTAATAAAATCTTTATTTATGGAAAAAAATTATGCATTTTAAATTTTTCATTGAACATTAAAACCCTATTGTCAATATTTGTAAATCTTAATTAAATATTTACTTTATTAAAAAAAATATGTTTCAAAATTTATTTCAAATAAATCATTCTTAAGGTAAAATCAACTTTTGGGTTTTGTGAATTTTTATTATTGTTTTTTATGATAAATAATTTTATTGATATTCATTACAATAATAATTTTTTATTATCCATAAAAGTTAAGCTTAAAAATGCTATATTTAAATTCGTTTTACTTGATTACATGAGATTATTTTAAAAATGAATAGTGCAAAATTTTGAAATTTTTTGATAAAATTATTTACTTAATTTAAATTAGAATGTTATAATTTTGTAATATGGAAAACTTTAAAATTTTCCTAAATATTAAATACTAAGGCTAAACATTATTTACCCAAGTAAAAAAGTAGCTTTGGTAAAAAGTATTTCACTAAGGTGAGAAGTAAAAAATATATTAAAAACATTTTCCCAAAAGTATAGTTGTGGTGTACATAGGGAAAACATCACCCCTTTCCTCATTTCTACATCATTAATCGATTTACCCTTTAACTATGAACTGAAATTAACAAAAATCATTGGTTATTTTCAAAACTAAATTAACCATCTCATATAAAACGGGATCACTTCCCCCATATTACATGACAACAATTCATTTTAATTTTTCATTTAAGATCACCAAAATCTATCTCTCATGGATTTCGTTTTCTCAATATTGTGTTTCTAACCTCTATATGTTTGGATAAATATTTCACTTCCAAGGATATCTCTATGAGAATACTGAGTCTCCTATACAAGTGTTACATAATTTTATGTATTTTATTTTCAAAATTCATTTTACAAAGCCCATATATGAATAAAAATATAATTAAAATTGTATAATTAGTATAAGAATATTTTATTATAATAATTTAACAATAATTATTTATTCGTATTCAACAACTATGGGAAATAAAATCATATTTTGTCTGTGTGTGCCGACTACCATCTCCACGAAGGGATGTATTCTATTTTTATAACCACCTATCATTGTTTGTTTTAATGATATTATTGAAGAATATATTTTATATCTCATATATATCTATGATTTCTATATTTTAAATTATCAAACACTTTATTTTCCCCTTCTTTTTGTAGAAATAAAAACACTAGTCATCCGTACGTGTAGCCTACCTCTTACACAACCAAGGTATTTCATTTTTATCACCACCATTTATATATGGTATTAAAAATATTAAACTTATAATAATATTTTACTTAAAATAGTTAATATTATGGTAAATATGAATCAATTTTATGATGCTTTCTATCATGGTCGCCGTACTGATGGATTGACAAAAAAATTGACCAGGCAACCTCAAGTAATAATAATAGGAAGGAAAAATATATAAAAAATAAATAAAAAATTTTATTCTCTAATAGATATTAAATATATAAGAGAATAAAAAGGTTTCAAATAAGGAATCAAAAATATAAATTTTATTATATAGGATGTCAGTCACCTGTTGATAATGCATTAGGAACAAGGCATGGGTTTTCATCTCAAATTCTACTCATTGATATAAATTTTGTTTTATATACCTAATTCTATTTATGTATCATATATTCTACATAATTGAGATGTTATATCAATATATAATAATTATTCATGGTATTATACATTCAGTTTAAAGTTTCTATCTTTCATGTGATTTTGAGTTAAATACTCCTCAAACTATAGGGGTTTTCTTAACACAAATCCCTTTCTCGAGTCATAATCACTCAACATAGATTTTGATATTTCAATAATCAATTTTTATATACGATTATGATTTTATAATCTATTTAAAACATATTTTCTATGAAATTATTTTTTCCCACCATAGTTTTTTTCTGTGATGGATCAATTATTTAATAAAAAATTTATTATTTTAAGATTAATTATTACGTATTTTCAATGATTTTTTATTCATAACATAGATATATCGTAATAACAATAATATACTTTACCTTGTGTAAACATAATTCGTTTTTGTATATTATTATCATTTCACCCTCCCCAATTATTTATTATATCTTAGATGTTCCATTAAGATGTTAATGACGAATGTTACTAATAAAGATGTTTTAAAATATTTTAATGTTTTTTCCATTCAAGAATAATATATTGTACCCTTCCATTTTACAATTTTACTTATGGTTTAATTATTATAAAAACATATTTATTTAAACAGGTTTTGATGTAAATTTTTATGAATTCATTGATCTATATTCAATAAAATGTTTCTAGAAAATTACATGAAAATAATGTCATCCAATATGGAAACTAAGAAGTTATTTTTAAGAATTTGTTTTTGATTAATATAGTATTTTCAAAATATAATTATCTAATAATTTAATGGTTTATTGAACACCAAATAAGATCAATTTTTAAAAACTCAATTTACGTGATCTTATTTTTTAGCATCAAAGCGCAATGTTTTTATATGACACCATTTGGAAAAGATATAAAACCCATTTTCATTATATGAATTATTAATGATAATGTGAATGATTTCATTTTATATTGAACACATATATATAGATAATAATGGTATTACTCCCATATCTCCTTACAGTGTATTGATTAAGGTTTTATTTATGGTCACTCTACTATACAAATAGTGTGTAATGTTTTCTCGACAATAGGAATCAGTTTTGGGATTCCTACTCCACTATGGGAATCTGGTGGTGATAAATGAACCGTCATGAATTAATTAACTATTCTTATGTTTATGAAATCATTTTTTCTCCAATATATTATTTCCATCCATTCAAAAAAAAATATGATATACTATGTTAAAATGATATTTCTCTTTGTTATCTTATAACGCCATGTAATTTTTTTATTTTAATTAAATTATACCAAACTATGTTTTGGATGACCTATATTGGACATTAATACTAAATTTCATTATCCATAATGAGAAACCATGATTTATGAATTTCATTTCTACCCCCTTTATTAAATTAGTTGATATTTTCCCATAAATCATCTTTTTTTCTCATGTTTATTATATAATCGTTATCAGTAGTTGATAACTTTACCTTACTCATCATTAAATCTCATCTCATTATTATGTTTATATTCCCCTGGAGAGAAATGTAATCATTTGGTATGAAATTTCTAGAAGATCATTTACAGGAGAATGGTTATAGAGAAATATCAAAAAGTGTTTTGAAATGTGTAGGTTTCTTGTCTAGTCTCCCGAAAAACAGACATTTTTGTCCTTATGGTGTGTGACTTTTTATAAGATATATTATCTTAAACATGGAATCAATGTATTATTTATGTATATTCAAATTACATTTCTAGATTAATAGTGTTTTTATTGACAATAAACCCATAAATGTAAAAATAAATCTTAGTGAACAAATTCTTATGGTTGAAAGGATGACACCTATTTATTTAGTCTGAATGAAATTTTGTGTTGATTTCCTATTTGACAAGGAATAAACAATTTTACTTTTAAAATTTATAGATTGGTTAGATACTTGTCTAATGATTTTATATTTATATTTTTAATATATTTCACAGTATAGTGTCCTATTGTCTAATGTGATAACCATGATTCACTATGAAACTCATTAAACAAGATGCATTTTGTGGAAATAATAGAAACTAAATTCATATCATAAACATTCTCATTCCATAAAGAAGTAAAAACTACTTCTTACTCAGAATCATAAATCATAAAATAATTTTTCACAAAATTAACATGACAATAAAAATCACACTACTAAGAAAGACTACATTGATTATATTTAAAAATAATTAAAACTAAAAAGGTAAAAATGAAAATATCTTCAGAGTAACCAATTTATCCAAGGAAATTTATTTATTCATTTGTATTTTCCAAAAATTTTATATATCCACCATCCAAAATTAATATATTATTGAATATATATTATTATATATATTTATATGTGGTATATCCACTCTCTAGACACCATGAGTTTTTAATAACGATCTTGAATCATTTCCCTTAATCATGTATTAATACATGAAACTGGTACCCAAAATTTAATGGGAAAAGAAAAGTTATAAGACTACTATTTTAGAATACATTTTATTTTTATAGGATTATTTATTGAAGAATTTTAAAAAATAATAATACTTTATTCTTGGATCAATTTAATTATTATTGATTCCACAACCAAATGATCCTTTTTTTCTTGAAAATTAATGCCTTAGTTTTAAATCCAGGGAAACATATTTTCTTACAACGTCCATTATTGAAAATCTTGATATCCTTTACCAGATTTAATTTTATTTTGTTTTTGACTTCCCAATATCATATTAAAATTATCAATTAAATTATTACCTTACTCTAGATTTTTAATTTTTTTAATCATTTTCTGATTAGAAATCCATTATTCATTTTAACAGTTTTTCATTCTATTACTTTTCAATAGATATTTACTTTTATATTTATAAGATTTTCCATGAAAACTCATCGGTATATTATATTTATATTTAATATAATTCATTATATCATTATTAATAGACTATTTTTCAAATGATTCATAATCATAAAATTCAGAATCATCAGGAAATTCATGTTAAGTGAATGTAAAGAAATAAACAAATACCTGATATGTGGTAAAAATAATGCATAAGATTTTAATTTACACATTAACTATAACTAGAATAATTTGAATAAGTGAATCATTCGTATGAATCACTTAGGTTTTCTTCCTCACATTTATTGGTTAATTTTCGCTATTTTCATATTTTTTTGGTACATTAATATAGGGACGTTTGACTTGATGTGACCTTTTCTCTTATACACAAAACATGTAATTTTTTTGATGGGTATCCTTTAATTTTTTTATATTTTTGATGTATTTTACATTGTAGTTTGATTTTTAAGGAATATTGTATTCTATTAAAATTTCATATATCTCCAATATTTATGATCTATCTCTTCATCACACTCAAAATATCATTCACATCCAATTGAATCATCCTTCATTACATCCTTTTCTATTGACTCGGATATCTTGATTTTATAAAATTTATAATGTGGATTAAAATCCACATCATCTACCTTATGTTATTCATTCATTATTATCTTTACAATCATCTACATTACTTTTAGCCTTTATATGTCACATGATTCGTTGATGAAGACTCCTGCACTTCTCCCTATATCATGTAAGAATCTCAAAATAATTTAACCATATTTATTTTCATCTATATAATTTCATAGTGAAATAATTATATTAATGATATCACTAAACCTATAATAAATTTTTTAATTTTTTTCAGTTGGATTTATTTTAAAATAATCATATTTCATAATAAACTTTTTCAAGTACATTTCATTAAAAATTTAATATCATTCATGAAAATTTATAATGGTATCAAATATTTCACAAGAATTCACCAATTCAGAAATTAAGATTAATTAGTATTCACATATTTCATAGAATAATTAATTCATAGTGTTTTCATTATAGTCATTAATTGTCAGAGTTTTATTACCTATTAATTTCTATGAATTTCATAATTTTACTAATTATATTTAATTGAACACAAAATATCAAATCCGATCATTTTGAAATATATATTTTTTATATTTGATATTATTTTTATTTTTTTGAAAAGTGAATTATTTGTAGTATTAATTTCTGGTATACCATCCATAATGAAATATTAGGAATTATAAAAAATATAAATATCTTCATATCACGACATAACGAATATTATAAGTAAAATAAGGAAGTATTCCAATAAATATATAGATCCTGAATTAAGACCATTCTTATTACAAATTTTGGTCCTAGTTGAATATTGGGGGAGTGGTTTGTGGGATGAGTTATGGACCTTATGTATTTTTTTAATATTTAAATCCACAATCCCCATAGTATAAAGTATTCCACAATTAATAAATAAATAATAATATATAAATATTTACTACGAAATAACTTCAATAATGAACAACAAGTTATACTAATTTAAATTAATCTATTTTTTAATTATTCAATTAAAAACAATCCAATTATATATATATATCTTATAAATCATAACTATAAATTTTTATTTTATATTTTTTTAAAACACATATTAAAAAAAAGGTTCAAAAAAATATTTAAGATATTTTAAAACAATTAATGAATAAAAAAATTAAATCGTACAATTTATTTAAACACAATAGATTTTGTTCCAATCTAGTACCTAATAGACCCCACATAATATTATACCACTTCAATATAAATGTATTAAATGTAATAAATGGAAACACTTTTGGGATCTTGCATTTTGATCCATAACCAATATAATGGTACAAAAAACAAACTGAATGTAGGGAAATATTGGGAATTACAATCATAATCAAAATTTATAGATGGGATAAAAAATATAATAAAATAAAGGGAAATAATATCCAAAAAATCTTAAATAAGAATGATATTTTGTTAAAAATATTTTCATCATAAAAAAATCTATTCAAATGTAATGAAAAAAGTGTGGGTTTTTATTGATGATGAATTTTATGCAACTCAATAATTTTTCATATTTGGTTTATTATTGAGGTTTTACTCTCCTAACATGATCGTCTAGACAACTAGAGACATAATGGTGTATTTATTTTATCCTTTTCAAATATTTTTTAATGTTTTTTAAAAACAAATGTGTTCTGTAGTGTATAAGAGTGCAATTGATTTAATAATAGTTAGGTTTATTTTCCATATTATAGGATTTCCTAAATTTTTAGTGTACATTCCTCCATATATATTTCTCCATTAAATCAACATATATCTCTATGAATTTATAGACCTCAAATGCCTATAATACCTATAAGAATTTACAAAAAAATGTACTTGGAATAAGGTACATTGATACAACTACTATGAATATAAATGTTATATCAAATTGATTTTTTGTTCTTCTAGGGTGTCTATCTTAAAACTAGTCACTATAATGAAAATTAATTTTATATTGCAGTTATTTAGTGCAATGTTTAACGAAAACATTCTTTCTTTGGAATCTTCGTCAATGCAGTCTGTCCCCATGAAGTTGATTGGCGAAATGTCTCATCAATTAATTTTCCTTGTGTATGAGTACAAAACATAGAAAAACATCAATTCTATATGGGATGGTTGATTATATTTATTTTTATGGATGATAATCAATAGAATTCTTGGGATTTTTAAATTTTCATCCAATGATATTCTATCTATATAGGGGATATGTAATGAAAAATAAGGCTACATAAAGGTATTACTATGATTCTTGATAATATGTTAGGGTCAAGAGGCATTGTATAAGGTTTAAGTGGTATATCACATGGGTTATTATGTGGTATTTACATCAGTATTATTATCTATAAAATGTATTCAATCTAGTGATACACATTTCCATTCCATCACATATAATTTTCAATCCAAAAATATATTACTAAATTAATCTTATAAATCATCATAATTAAAAACATTATTTGAGATCATTAAATAAATAAATTTTTTGGCTAAGATAAATTTAATGACAATTATTTATTCTGTGTAAATTATAGAATAAAAATTGTTATCCTTAACTTTAATATGTCCCCATCTTCAGGATAAATGAGATAAATTCAGAAACCTAATATGAAGTAGTTGATGTCAAGTAATTTAAAGAAGTGAAAGAATAATAATGTGGGGATTAATAATATATAAATTCTAGAGTTAGGATGAAACTAATTTATGTTTGATATTGAGGGATACTTTGGTACATAAAATATTAAATTACTTCCCTAATGAAATGCATATAGGGGAATAAGAGGGGGATATATTGTGTGTGGAGCGACCAAAACCTAAATCTCATAGTGGAAGTGATTAATAATTTGGAGTGACCATGAATGAACTTGTATCCCAAAAAAAAGTGTAGTAGTATATTTTTGAAATGTCAACATACCATCAATGTGTAACAATGTATATATCCGAATATGAGGATCAAAGTTAATTCCATATGTCCTTATAGTTTATATTCTTTCATTACTATTTAATTTTTTCTGGGATCAATAATGAGAGAAATTGATATTGAACATGAAACATACAATAAGGTAATGAGATCCATTGTTATAATGGGGAATCGCTGGAAATATTATTTAACAAGTGTGAAACATGAATCAATACGTCTCAATGTACTTATAATAATGAATGTCATATTAATAGGTATCAAACCCTATTGGTTCCTCCTTCCTGTTCAGTCCTAAAATTTTATATATAAAATTTTTCACATATAGTATTCATGAAAACTAATCATTTTTTATTAATAGACTATATAGAATATGGAGAAATAGTTGGTGTTTTTTATTAATTCTTGTTAAAGATGTTATTGAATATATTGAGATGATTATTTGGATGATCATAATGAATTATATTATATATACAGATATCTAGGGCCATGAAAAGATTAATGAAAATCAAGGTATATTAGAAAAAATATAATTTAATACTATATTCATGTTGTTCAAGAATTTTGAATTTATTTATAGATATATATTATATTAAAATGTGATTTAGGAGTTAAAATAAAAATCATATTGAGACTTCTATTTTTAAATAAAATAATAGGGGGATATGAAGAAAACTACGAAGAGGAAGAATGTAACCACTATGGTAGGTATGATTTATATCGATGTTAAATCTATGTAAAACATTATTTTATAAGAATCATATAAATTTTCAAATTCATATCCTCCCTTAGAGTTCAATGTTAATTGAGACTCCAGTAAATATTTCAAAATGAAAACATTTCATTAATCCATAGGATGTTTTTGTAGCAACATCAATGAGATAAAGATATTATATTAAAGGTGGATATGCTAGATGTTATATAGAGATATTTATAAATAAATTGTAGAGTTGGTAATATAGTATAAAATATTAAATTAATATGATCAGACATTGAATTAACCTTCTGTAATAATGGGTTAAAAGTAGAAATGGAAAATCAACAAACTTTAATAATTGTATATTAATTAAATAATAAAATGAATATTGTATAAGAGTTAAAAGAAATCATTATCACAAATAAAAAAATGATATGATAAAATTTATAATACAATATGGAATATGTTTTATGAATATATATTCTCAATTGAAGGATAAGGATAAGAAGATCATGGAAATAAATGAAACAATTTAATCCATAAAATTAAGGGGGATGATATAAAATTCACCTATATTATGGTAAAAATGTGAATGGAATTGAATTTATAATATAAAAATAGTTGAAATAATAGTCTACCTTTCTAATTACTAATGAGGAGAGTTAAAATTACAGTAGAAACATAATTATTTAGAATCCTATGACACACCGTGATTGTGTTCTTATAATCACAATGGATAAAAATTGGGATAAAATCTATTATAATGTCCAAACCAATGAAATGATAAATTATATATGACATTATCAAGAATATTTGTATATTTTTTCTCTATAGGGATATATAGTTAGAAAGGGTAGATTGATTGAGGAACAAAGATCTGGTAAAAGAACCACAAATCATATGTTACATGGAAGGCATATACGAAAATGAATAGAAATATTCATATACAAAATATATTCTATAGGTTCAAAAAAATTATTAATAGTGTGTAATATGGTTTTTATATGTCACGTATCATATATTATTCACAATTAAAATCAAAAAAATAAATAAAATAAGTAAGATACTTTGTAATGATGTTAAATCTAATTAAAAAATGGAGATCAATGCTTAATGTATGGTTCATTAAGTAGAAAACATTATACACTGACATTAATGGATATTGATTATGAATTAAATAATTAATGCCAAAGAGGTATCACTAATTATTCTACTTGGAATAAGGTGATGGTTGGAGGAACATCCCTCTTATGAAATAGGCTTAATGATTATGAATGTGACAATAATGTATCAATTGAAGAGACAAGAACACTTCTCATTATTAACATACATGATGTGAATACAAATCTAATAAATTTGGAAAATGATAATTCTAATTGATGTGATATTTAGAAATGTGGGGTTTTAAGGAGAACTTCTAGAAATTATTGGAAGAAACTTTGATGAAAATATTTGGTTCACTAGTACAAATAATATTCCTCCACATGATGATATTTGGTGAGTACCCCTACCCCATGTACAATATTGTTTCTAATTATTATTAAGTGTGGTGAAATAATCGGAGGGAGGGAAATTATCCCTGGGGTGATAATGATAAATATATCTATATATGTGTTTAATGATGAATATATGAAAAAATATGTGTTTAGAGAGAAAAAATCATATTAAGGCCATATTTGGATCAATATGTGTTATTAAGTATCCATAATATATATCAAAATAATATAGATTTCAAGACGATATGAAGGTTCAAAACTAATATAGGGACTAATTTTAAAATTAGGAGAGATTATATCCCTTTATAAGTTGGTAAGTTGTCAAAAGTTGAATGTAGGGATCAATAAATATTTTCAAGCCATATTCGTTGTGGTAACAGTCTTTGAATAAAGAGGTGACGCCATGATACAATAATAAAAGAAATATTAAAAACCTATTATTTAGATTATCATGATTTTTGGGTAATTATTATATATAAGGTTGTTTATCTTGTAAAATCATTTATAAAAGTTCAAATTATTGAATACAATTAATGGAAAACTCCCTTTTTGATGGATTTAGTCGCAAAAATAGTTTTTGGATTATTAAAGAAGAGATTTAAAGAAGGTGTTTCAATAAATTAAGAAATGAAATTTGTTTTTTGAGAATAAATCAGATTTCATTATGTTAATACCATATATATATATATATATATATCTCAATTAGTATAAATGTTAATATTTTATGCCTCATATAAATTATTATTTTAGGATTATTGACATATGTTTTTTATGTGTGATTGAAATATCATAAAGAAATGTTGAAAAAAAATATTTTTCATGTCATATGAAATTTATGGATGTGTGTTAAAAACAAGGACATCATTGATATTGTTAAAATGGAATCTTTTTTTCTACACCATGTTATAGAATAATAGGAATTACGGATTTATTAATGCATTATTAAAAAGTGGTAAATTCAGTCAATAAATTTTTTTATTAAAATTTTTCTATAGGTTTATGATTATAAACTTAAATATTAGAAAAATCAAAAGTTTTTTATGATTATTTTTTTCAATTTCATAAAAATATTTTTCTGAATAATTTAGTGAGAGATTATAACAAAGATTTTTCTGAAAAACCTACGAAACATTAGAATCGATTTTCATAGAAATTATGAGTATAATAAAATTGATATATATATATATATATATGTATAATTAAAATAAAGATTTTATTTATATTTCAAATTTCAATTCTAATAGATAAAATCATCATGTAACTAATAATATAAAATATAGAGAAATATCGCATAATATAAAAATCTATTAATTGATCCGTAATAAGACAGATTTTATCAAAACATAGAGATCATGATTGATTCATGTTCAACTATTTTTCAATATAACATTCATAATGTATTGCAACATATAAACATAACACAACAATCATGGTTAGATAGGATATCATGAGGCTATTTTTGCATGTTTTTCAAAGTTATTTAAAGAGTGTTAGCTAAAACTTTAAGATCTAGTTTTCACTTTATAACACTCAACAATTACATTTTTTTTGTTTTAATAGTATTATAAGAATAGGGAAATTCACTAATTTTTTTTTATTTTTCTATGAAAAATATAACTATAGTTATGTAGAAAGATGTTTTGAATTTGAATAAGTTACTTTGGAATAATAATTTAGAGTTTTGACTCTGATTTTAATGAAATAATTACGTGCACACATGTAATGGAATTTTAACATTATGAATAATTATTTAATATGATTCCATGGATCAATGCTTGAGTTTAGTGATGATATTTTATAAAGTATATATAGTAGTTTTGGAATAGTATAGATATAATTTAATGACATTGAAAATAAGGATTTTAAAAAAATTGGAGATAATATTTTAACTTCTACATCTATTATATTATAAGTAATAATGATATATTCTAATTGAATTTTTGAAAATAAATTATATTTCTATATTTAGATATCGTAGAAGAAGAATAATTAGAGGAAGAATAAGTGAGAGGAAAAGTGGGTATGAGTGTTTTTTGTAGATATGTTTTTTGGTTAATGGAAGAGTGTAATTATATTATTATAGTGTATAATATTGTTTCTCTACATGTAAAATTTCTTTTGATTTTGATTAATTGACAGGGTGAATAGTTTTTAATAACATTATGAGGTAACCATCATAATTAATTTAGAGTATATGTCCAAACTTCATAATTGGAAATTTGATCTCATTTTTTTTGACTAAGTTAAAGTGTAGAAAAGATAATATTAAATTAAAATCAATTCATGATTTATGATGTAAGGTGATTAATGATAAAAATGGAGATACATGTGTGCTTCTAAACTATTTATTACAATAAAAAAAGTAGTTCATAGAGAAAAATAATAAGGTTTACTGTTTTGATAAGGATTCATTTTAACATAAATCTCCTAAACAATTGATTCATGGCTTTGAGTGAACATGAATAAACTTGTATCCACTAAAAAAATGAACCAGAGGATTTTATAACATTGGTATATAATAGATATGCGATCCTTGGACATATATTATTATTATTATCAAATATGTTAAAACAATGCAGTCAAGTGTTTAATATTTTTTTAGGATGTTTTGAAATTTAATTTGATCATCAATTAGAAAAAACATGACTAAACAGGTTCATCTGGATAATGGATCATGGTCTATATAGTCATGGGTACAATAAAGAAGAAATGTTTTAATTTTTTTGAACTACGATTCACCTAATGATTGAGTTCTAAAATTCGTCTGAGCCCAAACACACCTCCTCTAATGGAATAATCTAGGTCATCCACTATGCATTACATAATTAAAATCCAAAAAACATTTCAGAATATATATGATATCTATATTCAATTTAAATGTGTAAAATTACAAAAATTAATTTGATTCATTCACATGATAAGAAAAATTAAATGGGGGTGGTTTTGAGTTTTCTTAATTATTATCTATTTGGACGGGGTTCATGTTACAGGGTTTTGAATGTTGTTATTAGAGAGGTATTAAATATGGTATATGATTGAAATAGATTTATAGATGTAATGTTAATTAAATCATATATTTATATGTATGTTGAAACTATAATATTATTTTATATAAGTGAAAGAGAGATTGTGGTTTTAGTGGAGGAAACTTTAAGGGGTTTGACTGTTTATATCGATGGAGTTACATTTGGAGGATTTATTCCTAATATTAATTTATTATAATATATAAATAGAAGAGTTTCTTAAAATACTCTCCACTATTTCTCCTATATCTATATCACTATTACTGTTTATAGAGACATGGATATATGGGATAAATGGTTTTTATGCTGAATAAAATTATATAATGATTTTCAAGGATTATTTTTTGAATTTGTGAAATTTTAAGAACATAGTAGAATTATTAGATAAATATATATTAGTGAATAACTCCATTAATAATGATGTCACACTATAGTTTTCAATATGTTATTTGGTTAAATTATTGAATAAGTATAATGTTTAATTTTTCACTGATTAACATTTTTTATCGGATAAAATTGAACAGGAAATCAATAATCAGCTTCTTAATCAAAATTAAAGATATTTTAATGTAAAATTGACTATTTTTTAATTTTATTTTATGCATTCATGAAAAAAAATATGAAAAAATATATTCAAAAAGATCGTTATTCAAATTTAATGTCTTCATGATTATAATGTTTTGGTATCATCCAATACCATTTGATACTATATAATCACTATATTGATAATAAAGTGCAGATGTTATCATAGAAACATTAATTTTGATGCACTACTCATATATAGTTTCATGTCGTCCCACAAAAAACCTCTTTAATTAAATAGTTACAAGGATCTCCCAAAATCAAATAGAATTTATAATTTACTATTATAATGTATCACATCATCTTCTCCACTTATATAACTAAAACATTAAAATGTATCAACAACAACATTCATTTAAAAATAAAACCTATTTTTACCTTTTACAATAAATAACTATATTTGATCCTTTGATCCTCAAAGAACAATATACAACTCAAAAAGATTTACTAAGATTGTTTTCAACCTATATTTTTAAAAATAATCCATTCATAAACATTGTATAAAATTTTCCATTTATGATACTAAATATCTTAAATTCCAATTTGGAATATTTTCTTCATATTATTATTCTTATATATCTACTACATATATATATTATGACATTTTTTTTGTATGTTCACTATTCACAAAACAGTAGTAACAATCTTCTCTTAATTTTGGAATAACTGATTCACATTGAACAACTAAAATAAATATCTCACTTCTACAACAAGAATACTATCTATTGGATAAATTAAAAGTTATTTTACCATTTTATATATTGTATAGATGTACTAAATTTAGTTATATAATCATGTGATCCATATATACTTTTCATAAGTAATACATCAAAAAATTGGTATACAATATTTGATAACATCATAATGGGAGTCATTGTGAAATGAATGTGGTTAGAAAATAGTTACCTCTGAATAATCACAAAATAACTCTTCTTATTGGATAATTATTTAATAACATTATATTTTATAGAATGAATATAATTTATAATGAATATAACATTTATCACAAAACCTGTCACGATGATATAATTTATGAATTCATAGCCTATTTTTTTCCATCATGGTTTAATATTTTTTCAGATACTAAATAGTTTAAAGATATAAAATCATGTACATATTCATTTTTTCATGATGCATGTCTTTATAAAAAATTAAATTCTATGAAACACAATAATTTTCCCATATTATTCATTATAAACATAAAAATCATGGCCTTTTTATTATGTAATAATATATATATCGAGAATGTCCAAACTCAGTATCATCACATGTGGAACTAAAATAATGTTATAATCATTCATTTTTTGGTATGATTTATTCTGAATCATGAAAACCATAATCTCTATAAACATAAGAATGGGTTCTTTTTTACCACGGTAGAATGATTTTTTCTTCTTCAAAAAACTCCTATTTTAAATCTTTAACTCTAATATTCATCTTAACATCTATAATCTTTCAAATGAACACCAAATCAAATGAACCATTTAAATTAAAATATGTTTGATTGTGAATAATTTGAAAAAAAAAATTACAATGGAATGAAAGAAAAAAAATAACCTATCTTATGTAAATCACATTATACTAATAATAAAATTCATATTTCAAAAAAAAACATCCTTAGGCACAGGAAATTTAAATTATCATATTGGTGATAAATATTTTCAAAATTTTATTTTGTTTTCAATCATTGAATATAAAATACTCAAATATATATAATTGAGTAATAATTTAGTTATAATGAGAATAAATGAAAAAACTATGTTTTGAAATTAAGAAAATTGAAAAACAATGTTAAATATATCAATAAGAGTAACTTATATTCACAATAAATGGGCCTCTTATACTTATCTAATCAATTAATCATTTCAATGTAATTTATAAACCATTATAAAAAAACATCACACATAAATAATCAATAAATTCATTAAAATATCATATACACAAACCAATAGAACCACCAAAGTTATATGTTCTCACAAACCCAACACATGCTTGTCTGCTAAACTCAATACAATCCTTATTGAAAACAAAGATACTATATATAAACTCCCTATCAATAATAGATTTACACCCCATTAAAAAATGTATATATCATTTTATTTATGTTTATATAATTATAATACTATATAAAAACATCCAATGAACAAATGGGAGATGGGATAAAATAACATACTTGAGCTATGTCATTTTTAATCTCCAAAACCAATCAACATTTTAAATTCCATTAATGAACCCTGAGGTAGTGGTTTAGTAAAATCTGTATCAATTTATCCTTTATTAGAATATTATCTATCTAGATGAAACATTAATTCATCATATATTTGAAAAAATGGTATGTAATATCTATCCAAGTCAGTTGATAATGTCGAAAAATTTTTCTTGGAATATAGTTGGCACTGTGATTATCACAACACATCATAAAAGAATAATTCACTTACAGTTTAAAATAATATAATTATGTATTTATACATATAATCTTATTTTTATTCTATATGGTAGAAATATATTCTATATCTTATATATGTGGAATTAATATAATCAGTACTTGTTTTACAATCTACATGAGTACAGTAAATAAAATAATACACTTTTTAAATTGTTTTTAATCGAAATATTTATATACTTCAGTATATATTATAATACTTTTAAGTGCTAGAAAATTTTATTCCGTATGTACATTTTCATTTGTTTCCAATAATGATTTATTATAGACTACATAAAATCTAGATAGTGTAAAATATATTATACACAAAAGTTTCTAAAAACCATTTGACCAACCTTTTTCAGATTACCTTCTTTATGGATTTTTTCAAACTACATTTGGAGAGAAATATACATAACATATTCCATTCCAAATGTGTTTTATAATTCCCAAGAATATGTTTCCTAATAAATAATGGAATCATTATTTTATTTAAAATTAAATTATATTAAAAAGTAATTTATTATATATCATTTCACTTCTCATATTCTATTTAGAATTTTTAATCACAAACCATAATTATTTCACGGAATTAATTTTTTTTAAGAAATTTTAAACAATTACTAATAATATATTACATGGGGATCATTGAAATGGGATAAATTCGGAAATATTTATACAATAGGGAGAAATAGAAATTAATTTGATGATGAAAAAGATATATAATTTCATAATATAGAATTATTTTCTATGAAGGTTTAAATTCATAGTAAAAAATGATTATAGTTTCCACCTTGGTGTTCAATATACCACTATGCTCTCTATTTTTAACTACATTAGATGAATATTGATGGAGATGAAAAACACCAAGATGTTGATGTAAGAATATATTTTAACTTTTTTGACAAAAAATATAATTTATTTTTGTAAATATTTTTAATTAATTTTAAAAAAAGGATCCACCAAATAGATTTTCAAGAATTAAGTTTCCTAAATTTTTTAGAGATCCTTGAAAATAGTGTGATAATAGCCCACCATACATAGAATATGTAACACAATGATATTTTTTGAAAATATTTTTTAGAAAAAACTAATCCTTTGATATATTTTACATTTCATGCGAACAAAATTAGATTGGGTTACATGTAATACTAGGTTTTGAGTATATTATATATAATCTAATGTTTTGATTGTGTTACACAGAACACCGTGTTAAAATGAAACAGGATATAAAGTTAAAATTTTATTATTTAGTATTATATTTATACACTAGTAATTGGAATAAAAGGTATAAATATGATTAATTATATAATACAAAAGTTTTTTTCAATTTTTAAATATATTTAATTACTTAGATTCCAATTATTTAGAAATGAAAATAAAAACTGTTTGTAAATAAAGGAAATATTTTTCTCAAAGAATTATATTCTTTGTGTTCAACAAATTATTATCTAACTAAATAAGACAAAAAAGGATAAATATTTTAATAAAATTTATTAATTATATGTTCAATTCAGTATTTAACATTCATATTATGAGTATTCTAGAAAATTCATAAGAATAAATATAATTTTTCCCATAAAACAATATTTTTTGAAAAACTATGTTTACACCCTTTTTATAGAACACATATTTTTAATCTAATTTTAAAACCATTTATAAAATAAATTTCTAAAATTTAGAAATTGTTTTGGAAGTTTGAAGATATACATTTTCAAAGCATATATTTTGTTAATGTTTTTCTGAAATGTTTAATTTTTTCAAAATAATGAAACATAATGATTGTTAAATGGACAATAACTTTTAGTTTAATATATTTATAAAGTAAAATTATATTTCAAATTCATTTTAAAGATAAATTATTTCAATTTTACATCCCCTAATCCATTTTAGTTTATTGAAATAAATTTAATATTAAAATTTAATATACAAAACTGTAGACTTTTGAAAATTTTCCTTTTAGAAATTCGAATTCTCTTCGAGCCCCCATAGTTAATTTTATATTGAAAAATTTCACCATTGGGAATGAAATTTGAAAAAAGGGTATATATTTTTAAAAAATATAATTTATATAATATAATTATGGAAACATAATGTTTTACCAAAATTAATTGTTAATGTAATAAACGGTAATCCTCCTGGTTTTGGTAAAATATGTTTACCAGGGGTTAAAATAAAAGGATAATGGTAAAAATGACCTATAAGCATTTCTAATATCTATTTTTTCCTATATTTTGACCATTAAACCTCTATGGATATATAATAGTCTATTTTGGATACCTTTGACAAATGAAAATCATGGGATCACTCAATTCCTTTCAAAATTAATAATTGTGTCCACTCACCAACTTATAAAAGGCCAGAGTATCTCCACTATTATAAACATCATAAATAATTTTTAGTACATATATTTCCTAGATAAACCACTTCTTAACTTTTATTCAAACATATTATAGTAGTAGTTTCAGATATAAATCCATCATAGATGGATTTTAGTGCAATCCTAATGAAGATAACTGTAGAAAAGGTAAAATTCATCAAAGAACGTTTTTGTTTTATTTAATTATCGGAATTCATGAATTATGATTATAAAGTGATTATAAAAAAACCTCAGTATATTCCATATTAATATATTTTAAATTCTATTTGAACAACCTAAAACCATATCCACTTCTATCAAATTGGCTATAAAATCATCTTCCATCTAAGTGGTAAGCTATCACCTCACAAACTGATGTCCATAATTTATCCGTTAACACCTCTTGAGTATGGAAATAATGATGGATTTATTGTTTATATTTTTTATATAAAACGTTTTTATGTTATTATGATTATGGAATTATTTTTTACACATAATTTCATACTATAAATATTGTGGGAATATGATAACGTCGCTCATGTGTACATCTAACTACTGCCTCATTAGTGATATGATTCATTCATAATATACAGGGAAGGAATTAAGGACGATTTTAATGAGAATATGTGATATATATGGCAAAAAATTTTATTCAATATATATATATATAATTTTATTCATTTAAACATACAATAAAATTGAAACATAGTTCTTGTGTACGTACGACCTACCATCTCAAAGAATGATATTTTCATTTTCTATAACTAAATGTTATAGATTACCATAAAAGAACTATGTAATGAATTTATATATGATAATTATATCTCGATATATATTTTCTATATGATGAAACTTTGATATCATTTTGATGACCCTGAAATAATAAGTTAAAACATTGGTGGAGAACAAAGAATTTGTTGCACGAAATGTGACACACACAAGGAATTATTAATAAAAAGGAAATAAAAGGGGATAAAAATCATAAATGGTATGATATATATTAATGTTTTTCATTACTATATATATATATAATAAACATATATTTATTATACATTATGTATGAATGTGAGAAACTTAATTCCAGACATATGGTAAGGGATTCAGTCTCAGTTTTTACATTAATGAGACACATGCCACGTTCACCAAGAATTTATTTTATGTGTTGTATTAAAACACCAAGAAAATATATTATTATTTTTACTGTGAATATTATTTATATTCACAAAATGATATTAGGTTATCTCTTTCATGGGTTTTACATATTCAATGTTATCATTCTGGTACGATATTTATGTCTCAATTTTCATTCTTTTAGACATATGTTATGTTATAAAAATATATTATTTTATTTGGTGTATATTATTACAGAAGAAATATTAAATAATTAATATCCTTATTTTCATTATATTCAATTTTTATTTAATGTGATTATTGTTTAGGTATTATTAATGAAAGTTACCATTAATGGAAGAGTCTTATGTTACAATCGCATCATTTATTGGGATAATTTATGATTATTATTCCAATGATGAAATATCATGATCCATATCTCATGAATATCATGTATTTTTATATCATATCATTTTACTATAATAATACATTTTTCAACTAAATTTTACTCTCGTTATTTAGTTATGTTTTCAAAATAATTTTTTTTTATGAAAAATCATGTATTGAGTTTAAAAATATATTTTCTATTTAAACTATGTTATCTAAAAATGTTTAAAAAATATTATGTTTTAAAAAGAGTTAAAAACGTAGTTATTTTCATCCAGAAATTGTTTATATGATTTTAAAAATATTCCATTATAATCATTCAATTTATTCTCAAATATATTAATTTTCAAATTGTTTTATGTTTTATGTAAATGATTTAAAAAAGTTATTTTCATTTAAAATGTTTGTAAGGATTTTTAAAATCTTTATTTATAATATTTCAGTATTATTATACATCAAATTGATTTTTAAAATCTTTTATGTTTCTAATTAATGGTTTTAAAAAATCATATTTAAATTTTATAAATTATTTTTTAAATATTCAATTATATATTTTTAAGTATAATCACAATGAAATTTATTATAAAAGGATATGTCTTTAAAATAAATAATTTTCAAATTAAATTTATCATCCTAAAAAATGTTTTAAATTATCTTTCAATTTATTTTTCATCCAAGATGACATCCATTGATGATACCAGTGGTTTACATGGGATATGAACCCAAGATACCACTATGATTCATTATTTGGATGGTTTATTATTAAAATATGTTTATAAAATAAGTTTCTTGTCAACATGTTATACCATGATTGAATTCATTTGATTCCCACTTATTTTTCATAGGTTATTCTATGATGAAAAATTGAATGAATTATCAAACCTGTATTTTTTACATATTTCATGATATGTTATATTTTTTATGGAACCCATATAATTTTATATTTTATGATACGATGAGTGTAATATGATATTATGAAACACATGTGTTACATTTTAATTATGTGATCTGTGGTACATAGATCTCCATCTAATTAATTGTTTAATGATTTGTGTATCACAATATAAATATGGGAAACAAGTCGGCTGGCTTGATACATTATGGGAAATAGGTGTGTCCTAATCCACTATGGGGAATAGGTCCCTCCTAATTCACTATGGGAAAATGGTGTGTCATGGTTCACAATGGGAACATGTGTGTCCAAATCCACTATGGGAAACATGTGCATCCTTATCTATCATGGGAAATAGTTGTATCTTTTTCTACAATGAGAAACTGTGTGTCCTGATCCACTATGAGAAATAGGATCATCCTTATCCACTAAGGGAAGCATATCTTTCCTGATCCAAAATATGAAAATATGTGATAATTCATGATACACTCTTGTTTTAGAATTTCTATTTAATTTTGAAATATGAGAAGGTTTTCAATATTTATGATGGTTCCAAACTATTACTAAATTTTCTTTTGGTTCATGATTTATTTATGTTAAATTTTCCCCCTTGTGAGACATATTTCCTTATATGATAATGTGTTAGGCCTCGAACCATGTTTATGATATATGAAAATTTTGGAATGAACTTTATAAGTTATGTTCATGATCACATACCGTTATTATTATCTTATTCCTTTATTGGATCATAGATTGATATCTATTATCTCTACCTATATGGAGAATTTGAGATCACTATATCATCTCAACCTGGGATCTACATAACTCGTGCCACGACATGGTGGACCACAATACCTCAATGATGCCTCCTCGTACGAAAATTTATTCAAACTAGCAGTGAGTGTCTAAAGGTGGTACAATGGGGTGACTATACCCTCATATAGAAGTGGAACAGTAGGGATAATCATAAACATCCAACAAAGGATACATAATTTGAACAGATATAATAAATAAACTATAGAATGGTAAATAACTAATCCAAGGAATAATAATAAAGAAGTACCACTATGTAGTGTCATATACATAGTTTTCTGTATTAATGATGCACAAAAGGTGTACGTTGGACTTCAATATCCAATAATTGTATAAAAAAATTTAAAAAGGGGAAAGAGGATTATCCCCAATAATCTCAAGTTTTTACTCAGTGTTCTACTCATGTTCTCCATATCATGTTAAAGAATATCCAAACTATATATGAGGGGGATTTCACTTATCCGAACTTACAAGAATTAATATACTCAGCTACAAAAGGTGGCCTGAGTAGTGTGTGAGATAAAATCTTAGTAGGAAACCATAAATGATGTATTTCTGTAATGAAAGAAGTTCTCATAGCTAAAAAGAGTGTAGGTATAAAAAAATAATGGTGAAAAAATAATCAGCCTACTCAGGTTCCTCAAAGATGACTAGAGGCTCTACCAACATTGACTCATCGATGGAATGATTTCATGATCAGTAACTATATATATAGATAAAAATAATATATACATATATATATATGTATATAATAGTTTTATTTTAAATCCTCCTATATGATTCAATTATGTGAAGACATAAGTGGCAATATACATGGAATACATGGTGCTTGATATACTAGGGCATAACTGATACATCCATAACTA
Organism: Viscum album; assembly: GCA_963277665.1. Classification (NCBI taxonomy): domain Eukaryota; kingdom Viridiplantae; phylum Streptophyta; class Magnoliopsida; order Santalales; family Viscaceae; genus Viscum; species Viscum album. Next base: position 168,512,267 of record OY728125.1, on the reverse strand, counting down.
GTTTAAAGAATTCTATAATCTCATGCAGTAGGGAACATAACCTATATCTCATAATTAGTGGTTGAATTCATCCTCAAATCTCAATATGGTGATTTTTCCATCATGTCAAACTTCAAAACAAGGGATGTAGTGTGTCATTACAACCGTAAAAATAGAATCAATAGTTTGAAATTTCATGCTCGCATCACTATGTATGGGAGCATGTATCTCTCATCCCCAATAGAACCCTTATAGTTGTGAAACTTCCTGTATCAAAGGCATATTCGTAATTATAATTATAAGAATGTGTCAACAATTTTCACGATTTATACTTATCAAGGTCCAATTTAAACAAGTAACTATAATTCAATTATGGAATTTGATTAAAACATGATATTATCGGTATGGTCAAGATACCAATCATAATTCAGTTCAATGAAACCATTTAATATATTTAAAGGAATGAAACCCAACATGAATAGTACATTACATTTAATAAAGTCCATCTAATTAACCAAAGCATGGATGTCACATTTATATGACTCATAGGGCTCTTAGAAGTTTTTATTTTCAAAAGAGAAATTACTTACATGGGTAGTTACATTCATATGATAGTAAATGAAATTAGGAGGTGCATTTGGATAAATCAAGCAATTGTATTTTAGAGTAAATTAAATTAATGATATAAGAAAAATTCTTATAAGTTTATCCGATAATATATTCTATTAATTTTAATTGGAAAACTGAAGATGAAACCCCTAAGGATAGTCCACAACTAAGGTCAATAGCCTGTAATCGAAAAACAATACCTAAAAATGTATATCAATGTGAAAAAATCAATTCAAAATAATGAAATGAATTAAATGAAAATAAACAGAAATGGCCAACATGTGGTATAATGGTAAATATATACAAACACAACAACCCCATGGGAAAAGTTACGAGACAACCTACCCTAGGGATTTTATGAATCCACATCCAATGGAGACATAATATTGAAGTAGGTTGGAAGAATAGAAGTAAATATCCAAATCCCCAAAAATAGGGAGAAATATTTTCACCAAAATATCACAATAGATCCGAAAATAAACAGAATTATGAAGCAAGAGGATTTTAGATATTTTTGAGATCGATATGATGCTTTTGATGGATCTTCATTCGGACTTCATATTGGAGATATATCTCAACACCATAGTTGAAAGAGACTATATCTCTACAGGAAGAGGAGAAGAAAACATACACTGGAAAAGAAGATAGGGAATAAAGGGATTAGAAAAAGATACCATTAAGGTAACAAATGACTTCTCTCCCTCGAAATAGTGGGGTCACAGTTTTTCTAAATGGTTTGTCCAAACCATGTACAAATCATTCTTAGCTTACTACTTATGTAAACTCCCCAAATTGTTAAGGTTCATTGTTTATTTAATCATACTAAAACTATCTGTAACCCCACCATCGAACCTATATTTTTTTAAAAGGTTGTTTTCATAGTGTTGTAAAATTACAATCAAACAGTGTGACTCTTACTTCTCCACTGCCTCACCTCATATGGCTAGTCGAGACTGTGCATTATAGGTGGCATGGTTTTTACTAAACGTGAAGGTGAGTTCTTTTTCCAAATTGTTGGGTTTTTAGGCTCTAAATAAGCCCCAGACACCCCATGATCTCCAGGGTTTTTTGGTATCATTATGGAATATTTAAAATATGTTAAAACTGAAAAATAAATGATTCATACCTCCTTCAAAAGATGATTCATTAGAACCTCTCCTCTATAAAGCAACTCATTGCCTAGTTAGCCTTGTATGAGAAAATTGGTTTCATCTAAGAATAAGTCCCACCAATGAGATTGTATATTATCTTCCCATTTTTAGTTCTCATATTGTACTCGTATTTGATTCTATATTACTTCTAATAAAGGATATGAACTTCTTAATAGTGTATTTACTCTTCAATCAATAATAGGAATGAGATAATTTAAAAAGAAATAATCCACATCCATCTTGACCACATTTGGTTGTAAAACATGTGATAGTTTTATATAATAACATTGTAGATGAGTTACATGGGTAAAATGATTCATAGACCTGTATATACGATGATGTTCAATCTGGTAAGCCCCCAGTACAATCTCATTCAAACCCATGACGGGTCCAAAGAACCATAGTGTGAGCTTACATTTCATGTGAATGAATCTATGGCCCACCATGGGAATGACTCGCAATAACAACATATATCAAAACTCAAACTCAAGATATCTTCAATGTATATTGTTATATGATATTAGTCTAGAATGAGTAGTCATCATGAAATTTCTTGTCAACAAGACCCCCTCTATTGTCTCCGAAATGAGACATTGTCCAAAAATAACTACCACCCCTTCCAGTAGTCAACACATTGGTGAACGAAAAGGTCTAAAATATATGGAATCTAGATAAATCCATCATGAAGGTATTCTGAAGGCTAATATTATAAGAAAACTCAATGAGGGGAATGTGTTTCTCCTAAGAACGCCAAATTCATGGACATATGCATGGAGCATGTCATTTAGAACATAACCTGTATACTATGTTTTTTCATTATTCTATCAGTAATAGTATGTTATCAATATAATAGACATACCTAAGGCCTTATGAAACCCTACCAGAACCATGATGTAAATAAAGAATCTCTATAAGAAATGATATAATGACTAGAAACAAGAAGAAGTACAAAACTCCCTAACATATAATATCCTTGCCTCATCTACCCAGAAGCTATCTCGTATTATTAATAATTGTGGGACCCTAATCAAAAGAATAATGAAAACCAACATGGTATTGTTTCCCTTATGCGATCTATGTAAACAAGACAAATAATTTGTCCAAATATCATCCCATTTTAACTATGGAATTGAAAAGGGATACAAATGGCCTACCAGACCCTGATGTTCCACCATTAACTTTTTAAAAGATAACATCAGCTAATAAAACTAGAAATTTAATGTTTCATTCTAGAATACCAGTACTGGCATCATAGATCCCCATACATCTTGGTGACCCTGGATGTATTTTCCAGGTTGAGGTGTGAAATTTCCATAGCATCCCCTATATATTAGTTGTAGGGACCCATACATGCCCATTAAATATAATGGTACCATCCCAATCCATGGTCCATCCTAAAAAATGTACTATTATTTGAGATTCATTCCCTCTAGACACAATGTTTGAGATCATATAGTTGCCTTTGTATTACCTGTTCTAGAAATTTAAAGGACACTACTAAGGACGTGAGGATAGTATGATCATGGTCCACCAGAACCGAAATGTTCATTTATGAGAATAAGTCCAAGAGACATTGTTTTCATTTTTCCTCCTAAAAAGTCTCTGTAAGAGTCTTCTATCATATATCATAATCTATAGGATTTCCATTACCATGAATGTAGTCAATATTTAGATCATCCTATTATAGGTATTAAACTGTTCCCAACCCCTATGATTGAGATATCATGGTATAAATGACTACCTGATGATTTTTTGATAATTTTATACCAACAAAGTCTCTCCTATTAGATAGTTTATATAGAATAATGAACAATGAACTACATCAGCAACATCAAGGTCATGAATCGAGTAATTTTTCTAATCAGACATCAAATTACGAGACCCATACATGAAGACCCACTCATCATGTATCATGAAATATCTATGAAAAAAGCCCAGTGCATCAAAGTAAACAATATAACTCGTTCCTGTATATAGAATAATAAGTATTGGTGCTGATGTCAATCATCCCCTCAACTCCTTGAAGGATGCTTCACAGGATTTTAAATAGAGGAAATTCACACCATTATTTTTCACGCATGCGTGTAACTCTACAAGACATGTGAAATATTTGTTGAAGACTATAATATCTATATATCCCCCAAAGACTCTATATTTCTAAGACATTCTTGGGATTCTATTAGGAATTTATGGCTTTCATATTCTCTTGGTCTTCTTAAACTCCTGACCCTGAGATGATATTACCAAATAAGATAACATTGTCATTCCAAACATTGAATTTAATGATCTTAGCATAGATATTATGCTATATTAGTTTATTCGACATGATCTCAATATGGTTTTAATGTTCATGTATGTAGATTTTATAAACCAAGATGTATTTTGTAAATACTACCATAAATGAATCTAGAAATGGGTGGAAAACCAAATACATTTTTTAATGGAGACAGTAAGTGAATTTGTGAGAATGAATGGTATGACTATGTACTTGTTTAGACCACACCTTCTCATGAATTTTGTGAACGGTTTTTTCAACGACATGAAACACACTCGATGATATCCTAACCTTAATTCCTTATTTAAAAAACTATTTCTCTTCAGATATGATAAAATATGTCATCTATTATAGTTAGTGGATATATATATTTTATTATAAGATAGTTCAAACGATGATAATAAATCAAAATATTTAGGATACATTCAATCATCATGAAAAAATTACTGATTAATGCCAAGGATAAGTGTTAGGGTTTATAAAATTTTGACCACCAAATCCTCCAATTGTTTCTTGAGCTCTGGATGCTCAATTGGTGCCATCCTATACGGAGGAATTATCACATAAGTTACACTTTACATAACCTCAATGGTAAATTTTACCTCACACACCGGAGGAATAATAAATATTTCATTATGAAATATATCCCCAAAATGATCCACTACATGTGGGAAAACAAAATGATGTTACCCCTGATTATCCAAGAAAATGATGGTGATATGAGCTATTATACTACCCAAACTCTACTACTTGGGTCCGGATCGCAAAGCATACACATACCATTATACATTAGGAACGTCCCTACTACCCTATGGTGATGTAAAAAACACCCTCTGATGATAGTAGTCTATATGGTCTCGGTAGAAGACAAACCAGTCAATCTTGATGATTCCATAAAATACCTTCATGTTGAGGATAAGAAGTTTACACATGAATATGTATCTTCCCATCTCAAGCGGACAATCCTTACAATAGTTAACACTATATAATCAGATACTAAATGGGGTATCTTGAATCATAAATCCATGAAACTGTTCAATCTTGGGTCCTAGACTCTCCATAATAATCTCAGATAAAATAAGGTGATACATTCTTGTCTCTCTAGAAATCATATTTAAAGCATGATGATATAGTTATTGTACCTCAAATAGTAAAAGTTTTAGTACTATACTTCCCAAAAATAGGATAGAATACCATTAAGTGTCCTACACTATTTCCCTATGTTACTTACTAACTAACTTGAGAAGTCCCCCTCTTTTCACGTAGAGAACCATGAATATAACTACCTCTGCCTCAACCACCACCTCAACCTATGTAGCTGGTGGTATTTCATCTGCCTTCATAGTGTGGTCCTACTAGTACTATTCCTAACCATGGATTAGGTGAAGGTACTTGTTCACTAGGCACTTAATGGAATGTTCTATAGAATTCATTGATATAGACCATTCATACACTACCTCTTCAATACATTATATCTCATATGAACTTGGGTTTAGTGTGTTTTGGCTTTCCGTGCTATTCACATATCACAAGGATGTCTTCACAAGGATATTGGATTGTACTAATTCCCTGTGTAGCCTCAAAATGTATAATTCAACTAGATGATGGAAAACTAATTTCTCTAGTTATTGAACCGCCCATACACAAAAAACCATCTTAATCGAATCCCTCTCTAAAATAAGAGATGTTTTATGATTATAGAAATGGTAGTAAACCAAAATACATTAACCTATGGTTGGATGTCATATACCATCCCATCGTCAAATCATTTGGAATTCATATTATAATTACATTCTAGAGTAGTAGTAAACCACTATAGCTTAGTTAAATATATATATTATTCCATAAAATAAATGCTTACTTATTGAATTTTCATGAATTATCTAACAATATCAATCTTTAATATCTAGGGAATGAAATATTTGTATAATATAGTCTGGAAATCTTCCCATACTATAGTACAATCATAATCCGCCTGGGTAATAACATCCAACCACCTATTGAAAAAATCACTCTCCATATAAGCTGCATTATTAACCTTAGGATATGGAGGCATCTCAATATGAACTAATATAGAAAGAATAACTTATATAACTGAATCAGTTGTGTGTTGTCCACCATCTCACATTAGGTTAGTAGGACGATGCAGGTGGAATTCCTATGTCAACTCTTTCATAGTCGTGGAAGGTTTTGAAACAATTTTTAGAGAATCAAATATACCTATAAATCATTATAAGAACTAGGAATTAGTTCCCATATTAGGAACAAAGAGAGGATATGTAGGTGGAACTATATAAGGGATCAATATCATCTCAAGGCCTTCTACCTAAAGTGGTGTTTGGTGTCACCAACATGATGTATTACTAGAGGACATCATGGAGGAACGATACTACAATACCAAATGCATGCCTCCGATTATATTTTCATCTTTGAAAATATTTCATATAGAAAAAAATAAATGTTTTATATACGTACTATAAATAGACCATACAACACTACCATTTTCTAAATTCAGTGTTGGGTAATCAATAATGACCATAACAGGCCATAAGAATATATGTGACTTTCCATCTACCCACTACTAAGTCTAGGATTGGTTCTATATATCTATTTCAAATGTATAAGATAGTTTTTCTTACATTAATATTCATATTCATTTCAAATTATGATTTTAAAATATTTAAATATTTTTAAAAGATTGAATTGGATGGATTTCAAATTATCATTACTAGTGGACTATACTCATTATGGAACAAAATATGTCATCCATTATACCCATACCATAACAAATTGTAGCCCATGTGTCCAATGGTCTATGGATTAATGTTCCCTTACTGACTGCTTAAGGTGTTTTCTTTAACATATTTAGGAAAACACTATTTGGATAAGGTAATAACATTAAGTGTCAATTATTTTTCCCAATCGCTGTAAGAAGAACTAGATGAATTCCATAGATAATCAATGATATAACAATATAAAACAGTAAAATATATGTTAAAGGTAGTGGTGACAAGTTTAAATGCATAACATAATTGACCTGTTGTGCCTGTAATGATTCATGTAATGCTAAAACCTCATTTCATCAATCAGGGGTAAAAGAAATCATTATTTCAATAATACCAATACTAATAACACCATAAAACAAATGTTCCACCCAACAATGAAGTCATATAAACAATAATAGGCTTAATAAATGCTGATAATTTCTCATCATATGTAATATGGGTTTCTCCTATACACGGGATATATATTTGTTTAGGGATAGGGTAATATAAAAATCCTTTTAACACCTAGTCTCTTATGAAATACCCATATAGTAAGACAAATGAAACAAATATCTGAGCAAACTTTGTATCATCTCAACCATGGATCTAGTAAACCCATTCTCCAAGTTCGTGGTCACATGGAATCAATTTCACCTCACTAAATTCCAAAGGCTGTGAACTGGCATCGAGGGTTTAAAGGTGGTATAGTGGGGAGAATATTCCCTCATATCATATTGGTAGAATAAAGATAACCATACACATCCAATAGTGGGAGAATAATATAAATATATATAATAAATAATCAACCAAAATATTAAAAACTATACCACTTAATATTATTTTTTAAAACTACTAGGTAGAGTCACATATATCAATGCATGACATTTGGATATACAGAAGGTGAATAGGGGATGAACCAATTCAATCATGCTTTGAAAACAAAAAATAATAATAAAAGTATACTCCATTATAATCTCAAGTGAATGATTTATCCCCTAATCAAATTCTCTATCTAAATGTAAGGAAAATCAGAACACTGTATTAGGGAACCTTCCATTATCTATTCATGTAGAAATATAATCATCTTGGGTTCCAAAGGCTGTAAAAGTAGGGTGTGGATAAAATCATAGTGTTCCAGCACCGATAGTGTCTAGAGGTAATCCAAGTAGTGCACATAGAAAAATAGAGTGAATGTTTAAACAAATAATAAATAATTCTGAACAAATAAGTGGCCCGCTCAGGTTCCGCATAGATTCATAGAGGCTCTAAATACATTAACTCATGGCTAGAATGAGTGTCTAATCACTAACTATTTATATAACAAATATATATATATATATTGTTTATATATTGAATACACCAATATAGACAATGTATGTGTAGACATAAGCGGCCATATACGTAGAATAGTAGGTACTGGTGGGACTAGGGAATAACATAGACATCCATAACCAATCTAAATAAGACTATTAGTTCATGATAAATGGTACATGACCTACATCAGTTAATGAGTGAGAGGATTTCTGATCATCACCCAAAATGGTGAGTGTTCCATCATATAAATAGTTAAATCAAGGGAAACAGTGCATTATAACCACTGTCCAAACAGTATCAGTGGTGTGAGACGTCATGTTTAACAACCAATGTAATGGAGCATATAACAATCATTCCCAATTAAAGCCATACCATCATTCCACATCCTATATCAAAGGTATAATCGTACTTATAATAATGGGATTGAGTAAATATATCCCATGATTTCTACTTATCAATCCCAAATAAAAATGAGGAACTGGAATATAATTAATATGTTTGATTAAAATAGGATGTAATTAACATTGAAAAGGAACCCTTCATAATTTCGTTCAATGAAACCATTAAATCCATTTTATAGAAGGAACCCCCACATGAATAATCCATTAAATTTAATAAAGTCCATCTAATTTACCGAATAATGGAAATCAAATTTATATGTCTCAAGGACTGATTATAAGGTGCGTTTTCAAAATGGGAAATTAGCTACATGGGTAATTCAACTCATATGTTAGGCCTAGATAATATTATGTGTCTTGGGTTCTATCAATAAACTATATATAATATTAAATTCAATTAATTATCTAATTGGAATACTGATAAGGTTATCCTGACACATATTCAATTGATTGTAATTTGAAATTTTAATGTGGCACACTAAAGGGATTACTATAAGTTGGGTAAAAACACCTTTAATCTACTTAATAAAGAACAACATGCATATAACATGGTAAAAAGGTCAAATAAATAAAAATAACACAATTAAATGGAAATGTTCACAATGGTTGTCGTATAGCATAATGAAAAATCTATGAAAATAGAAAAAGTCCTTAGAAAAATGATTATACCACATACCATAGGGTCCGTTACAAGTCCTCATCTGATGGGCCCATATAATTTTATGTAGGTCAATAAATAGATAAAATCCATAAAAATTGGGATAAATTGATTTCACCTAAATAATGCAAAAATTAGAATATAAAATGAGATAAGATGGAATAGGATTTTAGATATTACCCTGGAGAATCTGATGGTTCTAATAGATCTTGTTTCAGAAATTATATCAGTGAGACATATCGATGCCCATGTGGGAGAAGATTAGAGAACCACAAGAGTAGAAGAATAAAACATTCATTGGAAAATAAGTGGAGGTGGAAATTATTTAGAAGAAGGTATCATTAAGGGAAAAATTATTTTTCATCCTTGTAATTTCTATTTATAGATTAATAAAAAGTTATGGGATTGATAATTATCTTTACATACTGATCTCAATTGTAATAATATTAGATTTATTCTATTTTAAGCCTTGTTATTCATGTAAATTATTAATCATAATTAATTTAAATACTTTTTACATGTTCAAAGTAATAATGATATGTATGGTATTTGTTTTATACATTATTCAATGAAAATGATCAAGTTAGTATTTAAAAAAATAAATTATTAATTTCCCAACACTATTCTCATATTATTTCTATTTTATTTTTTATACTTCTTATATTATTGAGTTATTAATATTTTATTATGTTTTAATATTTTGTGTGAATGATGGGGATTCCTACTAATTGATAGAGTATATGTTACTTATGAGAACCCTTATAACGCAATATTGAGAACAATACTCGTTTTATCTAATCAAAAAAAAAATAGAAAAAAACGACCCCAATAAACACAATGATTTTCATAAGGTCATATAATATGGATAAAAACAAGTGGAAGGAGATACAACCATCATGGATTAAGATCTATAATTCATTGATGGGGATTCCTTGAGGATAGTTAGACTGATAATTTATATGAAATAATTTTATATTCTTAAATGAATTAATCAAGTGATTTGAAATTTAATTTAATTTTCCTTTATATACCGGAATATGATTATTTTTCTTTTTATACGTTATAGAAATATTATAAAAATTGAGGCATAATTGAATTTCTATGAATTCCATAAGGTTTAAAGAATTCATATCTTTTCTTCAAGATCAACTTGAATGTTGGTTGGAAATTTAATTTCCTTTTCCTTCCACTACATTTCATATTTAAGAAATTTAATATTTTAATAAATATATTTTATAAGTCGAGGATGTATAACTATGTAATGAAATTTATAATTTTATTCATTATGATATGGATTGTAAATGAAATCGATGTGATATAATTAAGGATTTATTTAAGTTGTCTCTTCAACATATCCTTGATTATTGGTTTCATATTCTAATATCTTACTTTGTTTTAAATTCAAACCCTCATTCCATTTAGCTAATTGAAGACTTATGTAGAAAACTCTAAAGTATGTGCATGTATACCATAATATATTTATCCCAATTCAATCCTTTATAAATGATATGGATATACACAATGATGTTGAATCCATAATGTGAATATTATGACCCTCTTGACTTCTCAAGTGGAATCGTTGTCTAAAAATATTTATAATCTTCAATCAGTGGAGCCAAATCATGCTCACGGTAAATTCCTACCCTTAAATAATAATATTTGGATATGTGCATAGGGATACATAACTACCATAATCACATTGAATGTTCTGACGTAAAAAAATAGATGATGGAAACTATTAATCTATAACTCATTTTTATAATAACATATGAATACCTTCAACTAGGGGAGAATGGATAAAAAAATAATAGACAACATCTGAGGGGAATAAATAATATATATCCCCAAAATTAAATGGAAATAAATTTTTACAAATATAATTTACACGATGATAGATCTATATACCATAATAAACTGGATATACATCCATAAGATAATAATTTATTTATTCCTTATAAAAATCAATGACATATTCATCACCACAACATCATCTAACTAAACCATCCATAGAGGATATTATCACTATATACACTCAAGAGTTAAATATATCAATAAAAATAAAGAAAAGTATTTAATGAATCATCAATACACCTTATGAGTTATTAATCATTATGTGGGATTATTTACCAAATTTTATTAGAGTGACTACCATTAATTTAGCTAGGTAACACAAAGAAGAATACAAAATAAGTGGTTATAGAAATGATAGTTCATAGTAGGTGAGTGATAGTGGGAAAAAATAATAATTGATAATGGAGAATATATGTAAAAATAGAAAAATTATGGTGAATGTGATGAAAATGTTGGAGGGAAAATGGGAATGATAAAATTAAAAACATTGGTGATGAAACTCAAGAAGAAATAAATAAAAAATATGTGAATGAGGTGCCTTACATGTTCCTCTAACAATTAATGTAATGGTTAAGGCATGAAGGAATGGAGAGAAAAAATAATAAGTTATTAACGATCTACTATAACATATATTGACATTCTATTTTTCAGTACATTGACAAAAACACCTTTTTAATAAAGTGTATTAACTAATTTTTCTAACAAATATAAATAGATGGCTTTTCATGTAATCTATTTGTGTGAGTGGTGAATAATTATGTTTCAATTGAAAATCATGCCTAGATTATGTGTTACATAAAGCATTTCTATATATTTTATGATATCATAATCTATATTTGGTACGAAACATTGTGACTTGGGTGCTAGTGTTAATATAAATCACAAATGTCTATTCTGAATATATGAATTTAAAAAATAAAAACAAACATGAACATAACGTTAAAATATTATTATTCTGTAAAAAATTCTAATAGAATTATTGATGACATTCATGTATATGTGGGAAAATTATTCTTTCCCATAAATGTTTTTATTATTGATATGAAACTATATTAGGATTTACCATGATACTTGGGCATCCATTACTAACAAGATGGAAGACAATAATTGATTCTAATAATAAAATAATTATTTTTACTATCAATGATGAATAATATACTTTTAATCTAATAAAAGTCATTAATATTAGAACTAAATAAAATAATTTCCTTACTTATATTTTGTTAACAAAGAATAAATTACCAGAATGATTCATCATTCAAATTAAAAATTAATATTTGACATACATTCACACTTGAGAAAAAAAAATGTTTAGTTCTATTAGAGAATAGATAAAGAATAAATATCATTATGGAATTCTATTTAATTTATGTTAAACAAATGTATCTCCCATAGTACCCTTATTAAACTAATCAAAGTTAAAATCTCTCTTAGTAACCTTGGGAAAGTGGAAACATATGTAAGGGTGAACATAGATACTCAATAAGTGTAAACATGGGTGACATAAATCGATGATCATATATAAAAATAAAATCACCATAAAGATATAATATCACAATCGTAACCTCTAATGTGCATACCCAACAATTCATAAACCATAATTTATGAGTAATGGAATAAATCAATAAAATTCATAAATACCTATGTCATAACAGTGAGGATTCATTATTAATCAATCATGATCCATTTGAGAAAATAAAAATCATATCACCATTAATGATTAATTATGGAATAATAATAATCATATAAATTCATTTTATTATTGAAGTCTAAAAACCAAAACAATCTTCAAATAGTGGAAAAACTCTCATGATGAATTGACTTCACCCCAAGACTCATTTCCTCCATAGATTAGATTCTCCACCTAACCTCCCAAAATTCTATCATGTGATATAAATAATTACAAAATTCATTGGAGGGGTTTTAAAAACCCACCACTCATAAAATAAAAAAAAATGTGTTTTCCAAAAAAGCATAAGAATATTCAATAATTCATCACATCAGAATTCAAGGAAAAGAAATAGTTTCATAATGATTTATATCATCAAATTATCATATAAATCACAAATAAGAAATGGTTAGTTTTATTAGATCATATGACTAGTAAAAAAAATAAATATCAATGGATTTACCAATATATTAAAAAATACCTTTAAAATAACAATTGAACCATTAATTGAAAACCTTAGAAAATATCCATTTATATTGATAATTTTTTAAATAAAAATCAAAAGAATATTGAAAAAATGAGTTTCATTGATAAAAGAATTTATTTCTATAAATTAATCTTCATTGAAAATAATGGTTATGATGGTGGATTGTTTTTTATAATTTTAATAAATAGTTCCTTTCAAACAATTTAAAAAAAGTGATAAATACACTGTTAATAATTTTTTAAAGAAATTTCATTTAAAATAATTTCAAAATAAATTATTTTTGAAATAATATTTTTTAATATTCACATCATATAAAATGAAATTGTTTATCTTTTTAAAATAAATAAAGACATTCATGTAAACATTCTTTAATTAAAGAGGGAAAAAGGTCATGTTTGGTTAAAAATATTTTCCAAATAATTTAATGTAAATATGATAGACGAATAAATGGGAGGCATGAAAATTAATACCATATTATTATTATAATAAAACGTAATTAATTTTAGAGGAAAATTTTATATAATTTCTAAAATGGTGAATCAGGGATAAACTATCTTGATTAAAACTGTTATTGCAACCAAACCCCTATCCTAAATTCCTGACATTCATATCATGAATTAATAATCTATGATATAAAAAGTTTATAATTACTAATAATAAAGAAAACAAACATATTCATACTTATCATATAATATAAAATTCCTTTAAAATTTACAAATACTGATTTATTTACATTTTTTTATTAAAATATGGATTCAAGGTGGTAATTATACAATTTCTCATGCATGTTTTGGTTGGATGGTTTCTGAAAAAGTAACATGTTCATAGTTCAAAAATATATAATATATTAATAAGTATTTATGTGTCATATATATTAATTATATAGGGTTTTATAATCATTCATATATGGTGGTGTTGAAAAACTAATTATATCACTTTTTCTAGAAGGTAGTTTGTATGAATACTTGATTAATATTTTAATTTTCGAATTAATGGAACTATGTCAAGGTAAATAATAATATATTATTAAATAATAATAAATAATATCATAAATTAAATATATATTCATTAAATCCATTAATTTTACCATTCATGTATGGGGTTTATGATAAACGAATCATGTCATATTATAGAGGTGGTAGTTTACACGTACATATGATGAAATTTTCATTTATCATATGATAGAAGGGAGAAATAAAATTGATGTTCCAATAACATATAAACATTTAAACATAACTTATATAATTATTTATTCTTGTTAATATGGTTAATTTTGATTTATATGAGGTAAAGGATGAATGCAACATGAAATAGACCTATAATGACAATAAGTTGTTTGTTGGGAAACAACCATTGGATTACTCCATAATCCTACAATGGATAGTATTTTGGGAATCAACAAGGATCTAGGAAATGTGGATTGATGTTAAAAAGATATTTGTGTTGGTATCTTAGGAACTATAGTGATCAATTTCTATGAATAAGTAAATAGAGTCTCTCCCCTTTTATATGTGAGTTGGGTGGCACAATTATAAATACATACATTCAAATATAATAATTTCATATTCAAGTAAAAGTAGAACCAAGAAATGAAAAATTGAAAAATTTGACAATGGTTCCAATAAATAACTTTAAAAAAACGAAATATATATTATTTTTAGATATATTATATGGCTTGTCCATAAGTTTAACCCCCTTAATTCTTTAAACCCTTAATGTGGAAATCATAGTTTATAAAAGTTGATACTCATAATGAAAAAAATGAAATCAAACTATTGACAACATTTTTTCATGTTTATTAAAAATATTGAATTTTTTTTATTAATTTAAGATCCATTAATATTTATTAAAATTATTTGAATGTAAACTGAAAAAAGGAAACGAAATTCACTTTTAGAAAAATGTATTTTATAAATAAAACTGAATTTAATTCCACTTCATACCTATTAAAAACCATTATATAAATGTAAAAATACATAATTGAATATATTATATACATATTTCATTAAAAATAATCATAAATAACTATTAATTTAATTTATGAATATAAAACACATTCTTCTAAGAAAAGGATTTTTCAAAAAAAACATCACATTTTACGGTCAAAATATCAGATTTTAATTTCAATCAAATTTAAAACCAACAAAATCCATTTCTACGTGCGTGAAATATTTTTTCAAATGTTTAATACCCTTAATTTATTTTTATATAAATCATATATTACAAAAATAATTATTATAAAAAACTATTTCAAAACACTTTATTAGGACCTATAGTATTTACCAAGTAAATTTGATATAATTTTCATAATTTATATTTCAATAAAAGAACATATGTTGTGTTTGGTTTTATAATATATAATATTTATTCACATATGTTTATAGTTTAATGATTTAATATATATAACATTTATCGATTTATTTAATGTACATATGTTCTTAAGTCATGCGATGTTACATTCTACCCGACATATAAGAATTTATCCCTTAAAATTATGTTACAATAATAAAAAAGATACCACTACATAATATCATACTTAGATCCCCAAATTTCTATCATAATTTACTAATTCCGTGAGATAATCATAACTAGGTGACTAGTCTCATTCCATATTAATTTATTACAAAGATTAATGATTTATACGTGTTAATCCCAATAAGATATATTATTCTCTAATGGAGTAACCTTTTAGTCCATTACTTCTAGTAAATACCATATATAAATTCTAAAAATATATAAATTTAACACATAGTGAACATGTTAGAGGATCAAGTAATGATCAAATAGATAAGTTATAATTCCAATATGATCTATAATATCATAAGCATAGATATATCTAGGGATTAATGTAACCGTTTTTGTAAATATGAAAAGATTTTTCCATGGAGATATTCATAGGAGTACTTTATAAAAAAAATTGAACTCTAAAACTCAAATATGATTTTAGGATAACATTTATATAAAACATATTCTACCTTAATTAGTTTAAAAATGGATTTACCCTTTTTTTCTATTTCCTTATCTCGCTCTAGTCCCAAAACCATTAATTAACCAAATTCATCCCATTATTTTGGAGTACCGAGATCCTTTCTATAGAGGGATTTGTTTGGATCCATATCAATTATCAAGCGAAATATATCATTTTAAAAAAATTGGAATATGTAGTTTTTTAATACTATCCTAAATCAAAATACACCAATAAATCAATCAATATATCTTCTAGGGGATGCATGGTCCCTTAAGAAGAATGGTCTATCTATGGATGATATGTAGTGATAAAGATCAACACGATATTCAATGATTGTAGAAGTCTTCTCCAAAACATTATGGTAATCCTTGTAATGTGATTTTGATACTATTGATATAGGTACTCCATGAATCCTTACCATATCCTTAATATATTTCATAGAGGGTAGATCACATGAGAAATATAATTTCATTGAAATGAAATATTATGTTTGGGTAAGATTATTTACAAAAACCCAAAATGAAAATATTTCTATTAGATGTATTTTGGAGTCTCATAATGAAATCTGCAGGGATGTTTTCCCCATTAAATCCCAATATTGGTCATGGATGTGATATATTTTTTGTCGTCTATCTCTCATCCATAACATACCGTCATACTAAACATTGATATATGTAATACACTCTTTCTATTTTAAAGATATCCCACCAAAAATTCCCTTAATATTTTCAATATATCTTTTGAATTATGGGATGAATAGACAATGATGAAATATTTGTTTTATCTAACAGATCCATCTTTAATTATACCAGTAGTAGGAATAATAACATTTTTATAGAACAAATTGTTAAATCTCTATCATGAAATTACTTAATAAAACATTTTACTTTATTTTTCAGCTCAGATCATCCTTATCTGCCTATTTAATGTTCACGCAAATTTAGGCTCTAATTATAATATCATAATGAAATAGTATTTCTTAATTACTAATGATTTCAAGGTTCATTACCTAAAAATACATATCTATTTGGTCAATTTTAATCATAATCATAGAAAACAATTTATTTCGTTTTCAAGTAAGAGAATAATCCTCCTCAATTTCCTTACTCAGGTGGTAATGTATTGAGTAGATATGATCTTCAATTTTTACTAAACATCTTATTCATTATATTAAACTATTTCTGTATTAATATATGATTCATTAAATTATAATTATAATATATGTCCCACATTTCAGTATAAATATAATAACTCTATATGGTGAAAGAAAAAATTACTCAATAAGCTTCAAAATGACGAGATATGTAATTTTGATTATGATACATTAGATGGTGTGGGGAATAATCTTATATCAAGTCATTTTACATAAAAATACATACCAATACCTTATTATATGAATCACTATATATTAGAGAACATTATCTACAAAATTTTATCATAATAACAGGTTCAACGAGGAGTCTTATCTTTATTTCACAAACATATTCGTCACATTCTTTTGTGAAAAGAAAAATAGCTCACTTTCATGTCAATATGGTTAGTGGATTGGATAGGTTTGAGAAATTTATCATTCTTATTTGGTATTATCAATACAACCGAGAAAAACCATATGTTTTTCCATCATGTTTTTTTGGGGCCAATTTTTAATAAATATTTTCTTTAAGGGGCCCAATGATATACTCATTCTTATAATTTCATGACCCAATAATAACAGTTTTGAGTAAATAGTAATCACATTTAAAAATTTTATCATACAAAGTAACCTTAATAAATGTATTTAAAACAATCTTAATATAATATTCATGTTATTATTGGATCATGGAATATATAAGAATATTATATATATAAATTACAACAAGCTGAGCACAGAAATCCCTAAAGATGCTACTCATTAAATCCATGAATATAGTTGGGGAATTATTACGTCCAAATGGAATCACAATAAATTAATAATCAAAATAATCATGTATAATTATGTCATGAGTATTTTCTATTTTTTCACTCATGAATGATATCCAGATCATAGGGTTTTCATTTAAATGTCTTGAGATCCTCATAGTTTATTAAACGAATAATCAATTGGAGGTAGAGGATACATGTCATTGATAGTAATATTTTTATGTTATGGATAATAAATGTAAAGAAAAAATGAACCATATTTATTTAGAAATTAAATAACAACTTCACCCTATGGTTATGAACTTATTTGAATTAATCCCTTATCTTGATTCTCTTGGAGATGCTTCTTTAATTATTTTAACTCAATTGGGGGTTATTCAAGAATGTGTCATTGAAATAGGTGTATAACTAGGTATAAAGAATATTGGAAATTTAACATCGACATATTGAGGGTGAAAAGGAATATAATTAATAAATATATCAACTTATTTATGAGAAATGGGTATATAATAAATGCTGAGGTTCTCCCCAACCCTTTGAGATAAATATCTTATAATAATGAGCAGTAATACCTACCTAATTGAAGTAATTTTTATTTCAATTTCATCACAATTGTGGAATAGATTTATTATTATAGGATGAATTGGAATATAAAATGTTACTTCCCATCCATTATACTATATATGGGATCAATATAATGAAGCACTATCCATTTAAAAAGAAACATAAAATTCAACAAGATTTGGAATCATATAATTTATAGGAAGCATGTTACGACATATTTATATCAGATTAAAGCTGTATACATAAGATGGAATTATCATAACATTATAATTTTCCACCAATAATTCTATATATAATCATTTAGGATGTGAATTTATACCCTTATAAATTTCTGTAGATATAAATTAGTAGGTAGTAACAAAATAAAATATGGGATTTTCTATTCTATAGTGGATTATAAGTTTATCATTCACCATATTTCTCTTGTTACCCAATCAATAGTTGGGATCACATGATATTTACCTTTATCTCTTGTATTAAGAGGTTGGTTTATGATGGTTTTCGTCTTAAACACTTGAATTCATATGCTATTTTAAATAACTCCCATACTTCGTGATGTTGTATATGTAGAGCATGGGTGGTGCATTTAGTTGATCCATATCCACTTACATTTCAATATATTTTTCCTTTATATCTAATCAAAATTTAATTTATAAACAGAATTATTTTTCATAATTAGTATTTACCCTAATAAAATATCCCTATATTTTTTCCACACATATATCACAACTAAATATTGAATCTATTTCCTCATTGGGTTATATTAATATTTTTTAAAATTTACATCTTTCTCTTCATAACAAACCATCATAATGATGTAAAAATAAACTATCTATTTCTAATATAAAATAAAATTGAATTATTTCTTCATGGAAACTGAATTCCATTATGCAGACTTTTATTCAGAGACGTGGTTTTTTCAAACTAAAGAAAAGGTCACTTTTTTTACTTTTGGGATGGTTTTCAAACCTGATTTTTACCTCCCAAGTATTTTAATTATTTCCTCACAAGTAACAATATAATGATCGTCAATATTATTGTGATCATGGTATTCTGTTTCCATTTTCCTATGATGAATTAAGGGAATGTGCATTGTTAAACAATTCCATCTTAAAGTCATCACATTTCATCAGGTGAATAACATCCTATTTCTTTTTATTCATAATAATCATTATCCATTGATTTTATTATCATTCAAAATCATACACTCTAAGACAACTATTTCATGATCAATGAATTATATAATTATAAATGTATTTTTAGTGTTACTATTCCATTGCACAACACAAGTGGATCAGAGGGACCAATAAAATAAGGTTCATTTTGATTTATGAAAGTTTCAATGGTGAATTTGTACACCCATTTCACATTCTTAATCATGTTATGGTTCATGGTGTGAGAGATTTCACTGAATATAGAAATAATATTTTCATTATAGTTCCCATTTAGTTTGTTTTCTAAAGAGAACAATCCTTATATTTTGTGTGAAATTACTATTTTACATGATTTTTAATTGTTCTTCGCACTACATAAAAACATAAAACATTCTGTAAATATCCTGCTATAGTAATTTGAGCGATAAATCATACACTTAAAAAAATAATTCATGAGATATCCTAACTTATTAAAAATAACGATCATCTTAATAAAATTTTAGGTTCAAGATATATCACTAATTGTTCATCATCGGTTGTGAAAATACCCCAAAAAATAACATAAATTTATTTTTCTCTTAATTATATTGGAATTAGATATATTGAATCACATCTCGAAAAACTGAATAGTTTAGTAGTCTTGGTAAAATGGATACATTAATGTTTCCCATATTACATTTGAATATCCCAATTTAAATTTTTTTTTTGAGAATAAGAATATTCAATAATGAATATTCCTGAATATTAGTTATAGTAAATGTTATAGAATCCTAGGAAATGAAAAGAAATAATGGTGAGCTAAAATGATCAGTGAGAGTTATGTACAAGAGATACTATTAGGAATAAACACACAAAATCAATTTGGAAAGGTAAATAACTGAATAAACATAGAATTTAATAAATAAATTTACTATCATGATAATGTATGAAATAATATTATGAAACAAATATCTAAATTTAATTTACTATCATGATTTATGATGTAAGGTGATTAGTGATAAAAATGGAGATACATGTGTTCTTATAAACTATTTATTACCATCAAAAAAGTAGTTTATAGAAAAAAAGAATAGGGTTTACTGTTTTGATAAGGATTCATTTAAACATAAATCTCATAAACAATTGATTTATGGCTTTAAGTGACCATGAATAAACTTGTATCCCCTAAACAAATGAACTAGATGATTTTAGAACATTGGTATATAATAGATATCTGATCCTTGGACATATATTATTATTATTATTAAATATGTTAAAACTATGCGGTCATGTGTTTAATATTTTTTTATGATTTTTTGAAATTTAATTTGATCATCAATTAGAAAAAAAATGACTAAACAGGTTCATCTGGATAATGGATCATGGTCTATATAGTCATGGGTACAATAAAGAAGAAATGTTTTAATTTGTTTAAACTATGATTCACCTAATGATTGAGTTCTTAAATACGCCTGAGTCCAAACACACCTCCTTTAATGGAATAATCTGGGTCGTCCACTATGCTTCTCATAATTAAAATCCAACAACAATTCAGAATATATATGATATCTATATTCAATTTAAATGTGTAAAATTATAGAAGTTAATTTCATTCATTCACATGATAAGAAAAATTAAATGGGGGAGGTGTTGAGTTTTCTTAATTGTTTTCTATTTTTATGGTGTTCATGTTACAGGGTTTTGAATGTTGTTATTAGAGAGGTATTAAATATTGTATATGATTGAAATATATTTATAGGTTTAATTCTAATTAAATCATATATTTATATGTATGTTGAAACTATAATATTATTTTATATAAGTGAAATAGAGATTGGGGTTTTAGTGGAGGAATCATTAAGGGGCTTGACAGTTTATATCGATGGAGTTATATTTGGAGGATTTATTCCTAATATTAATTTATTATAATATATAAATAGAAGAGTTTCTTAAAATACTCTCCACTATTTATCCTATATCTATATCACTATTACTATTTGTGGAGACATGGATATATGGGATCAATGGTTTTTATGGTGAATAAAATTATCTAATGATTTTCAAGGATTAATTTTTGAATTTGTGAAATTTTAAGAACATAGTAGAATTATTAGATAAATATATATTAGTGACTAAATCCATTAATAATGATGTCACACTATAGTTTTAAATATGTTATTTGGTTAAATTATTGAATAAGTATAATGTTAACTTTTTCACTAATTAACATTTTTGATCAGATAAAATTAAACAGGAAATAAATAATCACCTTCTTCATCAAAATAAAAGATATTTTAATGTAAAATTGATTATTTTAGCATTTTAATTTATGCATTCATGAAGAAAAATATGAAAAAAAAATATTCATAAATATCGTTATTCATATTTAATATCTTCATGATTAGAATTTTTTGGTATCATCCACTACCATTTGATACAATACAATCACTATATTGATAATAAAGTGTAGATGTTATCATCGAAACAAAAAATTTTATGCACTACTCATATATAGTTTCATGTCGTCCCATAAAAAAACTCTTTAATTAAATAGTTACAAGGATCTCCCAGAATCAAATAGAATTTATAATTTACTATTATAATGTATCACATCATCTTCTCCAATTATATCACTAAAACAATAAAATGTATCAACAACACCCTTCATTTAAAAATAAAACCTAATGTTACCTTTTACAAAAAATAACTATATTGGATCCTTTGATCCTTAAAGAATAATATACAACTCAAAAAAATTTACTAAGATTGTTTTCAACCTATATTTTTAAAAATAATCCATTCATAAACATTGTATAAAAATTTCCATTTATGATAATAAATATCTTAAATTCCAATCAAGCATATTTTCCTCATATTATTATTCTTCTATATCTACTACATATATATATTATGACATTTTTTTGTATGTTCATTATCCACAAAACATTAGTAAGATTCGTCTCTAAATTTTGGAATAACTCATTCACATTGAACAATTAAAATCAATATCTCACTTCTACAACAAGAATATTATCTATTGGATAAATTAAAACATATTTTATAATTTGATATATTTTAGGGATGTATTAAATTTAGTTATATAATCATGTTATCCATATATACTTTTCAGAAGTAATACATCAAAAAAATTGTTATACAATATTTGATGACATCATAATGGGAGTCATTGTGAAATGAATGTGGTTAGAAAATAGTTAACTCGGAATAATCACAAAATAACTCTTCTTATGGGATAATTATTTAATAACATTCTCTATTGTAGAATGAATATAATATATAATGAATATAACATTTATCACAAAACCCGTCACAATTATATAATTTATGAATTCATAGCCTATTTTATTCAATCATGGTTTAATATTTTTTTCACATACCAAATAGTTTAAAGATATAAAATCATGTCCATATTCATTTATTCATGATACATGTCTTTATAGAAAAATTAAATTATATGAAACACAATTAGTTTCCCATATTTTTCATTATAAACATAAAAATCATGGCCTTTTTATTACGTAATAATATATATATCGAGAATGTCCAAACTCAATATGATCACATGTAGAACTGAAATAATGTTATAATCATTCATTTTTTGGTATAATTTATTCTGAATAATGAAAACCATAATCTATATAAACATAAGCATGGGTTATTTTTTACCATGGTAGAATGATTTTTTTTCTTCAGAAAACTGTTATTTTAAATTTTTAACTCTAATATTCATCTGAATATCTATAATCTTTCAAATTAACACCAAATCAAATGAGCCATTTAAATTAAAATATGTTTTATTGTGAATAATTTGAAAAAAATGTTATTACGAAGGAATGAAATAAAAAACTAACCTAACTTATCTAAATTACATTATCCTAATAAAAAATTCATATTTCAAAAAAACATCCTTAGGAACAGGAAATATAAACAATCATATTGGAGATAAATATTTTCAAAATATGATTTTGTTTTCAATCATTGAATATAAACTACTCAAATATATATAATTCAATAATCAATTATTTATTATGAGAATAAATGAAAAAACTTTGTTCTGAAATTAAGAACAATGAAAAACAATGTCAAATATATTAATAAGAGTGACTTATATTCATAATAAATGGTCCTCTTATACTTAATCTAATCAATTAATCATTCCAAAGTAATTTATAAACCATTATAAAAGACATCACTCGTAAATAATCAATAAATACATTAAAATATCATATTCACAAACCAATAGAACCACAAAAGTTATAAGTTATCACAAACCCAACACATGTGTGTCTGCTAAACTCAATACAATCCTCATTGAAAACAATGATACTATATATAAACTCCCTATCAATAATAGATTTATACACCATTAAAAAAGTATATATCATTTTATTTATGTTTATATAATTATAATACTGTATAAAAACATCCAATGAACAAATGGGAGATGGGATAAAATAACATACTTAAGCTATGTCAATTTTAATGTCCAAAACCAATCACCATTTTAAATTCCAGTAATGAACCCCTAGGTAGTGGTTTGGTAAAAACTGTACCAATTTATCCTTTATTAGAATATTATCTATCTGGATGAAACATTTATTCATCATATATTTGAAAAAATGGTATGTAATATCCATCCAATTCAGTTGATAATGTCTAAAAATATTTCTTGGAATGTAGTTGGCACTGTGATTATCAGAACACATCATAAAAGAACAATTCACTTACAGTTTAAAATCATATAATTATGTATTTATACATATAATATTATTTTTATTATATATGGTAGAAATATATTCTATATCTTATATATGTGGAATTAATATAATCAACACTTGTTTTACAATCTGCATGAGTACAGTAAATAAAATAATACACTTTTTAAATTGTTTTAAATTGAAAGATTTATATACTTCAGTATATATTATAATCCTTTTCAGTGCTAGCAAATTTTATTACATATGTACATTTTCAGGTGTTTCCAATAACTATTTATTATAGACAACATAAAATTTAGATAGTGTAAAATATATTATACACAAAAAAATTCTAAAAACCATTTGAGAAACCTTTTTTCGGATAACCGTATTTATGGATTTTTTCAAACTACATTTGGAGAAAAATATACATAACATATTCCATTCCAAATGTGTTTTATAATTCCCAAGAATACTTTTCCTAATAAATAATGGAATCATTATTTTATTTTAAATTAAATTATATTAAAAAGTAATTTATTATATAACATTTCACTTCTCATATTTTCTTTAGAATTTTTAATCATAAACCATAATTATTTCACTAAATTAATTTTTTTAAGAAATTTTAAACAATTACTAATAATATATTACATAGGGATCATTGAAATGGGATAAATTTATAAATATTTATACAATAGGAAGAAATAGAAATTAATTTGATGATGAAAAAAATATATAATTTCAGAATATAGAATTATTTTCAATGAAGGATTAAATTCATAGTAAAAAATGATTATATTTTCCACCATGGTGTTCAATATACCACTATGCTCTCTATTTTTAACAACATTAGATGAATATTGATGGAGATGAAAAACACCACGATGTTGATGTAAGAATATATTTTAACTTTTTTGACAAAAATTATAATTTATTTTTGTAAATATTTATAAATAATTTTAAAAAATAGATCCACCAAATTGATTTTCTAGAATTAAGTTTCCTAAATTTTTTAGAGATCCTAGAAAATAGTCTGATAATAGCCCACCATACATAAAATATGTAACACAATGAGATTTTTTGAAAATATTTTTTCAAAAAAATTTATCCTCTGATATATTTTACATTTAATGAGAAAAAATTTGCTTGGGTTACACGTAAGACTAGGTTTTGAGTATATTTTATATAATCCAATGTTTTGATAGTGTTACACAGAACACTATGTTTAAATGAAACAGGATATGAAGTTAAAATTTTATTATTTAATATTATATTTATACCCTAGTAATTGGAATGAAAGGTATAAATATGATTAATTATAAAATAAAAATGTTTTTTAAAATATTTAAATATATTGAATTCCTTAGAATCCAATTATTTAGAAATGAAAATAAAAACTGTTTGTAAATAAAGGAAATATTTTTCTCAAACAATTATATTCTTTGTTTTCAACAAACTATTATAAAACTGAATAAGATAAAAAAAGGTTAAATATATTAATAAAATTTATTAATTATATGTTCAATGCACTATTTAACATTCATATTATGAGTTTTCTAGAAAATTCATAAGAATAAATCTAATTTTTCCCATAAAACAATATTTTTTTAAAAAGAAAGTTTACACCCTTTTTATAGTTCCATATTTTTAATCTAATTTTAAAACCTTTTATAAAATAAATTTTTAAAATTTAGAAATTGTTTTGGAAGTTCGAAGATGTACATTTTCAAAGGATAGATTTTGGTAATTTTTCTGAAATGTTTAATTTTTTCTGAATAATGAAGCATAATGATTGTTAAATGAACAGTACCATTTAGTTTAATATATTAATAAAGTTAAATTATATTTCAAATTAATTTTAAAGATAAATTATTTCAATTTTACATCCCCTAATCCATTTTAGTTTATTGAAATAAATTTAATATTAAAATTTAATATTCAAACATTGTAGACTTTTGAACATTTTCCTTTTAGAAACTCGCATTCTCTTCGAGTCTCCATAGTTAATTTTATATTGAAAAATTTCACCATTGTGAATGAAATTTGAAAAAAGGGTCTATATTTTTAAAAATATAATTTATATGATATAATTATGGAAACTTAATGTTTTACCAAAATTAATTGTTAATGTAGTAAACGACAATCCTCATGGTTTTGGTAAAATATGTTTACCAGGGGTTAAAATAAAATGATAATGGTAAAAATGATCTATAAACATTTCTAATATTTATTTTTTCCTATATTTTGACCATTAAACCTCTATGGATATATAATGGTCTATTTTGGATGCCTTTGACAAATGAAAATCATGGGATCACTCAATTCCATTAAAAATTAATAATTGTGTCCACTCACCAACTTATAAAAGGACAGAGTATCTCCACTCTTATGAACACCATAAATTTTTTTTAGTACATCCATTTCCTAGATAAACCACTTTTTAACTTTTATTCAAACATCCTATAGTAGTAATTTCAGATATAAATCCATCATAGAAGGATTTTAGTGCAATCCTAATGAGGATAACTGTATAAAAGGTAAAATTCATCAAAGAATGTTTTTGTTTTATTTAATTATCATAATTCATGAATTATGATTATAAAGTGATTATAAAATAACTTCAGTATATTCCATATTAATATATTTTTAATTCTATTTGAACAACCTAAAACCATATCCACTTCTATCAAATTGGCTACAAAATCATCTTCCATCTATGTGGTAAACTAGCACCTCACAAACCGATGTCTATAATTTATCCGTTAACACCTCTTTAGTATAGAGATAATGATGGATTTATTGTTCATGTTTTATATGTAAAACTGTTTTATGTTATTATGATTATGGAATTATTTTTTACACATAATTTCATACTATAAATATTGTGGTAATATGATAACGTTGGTCATGTGTACATATAACTACTGCCTCTTGAAGTGATGTGTTTCATTCATAATATATAGGGAAGGAATTAAGGATGATTTTAATGAGAATATGTGATATATATGACAAAAGATGTTATTCAATATATTTATATATATAAAATTTTATTCATTTAAACATACAAGAAAATTGAAACATAGTTCTTGTGTACGTACGACCTACCATCTCCAGGAATGATATTTTCATTTTCAATAACTAAATGTTATAGATTACCATAAACAAATATATAATGAATTTATATATGATAATTATATCCCGATATATATTTTCTATATGATGAAACTATGATATATGTTTGATGACCATGAAATAATAAGTTAAGACATTGGTGGAGAATAAAGAATTTATTGCACGAAATGTGACACACACATGGAATTAATAATAAAACGGTAATAAAAGGGGATAAAAAATCATATATGATATGATATATATTAATGTTCTTCATTTATATATATATATAATAAACATATATTTATTATACATTATATATGAATGTGAGAAAAGTAATTCCAGACTTATGGTAAGGGATTCAGTCTCACTTTTTACTTGAATGAGACACATGCCATGTTCACCAGAAATTTATTTTATGTATTGTATTAAAACACCATGATATTATATTATTATTTTTATTGTGAATATTATTCATATTCACAAAATGATATTAGGTTATCTCTTTCATATGTTTTACATATTCAATGTTATCATTCTGGTAGGATATTTATGTCACAATTTTCATTCTTTTAGACATATTTTATGTTATAAAAATATATTATTTTATATGGTGTATATTATTACAGAAGAAATATAAAATAATTAATATCCTTATTTTCATTATATTCAATTTTTATTTAATGTGATTATTTTTTAGGAAATATTAATGAATGTTACCATTGATGTAAGAGTCTTATGTTACAATCTCATCATTTATTGGGATAGTTTATGATTATTCTTCTAATGATGAAATATCATGATCAATATCTCATGAATATCTTGAATTTTTATATCATATCTTCTTACCATAATAATATATTTTTTCCACGTCATTTTACTCTCCTTATTTAGTTATGTTTTCAAAATAA
Source organism: Viscum album (assembly GCA_963277665.1). Taxonomy (NCBI): domain Eukaryota; kingdom Viridiplantae; phylum Streptophyta; class Magnoliopsida; order Santalales; family Viscaceae; genus Viscum; species Viscum album. The sequence goes on along the minus strand of OY728125.1, from coordinate 168,483,804 downwards.
TGTTTTTATAAAAAATCATGTATTGAGTTTAAAATTATATTTTCTATTAAAACTATGTTATCTAAAAATGTTTAAAAAATATTATGTTTTAAAAAGAGTTAAAAAAGAATTTATTTTCATCCAGAAAGTTTTAAAATGATTTTAAAAATATTACATTATAATCATTCAATTTATTCTCAAATATATTAATTTTCAAATTGTTTTATGTTTTTTGTAAATGATTTAAAAAAAGTTATTTTCCTTTAAAAATGTTAGAAGGGATTTTTAAAATCATTATTTATAATATTTAAGTATTATTATACATCAAATTGATTTTCAAAATCTTTTATGTTTTTAATTAATGGTTTTAAAAAATCCTCTTTAAATGTTATAAATTATTTTTTGAATATTCCATTATATGTTTTTAAGTATAATCACAATGAAATTTATTATAAAAGGATATGTGTTTAAAATAAATAATTTTCAAATAAACTTTATCTTCCTAAAAATTGGTTTAAATTATCTTTGAATTCATTTTTCATCTAAGACTATATCCATGGATGATACCAATGGTTTACTTGGGATATGAACCCAAGATACCACTACGATTCATTATTTGTATGGTTTATTATTAAAATATGTTTATAAAATAATTTTCTCATCAACATGTTATACCATGATTGAATTCATTTGATTACTACTTATTTTTCATGGGTTATGCTATGATGAAATATTGAATGAATTATAAAACCTGTATTTTTTACATATTTCATGATATGCAAGATTTCTTATGGAACCCATATAATTTTATAGTTTATGATATGATGAGTGTTATATGATATTATGAAACACATGTGTTACATTTTCATTATGTGATCTGTGGTACAGAGATCACCATCTAATTAAGTGTTTAATGATTTTTGTATCACAATATAAATATGGGAAATAAGTCAGCTAACTTGATAAATTATGAGAAATTGGTGTGTCCTAATCCACTATGGGGAATAGGTCCATCCTAATTCACTATGGGAAAATGGTGTGTCATGGTTCACTATGGGAACATGTGTGTCCCAATCCACTATGGGAAACATGTTCATCCTTATCTATCATGGGAAATAGTTGTATCTTTTTCTACAATGAGAAACTGTGTGTCCTGATCCACTATGAGAAATAGGATCATCCTTATCCACTATGGGAAGCATATCTTTCCTGATCCAAAATATGAAAATATGTGATAATTCATGATACACTCTGGTTTTAGAATTTCTATTTAATTATGAAATTTGAGAAGGGTTACAATATTTATGATGGTTCCAAACTATTACTAAATGTGCTTTTGGTTCACGATTTATTTGTGTAAATTTTTCACCCCTGTGAGACATATTTCCTGATATGATAATGTTTTAGGCCTCGAGCCATGTTTATGATATATGAAAATTTTGGTATGAACTTTATAAGTTATGTTCATGATCACATACCATTATTATTATCTTATTTCTTTATTAGATCATTGATTGATATCTATTATCTCTACCCATATAGATAATTTGAGATCACTATATCATCTCGACCTGGGATCTACATAACTCGTGCCACCACATGGTGGGCCACAATACCTCAATGATGTCTCCTCGTATGAAAATGTATTCAAACTTGCAGTGAGTGTGTAAAGGTGGTACAATGGGGGGACTATACCCTCATATAGAAGTGGAACAGTAGGGATAATAATAAACATCCAACAAAGGATTCATAATTTAAACAGATATGATAAATAAACTACAGAATTGTAAATAACTAAACCGAGGAATAATAATAATGAAGTACCACTATGTAGTGTCATATACATGGTTTTCTGGAATGATGATGTACAAAAGGGGTACACTGGACTTCAATATCCAATAATTGTACACAAAAATTTAAAAAACGGAAAAAGGATTATCCACAATAATCTCAAGTTTTTACTCAGTGTTCTACTCATGTTCTCCATATTATGTTAATGAATATCCAAACTACATATGAGGGGGATTTCACTGATCCGAACTTACATGAATGTAATATAATCAGCTAACAAAGGTGACCTGAGTAGTGTGTGAGATAAAATATTAGTAGGACACCATTAATGATGTCTATCTGTAATGAAAGCAATTATCATAGCTAAAAAGAGTGTAGGTATAAAAAAATAATGGTGAAAAAATAATCAGCCTACTCGGGTTCCTCAAAGACGAATAGAGGATCTACCAACATTGTCTCATCGATGGAATGATTTCATGATCAGTAACTATATATATAGATAAAAATAATATATATATATATATAATTGTTTTATTTTAAATCCACCTATATGATTCAAGTATGTGAAGACATAAGTGGAAATATACATGGAATACATGGTGCTTGCTATAGTAGGGAATAACTGATATATCCATAACTAGTTTAAACAATCCTATAATCTCATGCAGTAGGGAACATACCATATATCTCATAAGGATTGGTAGAATTCATCCTCAAATCTCAATATAGTGATTTTTACATCATGTCAAATTTAAAAACAAGGAATGTAGTGAGTCATTACGACTGTAAAAATAGTATCAATAGTTTGAAATGTCATGCTCAAGTCTCTATGTATGGGTGCATGTATCTATCATCCCCAATAGAACCCTTATAGTTGTGAAACTTCCTATATCAAAGGCATATTCGTAATTATAATTATAGGAATGCGTCAACAATTATCGCGATTTATACTTATCAAGGTCCAATTTAAACAACTAACTATAATTCAATTAAAGAATTTGATTAAAACATGATATAATTGTCATGGTCAAGATACCAATCATAATTCCCTTCAATGAAACAATTTAATATATTTAAAGGAATAAAACCCAACATTAATAGTACATTACATTTAATACAATCCATATAATTAACCAAATCATGGATGTCACATTTATATGACTCATAGGGCTCTTAGAAGTTTTTATTTTCAAAATAGAAATTACATAAATGGGTAATTAAATTCATATGATAGTCAATGAACATAGGAGGTGCATTTGGATAAATCAAACAATTGTATTTGAGAGTAAATTCAATTAATGATCTAAGAAAAATTCTTATAAGTTTATCCGATAATAAATTCTGTTAATTTTAATTGGGAAACTGAATATGAAACCCCTAAGGAGAGTCCATAACTGAGGTCAATAGCCTGTAATCTACAAAAAAATCCAAAAAATGAATATCAATGTGAAATATCAATTCAAAATAAAGAACCGAATTAAATGAAAACAAATAGAAATGGTCAACATGTGGCATAATGGTAAATATATAAAAACACAACAACCCCATGAGGAAAGTTACGAGACAACCTACCATAGGGTTTTTTTTGACTCCACATCCAATGGAGAAATAATATTGAAGTAGGTTGGGAGAATAGAAGAAAATATCCAAATCCCCAAAAATAGGAAGAAATATTTTTCACCAAAATATCACAATAGATCCGAAAATAAACAGAAATATGAAGCAAGAGGATTTTAGATTTTATTTAAATCGATATGATGATTTTGATGGATCTTCATTTGGAATTCATATTGGAGAGATATCTCAACACCATAGTTGAAAGAGACTATATCTCTAAAGGAATAGGAGAAGAAAACATACACTGGAAAAGAAGGTGGGGAATAATAGGAATAGAAAAATACACCATTAATGAAACAAATGACTTCTATACCTCGAAATAGTGGGCTCACAGTTTTTATAAATGGTTTGTCCAAACCATGCACAAATCATGATTAGCATACTACTTATGTAAACTCTCCAAATTGTTAAGGTGCATAGTTTAATTAATCATACGAAAATTGACTGCAACCCCACCACTAAACCTATATTTTTTTATAAGGTTGTTTTCTTAGGGTTGTAAAATTACAATCAAACAGTGTGGCTCTTGCTGCTCCACTGCCTTACCTGATATGGTTAGTCGAGACTGTGCATTATAGGTGGCATGGTTTTTACTAAACGTGCAGGTGAGTTATTTTTCCAAATTATTGGGTTTTCATGCTCTAAATAAGCCCCAGACACCCCATGATCTCTATGTTTTTCTGGTATCATTATGGAATATTTAAAATATGTTAAAATTGAAAAATAAATGATTCATACCTCCTTGAAAAGATGAGTCATTAGAACCTCTCCTCTATAAAGAAACTCATCTCCTAGTTAGCCTTCTATGGGAAAATTGGTATCATCTAAGAATAAGTCCCACCAATGAGATTGTATATTAACTTCACATTATTAGTTCTCATATTGTACTCGTATGTGATTCCATATTACTTTTAATAAAGTATATGATCCTCTTAAGAGTGTATTCACTCTTCAATCAATAATAGCAATGAGATAATTTAAGAAGAAATAATCCACATCAATCTTGACCAAATTTGGTTGTAAAACATGAGATAGTTCTATATAATACCATTGTAGATGAGTTACATGGATGACATTATTCATAGACCTGTATATACGATGATGTTCTATCTTGTAAGCCCCCAGTCCAATCTCATTCAAACCCATGACGGGTCCAATGAACCTTGGTGTAAGGTTACATTTCATGTGACTGAATCTATGGCCCACCATGGGAAAGACTCTCAAGAACAACATATATCAAAACTCAAACTCAAGATATCTTCAATGTCTATTGTTATATGATATTAGTCTATAATGAGTTTTCATCATGAAATTTCTTGCCAACAAGACCTCCTCAATTGTCTCCGAAATGAGACATAGTCCAAGAATAACTACCACCCCTTCCAGTAGTCAACGCATTGGTGAACGAAAAGGTCTAAAATATATGTAATCTAGATAGATCCATCTTTAAGGTATTCTGAAGGCTGTTTATATAAGAAAACTCAATGAGGGGAATGTGTTTTTTCTAAGAAGCCCAAATTCATGGACAAATGCATGGAGCATGTCATTTAGAACCTAACCTGTATTCTAAGTTTTTTCATTAGTCTATCAGAAATAGTTTGTTATCAATATAATATACATACCTAAGGCCTTATGAAACCCTACCATAACCATGATGTAAATAAAAGATCTCTATAAGAAATGATATAATGACCAGAAACAAGAAGAAGTACAAAACTCCCTAACATATAACATCCTTGTCTCATCTACCCATAAGGTATCTCGTATTATTAATAATGGTGAGACCCTAATCAAAAGAATAATGAAAACCAACATGGTATTGTTTCCCTTATGTGATCTGTGTAAACAAGTAAAAACATTTGGCCAAATATCATCCCATTTTAACTCTGGAATTGAAAAGGGATACAAATGGCCTACCAGACCCTGATATTCCACCATCAACTTTTTAAAAGATAACATCAGCTCATAAAACTAGAAATTTAATGTTTCATTCCTGAATACCAGTACCAGCATCATAGATCCCAATACATCTTGGTGACCCTGGATGTATTTTCCAAGTTGAGGTGTGAAATTCCAATTGCATCCCCTATATGTTATATGCAGGGCCCCATACATGCCCATGAAATATAATGGTACCATCCCCATCCATGGTCCATCCTAAAAAATGTACTATTATTTGAGATTCATTCCCTCTGGACACAATGTTTGAGATCATATAGTTTCCTTTGTATTACCTATTCTAGAAATTCAAAGGTCACTACTAATGATGTGAGGATAATATGATCATGGTCCTCTAGAACCTAAATGTTCATTTATGAGAATAAGTCCAAGAAAAATTGTTTTCAATTTTCCTCCTAAAAATTCTCTGTAAGAGTCTTATATCATATATCATAATCTATAGGATTTCGATTACCATGAATGTAGGCAATATTTAGATCAACCAATTACAGATATTAAACCCTTCCCAACCCCTAAGATTGAGATATCATGGTATAAATAACTGCCTGATGATTTTTTGATAAGTTTATACCATCAAAACCTCTCTTATTAGATTTTTTATATATATTAATTAACAATGAACTACATCAACAACATCAAGGTCATGAATCGAGTAATTTTTCTAATCAGAAATCAAATTACGAGACCCATACATGAAGACCCACTCATCCCGCATCATGAAATCTCTATGAACAAAGACCAGTGCATCAAAGTAAAAAATATAAGTCTTTCATGTATATAGAATAATAAGTATTGGTTCTGATGTTAATCATCCCCTCAACTCCATGAAGGTTGCTTCACAGGATTTTAACTAGAGGAAATTCACACCATTATTTTTCACGCATGCGTGTAACGCTACAAGACATGTGAAATATTGGTTGAAGACTCTATAATATCTAGATACCCCACCCCCAACTCCATATTTCAAAGACATTCATGGGATTATATTAGGAATTTGTGGCTTTCATATTCTCTTAGTCTTCTTAAACTCCAAACCCTGATATGATATTACCAAATAAGATAACATTGTCAATCCAAACATTGAATTTACTGATCTTACAATAGATATTATGCTATATTAGCTTATTAGACAAGATCTCAATATGGTTTTAATGGTCATGTATGTAGATTTTATAAACCAATATGTATTTAATAAATACTACCATAAATAAATCTAGAAATGGCTGGAAAACCAAATACATTTTAACGGAGACAGTAAGTGAATTTGTGAGAATTAATGCTATGACTATTTACTTGTATAGACCACACCTTCTCATGAATTTTGTTAAAGGTTTTTTCAACGACATGAAACACCCTCGATGATATCCTGACATTACTTCTTTATTTAAAAAACTATTTCTCTTCAGATATGATAAAATATTTCATCTACTATAGTCAGTGGATATATATATTTTATTATAAGATAGTTCAAATTACGATAATCAATCAAAATATTTAGGATACATTCAATCATCATAAAAAATGACTGATTAACCCCAAAGATAAGTGTTAGGGTTTATAAAATTTTGACCTCAAAATCCTCCAATTGTTTCTTGAGCTCTGGATGATCAATTGGTGCCATCCTATGAGGAGGAATTGTCACATAAGCTACTCTTTACATAATCTCAATGGTAAACTTTACCTCACACACTGGAGAAATAATAATGATTTCTTTATGAAATATATCCCAAAAATGATCCACTATATGTGGGAAAACAAAATGATGTTACCCCTAATTATCCAAGAAAATACTGGTGATCTGAGCTATTATACTACCCAAACTCTACTGCTTGGGTCCGGATCGCAAAGCATACACATACCATTCTACATTAGGAACGTCCCTACTACCCTATGGTGATGTAAAAATCACCCTCTGATGATAGTAGTCTATATGGTCTCGATAGAGGACAAACCAGTCAATCTTGATGATTCCATAAAATCCCTTCATGTTGAGGATAAAAATATTACACATGAATATGTATCTTCCCATATTAGGAGGACAATCCTTACAATAGTTCACACAAAATAATCAGATACTAAATGGGGTATCCTGAATCATAAATCCATGATACTGTTCAACCTTGGGTTCTAGACTCTCCATATTAATCTCAGATAAAATAAGGTGATTTATTCTTTTCTCTATACAAATCATATTTAAATGAGGAAGCTATTGTTATTGTACCTCAAATAGTAAAAGATATGGTATTATGCTTCCCAAGAATAGGATAGAACACCGTTAAGTGTCCTACACTATTTCCCTATGTTTTTTACTGACTAACTTGAGAAGTCCCTCTCTTTTCCCGTAGAGAATCAGGAATCTAACTACCTCTGCCTCAACCACCACCTCAACCTATGTGGCTGGTGGTATTTCAACTGCCTTCCTAGTGTGGTCCTACTGGTACTATTCCTAATCATGGATTAGGTGAAGGTATTTGATCACTAGGAACTTAATGGAATGTTCTACAGAATTTATTGATATAGACCATTCATACACAACCTCTTCATTACATTATATCTCATATGAAATAGTGTTTAATGTGTTTTGGCTTGTCGTGTTATTCGCATATCATAAATATGTCTTCACAAGGATCTTGGATTCTACTAATTCCTTGGGTAGCCTAAAAATATATAATTCAACTAGATGATGGAACACTAATTTCTCTAGTCATTGAACCACCCATACTCACAAAATCATCTTCCTCAAATTCCTCTCTATGATAAGGGATGTTTTATGATTACAGAAATGGTAGTAAACCAAAATACATTGACCTATGATTGGATGTCGTATACCATCCCATCATCAAATCATTTGGAATTCATATTATAATTACTTTCTAGAGTAGTAGTAAGTGACTATAGCTTAGTGAAAAATATGGATTATTCCATAACATAAATGCTTCCTTATTTAATTTTCATGAATTATCTAACAATATCAATCTTGACTATCTGGGGAATGAAATATTTGTATAATATAGTCTGGAAATCTACCCATACCATAGTACAATCCTAATCCGCCTGGGTAATAACATCCAACCACCTATTGAACAAAATCACTCTTCATATAATCTGAATTATTAACCCTACGATATGGATGAATCTCAATATGAAATAATATAAAAATAATAACTTATATAACTGAATCAGCTGTGTGTTGTCCACCATCTCACATGAGGTTAGTAGGATGATGCAGGTGGAATTCCTATGTCAACTCTTCCATAGTCATGGAAGGTTGTGAAACAATTTTCAAAGAATCTAATATACATATAAATCATTATAAGAACTAGGAATTAGTGCCCATATTAGGAACATGGAGAGGATATGTAGGTGGAACTACATAACGGATCAATATCATCTCAAGGCCTTCTACCTAAAGTGGATGTTTGGTGTCGCCAACAGGATGTATTACTAGAAGACATCATGGAAGCACGATACTACAACACCAAATTCATGACTCCGATTATATTTTCATATTTGGAAATATTTCATATAGAAAAAAAAAGTTTTTTATGCGTACTATAAATAGACCATACAACACTACCATTTCCTAAATTCAGTGTTGGGAAATCAATAATGACTATAACATGCCAGAAGAATATAAGTTACTTTCCATCTACCCACTACTAAGGCTATGATTGGTTCTATATATCTAGTTCAAATGTATAAGATAGTTTTTCTTACATTAATGTTCATATTCATTTCAAATTAGGATTTTAAAACATTTAAATCTTTTTAAAAGATTGAATTGGATGGATTTCCAATTATGATTACTAATGGACCATATTCACAATGAAACAATATATGGCATCCATTATACCCATACCATAACTAATTCTAGCCCATGTGGACAATGGTCTATGGATTAATGTTCCCTTACTGACTTCATAAGGTGTTTTCTTTGACTTATTTAGGAAAACACTTTTTGGATAAGGTAATAACATTAAGTGTTAATTATTTTTCCCAATCACTGTAAGAATAACTAGATGAATTCCATTGATAATCAAGGAAATAAAAATATAAAACAATAAAATATATGTTAAAGGTTGTGGTGAAAAGTTGAAATGCATAACAGAATTGACCTTTTGTGCCTATAATGATTCATGTAATGTTATAACCTCATTTCATCAATCAGGGGTAAAAGAAATCATTATTTCTATAATACCAATACTAATAACACCATAAAACAAATTTTCCACCCAACGATGAAGTCGTATCAACAATAATTGGCATAATAAATTCTGATAATTTCCCATCATATGTAATATGGGTTTCTCCTATACACAGGATATATATTTGTTTAGGGATAAGGTAATATCAAAATCCCTTTAACACCTAGTCTCTTATGAAATACCCATATAGTAAGAAAAATGAATGAAATATCTGAGACAACTTTGTAACATCTCAACCATGGATCTAGTAACCCCATACTCCAAGTTCATGGTCACTTGGAATCAACTTCACCTCACTAAATGCCAAAGGCTGCGAACTAGCATCAAGTGTGTAAAGGTGGTATAGTGGGGAGACTATTTCCTCATATCAGATTGGTAGAATAAAGATAACCATACACATCCAATAGTGGGAGAATAATATAAATATATATAATAAATAAAAAACCAAAATATTAAAAACTATACCACTTAATATTATTTTTTGAAAACTACTAGGTAGTGTCACATATATCAATGCATGACATTCAGATATACAGAAGGTGAATAGGGGATGAACCAATTCAATGATGCTATAAAAACAACAAAAAAGAAGAAAAGGATACTCCATTATAATCTCATGTGAATGATTTTTCCCCTAATCAAATTCTCTATATAAATTTATGGAATATCATAACTCTGTATTAGGGAACCTTCCATTATCCATTCCTGCAGAAATATAATCAACTTGGGTTCCAATGGCTGTAAACGTAGGGTGTGGATAAAATCATAGTGTTCCACCACCGATAGTGTCTAGAGGTAATCCAATTAGTGCACATAGAAAAATAGTGTGAATGTTTAAACAAATAAGAAATAATTCTGAACAAATAAGTAGCCTGCTCAGGTTCCTCAAAGATTTATAGAGGCTCTACCAATAATAACTCATGGCTGGAATGAGTGTCTGATCACTAACTATTTATATAATATATATATATATATATATATATATATTATTTATATATTGAATACTCCAATATAAAAAATGTATGTGTAGAAATAAGTGGCCATATACGTAGAATAGTATATACTGGTGGGACTAGGGAATAACATAGACATCCATAACCAATATAAATAAGACTATTAGTTCATGATAAATGGTACATAACCTACATCAGTTAATGTGTGAGAGGCTTTGTGATCATCACCTAAAATGGTGTGTTTTCCATCATATAAACACTAAAATCAAGGGAAACAGTGCATTATAACCAATGTCCAAACTGTATCAGTGGTGTGAGACGTCATGTTTAACACCCAATGTAATGGCGCATATAACCATTATTCCTAACTGAAGCCATACCTTCATTCCGCATCTTATATCAAAGGTATAATCGTACTTATAATGATGGGAATGGGGAAATAAATCCCATGATTTCTACTTATCAATCCCAAATATAAATGAGGAACTAGAATGAAATTAATATGTTTGATTAAAACATAATGTAATTAGCATAGAAAAGGAACCCTTCATCATTTAGTTCAATGAAACCATTAAATCCATTTTATAGAATAAACCCCCACATGAATAATCCATTGAATTTAATAAAATCCATCTAATTTACCGAATAATGGAAATCAAATTTATATGCCTCAAGGACTGATTATGATGTGCCTTTTCAGAATGGGAAATTAGTTATATGGGTAATTCAACTCCTATGTTAGGCCTAGAGAATATTATGTGTCTGGGGTTCTATCGATAAACTATATAAAATATTAAATTCAATTAATTATCTAATTGGAATACAGATACGGTTATCCTGACATATATTCAATTGATTGTAATTTGAAATTTTAAGGTGGCACACTAAAGGGATGACTATAAGTTGGGTAAAAACACCTTTAATCTACTTACCAAAGAACAACATGCATATACCATGGTGAAAAGGTCAAATAAATAAAAAAACTCAATTAAATGGAAATGTGTAGAAATGGTTGTCGTATAGAATAATGAAAAATCTATGAAAATAGAAAAAGTCCTTGGAAAAATGATTATACCACATACCATAGGTTCCCTTACAAGTCCTCATCTGATGGGCCCATATAATTTTATATAGGTCAATAAATAGATCAAATCCATAAAAATTGGGAAAAATTAATTTCACCAAAAAAATATAAAATTAGAATATAAAATGAGATATGATGGAATAGGATTTTAGATATTACCCCGGAGAACATGGTGGTTCTAATAGATCTTGTTTCCTAAATTATATCAGTGAGACATATCGATGCCCATGTGGGAGAAGATTAGAGATCCATAAGAGTATAAGAATAAAACATTCATTGGAAAATAAGGGGAGGAGGAAATTATTTAGAAGAAGATATCATTAAGGGAAAAATTAGTTTTCATTCTTGTAATTTGTATTTATAGATTAATAATAAGTTCTGGGATTGATAATTATCTTTACATACTGATCTCAATTGTAATAATATTAGATTTATACTATTTTAAGCCTCTTTATTCTTGTAAATTATCGATCATAATTAATTTAAATACTTTTGACATGTTCAAAGTAATAATGCTTTATATGGTATTTGTTTTATACATTATTCAATGAAAATGATCAAGTTAGTATTTCAAAAAAATAAATTATTAATTTCCCAACACTATTCTCATGTTGTTTCTATTTTATTTTTTATACTTTTTATATTATAGAGTTATTAATATTTTATTTTGTTTTATTATTTTGTGTGAATGATGGGGATTCCAACTAATTGATAGAGTATATGTTACTTATGAGAACCCTTATAAAGGAATATTGAGAACAATACTCGTTTTATCTAATAAAAATAAACTTTTTATAAAAAAATGACCCCAATAAACACAATGATTTTCATTAGGTCATATAATATGGATAAAAACAAGTGGAAGGAGATATAACCATCTTGTATTAAGATCTATAAATCATTGATGGGGATTCCTTGAGGATTTTTAGATTGATAATTTATATGAATTAATTTTATATTATTAAATGAACTAATCAAATGATTTGAAATTTAATTTAATTTTCATTTATATACCTGAATATGATTATTTTTATTTTTATACGTTATAGAAATATTATACAAATTAAGTCATAATTGAATATCTAAGAATTTTATAAGGTTTAAAGAATTCATATCTTTTCTCCAAGATCAACTCGAATGTTGGGTGGAAATTTTATTTCCTTTTCCTTCCACTACATTTCAAATTTAAGAAAACTAATATTTTAATAAATATATTTTATCAGTCGAGGATGTATAACTGTGTAATGAAATTTATAATTTTATTCATTATGATATAGATTGTAAATGAAATCGATGTGATATAATTAACGATTTGTTTCAGTTGTCCCTGCAATATATCCTTGATTATTGGTTTCATATTATAATATCTTACTTTGTTTCATAGTCAAATGCTCATTCAATTTAGCCGATAGAGGACTTATGTAGAAAACTTGAAAATATTTGCATGAATGCCATAAAAAATTTATCAGAATTCAATCCTTTAAAAATGATATGGATATACAAAATGATTTTGAATCCATAATGTTAATATTATGACCCTCTTGACTACTCAAGTGGAATCATTGTATAAAAATATTTATAATCTTCAATCAGTGGAACCAAATCACGCTCAATATAAATTCCTACCCTTAATTCATAATATTTGGATATGTGCATAGGGATACATAACTACCATGATCACATTGAATGTTCTGATGTTAAAGAAATAGATGATGGAAACTATTAATTTATAACTAATTTTTATAATAACATAAGAATACCTACAACTAGGGGAGCATGGATAAAAAAATGCTAGACAACATCTGATGGGAATAAATAATATAGATCCCCAAAATTAAATGGAAATAAAATTTTACAAATATAATTCACACTATGATAGATCTATATACCATAATAAAATGTATATCCATCCTTAAGATAATAATTTATTTAGTCTTTATAAAAATCAATGACATATTAATCACCACAACATCATCCCACTAAACCATCCATGGAAGAGATTGTCACTATATACACTCAGGAGTTAAATATATCAATAAAAATAAAGAAAATTATTTAATGAATCATCAATACACCTTATGAAACATTAATCATTATGTGGGATTAATTACCAAATTTTATAAGAGTGACTACCATAAATTTATCTAGGTAACACAAAGAAGAATACAAAATAAGTGGTTATAGATATGATAGTTCATAGTATGTGAGTGATAGTGGGAAAAAATAAAAAATTGATAATAGAGAATATAAGTAAAAATAGAAAAATGATGGTGAATGTGATGAAAATGTTGGAGGGAAAATGGGAATAATAAAATTAAAAACATTGGTGATGAAACTCAAGAATAAATAAATAAAAAATTAATGAATGAGGTGCCTTACAAGTTCCTCTAACAATTAATGTAATGGTTAAGGCATTAAGGAATGGAGATAAAAAATAATAAGTTATTAACGATCTACTATAACCTATATTGACATTCTATTTTCCAGTACATTGACTAAAACACATTTCTAATAAAGTGTATTAACTAATTTTTTTAACAAATATAAATAGAAGGCTTTTCAAGTAATCTATTTGTGTGAGTGGTGAAAAATTATGTTTCAATTGTAAATTATTCCTAGATTATGTGTTACATAAATAATTTCCATATATTTTATGATATCATAATGTATATTTGGAACAAAACATTGTGACTTGGGTTCTAGTGTTAATATAAATCACAAATGTATATTCTAAATATATGAATTTAAAAAATAAAAACAAACATTAACATAACGTTAAAATGTTATTATTCAAGGAAATACCCTAATTGAATTATTGTTGAACTTCATGTATAGGTGGAAAAATTCTTCTTTCCCATGAATGTTTTTATTATTGATTTGAAACTATATTATGATTTACCATGACACTTGGGAATCCATTACTAACAAGATGGAAGACAATAATTGATTCTAATAATAACATAATTATTTTTACTATCAATGATGAAAAGTATACCTTTAATCTAATAAAGGTCATTAATATTAGAACCAAATAAAATAATTTCCTTACTTATATTTTGTTAACAAAGAATAAATTACCAGAATGATTCATTATTCAAATTAAAAATTAATATTTGACATACATTCACACTTGAGAAAAAATTTAGTTCTATTAGAGAATAGATATAGAATAAATATCATTATGGAATTCTATTTAATTTATGATAAAAAATGTATCTCTCAAAGTAACCTAATTAAACTAATCATAGTAAAAATCTCTCTTAATAACCTTGGGAAAGTGTAAACATATGTAAGGGTGAACATATATACTCAATAAGGGTAAACAAGGATGATATAAATAGATGATCATACATAAAAATAAAATCAGCATAGAGATATAATATCAAGATTGTAACCTCTGATGTTCATACCCAACAATTCATAAACCATAATTCATGAGTAATGGAATAAATCTTTATAATTCATAAAGACCTATGTCATAACAGTGAGGATTCATTATTAATCAATCGTGATCCATTTGAGATAATAAAAATCATATGACCATTAAAGATTAATTATGGATTAATAATAATGATAAAAATTCATTTCATTATTGAAGTCTCAAAACCAAAACCATCATCAAATAGCGGAAAAACTCTAATGATGAATTGAGTTCACACCAAGACTCAATTCCTCCATAGATTAGATTTTCCACCTAACCTCCCAAAATTATATCATGTGATATAAATAATTACAAAATTCATTAGAGGGAATTGAAAAACCCACCATTCATATAATAAAAAAATGTGTTTTCCAAAAAAGCATAAGAATATTCAATAATTCATTACATTGAATTCAAGGAAAAGAAATAGTTTCATAATGATTTCTATCATCAAATTATCATATAAAAAACAAATAAGAAATGGTTAGTTTTAGTAGATCATATGACTAGTAAAACAAAATAAATATCAAAGGATTTACCAATATATTAAAAAATACCTTTAAAATAACAATTGAACCATTAATTGAAAACCTTAGAAAATATAATTTTATGTGGATAATATTTTAAATAAAAATCAAAATAATATTGAAAAAATGAGTTTCATTTATAAAATCATTTAATTATATAAATTAATCTTCATTAAAAATAATGGTTATGATGGTGGATGGTTTTTTTTTGTTTTTTAAATTTTAATAAATAGTTCCTTTAAAACAATTTAAAAAAAGTTATAAATACACTGTTAATAATTTTTTAATGAAATTTAATTTAAAATAATATCAAAATAAATTATTTTTGAAATAATATTTTTTAATATTCATGTAATAGAAAATGAAATTGTTTATCTTTTTAAAATAAATAAAGACATTCATGTAAACATTCTTTCATTATATAGGGAAAAAGGTCATGTTTGGTTAAAAATACTTTCCAAATAATTTTATGTGAAGATGATACACGAAAAATAGGGAGGAATGAAAATTAATACAATAATATTATTATAATAAAACATAATTAATTTTAGAGGAAATTTTTATATAATTCCTAAAATGTTGAATCAGGGATAAACAATCCTGATTAAAACTGTTATTGCAACCAAACCCCTATCCTCAATTTTTGACATTCATATCACGAATTCATAATCTATGATATAATAAATTTATAATTACTAATAATAAAGAAAATAAAAATATTCATACTTATCATGTAATATAAAATTCCATTAAAATTTACAAAGACTGATTTATTTACATTGTTTTATTAAAATATGGATTCAAGGTGGTAATTATACAATTTATCATGCATGTTTTGGTTGGATGGTTTCAGAAAAAGTAAGTTGTTCATAGTTCAATAATCTATAATATATTAATAAGTATTTATGTGTCATATATATCAATTATATAAGGTTTTATAATCATTCATATATGGTGGTGTTGAAAAACTAATTATATCACTTTTTCTAGAAGGTATTTTGTATGAATACTAGATTAATATTTTAATTTTCGAATTATTGGAACTATGTCAAGGTAAATAATAAAATATTCTTAAATAATAATAAATAATATCATAAATTAAATATATATTCATTAAATCCATTAATTTTACCATTCATGTATGGGGTTTATGATAAACGAATCATGTCACATTATGGAGGTGGTAGTTTACACGTACACATGATGTCATTTTCATTTATCATATGATAGAAGGGAGAAATAAAATTGATGTTCCAGTAACATATAAACATTTAAAAAATACATATATAATTATTTATTCTTGTTAATATGGTTAATTTGGATTTATATGAGGTAAAGGATGAATGCAACATGAAATAGACCCGTCATAAAAATAAGTTGTTTGTTGGGAAACAACCATTGGATTACTCCATAATCCTACAATGAAAAGTATTTTGGGAATCCCCAAGGATCTAGGAAATGTGGATTTATGGTAAAAAGATATTTGGGTTGGTATCTTATGAACTATAGTTATCAATGTATTTGAATAAGTAAATAGAGTCGGTCCCCTTTTATATGTGAGTTGGGTGGCACAATTATAAATACATACATTATAATATAATAATTTCATATTCAAGTAAAAGTATAACCAAGAAAAGAAAAATTGAAAAATTTGACAATCGTTCCAATAAATAACTTTAAAAAATAAAATATATATTAGTTTTAGATATATTATATGGCTTGTCGATAAGTTTAAACCCCGTAATTCTTTGAACCCTTAATTTGGAAATTATGTTTTATAAAAGTTGATTTTCATAATGAAAAAAATGAAATTGAACTATTGACAACATTTTTTCACGTTTATTAAAAATATTGAATTTCTTTTATTAAATTAATATCCATTAAAATTTATTAAAATTATTTTAAAATAAACTGAAAAAATGAAATGAACGTCACTTTTAGAAAAATGAATTTTATGAATAAAACTGAATTTAATACCACTTCATACCTATTAAAAACCATTATATAAATGTAAAAATACACGATTGAATATATTATATACATATTACAATAAAAATAATCATAAATAATTATTAATTTAATTTATTAATATAAAAACCATTCTTCTCAGAAAATGATTTTTCAAAACAAAAAGCATCACATTTTGTCGTCAAAATATCTGATTTTAATTTCAATCAAATTTAAAACCAACAAAATCATTTTCTACATGTGTAAAATATTTTTTCAAATGATTAATACCCTTAATTAATTTTTATACAAATAATTTATTACCAAAATAATTATTAGGAAAAACTATTTCAAAACACTTTATTGAGACCTATAGTATTTACCCAGTAAATTAGAAATAATTTTCATAATTTATATTTCAATAAAATAACATATGTTGTGTTTGGTTTTATAATATATAAAATTTATTCACATATGTTTCGAGTTTAATGATTTAATATATATAACATTTATCTATTTATTTAATGTGCATATGTTCTTATGCCATGCGATGTTACATTCTACCCGGCATATAAGAATTTATCCCTTAAAATTATGTTACAATAATAAAAAAGATACCACTACCGAATATCATACTTAGATCCCCAAATTTCTATCATAATTTACTAATTCCAAGAGATAATCATAACTAGGTGAGTAGTCTTATTCCATATTACTTTATTACTAAGATTAATGATTTCTACGTGTTAATCCCCATAAGATATATTATTCTATAATGGAGTAACCTTTTAGTCCATTACTTCTAATGAATACCATATATAAATTCTAAAAATATATAAATTTAACACATAGGGAACATGTTATAGGTTCATGTAATGATCAAGTAGATATGTTAAAATACCAATATGATCTATAATATCATAAGCATAGATATATCTAGGGATTAATGTAACCGTTTTTGTAAATATCAAAATATTTTTCCATGGAGATATTCGTAGGAGTACTTTATCATAAAAATTGAACTCTAAAACTCAAATATGGTTTTAGGATAACATTTATATCAAATATATTCGACCTCAATTAGTTTTAAAATTGATTAACCCTTTTTTTCTATTTCCTTAGCTCGCTCTAGTCCCAAAACCATTCATTCACCAAATTCATCCCATTATTTTAGAGTACTGAGATCCTTTTATAGAGGGATTTGTTTGGATCCATATCAATTATCAAGAGAAATATATCATTTTAATAAAATTGGAATACGTAATTTTTTAATACCATCCTAAATCAAAATACACCAATAAATCAATATATATATCTTCTAGGGGATTCATGGTTCCTTCAGAAGAACCGTCTATCTATGGATGATATGTAGTGATAAAGACCAACACGATATTCAATGATTGTAGAAGTCTTCTCCAAAACATTATGGTAATCCTTGGAATGTGATTTTGATACTATTGATATTGGTAATCCATGAATCCTTACCATATCCTTAACATATATCATAGAGAGTAGATCACATGAGAAATGTAATTTCATTGAAATGAAATATTATGTTTGGGTAAGATTATTTACAAAACCCCAAAATGAATTATTTCCTTTAGATGTATTTGGGAGTCTCATAATGAAATCTACAGTGATGTTTTCCCCTTTAAATCCCAATATTGGTAATGGATATGATATATTCTTTTTCTTCTGTCTCTAATCCATAACATACCGTCATACTAAACATTGATATATGTAATCCACTATATCTATTTTAAATATATCCGACCAAAAATACCCTTAATATTTTCTATATATCTTTAGAATTCTGGGATGAATAGACAATGATCAAATATTGGTTTTATCTAACAGATCCATATTTAATTATAGAAGTAGTAGGAATCATAAAATTTTTATAGACCAAATTATTAAATCTCTATCATGAATTAACTTAATAAAACATTTTACTTTCTTTTTCATCCCAGATCATCCTTATCTGCCTATTTAATGTTCACATAAATTTAGGCTCTAATTCTAATATCACAATGAAATAGTATTTCTTCATTACTAATGATTTCAGGGTTCATTAACTAAAAATACCTATTTATTTGGTCAGTTTTAATCATAATCATATAAAACAATTTATGTCGTTTTCAAGTAAGAGAATAATCCTCTTCAATTGCCTTACTTAGGTGGTACTGTATTGAGTAGTTATGATCTTCAATTTTTTCTAAACATCTTATTTTCATTATATTAAACTCTTTATGTATTAATATATGATTCAATAATTTATAATTATAATATATGTCTCACATTTCAATATAATTATAATAACTCTATATGATGAAAGGAAAAATTACTCAAGCAGATTCCAAATGATGAGATATGTAATTTTTATTATGATACATTAGATGGTGAGGGAAATAATATTATATCATGTAATTTTACATCATAATACATACCAATAACTTATTCTATGAATCACCATATATTATAGAACATTATCTACAATATTTTATCATAATAATAGGTTCAACGAGGAGTCTTATCTTTATTTCCCAATCATATTCGTCACATTATTTTCTGAAAAAGAACATAGCTCACTTTCATGTCAATATGGTTAGTGGATTGGATTGGTTTGAGAAATTTATAATTCTTATTTGGTATTATCTATACAACCAAGGAAAACCACATGTTTTTCCATCATGTTTTTTGGGCCAATTTTTAATAAATATTTTCTTTGAGGGATCCAATGATATACCCATTCTATATAATTTCATGACCCAATAATAATAGTTTTGAGTAAATTGTAATCACATCTAAAATATTTATCATACAAAGTAACCTTCATAAATGTATTTAACACAATCCTAAAATAATATTCATGTTATTCTTGGATCATGTAATATATAAGAATATTATATATATAATCTACAACAAGCTGAACACGGAATTCCCTAAAGGCGCTACTCATTAAATTCATGAATATAGTATGGGAATTATTAAGTCCAAATGGAATCACAACAAATTAATAATCAACATAATCATGTATAATTATGTCTTGGGTATTTTCTATTTTTTCAATCATGAATGATATCCAGTTCATAGGTTTTTCATTTAAATGTATTGAGATCCTCATAGTTTATTAAACGAATCATCAATAGGAGTTAGAGGATTCATGTTATTGATAGTAATATTTTTATGTTATGGATAATCAATGTAAAGAAAAAATGAATCATAATTCTTTATAAATTAAATAAAAACTTCACCCTATGGTTATGAACTTCTTTGAATTAATCCCTTATCTTGATTCTCTTGGAGATGCTTCTTTAATTATTTTAACTCAATTGGGGTTATTCAAGAATGTGTCATTGAAATAGGTGTAGAACTAGGTATAAAGAATATTGGAAATTTAACATCGATATATTGAGGGTGACAAGGAATATAATTAATAAATATATCAACTTATTTATGAGAAATGGGTATATAATAAATGTTGTGGTTCTCCCCAACCATTTGAGATAAATATCCTATAATAATGAGCAGTAATACCTACATAATTGAAGTAATTTGTATTTAAATTTCATCACAATTGTGGAATAGATATATTATTATAGGATGAATTGGAATATAAAATGTTACTTCACATGCATTATAATATATATGGGATCAATATAATGAAGAACTATACATTTAATAAGAAACATCATATTCAACATGATGTGGAATCATATAATTTATAGGAAGCATGTTACGACATATTTATATCAGATTAGAGTTGTATACATAAGATGGAATTATCATAACATTATAATTTTCCACCAATAATTCTATATATAATCCTTTATTATGTGAAGTTATACCCTTATAAATTTCTGTAGATATAAATTAGTAGGTAGTAGCAAAATAAAATATGTCATTTTCTATTCAATAGTGGATAATAAGTTTATCTTTCCCCATATTTCTCTTGTTACCCAATCAATAGTTGGGATCACATGAGATTTACCATTATATCTGTCACGACCCGTCCTCGGGGCCCGTGTTGTGACTACCCCAAGCCCGCCTTCCATCGGCCAGGGGCTGGCGACTAGCACCAAGGCGTAAATCCCGGTAAAAAGGGAAGGCATTGCCTTTTTAATGTAAATAATCAAACAGAGTACAAGCGGAAGAAGTAAACACTAAGTAAAAACTGAGTACAACAGTACCTGCGGAAAGTAAAAAGGGGCCGGAAATACAAGCCCAACTGTAAAGTACAACATGAAGGGAAAACAGCAACTGAAAAGTAAAGCTGCTACGCCGAGCTATGCACTGGAAATCCCACTTGAAGGGTGGGTACAGATAACTCCTCTGCTCCTCGGATCCCGCCGTCCGCTCCGAGTATGTCCGCCCAGTGGTCCACCTTCGGGTACCGCCTCGTCGTCACGTCCACCTCTGGGTACCGTCTCGTCGTGAGGTCCTCCTCCAGGTACCATCTCGTCGTATAGTCCACCTCCAGGTACCGTCCAGTCCTCGAACACTCGGCCTCTGTCAGCACTGCCCGTCGTCTGCAACCAACACAAAGAGGTGCGGGCATAGCCCGTACAGGGGTGAGTATAACGATACTCAGTAGGGAACTCGAGACCTTCAAGGTCTCACTAAACCAACAAGGATAACCACAAATAATATCTCAACAGATAACCTTGACTTAGGTATATGCCCATACATATACCTAAGTTATCAAGTAAACCATCTCAATCATGAGGAAACACAAGGATTGTGAAATCAATGGATAATCACTACCTGGGTGTATGCCCATACATATACCTAAGTTAGCAAGTGACCCATCTCAATCATGAGGTAAACACATGGTCAAAAGTCTCAGCTCAACCAGGATTTTCATTATCGAAACCGTAACTGCTGAAGACCTCCGTCTGAGGAGTGTACAATTGTCCTGTCATGACTCCGAGGTACTGCTCACTAACCTAAGACTGCTGAAGAACTCCACCCATCGAGTACTGCGGGCCAGCTGCTACAACCAAGCGCTCCCATGTGCCGCTACAACCAAGCGCACCTCTGTCGTGGGTCTTCCGCTACAACCAAGCACTCCCATGTGCCGCTACAACCAAGCGCACCTCTGTCGTGGGTCTGCCGCTACAACCAAGCGCTCCCATGTGCCGCTACAACCAAGCGCACCTCTGTCGTGGGTCTTCCTCTACAACCAAGCGCTCCCATGTTCCGCTACAACCAAGCGCACCTCTGTCGTGGGTTTGCCGCTACAACCAAGCGCTCCCACGTGCCGCTACAACCAAGCGCAACTCTGTAACACACCGAGTCGTTCGATCAGCAGTCGTTGGGTCTCAGCCAGCTACACGGTCTCCGTACTCCGCACGCTCGTCACTGGGAGGGTCCGCTCCACGAGCAACCGGTCGATACTCCAAGTATCTCAAATTCCCACAAAGAAATATCTCAAAGGACCGCCACGTCATAGGGGTCTCAACGCAATAGACGGCGCGTCAATCGGACGCCCGGTCTGTGAGTTATTAGCCTTTTCGTCCCAGGGGCCCGGTTGGTTTCGTGAGCGAACCAAACCCGGCCGTATCTCAACTGTACCCCGAACTCTCATAGGGTAAACTCATAGGGACCGTTTCTCAATGTGATCACCAACGCCGCAGACGGTTCGTCAAACGGACGTTCAGTTAGAAAGATATCAGCTTTTCCGTTCTAGGGGCCCGGTTGGATTTCAGTGCGATCCAACCCGGCCACTATCCATCTGCATCCAAAACTCAGGCGGAGGATGCAAAAATATCTGTATCGTCAATAGGAACGCAACGCAATAGACGGCGCATCAATCGGACGCCTAGTCTGGAAGTTATTGGCTTTTCCGTCTCACAACCACCCTGGGAAACTTCCCAGGAGGTCACCCATCCTGATCACTACTCTATGCCAAGCATGCTTAACTATGGAGTTTTAACCACGTAGCCTCCCTAAAAGGAAGATGTACCTTGAGTATAGTATACCGAAACGACCGTCTGGATCCCAGGATCACGTTGCCGCAGACGGCGAGTCGTTTGGAGGCCCGTAGTCCAAGATATGGGCGAAAAACCAAAACCCGTCCGAAACCGGGGGTCTGGGCCCGAACCGACCCGGCCCAACCCCCCCTGGTCCGACCCGACCCGGGCCGGCCCGAACCGGGTCGACCCGACCCGGTCCGGCTGGACCCGGCCCGGCCGGCGGTGCAGCCAGCGCGGCCGGGGCGCCGTACGTGTGCCGCACGCGGGGGGGGGGGGGGGGGGTAAACTCCCCCCGGGTTTTGTGGATCTCGGCCGGCCTTGGGCCGGCCGTTTTCCTTTCACAAGCGGGACCCGCGGGGTCTCGCCTCCTAAGCAAACCGGCGGCCGGCGAGGCCGGCCCCCTCTGGCTGCTCCGCCGCGGCCGAGCCGGCCGCGGCTCTTCATTAACCGCCGGCAGCCGGTTTTCTGGCCACCCATTCCAGCTCTGCTGCAACTCAAGCTGCGGCCCTTGTTCGATTGGCACGGCGACGGCGTCGCGCCCCTCCGTCGTGGCCCGACTCCGGCCGCGGTCTCTTCGACTACCTTCGATGGGACACGACGGCGTCGCGTTCTTGAAATCTTTCCACGGCGCGGCGCGACGGCGCCGCGCATATCTTCCGCATTAAACCGCATGAACCCGTGTGGTGCGACGGCACCACGCCCTTCCGAACCATTCCACAAAAAATCAACACGAAGTAAAAGAGGAGGATCGGCCGGGTTTGTACGGTCCGAACTCCTCACGTTATAAGGATAGCAATCGGCCTTTGACAAATAATAAACTTTCACAATCTTTTTAGATTAAATAAAAAGATTTGAAAATCAAGGCCCGACAAATATAAACAATCATGTTCGAAGAACGTTCCACATAACATTAAAAAAAAATTTACCACAAAGAATTTTCAAGTCGAAATTCTCGAACAAATATAAACAATTGAAACAAACCCCTACCTCGGTTCAAGTGCGGAGCACGTCAACAAACCGCGGAAGACGAGCGTCGCGGAGGTCGGGCATTGCGGTAATCGTTCGTCGATTCCGTTGACGTAGAGGTACGTCCGAAGAGGTACGTCGTTGGTGAATCTTCGTAAGCCGATGAAGAAAGTCCGAGGAGGAAGCGGTGTTCCCTTTGTTGACATGAAAGGTGTTGTCGATCTTCGGAAACAATCCGGCTAGGAAGAAGAGAGAAGTGGCGTTCTTGAGTGTTCTTCGTGTTCTTCGTCAAAGTTGAGGATGGTAGAGAGAGCTTCTAAAATCCTCTCAAGTGGCAAAAGAAACCAACCCCAAAATGATAAAATAAGCTTAAGCTTATTTAATTACACAACCTCCCTCTTAGAATTTCAATGGAATGAAATTTAAAACATCTCACCTCAATTAATTATGCCAAGTGTCAAACATTAATTAAAGTGAGTTAAAGGGGATTTTTAAAAAGAGGAGGTGAAGAGTTAGGGTTCGTGGGGGCCCCACCACACTTAATCCTCTCAAGGAAGGTTAAGTGTATGTGGGTCCCACCCCTAACTCCCTTTGGGAGGAGTTAACCAACAAGTTAAAAATAAAATGTGTTTCCACATTTTATTTAACTTTATTTTAAAAACCCAAAAACTAACTCTCAACCCGCAATAAACGCAACCTCGGAAAATGTCTCCTTAAGCGAATATCGGCGCTGCGAGTTCATCGTTGCCTTCAGAATTCGATTCCGGGCAACGGCTCAAAAGATAGAAATTCCTGCTCGCTCGTTCACTGAACGTACCCGAGCCAATCTTTGGAAATTAATTCTGGGCACACCCGGCCTCGGAATCAGGCGCCGTCAGAAACTGCGTTCTTGTAAAATTACAAAGAATATTAAGAAAAAAATTTCCTTGAAATTTCCGGGTCTTTGCATTATTCCCACCTCAGGGCTTTACGTCCCCTTAAAGCTTCAACACAAACTAGTGTCACAAAAGCGGTACAGAGCACGCATCTGAGACTTCCGCTCCTATGTGCTCACCTGGTGGTTCCGTACTGCCAAGGAAAGTGCACCCGATGAATCGATCATCCTCCTAGGATATGCTCCTGTCGATCCTCGATCCCCACTGGAATCTCTGTGAAAGACACCCTATCGCCATCATCCAGCTCCTCATGGTCGATGGTATGCGAAGGGTCGAGCACGTATCTCCTCAGTTGAGATATGTGGAAGTCGTCGTGCACCTGGTGCAACTGTGGTGAATGGGTCAAGCAGTAAACTACCCCGTCTACCTAGCTGGGGACCTAAGAAGGTCCACTGAACCCCGGAGATAACTTGCCGCCTTGGCCACATCTCCGTCAACCTCGTCGAGTTGAGACCCTTAAAAGGACGTGATCGTCATCCTCGAACTCCAGAGGTCTCCATTTTCTGTTAGAACTGGAACTCGAAAGGCTGCTGCCATGAGTGTAAGGTTGACCGACTCAAGAGTGATCGGTCGCACTCTCCTGTGCAAGAGTTACCCTGCGCTGCCTGGGGTTTCCTTTTCCGCCGACCAAGGAAAACTCATCCCGACGTTTGCCTAAAATCGTCAATTTGAGTATAAACAGTTATTTCCCATTCCATACTCAAACTAACGTCGTAAGGCCTCGATGATGCCACTAAGAGATTCCAACCGAAACTCTCTCCTTGAGGGTCTGACCACACCATCGACATAAGTGTGATTATCGAGTCTCCTCCCAAGGTATCTCCAGACGTGATGGTCAAGTCCATGGCTTACCGGAAACTCTAGGTCTGGAACAAGATTTTTGGAAGTGAGGAATGATTCATATCGACGTCTGTTACTTCAGCAGATAGTAGTTGACACAGACTGTCCCTTGAATCATTTTTAGAGCCATTGGGTCACACTCCTTGACCGCATGCAGCCGCATTCTTCCACCGCCCTCCAGCTCCCGGAGATTGGTGGGGATAACTACGGCGGGTGGTTGTACCATGTTAGGATGTACACCACCTCATGCTGCTCTCCTAGCTCTGCCTCCACGTCTACTGCTTCGTAGACTCATCTCTTTTTTAAGCTTCCTCTTCTTAACACGCCCGAGTCTCTATGACTGGCACCGGTTTCCTGTTTCTTACTGCACTGTGCAGTCTTCATCCTCTCATGGATGTCCTGGACCTCCTTTAGTCTCACAAGAGCCGCTATGATTTCTTCTTTGCCGATAAGAGAAACCCGGTCTCATCCCCTAGATGAACCACATTCGTTGCCTAATACAGTCAATCCTGACATGAATGATGCATTCATGCCATGGATGACGTCGTAAGGCCTCGACGTATCTACTAAGAGATCCAACTGTCACTCTCGCCTCCAAGGGTCGAGTCACACTTTCGGCATCAGTGTGAGGTCACTGGGTCCCCTCCAGTAGAAATATCTAATGTGAGGGTCAAGTCAACAGTTTAACCAGGACCACTCACTATCAACCAAATAAAAGGACAGGAAAGAAAACAAAGATAACTGTCTTTTTATTATTGCAGCTCATAGTACAAAGACACGAATACAAAGCAACATGGAACTAGAAGTACAAAGAACGTATCCACTAGTTCCTCTCCTGCCCACCTGCTCTCAGAGCTCTACTGCCTTGTCCACTGCTTGGCTATTACTCAAGCACTCGCCGCTTCTTCTGTCTCGGTGGCTCCTCCAACACCCGCTGATCAATCGTACGAGGAGTCGGACAGTCACGTGCCAGGTGACACTTTCCTCCGCAGGAGTAACATTGTCCGTTTCTGGCACGCCTGGCTCTGACCCCACCTCGGGTGCCCCGCACCACCGGTCCTAAAACCCGAGATCGTCCAACTGCTAGTCCGGTCCACCTGGACCTCTGCATCATCTGTCTACTACCCACAGATGACTCGGATACTGATTGAAAAGAACGCTGAAAAGGAAGAATCTACTGTACACACTCGGGGTGTTGAGATACTGGAACAAACTCCACCCTGAAGAAGGTCTCGAAGTCTTCCCATGCGAAGTTCATCTCATCGCAAAACTGGAACAAGTGGCTCCACCACCTGCCTGCTGCTGCCTGAAGGAGGCTGGTAGCAAAGATCACCATGAAGTCTTCCGGTGTCCCCACTAGCCTGAAGACTCTCACCACAGCCTCCAGCCAAACCTCAGCCGCTTGCGGGTCCGTCTCTCCCCGGAACCTGGGTGGCCTCTGGCGCTGCAACTCGTGCAGCGCGCTCAAGCATCGTGCATCGCCTACTACTGGGGCTGGTGGCATCGGTGGCCCAACGGGGAGCAGTACCGTTGGTGCCTCCGCTGGTGCCTCAACTGGGATAGGGCCATGTACTGAAGCCTCGTCGTTCGGCGGGCTGTCAGCACGTACCACTCTCGGGGCTCTAGATGGTCGTCCATGAAAAGGCATTCTGAAAGAAACATCGTGACACAGTCAAATGTTTATACCTGGTGAGCTGACCTGGTTTGAGCTGTTTTAAGGGAAAACCTTTGAAAACACACACGCAATTAGTGTTTTCCTGCACAAAGTCAGAAATCAGTTGTCAGGGTCCTGGTGTATGGATACATCGCCCACCCACACCAACACTGGACTCCTTGAACTGAAAACCACACTCAGTACTCTCAACACTATTGCTTCACAGAAAGAAAAATCAGAGTTATAAGTTCTGCGGTAGAACCGAACTCCTCTGATACCAATTTGTCATGACCCGTCCTCGGGGCCCGTGCTGTGACTACCCCAAGCCCGCCTTCCATAGGCCAGGGGCTGGCGACTAGCACCAAGGCGTAAATCCTGGTAAAAAGGGAAGGCATTGCCTTTGTAATGTAAACAATCACACAGAGTACAAGCGGAAGAAGTAAACACTAAGTAAAAACTGAGTACAACAGTAAGTGCGGAAAGTAAAAAGGGGCCGGAAATACAAGCCCAACTGTAAAGTAAAACTTGAAGGGAATATAGCAACTGAAATGTAAAGATGCTACGCCGAGCTGTCCACTGGAAATCCCACCTGAAGGGTGGGTACAGATAGCTCCTCTGCTCCTCGGGTCCCGCCGTCCGCTCCGAGTATGTCAGCCTAGTGGTCCACCTTCGGGTACCGCCTCGTCGTCACGTCCACCTCTGGGTACCATCTCGTCGTGAGGTCCTCCTCCAGGTACCATCTCGTCGTATAGTCCACCTCCAGGTACCGTCCAGTCCTCGAACACTCGGCCTTTGTCAGCACTGCCCGTCGTCTGCAACCAACACAACGAGGTGCGGGCATAGACCGTGCAGGGGTGAGTATAACGATACTCAGTAGGGACCTCGAGACCTTCAATGTCTCACTAAACCAACAAGGATAACCATAAATAATATCTCAAAAGATAACCTCGACTTAGGTATATGCCCATACATATACCTAAGTTATCAAGTAAACCATCTCAATCATGAGAAAACACAAGGATTGTGAAATCAATGGATAACCACTACCCGGGTATATGCCCATACATATACCTAAGTTAGCAAGTGACCCATCTCAATCATGAGGTAAACACAAGGTCAAAAGTCTCAGCTCAACCAGGATTTTCATTATCGAAACTGTAACTGCTGATGAGCTCCGTCTCTGGAGTGTACAGTGGTCCTGTCACGACTCCGAGGTACTGCTCACTAACCTAAGACTGCTGAAGAACACCACCCATCGAGTACTGCGGGCTAGCTGCTACAACCAAGCGCTCCCATGTGCCGCTACAACCAAGCGCACCTCTGTCGTGGGTCTTCCGCTACAACCAAGCGCTCCCATGTGTCGCTACAACCAAGTGCACCTCTGTCGTGGGTCTGCCGCTATAACCAAGCGCTCCCATGTGCCGCTACAACCAAGGGCACCTCTGTCGTGGGTCTGCCGCTATAACCAAGCGCTCCCATGTGCCGCTACAACCAAGCGCATCTCTGTCGTGGGTCTGCCGCTACAACCAAGCGCTCCCATGTGCCGCTACAACCAAGCGCACCTCTGTAACACACCGAGTTGTTCGATCAGCAGTCGTCGGGTCTCACCCAGCTACACGGTCTCCGTACTCCGCACGCTCGTCACTGGGAGGGTCCGCTCCATGAGCTACAGGTCGATACTCCAAGAATCTCAAAGTCCCACAAAGATGTATCTCAAAGGACCGCCACGTCATAGGGGTCTCAACGCAACAGACGGCGCGTCAATCGGACGCCCGGTCTGTGAGTTATTAGCCTTTTTGTCCCAGGGGCCTGGTTGGTTTCGTGAGCGAACCAAACCCGGCCGTATCTCAGCTGTACCCTGAACTCTCATAGGGTAAACTCATAGGGACCGTTTCTCAACGCGATCACCAACGCCGCTGACGGTTCGTCAAACGGACGTTCTGTCAGAAAGATATCAGCTTTTCCGTTCCAGGGGCCCGGTTGGATTTCGGTGCGATCCAACCCGGACACTATCCATCTGCATCCAAAACTCATGCGGAGGCTGCCAGAAGTTCCATATCGTCAATAGGAACGCAACGCAATAGACGGCGCGTCAATCAGACGCCTGGTCTTGATGTTATTGGCTTTTCCGTCTCACACCCACCCTGCGAAACATCCCAGGAGGTCACCCATCCTGATCACTACTCTATGCCAAGCACGCTTAACTATGAAGTTTTAACCACGTAGCCTCCCGAAAAGGAAGATGTACCTTGAGTATAGTATACCGAAACGACCGTCTCCATCCTAGGATCATGTTGCCGCAGACGACGAGTTGTTTGGAGGCCCGTAGCCCAAGATATGGGCGAAAAACCGAAACCCGTCCGAAACCGGGGGGTCTGGGCCCGAACCGACCCGGCCCGACCCCCCCTGGTCTGACCCGAACCGGGTCGACCCGACCCGGTCCGGCAGGACCCGGCCCGGCCGGCGGCGCGTCCCGGCCGGCGGCGCAACCCGGCCGGCGGTGCGGCCAGCGCGGCCTGGGCGCCGTACGTGCGCCACACGCAGGGGGGGTAAACTCCCACCGGGTTTTGTGGATCTCAGCCGGCCTTAGGCCGGCCATTTTCCTTTCACACGCGGGACCCGCGGGGTCTCGGCTCCTAAGCAAACCGGCGGCCGGCCGGCACGGCTGGGCGCCTTCCACCCTTCCGCCGCGGCCCGATGGCCGCGGATTTTCTGATCTCCGGAGGCCGGCGAGGCCGGCCGCGGCTCTTCATTAACCGCCGGCAGCCGGTTTTCCGGCCACCCCTTCCAGCTCTGCCGCGGCTCAAGCCGCAGCCCTTGTTCGATTGGCACGGCGCGACGGCGCCGCGCCCCTCCGCCGTGGCCCGACTCTGGCCGCGGTCTCTTCGACTACCTTCGACGCGACGCGACGGCGTCGCGTTCTTGAAATCTTTCCACAGCGCGGTGCGACGGCGCCGCGCGTATCTTCCGCATTAAACCGCATGAACCCGCGTTGTGCGACGGCACCACGCCCTTCCGAACCATTCCACAAAAAATCAACACGAAGTAAAAGAGGAGGATCGGCCGGGTTTGTATGGTCCGAACTCCTCACGTTATAAGGATAGCAATCGGCCTTTAACAAATAATAAACTTTCACAATCTTTTTAGATTAAATAAAAACATTTGATAATCAAGGCCCGACAAATATAAACAATCAAGTTCGAAGAAAGTTCCACATAACATTAAAAGAAAATTTACCACGAAGAATTTTCAATTCTAAATTCTCGAACAAATATAAACAATTGAAACAAACCCCTACCTCGGCTCAAGTGCTGAGCACGTCAACAAACCGCGGAAGACGAGCGTTGCGGAGGTCGGGCATTGCGGTAATCGTTCGTCGATTCCGTTGACGTAGAGGTACGTCCTAAGAGGTACGTCGTTGGTGAATCTTCGTAAGCCGACGAAGAAAGTCCGAGGAGGAAGCGGCATTCCCTTTTGTTGACACGGAAGGCGTCGTCGATCTTCGGAAACAATCCGACTAGGAAGAAGAGAGAAGTGGCGTTCTTGAGTGTTCTTTGTGTTCTTCGTCAAAGTTGAGGATGGTAGAGAGAGCTTCTCAAATCCTCTCAAGTGGCAAAAGAAACCAACCCCAAAATGATAAAATAAGCTTATGCTTATTTAATTACACAACCTCCCTCTTAGAATTTCAAAGGTTTGAAATTTAAAACATCTCACCTCAATTAATTATTCCAAGTGTCAAACATTAATTAATGTGAGTTAAAGGGGAGTTTTAAAAAGAGGAGGTGAAGAGTTAGGGTTCGTGTGGGACCCACCACACTTAATCCTCTCAAGGAAGGTTAAGTGTATGTGGGTCCCACCCATAACTCTCTTTGGGAGGAGTTAACCAACAAGTTAAAAATAAAATGTGTTTCCACATTTTATTTAACTTTATTTTAAAAACCCAAAAACTAACTCTCAACCCGCAATAAACGCATCCTCGGAAAAGGTCTCCTTAAGCGAATATCGGCGCTGCGAGTTCATCGGTGCCTTCAGAATTAGATTCCGGGCAACGGTTCAAAAGATAGAAATTCCCGCTCGCTCGTTCACTGAACGTACCCGAGCCAATCTTCAAAAATTAATCCAGGCTCACCCGGCCTCAGAATCAGGCGCCGTCAGAAACTGCGTTCTTGTAAAATTACAAAGAAAATTAAGAAAAAATTTTCCTTAAAATTTCCGGGTCTTTACAATATCTTGTATTAAGAGGTTTTTTAAGATGGTTTTCATCTTAAACACTTGAATTCATATGCTATTTGAAATAACTCCCATACTCTATGATGTTGTATAAGTAGAGCATGGTTGGTGCATTTAGTTGATCCATCTCCACTTACATTTCTCTAGATTTCGCCTTTATATCTAATCAAAATTTAATTTACCCATGGAATTATTTTTCATAGTTGGTATTTACCCTAATAAAATATCCCCATAATTTTTCCACACATCTATCACAACTAAATAATGAATCTATTTCCTAATTGGGTTATATTAATATTTTTTTAAATATCCATCTTTCTCTTCATAAAAAACCATCATAATGATGTAAATATCCACTATCTATTTCTAATATAAAATAAAATTGAATTATTTCTTCATGGAAACTGAATTCCCTTATGCAGACTTCTATTCAAAGACATGGTTTTTTCAAACTAAAGAAAAGGTGGATTTTTTTTACTTTTGGGATGATTTTCAAACCTGATATTTACCACCTATGTATATTTTAATTATTTCCTCATAAGTAACAATATAATGATCATCAATCTTCTTATGATCATGATATTCCGTTTCCATTTTCTTCTGATTAATTAAGGGAAAGTGCATTTTTAAAAATTCCATTTTAAAGTCATCACATTTCATCAAGTAAATAACATCCAATTTATTTTTATTCATAATCATCCTTCTCCATGGATTTTATTATAATTAAAAATCATACACTCTAAGACAACTATTTCATGATCAATGAATGATATAATTAAAAATGTATTTTATTGTTACTATTCCATTGCACAACACAGGTGGATCAGAGGGACCAATAAAATAAGGTTCATTTTGATTTATGAAAGTCTCAATGGTGAATTTGTACACCCATTTCACATTTTTAATCTTGTTATGGTTCATGGTGTGAGAGAGTTCACTAAATATAGAAATAATATTTTCATTATAGTTCACATGTAGTTTGTTTTCTAAAGAGAATAATCCTTATATTGTGTGTGAAATTAGTATTTTACATGATTCCTAATTGTTCTTACCACTACATAAAAACAAAAAACATTCTGTAAATATCCTGCTATAGTAATTTGATCGATAAATCTTACACTCAATAAAATAATTCGTGAGATATCCTAACTTATGAAAAATAATGATCATCTTAATAAAAATTTAGGTTCATGCTGTATCACTAATAGTTCATCATCGGTTGTGAAAATACCCCAAATAAATAAACCTAAATTTATTTTTCTCTTAATTATATTGGAATTAGATACATTGAATCACATCTCAAAAAACTGAATAGTTTAGTAGTCTTGGTAAACAGGATACATATAAGTTTCCCATATTACATTTGAATATCCCAATTAAAAAATATTTTTTTGAGAATATGATTATTCCCTAATGAATATTCCTGAATATTAGTTATAGTAAACGTTACAGAATCCTAGGAATGGAAATGAAATAATGGTGAGCTAAAATGATTAGTGAGAGTTATGTACAAGCGAAACTATTAGGAATGAACACACAAAATCAATTTGGAAAGATAAATAACTGAATAAACATAGAATTTAATAAATAAATTTACTATCATGATAATGTATGAAATAATATTATGAAACCAATATCTAAATTAAATATGTATGTGATAGAATATGCGATATGAAACACTATTATAAAACAACACGAGTGTATATTTTTCTCCAAATTTAATATTTTCCATAGTTTATGGAACACACACCCATGAGACTAAATGAAAACTACTATAGTATACCACTATAAATAATCCTTTACATTTGAGGGAATGAATAATACTAATTAAAGTTTTAAAATTGATTCTATCTATTTTTATGTAATCATTTAAAATAAAAACACATGGTTTTTGAAAAAATGTATATTTTCTATAATACGGTTTAGTCACGCATTGAATGGATAATTTAAAATTAATATTTTCCAAATTATAAATCATTATTTGATAAAAATTAATTTATATTTTTCTATAATAATATAAAAATTATTCTTTCGGTTAACCGTTTTTATATTTCTATATTGTATAATTTTTTTCAGAATAGTGCAAAATATTGATTTTTATTGAAAAATTGCTTTTTGTTTAAATAATTTACATCATTAAAATATATTTTACATTTATAATAATGTAAATTTATTTCAATTAGGTTTCAATTAAAATAATATAGTTTATTGGAATTAATATCATATTGATTTTGATATTAAAACCATCAATCATATGAAAATTTTCCCTTTGGAAACATGCTTTTCATCACATCTACGGGTATAATTTTAAATTGGAATCTACCAATTATTAGAATTTATTTTGTAAAACATGGATACAATATTTAAAATGAAAATAATTTATATTATATAATATTATGAACATAATTTTTCACCCTTATGAATAGTAAGTGGATTAATAATTAATTACAGTGGTTATGGTATGAACATATTTTCTAGGGTATTAAACTCAAAAGAAAATAGTTAAAATGACCCAGTAAGATGTCCAAAGCACATTTTATGGACCATTTTTTACCTTATCGCTTATATGGTTTGATAATTACCCTTTTTAATCTTCTATCATGATACAAATATGGGTGTAATTAAATCTTCAAAAAACTATTTTTTTGTCCTCTACCTCACTTATAACAGGACACCCCTCCCCTCCCCTATTATCACTTATAAATACATTTTTTTAAACAATACATACCCTAATAATGTCATTACTCCCCTATAAAAAACTTATATTAGTTGATTTCATCATAAATTTATCCTAGGAAGGATTTTGATCTAACCAAAAGATGTTCCCCTGAGAAGAGGTAACGTTCTTAAATGAGTGTTTTCATTTTATTTCAACGTGAACACCCCTAAAATAATATTAAATCATGTTAAAATAATTAATTCAATATCTAATAGGAAATTATATGTCATTAATTTAATTTAATATCTTATATTGATCACCACTTCTATTAAATGTGGGATAAAATTGTAAACAGAGTGTATGGAGGACGACCACATTACCAACCAATGAAATTAATTTTAAATCACCAACCTTAAACTGTGGATTAAATTATGGATCTAGCACATTTATATTATATTTATGATATTATTATACAAATATAATATTAATATAAAAAATTCCTCCATATAAACCATTTTTTAAAATTATGACAACATCACTCATGTGTATAGTGGACTACCTCCTTACGAAGTGATACATTTCATTTTCCACAAATTATTTACATGGAATGTAATAATATAACGGCCCAATCTTCCACGATATTCTTATCATTGAATAATACAATAGCATGTTTTGTAAGCAACTTCGACTTCTAACACACCACAACCAATCAAACTAGCCATTATGAATAGTAATACCGACTTTTTGAAATTTTATGAATTTTATCTTTCAAAATGGACTTCATTTTTGGATTCGGAGTATCGAAATTAGCTTTGGGTGATTTTTTGGAATTTTTCTGAAATCTTCAAATTTTTTATGAATATTGAAAACCACTGAGTTATAGTTTAAACTAGAATTTTTATTTAAATAATTATTTAATTTATTTAAAATTTTTATGGAAATATAGATACATAATACCCATATATGTTCAATGTAATTCATTGGAGTTAGATTATAATAAATTTAGATATATAAAAATTTTATTGATATTTTTACCGTCTTTTACCCCCCTCCTTGGAGTATTTGCAAATTTACATAAAAATTAATATTAACACTTATGTGACTTGAATTTCAAAAATCTGAGAGACACAGTTGATATCAGTAATTAATATGTCGTTCAATATGATGAAAATAATTTTTGATGAATAGAAAGTTTTTACTTTTTTTACCACAGTTAAAAGTAAATAGGGAAATTAAAGGTAAAAATGATATTGTTATTACCCAAATACAAGACCAAATTCTATTGTATAAGTGTCATTCCTCCAAAAACAACCTTAAGAATGAAATATTATCCTTTAGGTCCTCTTGAATCAGATTATGACATTTA
This sequence comes from Viscum album, assembly GCA_963277665.1. Lineage (NCBI taxonomy): Eukaryota > Viridiplantae > Streptophyta > Magnoliopsida > Santalales > Viscaceae > Viscum > Viscum album. The sequence goes on along the minus strand of OY728125.1, from coordinate 168,447,696 downwards.
TTATTATTTAATTCAAAGAAAAGATAAAAGTGTTAAATACAATGTTTTATAACTAAAACATTTTAAATTTGGGGTTAAACATAAGAAAAGTTAGAGTATAAATATTATTTATAATGATAAAAATATTTCCTACATATTTTTATTTTATTTATATTTTTTAGACATTAAATAATTAAATTTATATATGACACAATGATGATGCAGTAATTAATGTGTTAATGAATGATTAAAAAAATTGATCTTATAAATATACACATAAATATAATTTGATACTTTTAATGAATTACACTAATTTTTTATGTTAATATGACATATTAGGGTTGGTTAGATAAGTTTTTCCTAAGTAATATTGTTGTTATTAATTTAGAAAAAACAAAATACCAAATAGTGTCAAAATTGACATAAAAGAGTTTTTAAAAAGTATATTATACTATTAATTGATATTTAATTACTAAAAATATATGGTTTTTCTAAAAGACTTATATAATGATTTTTGTATCATTAATGAACCACTTGGGTTTCACCTGGATGTATATATTATGTGCATTAACCATATAATATAAAAATACATAGAGACATGGTTAATGTCAAATTATTTAACTAAGAGTTAAATATAAAAGATTAGGTTAATATAGTGACACAAAACTATCTAAACCCTATTGGAAGAGTGTTTTTAGACCCTCCCCACCACATCCTTTACATAATTCATTTTGGAGCCATCAGAAAACCAAAATGATATTCTTATAATATAATATTTCTAGCTTTTCCTAAGGTGCCTCTCACAGCTCTTATAAATGGGCACTCACCCTTCTCTCTAATTCACACCATCAAAGACCTTTCTCTCGGCCAAACCTTACCCGAATAACCTCTTAAGTGTCCTCCATTAATCCTAGAGGCCTTACTTTAGTCAGAAATCCATCCTAAGGAGACCTTTTTATAAAATCAAAAGGAAACCCCGAAGAAGTGGTAAATATTTCATCACCTCTTTCAAGTTCCTTTCTTCTTACACATCCAATTTCTTTGTTCTTCCCATTATAAAATAATAACTCCAGTATATTCAATATACTTTGATGTTATTATATATATGGTACAACCATATTCATTATTCTATCAATACTTTGGATGACATGTCACTATACGTGCGTAGTACGACTTACCGTCTCCATATCGTGGTGTAATTGTTATTCGATACATTATTATTTGGATGGTTATAATAATGATATGTAATTGATATAAATAATAAATATAAAATGATAATGATTCTGTATATATGATATACCATCCAATTAGATATTATTTTAATATCAAAAAAATGATATTGTTGCTCGTGCTTACGTACGGATTACCGTCTCCTCGAACGCAATGAGATTCACTCCCCATCGTATCCATTCAAGAATAATTTTCATTAGATGCTAAAAAATAATGTTTAAATACTTAATATGATTTTTAATATGAATAATATACATCTCATCCATGACTAAAATTACTTACGTAACAAAGCATATAAAGTAAAATGAATCAGTTAACACCCAAAACGACAATAATACTAAATAATTATTAACAATGAAATAATAAAAGATCATATATGATATCATATTAATGTATATGATTCTTTTAAAATTTAATAACAATTATTTCACCATTATACAGCAGGTTAACCTACATTCACCCAAGAAAAATTACAAGGTAAGGGTTAATTTCACAATCTCTTCACTATCCTAGATTGTTTATACGTAATCATTTATTGGGACCTCATTATCATCCACATCCATTCATCTTAAAATTTATTTCAAAACATTTTTACTATTTACTTGAAAATGGGTTAATTTCATTTATACCCTTATTTGAACTTATATGTTCTGAAAGGAATCTTTCCTTCATTTTCCGAACATGGTACTTTTTTACCTTTTCGATAAACATATGGTATGAATGTTTTTTTAACTAATACGGTGGGTGCAGCTATTTTCTGTCATTATAACATCATAGAAGCTTCACATAAAATCATATAAAAATATTTTGAAAATAAATTTTTTCTTAAATGATTTCAAATTAGAAATATGTATTTCTCTAAAAAAAAGTTTTTGATTTAATTTATGTCAACATCCTTTGATGGATTTTAAGCTTATTCAAAGTTGATTTATTATGATACAAAACTTCAATATTGTATTAGAGGAATATTTGTGATATGTTTGACTATGGATGTGTTATTTTTACTCCATTCATGGTTTATGAATAATGTATTGACATTTCGTAAGCTAGTTTGAATATGAATGTTTATGTTATGTTTAAACCTTTTCATATGAGGAATGCATGGGACTTAGTAAGTGAGGGGTGGAGCCCTCTATATCTCCTCGATGCATTAGTAGGTATAATGAGACAAACTAGGGTCTTGGCACAAGGCCTTGAAATAATATTATTTAAAGTCTTGGAATAAGGCCATAACTATGTGGTTATGAATGTCTGGCATTATGAATTCTATCATTATGAAAGTAGCTATTGATATTGCATGTGATTATTAGACTAGTAGAATATCCATGTGGGTAAGTAAATAGAATTATTTTGATTTATATTTTCTATAATATGATGATGTTTATGTTGAAAATGATTTTGTATTAATTTTATACATTTCGTTAAATTTTTATGCTTATTTATGAAAGTTTCTTCTAAATTGTTATCCTTACTGAGCATTCGAGCTCACCCCATTCTATGTTTTATTTTTCCCAGGATGCGAAAAATTAAATTATGACTGACCTACAGGAATAGTCTTTGGGATCTCAGTGTTTTCCATGGAACCAATGTTGTTGTTGTTTTCCATTTTATGATGTAATGTAAACAATATGAATGTATATAGTACTTCCAAGGATACTAAACTAATCTGTCTTTAGAAACATGATCTTTTGTGATCATGCCAATGATAAATAATAGTGCACTAACTCTGAGTAACTAGGGTCGGGGCGTTATATTTGGTATCTGAGGAAGTTTAGTACAAAACTTCGAATCTAGATTTAGGTAAACTCTAATTAGTGCAGAATACACAAGAGAGACATTGAGGATTAGTATAGAAACATTTCCAAGAATTTTGGTATTTTAGAGATTTTTTGAGTTTTCTAGGGAATACATCCAAGTCAGGATATGAGAAGGTTGAGTTGGCTCTAGTACAAATATACCTAGGGGTAAAACCCAAAAACACCACATTGAGCTAGACTCAAACGGGAACAGGTGCATGACAATGGGCCTTGCTGCACTCTTGGTTACGACTCTCTTGAGGGATATGATTAGGATAATTCTCATCTACTTTACAAACCATTATTAAGGGTTTATAAGTATATAATTTCTCAAAGAATTTTTTTTATGATTATGGATTATATCCATAAAATGTTCAATTTATTTTTAGTGTTTTACAAGTTTGCAATTATGTATTTTTATTCATAAACTAATCTAGTTTATTCCATTGTTTAGAAATGGCTCCTAGTGGAAGTAATGGAAACCGTATAAATGCACACACTCCATGTAGTGATTTCTCTCCTTCTCAATATAATTATAGTGGAGATAGTGATGCAATTGGTGCTGATCGGCTTATCACCATACTGGGACAACTCACTCAGGTCATTACAATAACCATACCCGTATGGAGAACCCTGATCCGTAGCATGGAGGATAAATGTTATATTTCATCATTAGGAAACAACCACCAACATTAAATGGGGGTAAAAATCCACTAGTAGCTGAGAAATGGATAAATTCTTTAGAGAACATATTCCACACCATGGGGAGTAGCGAAAGGGAAAAAGTTGTCATGGAAGTTTAACAACTCACTGGGGATGCTGATCAATTGTGGTCATTGACTCAAAACACAAAGGTATACGATGAAGTATCAAATATGTAATGGAGGGAGTTTAATAAAATTTTCATAGAAAAATATTTTCCTCATGACAATCGAGCAGATATGGAAATACAATTTCTGTTTATGAGGCAAAAAGCAGATGAGAATATCAAAAAGTATGAGGATAACATTACAAAGTTATTGAGGTATATTTCAGATTATATACGTAAACCAAGAAGTAATATTGATTGTTTCTTTGATGGGTTAAAACCATTTCTCTGTCGATAATTTGTTTCACAATCCTTCTTGTCATATGAAGATATTGTCTCATGTGCTATGAAGATAGAAAAATAATTCTCTAAGTCTTACGAAATTAATGCAAAGAAAGAGAAGAAGAGATCTACCAAAAACACTGGAAATGGAAATAAGGGGAAGAAGGGAAATGTTGAATATACATCCTGTAGTAATTGTGGGAAGAAACACCCTGGTACTTTCTTGAAAGGAATGAGAGTATGTTACAAGTGTGGTGAAAAGGCCACCAAGCTCATGATTGAAAGGGGAAGAAAGAGGCAGTCACCGTTGAATGCTACAATTGTAGATAAAGGAGAATTATGAAAATGAATGTACTAAAAAACAATGGAACTTACCTAAGAAAAGGCCAAGCGATCACGGCTAAGCTTATGCAATCACTACTACTGAGGTTGATGTTCCCATGGACGTGGTGGCAGGTAATTTAATGGTTTCCTCAAGTTTAGAAAATTCTTTATTTGATGTTGGATCATGACATTGTTTCATATCGTCCTAGTTTGCTAAGAAAATTTGATATTCCCAATTTGATTTTATAAGGGAGTTGTCAGTAAAAACTCCTAAGGGATGTATAATTGCATCAATGTTTTGTGAATCAGTCCCCATTAGGGCATGTGAATTTTCTTTATCTACTGATCTCATCATCATACCCATGGTTGAATTTGATATAATGCTCTATATGGATTGTCTTTCATAACATGATGCAATAATTTATTATAAGATGAATGAGGTTAGTATTTTTGATGATGATGATAATGAAAATATTATATTTAGAGAAAAATGGTCACCACCTAATTCTTTTCTAGATCCACCCCTAGTAGCTCAACTAAATTCAATTATTAGTGAGGAAGTGAATGAAATAACATTGGGCGAGGAAAGGAATGTTCAAATAGAGGATGTACCTATTGCGAAAGACTATGTTTATGTATTTCTGAAGGATTTACATTGACATCCTCCAGAATGAGAAATTGAGTTTTTTGTTGATTTAATTCCTAGATCAAGTCCCATATCAAAGACAACATATAGAATAGCTTCTGTGGAATTAGTGGAACAAAAGAAACAACTAGAGGAATTGAGTAATAAGGTATTTATTTTCCCTCGTGTTTTTCAATGGGGAGCCAATATTCTTTTTGTTGAGAAGAAAGATGGACCTATGAGGGTGTACATTGACTACAGGGAGATCAATATTATAACAAGAAAGAACAAGTATCCCTTACCTTGCATTGGATATTTATTCAACCAACTTCATGGAGATCAATACTTTTCAAAGATTGGCCTTAGATCTTGATATCATCAATTGTGTGTGAAGAAGGAATACATTCTGAAAACAACATTTTGAACCAGGTACGGGCATTACGAGTTTACAGTAAAGTCTTTTGGAATAACTAATGCACCCTCTGTCTTCATGGATCTAACAAATAGGGTTTTAAAGGAATATCCTGATGACTTTTTTGTGGTATTTATTGATGATATCTTGGTATACTCTAAAAGCTACGAAGATCATGAAAATAACTTGTGCATTATCCTAAAGACTCTTAGAAGACATGAATTATATGGTATGTTTAGAATGTTTGAATTCTGGATTCAGGAGATTTCTTTTCTTGGCCATATCATCTCTAAGGAAGGAATATCGGTTGATCATTCTAAGACAAGAGAAATCCACGAATGGCCAGTACCGACAAATATAACTGGCGTACACAGTTTTATTGGTTTATATGGTTATTATCCGCATTTCGTCCAGAATTTTCCTAGTTGGATAACCCATTATTCAAGCTCATGCATAAAGTGGTGAAATTTTGTTGGACAAAAGTGTGTGAAATTTTTTTTAAAGAACAGAAGATAATATTAGTCAATTCTCTTATCTTGACTCTGTCATCAGGTACTGATGGGTTTGTTATTTATAGTGATGCTTCAATGAAAGGACTTGGTTGTGTCCTTGTGCAAAATGATAGGGTTATTGTCTATGCATCAGGACAACAAAATGTTCAGGAAAAAATTTATCCCACTCTTGATCTTGAGTTATCTGCAGTAATATTATCATTGAAGATATAGAGACATTATTTACATGATGAAAAATGTGAGATATATACCTATCACAAGAGTTTGAAGTATATTTTCTCATAGAAAGAACTCAACCTGAGGCAAAGGCAATGGATTGAACTACTCAAGGATTATGATTGCACTATACACTACCACTCGGGGAAGGAAAATAAGGTGGCAGATGCTTTGAGTAGAAAGGATAAGGGAGTTTTGAATAAGATGAGAGTTGAAAAGGATCCTATATACATGTATCTAGTTATAATGGATATGGGAATCACCATGGAATGTGAAACATCAATACTTTTTCAAATGGTTGTTAAATAATATATACTAGAAAGGGTAATGAGTTCTCAGAATGATGATGAATAGTTTCAAAAGAAGATTAAAGTTGTGAATGAAGGTAGATTGAGAGACTTTGTTTCCGAAGATTAAATTTTGAAATTTGGGAAGAGACTTTGTGTTTCTAATATTCCTGATCTAAAAAGGGAATTATTGGATGATGCTCACAGTTCTAATTTCTTTGTACACACTAGTAGCACTAAGATGTGTAGATATTTGAAGGAACATATTTGGAGGGAAAACAATAAGAGGGAGATTGTGGATTTTTCATCATGATGTATGGTTTTTCCACAAGTGAATGTTGTAAGGAAACAACTTGGAGGAGTCATGAAACCTCTTCCCACACCATAGTGTAAATTGGATGATATCACGATGGACTTTGTCATAGGGATACCAAAGACTCCTAGAATGAATGATGCAATTTGGGTTATTTTTTATCGTCTTACCAAGTGAGCACATTTTCTTGCTATAAGATAAGATTTACCACATGAACATCTAGTAAGACTATATATTAATGATGTTTTGAGACTTCAGGGAGTACCCCTATAGAAGTTTTCTAATCATGATCCACGTTTTACATTAATAATCTATAAAAGTCTTCAGAAAGCCCTAGATTCTGAACTTTGTTTGAGCACTGCCAACCACCGCCAAACTGATGGAAAATAAGAAGGGAATATACAAACCTTAGAAGACATGTTGAGATCATGTTCACATGACTGTCAAGGTATGTGGGATCAATATTTACCTTTGGTTGAATTTTCCTATAACAATAGCTTCCACTTAAGTATTCATATGGCACCATATGAAGCGTTATATGGAAAGAGACATCGCACACCAACCTGCTGGAATGAATTTGGTGAAAGAAAATTCATAGGCCCAGAACTGGTGGAGGAAATGATGGAAAATGTGAAGGTAATAAAAAACCACATCAAAGCAGCTCAAAGTAGGCAGAAGAGAAATACCAATAACTGAAGGAAGGATTTGGAATTTCAGGTAGTTTATAATGTTTCTTGAAGGTATCTCCATGTAAGGGTGATATATGTTTCAGTAAGAATGGAAAATTAAGTCCTATGTAGATCGGACCTTTCAAAATTCAAGAACAAATTGGGGTCGTAGATTAACATTTGGCAATGCCACCAAGTCTCTCTAAAGTTCACGATGTATTCTACATATCACTATTGATAAAATACATGTCTGACCCAACGCATGTAATCACCTATTAGGAATTAGAACTGGAACCCGATCTTTCATATTGCGAAGAGCCTGTAAAGGTTCTTGATACAAGAGAAAAAGTGCTCAGAAACTGGACAACTCATCTGCTAAATGTTTTATAGAGAAACCATAAGATGGAAGAGGAAATATGGGAACCTGAGGAACTTATGATGAAGTCCAAGCCATGTATTTTTATGCAGTAATATTCTATAAATTTCGAGGATGAAATTAGTTGATGGAGGGGAGACTGTAACAGCTCAAGCATCCATGGTACGCTTCTCTTTGAATAATACAATAGCGCGTGTTGTACGCAGCTTCATGTCCTTACACACCAAAACCAATCAAACTAGCCATAATGAATAGTAATACCAAATTTTGAAAATTTTACATATTTTATCATTCAAAATGGACAAAAGTTTTGGATTCGGAGTTTCGAAATTATCTTAGGGTGAATTTTTGGTATTTTTCTGAAAACATTCAATTTTTTATCAATAGTGAAAAACACTGAGTTATAGTTTTAAACAGAATTTTTATTTTAACAACAATTTATATTATTTAATTTTTTTAGATCAAAAAAGATAAATAATACCTATATATGTTCAATGTAATTCATTGGAGTCAGTTTATAATAATTTTAGTTATATATCAATTTTCTTTAACTATTTACCGTCTTTTACCCACATCCTGTGAGCATTTGAAAATTTACATAAAAATTAATTTTACCTCTTCTGTGAGTTTAATTTCAAAAATTTTAGAGACATGGCTGATATCAGTATGTAAAATTTGGTTTAATAAGATGAAAATAATTTTTGGTGAATAGTAACTTTTTACATTTATTTACCACGGTTAAATGTAAATAGGGTATTTAAGGGTACCAATGATATTATTATTACCCTAACACATGTCCTATTTCTATTTTATATATGTAATTCAACCAAAAACAACGTTAGGAATAAAATATGATCCATTAGGTCAACTTGGATTAGATTAGGACATTTATTATTATTTAATTAATAGAAGAGTTAAAAGTGTTAAATTCAAAGTTTAATAACTAAAACATTTTTAATATATGGTTACACATAAGATAAATTGGACTATAAATATTAATTATAAATCTAAATAAATTTCCTATATAATGGAATTTTATTTATATTTTTTAGACATTAAATTATTAAATTTATTTATGAAACACTGATGATGCAATAATTATCGTATTATTTAATAATTAAAAATTTGATATTATGAATATCCAAATAAATGTAATTTGAGACTTTTTATGAATTCCACTAATTTTATAGGTCAATATGACATATTCGGGTTGGTTGGAAGAATTGTCTTCGAAGTAATAATTCTTTTATTAATTTAGAAAAAACAAAATACCAAATAGTGTCAAATTTGACATAAATGAGTTTTTAAAAATATATTTATTATTATTAATTGATATTATATTCCTAAAAATATATTGATTGTAAAAAAGACTTATATATTGATTGGTGTATCATTAATGAACCACTTGGGGTTATCGTGGAAGTATATAGTAAGTTTATTAACCATATAATATAAAAATACAAAGAGACATGTTAAATGTCAAACTATTTAACTAAGAGTTAAATATAAATGATATGGTTAGTATAGTGAACCAAACCTATTTAAAACCAATTGGTTGAGTGTTTCATGACCCATATATACCATATCCTTTAAATAATTTATTTTTCAACCATTATAAACCTAAAATGATTTTATTATAAAATAATATTTCTTGCTTTTCCTAAGGTTCCCCTCACCCCTCTAATAAAAGGGCACTCCACATTCTCTATAATTCACACCTTAAAATATTTTTGGCTCAGCCAGCACCTAAAAAAATACCCTCTAAAATATCCTTTATTAATCTTAGAGTCCTTCCTTTAGTTAAAAATCAAACTATGAAGCCATTTTGATCAAATCAAAAGGAATCACCTGAAGAAGAGGTTAATCTTGCATCACCTCTTTCAAGTTCTTTTCTTCTTCCACATCCTCCTTATTTTTTAATTCTATTCTAAAATAATAAATCCAATATCTTATATATGATGTGATGTTATAATAAATATGGTACAACCATATTCATTATTCTATCCATCCATTGAATGACATGTCACAATACGTGTGTACGTACGGCTTACCATCTCCACGTTGTGGGGTAATAGTTATTTAATACATTATTATTTGTATGGGTAAAATAATGATGTGTAATTGATGTATATAATAAATATAATATGATAATGTTTCTGTATATATTATATACCATAAAATTATATATTATTTTAATAACAAATTAATGTTATTTTTGCTCGTGCGTACATATGGATTACCGTGTCTACGAACGTGATGAGATTCATCTTCATCATATCCATTCAAGAATTTTTTTCATTAGATGATTATAAATAATTATTAAAGACTTAATATAATTATGAATATGAATAAGATACATCCTATCCATAAAAAACATTTATGACGTTACAAATCCTATAAAGGAAAATGAATCAGGTAACACCTGAATCGACGATAATACTAAAATATTATTAAAAAAGAAATAATAAAATATCATATATGATATCATATTAATGTATATGATTCTTGTATAATTTAATAACAATTATTTAACAATTATTCAGGAGGTTAACCAACCCTCTACCATGTAAATGTACAATGTAAGGGTTAATTTCACAATCTCTTCATTATCCGAGGTTGTTTATAGGTAATTATCTACTGGGTCCTCTTTATCATCCACATCCCAGATTCTTATAAATGTCCTTCAAAATGTTTTTACTATTTACTAGAAAATGGGTTAAAGTCATTTTTATCCTTATTTGGCCTTATATGTTTTAAAGGAATCTATCCGTCATTTTCCAAAAAGGTACTTTTTCACCTTTTTAACAAATTTAAGGTAAGAATGTTTTTTTAAATTATAAGGTGGGTGCGGCTATTTTCCACTGCTATAACATCATCGAATATACCCTTACAAGAATATAAGAATATTTTAAAAAATTAATTATTTCTTAAAATATTTCAAAATAGAAAGAGATATTTCTCTAAAAAAGGTTTTGATTTCATCTATGTCAACATCCATTGATGGATTTTATACTTATTTGAAGTTGATTTATTATGATACAAAACATCCATATTGTATTAAAAGTTTTGAGATATGTTTTACTGTGGATGTGTTATTTTTATCAAATTCATGGATTATAGATAATGTATTGACATTTTGTATACTAGTTTTAATATGAATTTTTATGTTCTGTTTAAACATTTTGATTTGAGGAATGCATTGGACTTAGTAAGTGACGGGTGGAGCCCGCTATAGCTCCTCTATGCATCAATAGGCCCCATTAGACAAACTAGTGTCTTAGAACAAGGCCTTGAAAAAATATTATTTGTAGTCTTGGGACAAGGCCATTACTACGTGGTTATGAAAGTCTGGAATTATGCATTCAAAATATTATGAATGTGGCTATTTATATTGAATATGATTATTGGACTAGTAGAATGTTCATGTGAGTAAGTAAATGGCATTATTTTGATTTATATTTCCCAAATTTTGTTGAAGATTAGGTTCAAAATTATTTTTTTAGTTGTATATATTGCCATTAATTTCTATTCTTATTTATGAATTTTTCTGCTATATTGTTATCCTTACTGAGCATTTGAACTCACCAATTTCTATGTTTTATTTTTCCCAGGATGCAAACAAGTATACTATTATTGACCAAGAGGTATAGTATATGGGATCTCAGTGTTTTCCATGGAAACAATATTGTTGTAGTTTTCCATTTTATGATGTAATGTAAACCTTATTAATGTATCTAGTACTTCCATGGCTTCTAAACTAATCGGTCTTTCGAGACATTATCATTTGTGATAATTCCAATGATACATAATAATGCACTGGCTCTAGATAACTAGGGTCAGGGTGTTACCAATAATAATAAATTTATTTAATATATATAATATATATTAGATGATAAATATTTTGTAAATTTAATTTACCATAGAAATAATTGACCATTCACCAATTAATGGAATGGCCACGTTGCATATGTGTATGTACAATCTGTTATCTCAACAGAGCAACGTGATCTATTCTCCATATTCATATTTAAATGATGATAATAAAAATGAATGTAGTGAAGAAGAATTATATTTATAACATTAATATAATTATAGATATAATAGGTCTATATCGTATTCCCAATAATTAGACCATTCATGAAAAAACACAGATATGAAAATAATAAAATTAACACAAGAAATAATGAAAATAATGTATATTTAATAAAAAACACGATTAAAGATTCTATAATATAATAATATATAGAAGTATAAAAATTTAAATAGATCTGGTTTTCTATAAAATTATTATAAACATTATATAGAAGTTTAAATAAAATTCAACCAAAAGGAATTGTCACGTAAGGGACTTCATCTCAATTATCATTCATTGAGTCACAATTTAATAATATATGCCAATTTTATTGTTTTGAGTGTATATAATTCCCATTATAAATTTAATATCATGAATCAATCATAATTCATGGTATATGATGTTTCAATTTTAATTATTTCATCAATGGGGAATTAAACTACAACTTATCGTGGTGTAATGAATTCAAGACCTCAATTTCTTGTCATTGGGTTATACTACATCATCATTGTATTAGATATTCGAGGATTATGTGTGTAATTAAATTTTATTATCTTATGATATATTTAAACATGTTTTACATGGATTTACATTTGATACACATGATCTATGTAATGTTTCGGATTCAGGTTCCACCCAACGGGTGCCCCGAACCCAGTTCGCCACGTGACATCAAGAGAATTTCCCCAAACGCCAGAGACTTCCGACGTGCAGCGAGGGCCCATGTCTGATATTGGGGAAACTATGCCCTCATTTTTCAATGTGTAGAGCAGAGGAAATAAATAAAACCATACAACAATAGCAGAAGTAATAATCCATACACATTTAGTATAAAAACTGCAGTAAAAGATAACCAACCAGTTATACAGATATGATGCAACATGTCTCATGTTCTAAGAAAAAAGAAAGAACATGTTACCTATCAATACAACAATACAAAGTACAAAGAAGCAAAACAGAACATCCAGTACCATCGTGAGCCTAAGTCTGGTCCCATGCTCCCCTACTCCTCAGCAGCAATCAAGTACCTGTATCGGGACCCTTTCCCTTATCCAGACCTGCAGACAAGTAATCTGTTTGGGCCGAAAAGCATGACCCAAACAGGGTGTGAGAAATAATCTCAGTAGGCACCCACCAAAGTCACATGCCCAACTGTGTGTAAACCGGAAACAACAATGTGCAAAAGTAAAACCAGTAACTATGAAGTAATCAAAATGTAACTAAATTACCAGGTATATTTCCATTTTATTATTAAATTTATCCATTTAATATCAGAAATCGCTACAGTGAATTTCTAAGTTAATAGTCTGTGTCCTCAGACACACAAACCCTTACCCTCGGGTAATCAGAATCCAACCCACAGGTACATTCTCTCAGGAATAATAGATATTGCCCTCAGGCATAAGAATTTTTACCCTCAAGCACAGAAGTCACTGCCCTCAGGCATACGAAAGGTTGCCCTCAAGCGAAAAAGAACATTGCCCTCAGGTTAATCCAGTCATGCCCTCAGGCTATATTAAAACACCACCCTCAGGCACAAGTAACTGGGCCGAGCCAAACTTGTAATTAAGCAATTCACAAACAATTCCTCTCAAGAAAATTTAACAAACATTATTACAATGGAATACTCTTAGGTATCGTGTCCAAAGGGCTAAACAGAGGAACGCACCCTCGGGGTGGTCCATGATCCATGCAACGATCCCAAACAGCAGTTTATTATCACATTTAATCACCTATACAATTCTAGGTAGTTAAAATATCCACGACCTTATCCACACTACACCCCAACATGAGTTCGTAGCACAAAAATACACAAAAACGCACAACAGTTGAAAATTAAACACCAAGCCACCTGCCTTAAACACCTATGAATGGTATACCCGAACGACGCCTTCAGAAATTCCCAAGAACGTCATAGATCTGGGTTAGAAGAAAACCCATTCAAACATAAATAACATTAAATGGGGAATGAATTGATAATAACGGCTTGAGGAGAGCAGAGGGCTTACCCGTGCGATTGTAATGAGATCGTCGGTGGTAGAATCTGATTACCAACGTGCACTTGGCAGATCTCCAAAGCTCCGACCTCCTTGCATACTCTAAAACGAACCCAAACTCCTCCCCTGCCAAATGAGGAGGCTACTGCCCATTTGAAATGAAAACAACAAACTACACGGCGTGTACTTCCAAGTACACGGTGTATACTTTTCCATTTAACTATTCCTCTGGCGGCACTGCCAAACTGGTCATCCATGGACATGAGTACAGGACATGTATTCCTGATTACACGGCATGTACTATTGTGCAGCTGGTGGATACTTCCACCACCTTACTATTTTCTTGTCGACTGACTACACGGCGTGTAAATACCACTACACGGTGTGTAGTCAGTTTTCACACCCTTCATCACCGACATAGCTACACACCATGTGTACTCATCCCACATGGACTAAGTACATAGCATGTGGAATAGTACACGACATGTAGTCCCAAATTTTTGGATTTTCCCCATTTTCCATATTTTCACAAAAACACATAAGGAAAATAGAAAAGAAGAAACTCGCACATCAAAAATAAGAACCGGGATCCTACAAACTTCCCCACATAAAGAAATTCATCTTCGAATTTCCCTTCCAAGGATGGCGAAGATAAAGATCAGAATATCTCTCTCCATTGAGCACGTACATCGATCTCCTGCTCCCAGGTTTCGTCCTGCACTTGGCCATACTACCATAGCAGTAGTAAGAGAGGAACTGACTGGCCTCGGAGAACCGTTGTGCTCCTATAAATGATACGAATCAGATGCTCCTCAAATAATGCATCTACCTCAAGCTCAACCTCCTTGGGCTGAAAAACATGAGACAAGCTTGAATGATAGCGGCACAATTGAGATACATGGAAGATGTCGTGCATAGCTCGGTACCTCTATGGTAATAGCAACCGATAGGCAACCGGCCCGACTCTCTCCAGAATTTCAAATGGCCCCACATACCTCGGTGAATGTTTACCCTGTATCCTGATCTGCCTCTGTCCCACACTCGACGAAACATGCAAGAAAATATGATCCCCGACCACAAACTCCAATGGTCGTCTACGTCGATCAGCATAAGATTTCTAACGAGACTCTAAGGTAACCATCCGCTTCCGAATCAACTAGACCAGCTCAGAAGTCTCCTACACGAGACATGGTCCCAGTAAAGCTGCCTCACATGCCTCTAACCAGCACAAAGGTGATCGGCATGGCCTACCATATAAATCCTCATAAGGTGCCATCTCAATAGTCTCCTAAAAACTGTTGTTATAGTAAAACTCGACTAGGGGTATTTTCTTCTCCCAGAAGCCCTCGAAGTCTAGGATGCATGCACGCAACAAGTCCTCAAGCACCTGTATCGTACGCTCTGACAGGACATCAATCTAAGGGTGGTAAGTTGTTCTCAGAAGCACCTGTGTACCTAGCGCCCTCTGAAAACTCTACCAGAAACGAGACGTAAAATTGGCATCCCTATCTAAAACAATAGAAGGAGGAACCCGCTGAAGAAGTACAACCTCTAAGA
This sequence comes from Viscum album, assembly GCA_963277665.1. Taxonomy (NCBI): domain Eukaryota; kingdom Viridiplantae; phylum Streptophyta; class Magnoliopsida; order Santalales; family Viscaceae; genus Viscum; species Viscum album. The sequence goes on along the minus strand of OY728125.1, from coordinate 168,432,242 downwards.
TATACAACCTTTCGAGCTCATCAACACCGAAGGTCTCCTAGATTGGAAAAAGTGAAAAACCTTCGTGAGTCTGTCCCTAACAACCCACATGGAATCATTACCTCAAGGTGACCTCGGAAATCCAGTCACGAAATCCATCGTGACATCATCCCATTTCTACTCTAGGATGGGTAACTGTTGTAGCAGTTTGGCTGGCCTCTGATCATCCGCCTTTACCTGCTGATAGGTAACACACCTCCTAAGAAAACTAGCTACATCTCTCTCTATACCCAGCCACCAGTACTGATGTCTCAAGTCACGGTACATCTTGTTAACCCCAGGATGAACTGCCCAAGATGAAGCATGAGACTCCTGCATCATCTCCTCGCTTATATCCCCTAGAACCCAAACTCATCCATTGAAACACAAAATTTCATCATCGCCTATCATCCATCCAGGAGAAGGGTCCTCACTTTGGACAGACTCCCGTAGAACTAGGCCTTCTGAAATAGATAGTTTTCTCAACCTCACTTTGTCCAGGAGGGTAGAAGTCATATCTAAAGAAGAAAGATAGGTCATTCCTTGACTATCATGAACCACTAAATGCATCTCGGAGAACAAATCCATGAGCTGCAACTCACCACTGGCCTCCTGTACCGCCTGTATCTGAGTCCTCCTACTCAGTGCATCAGCTATGGCAATACCTTTACCAAGTGTATAGGAAAGATCAAAATCAAAGTACTGAAGGTATTCGACCGACCTTCGTTGTCTCAGGTTCAAGTCACGCTGAGTAAAAATATACTTTACACTTTTTTGGTCGGTGAAAAACACAAAATATTCTCCCAAGCGATAATGTCTCCAACAGCGCAACACATGCACAACTACAGCCAACTCAAGATCATGGGTCGGGTAATTCCTCTCATGTGTCCTCAACTGCCGAGAACCGTATACAACAACTCGGTTTCCCTGCATCAACACTGCTCCCAGCCCAATACCTGATGCATCACAGTAAACTTTATAGGTCTTCCCTTGCTCTGAAGAATCAAGATTGGTGCTGATGTCAACCTTCATTTTAGGTCCTAAAAGTTTGTCCCTCATGATTCCGACCAAACGAACATCACACCCTTATTAGTCAAAACCAGTCAACGGTGCTGCTAAGTGGGAGAAGTCCTCGATGAAACATCTGTAGTAACCAGCCATACCTAAGAAACTTGGTATCTCAAACACGTTCTTAGGATACTCACAAGAAACTACTGCTCTCACCTTCTCTAGATCTACTACAACTCCTGCATCTGAGATGATATGACCCAGGAAGTGAATCTGGTCCATCCAAAAGTGGCACATTGCGATCTTATCATATAGATTATGCACCCTCAGTGTACTCAATACAATCTCAAGATGGGTGGCATGGTCGTGTTGAGTGTGAGAGTACATTAAAATGTCATCAACGAATACTACCACAAAAGAATCCAGATAAGGATGGAACACATTATTCATCAGAGCAATGAAAACTTCTGGTGCATTCGTGAGTCTGAACAGCATAACCAAGTACCCGTACAGACCATATCTGCTCCGAAAAGCTGTAAGTGGTATATCTGATGGTCTCATGATCAGCTGATGATATCCAGATCTCAAGTAAATCTTCGAGAACAGTCGTGCTCCACGAAGTTGATCAAAAATATCTTCAATCCTTGGTAAGGGATATCGGTTCATAAACGTCAACTATTTTAACTTCCTATAATCCACCCAGAGTCTGAGGGTACCATCCACCTTTTTCACAAAAAGGACCGGCAAACCCCAAGGAGAAGTACTGGGTCGAATGAAACACTTTGCCTATAACTCCTCTAACTGACTCTTGAGCTCCTACAACTCAGGTGTAGCCATCCTATAAGGAGGAATGGACACTAGTGATGCCCTTGGCACAAGATCAATAGAGAAATACACCTAACGCTCCTAAGGTAGAGTTGAAAAGTCATCCAGGAAGACATCCTTGAAATGATCAACCACTGGAGGGAAATCCATCTAACAAGTCCCCTGATCTTCCAGATATAAACTCAAAATATGGGTTGTGAATCCACCACTCCCATGGTGCTTTGTTCCAGCATGAATTGCCTATACATTCCACTCTCCCTTGTATAGAGACTCTTTTCCCTTTGGTGATGTAAAAATCACCCTGAGACAAAAGCGATCTACAAAGGCATGGAATGGAACCAACCGGTCCATCCCGAGAATGATGTCCTAAGCTGTCATCTCTATGACATAGAGGTCCCGAATAAATTGACACCCTACAACCTCAGGGGGGTACTCCTTGCACTGATGCAGACATGTCGTTCTAGTTCCCACCGAAGTGTCTAGCGTCATAACAGTAGAATAAGAAGAAACGCAGGGCCCAAGGCTCTCCACAATGGGAACATATATGAAACTATGAGTAGAACACGTATCAAAAAGTAAAAAAGATAACAAATAATCTAATTTAATAGTACCTATGACTGTAGATGGTCTGGGATCCTGCTTCTGCTGGGTCTGTTGCACTGCATATGCCTACCCAGTGTCGCGGCCCTGGGACACAGCCTGACTCCCCTGAGCTGTCCCACCCTGCTGCCTCTAAGATCCTAGTGCCAGGCTACCACGGCCATGACCACCATATCTTCCTACACGGCCTGACATATTCCAGTTTCCTAACTACTAATAAGCCACTGATCTTGATCCCGTATGTGGACTCTACACAGAACCCCTCTCACTAGACACAGGTGGAAACTACCTGAAAAAGCGCTGCACATGACCCATCTGGCTGCACGCTCGACACTCCACTTGATTACATGGACACTACGGTCTCTTGTTACCCTCTTTACCACACTGGTAGCAAAAGACCGTGCCACCTGAAGAAACTTCCTGACTAGTACTGCCACCATGAGTGAAACTCATTAGTCACTTCCACTTCCTAGTAGACATAGTACCAGAAGCCGGTGCTGAACCGCCATGGCCCATACCACTAGCTTCCCGCAGGTTCTATTCTGTAATCAGTGCCTGGTTCACAATAACATTTACCGAAGGCCACTTGAAAGCATTCACCAGTTCTTGGATGTCATATCGAAGACCCTACTCAATGTGTCTGGTCCTGAACATCTCATCACCCACTAGAACGGGTGAAAAACGTGGAAGCTCAGTGAAACGAGCAGAATAATCTAACCCCGATATAGCGCCCTACTGTTGGATCATGAACACTCATGCTCTATCTTCCCTCAGCGTCTTTAGAAAGAAGAATTCATAGAAGACTGCCTGAAAATCTTCCTACACTACGTCTCTGTGATGATCTGACTGGGTGGAAACATCCCACCACCACTTGGCAGAATCACGCAACATATAAGTCGTGAGCTTGACCCTCCTCCCTAGAGGCGTCTTAAGATGCTCAATGAAAGTCTGCATAGACCCTTTCCACGACTTCGCATCCTGTGGTTCGCCATCCTCTGAGAACGTAGGTGGATGGTGCTGCTGGAAGATAAGAATTAGCTCAGCCATATATGTTGCAGCCGGTGGTGCTCTCTGAAAGGTCTTCATGAACCACATAAAGACTTCATGGAACTACGCCTCCACGCCTATATTCGGTATAATGGTTGGTGCCTCATCTGGATCTGCTGGAGGATCCACTGGTAGCCCATGGCCCACCATCTCTGGAGTATAGTCGTTGCCTCTCTCTTCGAGAACAACGTGTGGGAGTCTAGGCGGCATGAATCTACAAGGTCAAATGCACACCATAGATCCGCATTACTACAGACTGAAAAAGAAGGGACCAAAAAGGGAATCGGAGAAAGGAGGAATTTCAAGTATCTGACTTTTCTTCCCCTGCTCAGGTACCTCTACACGGCTTATCCACACGGCTCCTATTGAATAAAACTACACTGTGTGTATATAAGCTACACAGTGTTTATGGTGCAAATTTCCAACTTCCCATGTCGTTTGTGACACAGCCGACTACTCGGCTTGATACTACACGGCGTGTTACACCCTCCCAAGGCGTGTACACTACCCCATTTCCCTAGCCACATGGCTAACACCAAATGGTCTATCCTCGGACAAGACTACATGGCGTGTCCCACAGGTACACGACGTGTACTAGACGAGCTCCGCCAACCCATGTTGTTAGTTACACGGTCGGATACACGGCTCAAACAACACGGCATATTATTCATTGAAACTACGTGTTCAATAAAATATTACACTGAACCATGTTTGTTAGTTACACGGACGGGTCTCTTGGTCAACCCTACACTGTGTGTACCTCAGGTACATGGTGTGTTTCACCCTATCCTTTCCCTACCTTGTATCCCTACCCACACGGTCCATGACACAAGATGAGACTACACAGTGTGTACTTATGGCACACGGTGTGTACTTAATAATTTTTATTTATTTTCTTCCCAAATAGAGTAACATACAAGACATGTTCAAAGAACCACACGGTGTGTGTACTAGGTTTTCCAGACAGTATGCCTCAAAAACGTATCTGGTACCCCGAAAATACCGAAAACAACACCTAAGTGCCAAATTCTGATCCGTGAGAGCCCATACTCCTCGAGAATCAAATTTTGGCATCTTTTCTGTGTTATAATAAAATAAAAAGTCAATGATCCACCAAGTTCCAGTAAATGGGGGCCCATAATCCAAAAACCAAAGTTTGACGTTCATTCTAATAACCGGCTCACACAAAATACCCTATCACATAGCAGGTATTTATCAAAGTGTCTATCACAACAATATGCTTTTCTAGCACAACAACTATCAAAACAACATGCAATTTCTAATTCACCTATGTGGTATGGAACTATGCATGGAATTTGATTCCTAACATGTGCCTAAATGATTCATGAGATGGCATACCCTCATCTCACCGGGTTGCAATGAAATAGAACCCATGGATAAAATATAATATCACAATCACAAGTGCGCCACCCAACGGTGAAAATAAAATCAATTGTAAAATTTGAAAAATCAGAAAAATTGAAAAAATACGAGGTAGACTGGCTTTTCCCCATACACGGGTTAGCTACGCCCAAGGATAACTTATTACCAACTATTGTTCTCGTCATATCCCTGACTATGGATCTAAATAGTATGTCAAAGAAAATAACTCCTCTGATTCCACTTTTTAACGTCACGTATCCGGGTGCCACCCAATGGGTTCCCCGAACCCAGTTCACCACGTGACCTCAAGAACATTTCCCCAAACGCCAGAGGCTGCCGACTAGCAGCGAGGGCCCAGGTCTGATAGTGGGAAAACTATGCCCTCATTTGTCGAAGTGTAGTGCAGCGGAAAAAAATAAAACCATACAACAATAGAAGAAGAAATAATTCATACACATTTATTATAACAACTGCAGTAAAAGATAACCAACCAGTTATATAGATATGATGCAACATGTCTCGAGTTCTCAGAAAATAGCCAGAACATGTAACATAGCAGTACAACAATACACATTACAACAAAGCAAAAAAACAGCCAATTGCATCACGAGCCTAAGAACAGTCACATGTTCCCCTACTCCTCAGCAGCAATCAAGTACTTGTATAGGGACCCTTTCCCATATCCACACCGGCAGAAAAGTAATCTATTTGGGCCGAAAAGCATGACCCAAACAGTGTGTGAAAAATAATCTCAGTAGGCACCAACCAAAGGACTGTGCCCAACTGTGTGTAAATAGGAAAAAAAAAATTTCAAAAGTAAAATCAATAACTAAGCAGTACTCGAAAAGTAACTAACTTACCAGTTATATTGAAATTTTATTATTCAATTTATCCTTTTAATATAAGAAATCACCATAGTGAATTTCAATGTAAACAGTCAGTATCCTCAGACACACAAACCCTTACCCTAAGGTAATCTGAATCCAACCCCCAGGTACTTTCCCTCAGGCGTAACAGATATTTCCCTCAGGCGTATGAAGTTTCTCCCTCAGGCACATATGTCACTGCCCTCAGGCATACAAAAGGTTTCCCTCAGGCGAAAAAGAACGTTGCGCTCAGGCTAATCTAGTCATGCCCTCCGGCTATAGTAAAACACCTCTCTCAGGCACAATTAACCGAGTCGGTCCAAACATCTAATTAAAAAAATTCACATACAATTCCTCTCAAGTAAATTTAACAAACATTATTACAATGGCATACCCTCGCGTATCCTGGCCAAATGGCTAAATAGAAGAACGCACCACCGAGGTGGTCCTTGATCCTAGCAACGATCCCAAACAGCAATTTATTATCACATTTAATCACCTATACAATTATAGGTAGTTAAAATAACCACATCCTCAGCAACATGACACCCCAACATGGGTTCGTAGCACAAAAATACACAAAAACAAACAACAGTTAGAAATTAAACACCAAGGAACCTACCTTAAACACTTACAAATGGTATACCCGAACGACGCCTTCTGAATCATCCAAGAACGTCATAGATCCGGGTTAGAAAAAAAACTGTTCAAACATAAATAAAATTACCTAGGGAAATAATATATAAGAACGGCTTAAGGAGAGCGGAGGGATTACCCGTGCTATTCCAACGAGATCATCAGCGGAAGAATCTGATTCCCGACGTGCACTCGCGCGGATCTCCAAAGCTCTAACCTCTTCTCTTTATCCAAAACACACCCAAACTCCTCCTCTTCCAAATGAGGAGGCTACTGCCATTTTTAAGTGAAAAAACAACCTACACTGCATGTACTTCCAAGTACATGGCATGTACTTGTCCATTTAACTATTCCTCTGGCGGCACCGCCAAACTATTCATCCGTGGACATGAGTACACGGCATGTAGTCTTGATTACACAGCGTGTACTATCGTGCAGCTGGCAGCTACTTCCCCAGCCTTACTATTTTCCTGCCAACTAACTACACGGAGTGTAAATAACACGACACAACATGTAAATACCACTACACGGCGTGTAGTCAGTTTTCACACACTTCATCTCTGACATGGCTACACACCCTGTGTACTCATACCACACGGCCAAAAGTGCACAGAGTGTCGAATAGTACACAACCTATAGTCCCAAATTTCAGGATTTTCCCCATTTTACTTATTTGACAAAAACACTTAAGTAAGATAGAAAAGAAGAAACTCATACATAAAAAATATGAACTAGGATCTTCCAAACACCCCCTTAAAGCAATTTGTCCCCGAATTCCCCATCCAAGGGTGGTGAAGATAAAGTTCAGAATAGCTCTGGACACTGAGCATGTACGTCTATCTCCCACTCCCAGGTTTTGTCTTGCACTCAGACATGCTTCTATAGCACTCGTCCGAGAGGAAATGACTGGCCTCAGAGAACATTCTTTCTCCTATCAATGATACAAATCAGATTCTCCTCAAAGGATGCATCTACCTAAATCTCAACCTCCTCGGGCTGAACAACATGAGATGGGTCTGAATGAGAGCGGGGAAATTGAGATACATGGAAGATGTTGTGCATGGCTCGGTACCTCTATGGTAACTGCAACTGATAGGAAATCAGCCCAACTCTCTCCAGAATCTCAAATGGACCAACATACCTCGGTGAATGTTTACCCTATCTCTTGATCCTCCTGTGTCCCAGCCTCGACGAAACACGCAGGAAAACCTGATCCCCGACCACGAACTCCAAAGGTCGTTTGCAGTGATCAGCATTAGATTTATTACGAGACTGTGTGGTATCCATCAGCTTCCGAATCAACTAGAACTGCTCAGAAGTCTCTTGCATGAGATGTGGTCCCAGTAAAGCTACCTCACCTGCCTCTAACTTGCATAAGGGTGATCGTTATGTCCTACCATATAAAACCTCGAAAGGTGCCATCTCAATAGTTGCCTGAAAACTGTTGTTATAGGCAAACTCGACTAGGGGTATGTGCTTATCCCAAGAGCCCCCGAAGTCTAGGATGCATGCACTCAGCAAGTCCTCAAGAACCTATATCGTACGCTCTGACTGGCCATCTGTCTGAGGGTGGTAAGCTATGCTCAGAAGCACCTGTGTACCTAGCGCCCTCTGAAAACACTTCCAAAAACGAGACGTAAAATGGGAGTCCCTATATGAAATGATAGAACAAGGAACCCCATGAAGACGTATGACCTCTCGGATATAAAATATCCTGATATCGTCAACACCGAAGGTCTCTTTGATTGGAAAAGAGTGAGCTACCTTCATGAGTCTTTCCACAACAACGGACACAACATCATTGCCTCGAGGTGACCTTGGCTATCTAGTCATGAAATCCATCGCGACATCATCCCATTTCCACTCCGAGATGGGTAACTACTGTAATAGTCCAGCTGGCCTCTAATGGTCTGCCTTCACCTGCTGACAGGTGGAACACCTCGAAACAAAACCAGCTACATCTCTCTTCATACCCAACCACCAGTACTGACGTCTCAAGTCACGGTACATCTTGGTAACCCCGGTATGAACTTCCCTAGCTGAAGCATGAAACTCTCTCATCTTCTCCTCGCATATATCCCCTGGAACCCACATCATCTCCCTCATCATCACCTATCATCCATCCAGGAGAAGGGTCCTCACTTGCAACCAGCTTCCATAGAGCTAGTCCTTCTGAATCAGATAGTTGTCTCATCCTCACTCTATCCAGGAGGGTAGAATTCACAACTAAAGAAGAAAGATAGGTCTACCCCTGACTGTCATGCACCTCTAAATGCATCTTGGAGAACAAAGCCATGAGCCGCCACTCGCCACTTGCCACGTATATCTGAGTCCTCCTGCTCAGTGAATCAACTAAGGAATTAACTTTACTGGGTGTATAGGCAAGCTCAAAATTGATGGACAAAAGGTATTCAACCCACCTTCGTTGTCTCAGGTTCAAGTCACGCTGAGTAAAAATAAACTTGAGAATTTTGTGGTCGGTGAAAACCACAAAATGTTCGCCCAAGAGATAATGTCTCCAACAGTACAATGATTTCACAACTGTAGCCAACTCGAGATCATATGTCGGGTAATTCCTCTCGTGTGGCGTCAACTACCGAGAACTGTAATCAATGACTCGGTTGCCCTGCATCAACACTCCTCCCAACCCAATACCCGATTCATCATAGTAAAATGTATAGCTCTTCCCTTGCACTAGATGTATCAGGATTGGGGCTGATGTCAACCTTCCTTTCAGGTCTTGAAAGGCTGTCTCGCATGATTTTGACCAAACGAACATCACACCCTTCTTAGTCAGACCCGTCAACAGTGCTGCTAAGCGGGAGAAGTCCTGGATAAAACCTCTTTAGTAACCAGCCAGCCCTAAGAAACTCCGTATTTCAAACACGTTCTTAGGCTTCTTCAAAGAAACTACTGCTCTCACCTTCTCTAGGTCTATTGAAACTGCTGCCTCTGAGATGATATGACCCAGGAAGTGAATCTGGTCAATCCAAAAGTGGCACTTTGAGAGCATAGTATATAGCTTATGCTCAATCAGTGTACTCCATATGATCCCATGATGGGTGGCATGGTCATGTCAAGTGTGAGAGTACACTAAGATGTCTTCAACTAATACTACCACAAAAGAATCTAGATAAGTATGGAACACACGATTCATCAGAGCCATGAAAACTGCTGGTGCATTCGTGAGTCTGAACAGCATAACCAAGTACTCGTACAGACTATATCTGCTCCAAAAAGATGTTAGAGGTATATCTGATGGTCTCACACGCACTTGATGATATCCAGATCTCAAGTCAATCTTCGAGAAAACATGTGCTCCACGAAGATGATCAAAAAGATCATCAATCCTTGGTAAGGGATATCGGTTCTTAACTGTCAACTGGTTCAGCTTCCGTTAATCCACACAGAGTCTGAGGGTACCATCTGCCATTCTCACAAGAAGGACCGGTGAACCCCAAGGAGAAGTACTGGGTTGGATGAAACCCATTGTTTGTAACTCCTCTAACTGCCTCTTGAGCTCCTGAAACACTCGTGTATCCATCAGATAAGGAGTAATGGACTCCTGTGTTGCCCCTGACACAAGCTCAATAGGGAAATCCACCTCCCGCTCCAGAGGTAGACCTGGAAAGTCATCTGGGAAGACATTCCTAAAATGATCAACCATGGGAGGGAAATCCATCTAAAAAGTCCCCTGATCATCCAGATATAAACTCGTAATATGGGATGAAACTCCACATCACCCATGGGGCTCTGGTCCAGCTCGACTCGCATGTACATCCCACTCACCCTTGTATAGAAACTCTTCACCCTCTGGTGACGTGAAACTCACCCTCTGACGATAGAAATCTATAATGGTTCGGAAGGGAACCAAACAGTCCATCCTGAGAAAGACTTCATAAGATATAATCTATAAGACATAGAGGTCCCAAATAAATTGACACCCTAAATCCTAAAGGGGGAAATCCTTTCACTGACACACACATGTCGTTCTAGTTCCCAACGGAGTGTCTAGAGTCATAACAGCAGAAGAAGAAGAAACAAAGAGCCCAAGGCTCTCCATAACGGGCACAGATATGAAACTATGGGTATCCCACGTATTGAAAAGTACAGAAGATAAAATAGAAGCTACTATAATATTACCTCTGATAGTAGATGGTCCGAGATCCTACTCATACTGGGTATGTTGCACTGCATATGCATGCCCAGTGTGGCGGCCCTGCGACACAACCTGACTACCCTGAGTTGTCCCGCCCTACTGCCTCTGAGATCTTGGTGTCTGGATACCATGGCCACAACCACCATCTCTACCTACATGCCCTATCATATTTCATTTTCCTGACTGGTAAAAATCCAATGGTCCTACTCTCGTATGTGGAGTCTGCACAGAACAAATCTCACTAGCCACTAGTTGAAACACCCTGAAAAGCACTAAAAATGACCCATCTTGCCGCAAGCTCGACACTACACTGGATTACGTGGACATTGTGGTCTCTTGTGCCCCTCTTTACCACATTGTTAGCAAACGATTGGGCCACCTGAAGAAACTGACTGACTAGTACTGCCACCGTGAGAGAAACTCATCTATGGCTTCCTCTTCCCGGTAGACATAGTACCAGAAGCTGATGCTGAACTGCCCTAGCCCACACCACTATCTTCCCGTAGTTTCCTTTCTGTAATCAGTGCTGGGTTCACAATAGAATTTACCGAAGGCAAACTGAAAACATTCACCAGTGCTCAAATGTCATATCGAAGACCATACTCAAAGCGTTTGGCCCTCAACGTCTCATCACCCACTATAACTGGTGCAAAACGCTGAAGCTCGGTGAAATGAGTAGAATAATACATAATCGATATAGCTCCCTCATGTAGGCTCATGAAATCTCATTATCTATCTTCCCTCAGTGTCTCTGGAACAAATAAGTCATCGAAGACTGCATGAAATCATCCCACGCCATGTCTCTGTGATGCTTTGACCAAGTGGTAACATACCACCACCTCTTAGAGGAATCACGCAGCATATAAGTCATGAGCTTGACCCTCCTTCCTAGAGGTGTCTCAATATTCTTGATGATAGTCTTCATAGACCCCAACCAAGAATCTGCAGCTTGTGGTCCGCCATCCCCTAAGAACGTAGGCGGATGCTGCTTCTGGAAGATACGAGCCAGCTCAGCCATAGATGTGGCAGCTGGAGGTGCTCCCTCGAAGGTCTGCATGAACAGAATAAAGCCTTCATGGAACTGAGCCTCCATGCCTGTATCCTATATAACGGCTCGTTCCGTATATGGCTCTGCTAGAGGATCCACTGGTAGCCCATGGCCCACCATCTCTGGAGTATAGTCGTTGCCGCTCTCTTTGCGAACAATGTGTAGTCATCTAGGTGGCATGACTCTACAAGGTCAAACACACACCTTAGATGTACATTATTACAGACTGAAAACGAAGGGACCAAAAATGGAATAGGAGGAAGAATGCATTGTATGATTTGAAAAACAATACTACACGGTGTGTATCCGACTTCTCTTCTCCTTCCCGGGTCCCTCTACACGACTTAGCCACACGGCTCCCGTTGAACAAAACTACACGGTGTGTATATAATCTACAAGGCATGTATGGTGAAAATTTCCAACTGCCCATGTTGTTTGGGACACGACCGACTACACGGATTGATACTACACGGCGTTTTACACTCGCACAAAGTGTGTACACTACCCCGTTTTCCTGGCCACATGACTAACACCACACGGTCAGTCCTCAAAGAAGACTACACGGTGTTTCCCATAGGTACATGGTCTGTACTAGACGAGCTCAACCGACCCGCGTTTTTAGTTACACGGCCAGATACATGGCTCGAACTACACGGCGTTTTCTTTATTAACATGGCATGTTCATGAAATGATTACACCAGATCGTGTTTGTTGGTTACACAGCTGGGTCTCTGGGTTAACCCTACACGACGTGCACCTCAAGTACATGACGTGTTTTACCCCAATCTTTCCCTAACTCGTGTCCTCGTCCACATGGTACAAGACACTGGAAGAGACTACACGGCATGTACTTAGGGCACATGGAGTGTACTTACTAATTTTTTTTCTTTTCTTCCCGAACAAAAGAACATACGCGGCATGTTCAAAGAATCACACGATGTGTATACTGGGTTTTCTGGATAGTATGCCTCAGAAAATTCTCCGAAACCCAAAAAATACAGAAAAAACACCAAAGTGCCAAATTCTGATCCGTGAAGGCCCATACTCCCCAAGAATCAATGTTTGGCATCTTATCTGTGTTATAATAAAATAAACAGTCAATGATCCACCAAATTCAGGTAAATGGGGGCCCATCCTCCCCAAAAACCAAAGATTGGCATTCATTCTAATAACCAGATCACACAAAAATACCATATAACATGGAAGGTATTTATCAATTTGTATATCATGACAACATGCTTTTCTATCACAACAACTATCACAAAAACATGAAATTTCTAATGCACCAACATGACATGGAACTATGCATGGCATGTGATTCCTAGCATGTTCCTAAATGATGCATGAGATGGCATACCCTCATCTCATCAAATTGCAATGAAGTAAAACCCATGGATAAAATATAATAGCACAATCACAAGTGCGTCCCCCAATGGTGAAAATCAAATCTACTGTAAAATTTGAAAAATCATAAAAATTGAAAAAATATGAGGTAGACTAGCTTTTCCCAGTACACGGGTTTGCTACGCCCGGGCACAACTTAACAACAACTACCATTCTCGTCCTATCCCTGACTACGGCTCCAAATAGTAAGTCAAAGAAAATAACTCCTCTGATACGACTTTGTAACGTCCCGGATCTGGGTGCCACCCAACAGGTGCCCCGAACCCAGTTGACCACATGTCCTCAAGCTCATTTCCCCAAATGCAAGAGGCTGCCTACTAGCAGCGAGGGCCCAAGTTTGATAGTGGGGAAGCTATGCCTTCATTTTTCAAATTCTAGCACATGGGAAATAAATAAAACCATAAAACAATAGCAGAAGCTATAATCCATACACATTTAGTATAAAAACTGCAGTAAAAGATAACTAACCGGTTATATAGATATGATGCAACATGTCTCAAGTTCTAAGAAAATAGTCAGAACATGTTACATAGTAGTACAACAATACATAGTACAACAAAGAAAAACAAAACAGCCAGTTGCCTCGCTTGCCTAAGCCCAGTCCCATGCTCCCTTACTCCTCAACAACAATCAAATACCTATATAGGGACCCTTTCCCTTATCCACAAGTGCAGAAAAGTAATCTGTTTGGGCCGAAAAGCATGACCCAAAGAGGGTATGAGAAATAATCTTAGTAGTCACCCACCAAAGCCACGTGCCCAACTATGTGTAAATAGGCAAAAATAATGGGCAAAAGTAAAATCAACAACTAAGCAGTACTCGAAAAGTAACTAACATTCCAGTTATATTTCGATTTTATTATTCAATTTATCCATTTAATATAAGAAATCACCATAGTGAATTTCTAAGTAAACAGTCAGTGTCATCAAATACGCAAACCGTTACCCTCAAGTAATTAGGATCCAACCCGCAGGAACTTTCCCTTAGGCATAACATATATTTCCCTCAGGCAAACAAAGTGTATCCCTCAGGCACAGAAGTCACTGCCCTCAGGCATATGAATGGTTTCCCTCAGGCGAAAACGAACATTGCCCTCATGTTATCCAGTCATGCCCTCATGCTATAGTAAAACACCGCTCTCAGGCACAAGTAACCAGGCCAATCCAAACATGTAATTATGAAATTCACATACTTTTCTTCTCAAGGAGATTTAACATACATTATTATAATGGCATACCCTCGGGTATCCTGGCCAAATGGCTAAATAGTGGAACGCACCCCGAGGTGGTCCTGGATCCAAGAAACAATCCCAAACAGCAGTTTATTACCACATATAATCACTTATACATTTCTAGGTAGTTAAAATAGTCATGGACTCAACCACAAAACACCCCAACATGAGTTCGTAGCACAAAAATACAGACAAATGCACAACAGTTGGAAATTAATCACCAAGCCACCTACCTTAAACACCTACGAATGGTATACCTGAATGAAGCCTTCTAAAACATCCACGAACGTCGTAGATATGGGTTAGAAGAAAATTCATTAAAATGTAAATAACATTCCCTGGTGAAATAATTGATAATAAAGGCTTATGTAGAGCGGAGGGCTTACATGTGCGGTGTAACGACCCAAAGTTTCATTAATGGAAATGCCTCTTGATCTAATTAAATGTATTTTTATGTTTATATAAAATTTCAACTTCATTGGTTTTTTGTTATGAATATTGACCATTTCTAATATAGCCGTTGAACAGTGATCACATGATTAGTATAAATATAGGACTTTAACACATCCAATTTTACTTAGACAAAAGAAGCGATGGCCTCGTCCAGTAGAATTGCTCCGTACGAAGCCCATTTGTCAGATCTCGGAAAAGAGGTGGCGTCTTTGGGCATCGCCCTTGACCAATCCCAAGCTGAGCTTCATCTTGTCATGCTCGAACGTGACTGTCTAAGGGAAAAGTTGGAGTTGATTGAAATTACCACTCGAATGATGCTATCGAAGCCACCCCAAGAGTCTGTCACCATCGCACACCTTACCCTTAGGTCTTATGCAGCTATTTTAAGGGGTTATGTAACAAATAAGTAGTACTATGTTCATGTACATTTTTTTGTATATAATAATGAATATAATTTATAGTCATTTTTGATACATTGTAAATAGTTTTTAAAGTACAAATAGTGTTTTAAGTTATTATTTAACTAAGCATTCTATTTTATTAAATTAAGGGATTTTTTAATTTAATAATATTTTATTAAAATATTATTATTATTATAAAATTATTTTTTATTAAATATAAATGATCTTATAATTTTATTAATGCAATTATAATTTTTATTAAGGTTTGAAAGCCATTTCTGTCCAAACCTCTGAATTTTCGATATATGTCAGTTTTTATTTTAAAAGTGAAACTTAAAAAAATTAGAAAATTATTCAGATAAAATAAATGTTATTTTTGGAATCAGGATGTTGAAATTATCTAACGGTTATTTTTTCATAAATTTCTGCGACAGTCAAATTTTTGAGTAAAAATTATATACTGTTTGAATATATAATGTGTTTTATGACATCATAATGACCCAACAGTGATGTAATAAAATACTATAATCTTTATTTTCGGCCAATATATGTTTTAACATTAAAATAATGTGATTTTGGGTTTGTTTAACTAACTTTTCAAAGCATTAATGGACCAATCAAGACTTATTCAGCACCTTGTCTTTTTAAATTAATTTCCACTGGAGTGTGACTCACATCCACATAAGCAACCATAATATTTTAAGATGTTCGGACTTTTTCCATATAAAATATTTTTTTCCTCTTCCATTTGCCAAAAACCATGGGAAAAAACCATGGGATGTTTTGTGGTTTGGATTAGTTTAATATAAGGGGTCCCAAACCTAAATAATAAAGAATTCCCTCACCATTCCTATATAAACCCACCCAGGATCCCACTTCCTCCTCAATAAAATGCTTTTGAGTTCGTCCAAACTCTGCCCTACTCTCTCTAGAATCCTCCCAAGGTGCCCCAAGTTCCCAATAATCCTCTCACAAGCCTCTCTCTATCCTTTGGAACCACACTTCCATGTAAGGGTTTTTTCTTCCTTTTTCATTTTTGTCCAATTTTCTTTAAGTTGTTTTACCCTTTTAATTTCAATTTTAAATGTTGGGGTATGGTTTCAAACTTCCCTCATACTTCCCTCTTTATGTTTTAATTATGGGAGACCCTTTCTCTGTCATTAAATTCCTCCCATGTACACCCGTTACAATGCCGAAATTCCAAAAGAAACTTCTCTCTCCTCTTTTACATTCAAGCAATACTTTTGAATCATGAATATAAATTCCATTAGAATTGTTGGGACATGTATCTATATGACCTAATTACTGTCCATTACATGTAAATATGATGTGGAACCCCTTTCTTTCTCATCAACCATTTTTATGAATTTTTATGTCACGTCGGTACGCTGCCGAACTCACACCGATTTTCTAAGCCAATGTCGTTGTGTAGTGAATACCATTCCCATTTCTCCATCAAGGTTAATCACCTTTATTCACATTTACATATTGATTATAAAGTTTCATGTATTAATTCCACATTCCTTTATTGTGTAATAAATGATTATGTTTTATTAATCCATGTTTTCTGATCCATGTGGCACACATATGCATGAAATGAATTGTTTAAGAAGGGTGCGCCCTTATAGCGCTCCAATGCATTGGGTAAGGTATAGTGTCATGATACATCATGTGCAATGAGTGTTGACTCATGGTAATTCAAGTGCAATGAGGGTTTACTCGTGCTTTATGTGAAATGAATATTTACTCATGCTCCATGTGCAATGAGCCTTGGCTCATGCTAATTCCATGTTAAGTGTTGTTGCCACATTTCCATGTTATGATTATCATGTTTTATCATGCCCTTATGTTCATGTTTCTTATATTCTCTATTGATATGACTATTTTCTAACATTTATTTTACTCCTCATGTTATTCCATGTGTACTCCCTTACTGGGCTTTATATATCACCCTTTTTTTATGCATGTCCTCAGGTTATCCCATGCAATGCTAAGTACGAGGGAATGTAGTGGTCATTTAAAAGAAGTTTTCAATAAAGATGTTGTATTTAATGTTTTAAGTTTTTATGTAATGGTCCAAAGCCCCAAAGACATTAAACCTCTCGACATTCTTTGTTAAATCATGTTAAGTTTTATGTAATAAATCATGTTTAAGTTTGTAATAAAAGCAGGGTTTTCATAGTTGGTAACAGAGGATAGGATTAGTTATTTTTGGGATTAGGAAACCCTTGAAAAGCCTTAGAGAAAAGACTAAGTATAATAAAAACATCCCTAAGTTATGGTAAGTACTGAGTAAGTGGTTTATCAGACAAATAAATTCCAATCTAGATACGAGCAGGTTGAGGCGGCTCTGGCACAGATGTATCCTAGGGGTAAAACCTGAAAACACCGCTTTGGGATTGACTTGAACGAGAACTGGTGCCCGACAATGGGCCTTGCTACACTCTAGGTTACGACACTCCTGGGGGATATGTTTTGATAAATTCACAATCTTAGTATGAACCCTTATTAAAGGAAAAAATTCCCCTAAGAATATATGTTAGAAAGTAGATCATGAAAATCCTAGATTGAAGCCTATAGACTCATGAGTTAAGGAAATGAAAGTTTATTTATAACTCATAAACTTTTGTATTTGGATTACTCTTTATGTGTTACCCCTAACATTCCTTTTACTCCAGCCAATGGCTGGTAATAGTATGACTCGGGCTAACAATCGATGTGAATATCAGTGTGATGACTGTACTAATGAGATGCCCAATCCAATGGCAGCGGGAATCGTGAACTTTTTCATGCTTCTCTCTCAGATAACTCAAGCATTTAATAGAAACACGGGTCAAGAGGAATGTTCAACCCCCCCCCCAATAAAGAACAAGTCGCTATTAATAGCTTCATGAGACAAAGGCCTACTACTTTTAGTGGATCATCCGCTCCCACGATCGCTGATCAATGGATCAACTCCATTGAAATTATCTTCTCCATCCATCAATGTTCTGAACAAGAGAATATTTTCCTGGCTGTCGATCGTATGGAGGGTGAAGTTGAGTGATGGTGAAAGTTGATCAAAAATACGAAGCCTGAGGAGGAGATCGAGGCGTTGGAATGGAAGGATTTCCGGAATATGTTTTTCGATAAATATTTTCCGCGCACCCTCCGGCTTAAGATGGAAAGGGAATTACTTTCCCTCAAGAAAAAAAGTTGAAGAATCTGTTGGAGCGTAGGCGGAAAGCTTCACAAGGCTTGCATGATACCCTTCTGTCTTTGTCGTTACCCCTGAATGCAAGGTTGATCGCTTCTTTGGTGGGCTGAAGCCTGGCTTGCGGAAAGCACTAGCGATCCGTGACTTTGACAACATTGAGGAAATTGTCCGATGTTCCCTCAAGGTCGAAATAGAGATTGGGGAATCATAGGGGTATCATGGGGACAAGATGCGTAAGGTGGAATTCAATGCTGGTGGTCAGATGGATAAATCCATCGGTGCTAAGAAGATCCAGCACCCCACTTGCCAAAAGTGCGGAAAGAAGAAACCTGGATATTGAATTAAGGGGACGAAAAAATTCTTCAGGTGTGGAAGAGAAGGGCACCTAGCTGTTAACTGTTGGTAAGAAAGACCCACAATTGCGACAGAGGAGAGGAACACTCTGTTTGAACCTCAACGCGTTTTTCAATGCTACAAATGTAAATAACTAGGTCATTTTGCAAATCAGTGCCCTAATCCAATGGTTTTTGGAGGCGACCAACAACCTCCAAAGTAGCGATGAAGATATTTTTCCATAACTTCTTCCTAAGTGAACCCCGACAATGAATTGGTGACAGGTACGCTAGTTATTCATTCAAGAATAGCAAACATACTTTTTGATTTAGGTTCTATGCATTCTTTTATATCTCGAAAGTTTAGTAGAACAATCCCAGCCCACCACAAATCATGGAAGTAAAGATGTCGGTGAGTACGGAAAATGGGGAAATCATTGCATCCCATGAATATAATTCCACCCCTGTTTTCATCTATGGATTGAATTTCCCGACAAACCTCACCATACTCCCTCTGGTGGAATTTGATGCAATTCTTGGCATGGATTGGATTTCCTTATATAGAGCCAATATAAATTGTCGGGAGAGGGAAATCACACTCCATATGGAGAATCTACCCCCGATTCGTTACAAGTGTCAGGAGGAAGATAAATCTCTTTTATCTCCATCATATCGAGCGTGGATATTACTGCCTTTTGAGCACGCGTATCATGCTCAGATGATTGAGTCCAAGGAAGAAACCATCCTTGAAGAAATGCCTATTGTGAGGGAATTCGATGAAGTGTTTCCCGAGGAACTGCATGGTCTTCCTCCAAGAATAGATGTTGAGTTCTCAATTGAACTTATACCTGGGGCGATACCAATATCCAAGAATCCATATAAAATGGCTGTTGTTGAGCTTGAAGAGCTGAAGAAACAACTATAGGTGAATCTGGATAAAGGGTGTATACACCCAAGTGCTTCAACATGGGGTGCACCAGTCCTCTTCGTCAAGAAGAAGGATGGGTCAATATGGCTTTGCATCGATTATTGTGAATATAACAAAATCACGATAAAGAACAAGTATCCTCTCCCAAGAATCGATGAGTTGTTTGATCAGCTGCGTGGAGCACAATACTTCTCCAAGGTGGATTCACGGTCGGGATATTATCAAGTAAGGGTGAAGAAGGAAGATGTCCCCAAGACTTCTTTTCGTACATGGTACAGGCACTATGAATTCATTGTAATGCCTTTCGGACTCACGAATTATCCATCAATATTCATGGACTTGATGAATAGATTATTTAGAGATTACCTTGAAAATATTGTGGTAGTCTTTATAGAAGATATTCTAATAAACTATAAAACCATGGAGGATCATGAGGAGCATTTATGAACAGTACTGGAGACTTTGAGCAAGGAGAGGCTCTATGAAAAATACTTCAAGTGTGAGTTCTGGTTCAAGGAAGTCTCATTCTTGGGCCATATCATCACAAGCAATGTAATATCTGTGGATCCCTCTAAAATAGATGCAATTGAGGGATGGTCGAGGGCAAAATTGGTAACGGATATCCATAACTTCATGGGGTTAGCTGGATATTATCGACGATTTGTGAGAAATTTCTCACGATTGTCCACCCCTCTAACCAAGATAACTCAGAAGGGAGTAAAGTTTGCTTGGAATTTTGAATGCGAAGAATGCTTCAAGGAGTTGAAAATGAGGCTTATCACTGCACCCGTTCTCACTTTACCCAAAAGTGGGGAACTTTTTGTGGTATTCAGTGATGCTTCAAATAAGGGCTTATGCTGTGTGCTGATGCAGAATGATAAAGTGATATCATATGCCTCAAGGAAGTTGAAAATCCATGAGCAACACTATCAAACGCATGATCTAGAGTTAGCGGCTTTGATCTTTTCCCTGAAAATCTAGCGGCATTATATCTATAGAGAGAAATGTGAGATATATACTGATCACAAGAGTCTTAAATATATATTCACGCAGAAAGAGCGTAATATGCGCCAGAAAAGATGGATAGAGCTCATCAAGGATTATGACTGTTCAATACATTACCACCCTAGGAAAGCGAACAAGGTGGCAGATGCCCTAAGTAGAAAGGATCCAGCGATTCTATCAATGATGAGAATTGAGAAGGATCCAATCTTCTTAGACTTGATGAAGATGTAATGGGAATCATAGAGAAGGGAAAATCATCAATCCATTCACAAATTATTTCTCAACCATCTCTTTTGGAAAGGTTAAATGATTCTCAAAAGGATGATCTACAAATTCAGGAAAAAGTGGAAGCTATCAAAAAGGGGAAATACTTAGAGTTTAATGTTAATGAAGAAGGAATTGTGAGGTTTGGGAAAAGACTATGTGTTCCATCAAGTCCAGAGCTGAAGAAGGAACTTTTGGATGATGCACATAGTTCAAATTTCTCTATTCACCTAGGGAGCACAAAGATGTATCGAGATATATGAGAAAACTTTTGGTGGGATAATATGAAGAAGGAGATCGCTGAATATACATCAAAGTTCCTGGTGTGTCAGCAAGTGAAGGGAGAGAGGCAGAAGTCTAAGGGGATGATGCAACCATTGCCCATACCAGAATGGAAATGGGAGAACATCACCATGGACTTTGTCACCGGACTTCCAAGGACATTCAAAGGCAACAATGCAATCTGGGTTATTGTGGATCGTCTTACAAATACCGGACACTTCATTACTATTCGGGAGGATTTCTCATTGGATCAACTGGAATGGATATATATCAGGGAAGTGGTAAGGTTGCATGGAGTACCACTATCTATTGTGTCTGACCGAGATCCAAGATTCACCACTATGTTTTGGAAGACTCTTCAACATGCTCTGAATACTGAACTAAACTTCAGTACGGCCTATCATCCTCAAACTTATTGCCAATCTGAGCAGACTATCCAAACACTTGAGGATATTTTGAGAGCCTACTCAATGGACTTTAAAGGAGGATGGGATCAAAATCTTCCTCTTGTTGAGTTCTCTTATAATAACAGTTTCCACTTGACCATCCAAATGGCACCACATAAAGCTCTGTATGGGAAAAGGTGCAGAACACCGGCATGTTGGGATGAGGATGGTGAACGTAAGTTGCTTGGCCCAGAAATGGCCAAGGAAATGGTGGATAAGGTGAAAACCATTCAGCAACATATCAAGGCGTCTCAGAGCCGACAGAAGAGTTATGCAGATAACTGTCGATGAGACCATGAGTCTAAAGTTGGATACATGGGTTTTCTATGCATATCTCCATGGATGAAGGTCATGAGGTTTGGAAAGAAATGGATGTTAAGTCCAATGTACATTGGCCCCTTCGAGATTCTTGATCGTGTCGGGGTTGTGGCCTATCGACTAGCACTTCCACCTACTATGGCCAAAGTACATGATGTCTTTCATGTATCCCTCTTAAGGAAGTACATACCAGACCCTTCACATTTACTCTCTTCTGAGGTGGTACAATTAGAAGATGATCTTTCTTATGTGGAGCAACCGGTGAAGATCTTGGATGGTAGAGAAAAAGTTCTACAAAATAAGACAATGCCCCTCGTCAAGGTGTTGTGGAGAAACCAAAAGTTTGAAGAAGAGACTTGGGAATCGGATGATGTGATGAAGCTGAGTTACCCACATTTGTTTTAGTGTGGTAAAAGGAAAATTTCGAGGGCGAAATTTCTTAAGGGGGGAATATTGTAACGACCCAAAGTTTCATTAATGGAAATCCCTCTTGATCTAATTAAATGTCTCTTTATGTTTATATAAAATGTCAACTTCATTGGGTTTATGTTAATAATTTTGACCGTTGCTAATATAGCCATTGAACAGTGATCACATGATTAGTATAAATATAGGTATTTAACACATCCAATTTTACTTAGACAAAAGAAGCGATGGCCTCGTCTAGTAGAATTGCTCCGTAGGATGCCCATTTGTCGGATCTCAGAAAATAGGTGGCATCTTTGGGCTTCTCCCTTGACCAAGCCCAAGCTGAGCTTCATCTTTTCATGCTCTAACGTGACCTTCTATGGGAAAAGTGGAAGTTTATTGAAATTACCACTCTAGTGATGCTATCTGAGCCACCCCAAGAGTCGGTCACCATCGCACACCTTCCCCTTAGGTCTTATGCAGATGTTTTAAGGGATAATTTAAAAAATAAGTAGTACTATGTTCATGTACATTTTTTTGTATATAATAATGAATATAATTTCTAGTCATTTTTGATACATTGTAAATAGTTTTTAAAGTACAAATAGTTTTTTTAGTTATTATTTAACTAAGAATTATATTTTATTAAATTAAGAGATTTTTGATCTAAATAATATTTTAATAAAATATTATTATTATTATTAGATTAATTTTTATTAAATATAAATGATCTTATAATTTTATGAATGAAATTATAATTTTTATTAAGGTTTGAAAGCCATTTCCGTCCAAACCTGTGAATTTTCAATAAATGTCGGTTTTTATTTTAAAAGTGAAAATTAAAATATTTATAAAATTATTTAGATGAAATAAATGTTAATTTTGGAATCAGGACATCTAAATTATCCAACGGTGAATTTTTCATAATTTTCTGAGACAGTCAAATGTTTGAGTAAAAATTAAATACCTTTTAAATATATAATGTGTTTTATGACATCAAAATGACCCAATAGTGATGTAATAAAATAATATAATCTTTATTTTCGTCCAATATATGTTTTAACATTAAAATAATGTGATTTGGGGTTTGTTTATCTTACTTTTCAAAGCATTAATGGACCCCTCAAGACTTATTCAACACCTTGTCTATTTAAATTAATTTCCATGGGAGTGTGACTCACATGCACATAGGAAACACTAATATTTTAAGAAGGTAGGAATTTTTCCATATAAAATATTGTCTTCCTCTTCCCTTTTCCAAAAACCATGGGCAAAAACCATGGGATGGTTTGTGGTTTGGATTAGTTTAATATATGGGGTCCCAAACCTAAATAATAAAAAATTCCCTCACCATTCCTATATAAACCCACCCAAGCTCCCACTTCATCCTCTCTCAAAGCCATTGGAGTAAGTCCAAACTCTTCCCTACTCTCTCTAGAATCCTCCCAAGGTGCCCCAAGCTCCCAATAAGCCTCTCACAAGCCTCTCTCTAACCTTTGGAAGCACACTTCCAAGTAAGGGTTTTTTCTTCCTTTTTCATTTTTGTCCAATTTTCTTAATGTTGTTTTTCCCTTTTAATTTCAATTATAAATGTTGGGGTATGGTTTCACACCTCCCTCATACTTCCCTATTTATGTTTGAATTATGGGATACCCTTTCTCTCTCATTAAATGCCTCCCATGTACACCCGTTACAATGATGAAATTCCAAAAGGAACTTCTCTCTCCTCTTTTACAGTCAAGAAATAATTTTCAATCATGAATCTATATTCCATTACAATTGTTGGGACATGTATCTATATGACATCCTTACTTTCCATTACATGTAAATATTATGAGGAACCCCTTTCTCTCTCATCAACCATTTTTATGAATTCTTATGTCACGCCGTTACGCTGCCGAACTCGCGCCGATTTTCCAAGCCAATGTCATTATGTAGTGAATACCATGCCCATTTCACCATCAAGGGTATTCACCTTTATTCACATTTACATATTGATTATAAAGTTTCATATATGAATTCCACATTCCTTTATTGTGGAATAAATTATTATGTTTTATTAATCCATGTTTTATGATCCATGTGGCACACTTATACGTGAAATGAAATGTTTAAGAAGGGTGCGCCCTTATAGTGCTCCAATGCATTGGGTAAAGTATAGTATCATGATACGTCATGTGAAATGAGTGTTGACTCATACTAATTCATGTGCAATGACGGTTTAATCGTGCTTTATGTGAAATGATTATTTACTCATGCTCCATGTGCAATGAGCCTTGGCTCATGCTAATTCCAGTGTTAAGTGTTATTGCCACATTTCCATGTTATGATTATCATGATTTATTATGCCTTTATGTTCATGTTTCTTATATGCTCTATTTATATGCCTATTGTGTAACATGTATTTTACTCCTCATGTTATTCCATGTGTACTCCCTTACAGGGCTTTATAGCTCACCCTTTTCTTATGCATGTCCTCAGGTTATCCCATGCAATGCTAAGTACGAGGGAATGTAGTGGTCATGTAATGGAAGTTTTCAATAAAGATGTTGTATTTCATGTTTTAAGTTTTTATGTAATGTTCCTAAGCCCCAAAGACACAGAAACTCTGGATATTCTTTGTTGTATCAAGTTAAGTTTTATGTAATAAATCATGTTTATGTTTGTAATAAAAGCAGGGTTGTCATATGCGGTTCCAACGAGATCGTCGGCGGAAGAATCTGATTCCCGACATGCGCTCGGAAGATCTACAAAGCTCTGGCCTCCTCTCTTGCTCTAAAACGAACCCAAACACATCCTCTGCCAAATGAGGAGGCTACTGCACATTTTAAGCGAAGAAAAACTAAACGGTATGTACTTAAAAGTACATGGCATGTACTTTTCCATTTAACTGTTCGTCTGGCGGCACCGCCAAAATGTTCTTATGTCGACATGAGTACACAACGTGTATTCCTGATTACAGGGTTTGTATTGTCGCGTAGCTGGTGGCTACTTCCATTGCCTTACTATTTGCCCGCCGACTGAGTACACGGTGTGTAAATACCACTACACAGCGTGTAGTCAGGTTTCACACCCTTTATCACCGACATGGCTACACACCCTGTGTACTCATCCCACACGACCAAAAGTACACGACGTGTGGAATAGTACATGGTGTGTAGTCCCAAATTTTAGGATTTTCCCCATTTTCATTATTTTCATAAAAACACTTAAGGAAAAAAGAAAATAAGAAACTCGTACCTCAAAAATAAGAACCGGGTTCTTACAATCTATTCATTAATTAATTCTACCTTAATATTTCTCAAATTTATAAGGATTTATCATTCAAATTTCCATTTTATTGAAACATATTTGTTAATATGCACATATTGACATTCATGTGGTTTAAAAAATGCTTCTTTGAATAATTTAATTTGAATAAATATTTATTGATTATTTTATTTTAAAATCTAATATTTCTAATGAATCTATGTCTGCATCTCATATCTTGTTTCATTTTGTGATAGTTAACTTTCCCATGAGATAATCACTTTCTTGTGTTCCTTTTTCATTGGAAATTTCATTTACCATAAAAATCAATTTTATTCATCATGGATATATCTGTTAGCTAAATTTGTTTTTATTTTTAAATTATTTATTTTACATTTAATGTTATATGATTGACTAGGGATATTATTGTTAATATACATTCCTTACTCGATACAAATAATTTTTTGATAAGAATATTGTTCATAAATTGAATCATTTATTCAATATTTAATGAATTATTTGGAATTATAGACCTCGGTATGGCCCAATTATAGATATCCTTTCAATGAATTGGTAGTCTCATGAGACAAACCAGTTGATAGCCTTAGCTAAATGGGTTTATGGAGTATACTTTCTTGTAAATTTTAAACATTCTCAAGAAATTTCATGATAGTAGAGGTATTGTAATGCCCAATATCATGACATAAAATTATTAATCATTTCCTACATTTTCTATTTATTTATTATTAACCATGATATGTCCCAAATCATATTACCTATGGATTCATTTCTTTCTTATTATATTGATTAAATGGAATTTGTTTTCAATTATCTACCTTACCATATTGATTATGTTTTATCTATTTATGATAGTCAAGTTATAAATTAATTAGAATGTGTTTTTAGTTATTTACCATCTCATATTTATTATTCTATTAAAATTATTTATAGTGAATGTTTCGTCATTTATTTCCTATTAAATTATTTTTATTATTGAATCAATATAGGTTCCACTGTACATAACCCATACCAAGTAGTATAGATCACCATTATTTTGTTTTATTTCCCAGCATCAAAGACATGAAAAATGAATTATATTAAATTATATACTAGATCGAATAATGATTATAATGTCCTGGTTCTGGAAGCCACCCAAAGGTGCCCCATACCTGGTTGGTCACATGGCTTCAAGAAATTTTTCCCTGAACACCAAGGCTTCTGACTAGCAGAGAGGGCCTTGGGTGTGGTAATGGGGAAACTACGCCCTCATTGGCAGAGTAACACAACGGAAGAGAAACAAATATACAATGGCAGAAGCAGTAATCATCCAACAATATAAAACAACAAAAAGCTGGGATAAAGAATCTACTGAAGCATACATATATATACAAATGATGCATGATACATATATGTCTAAGAAAACAGGAAAACAAGTCAAAATGTTGAGTACAACAATAAATGAATTTAATAGAGAGAAAATAGATAAATTCCACAGAATCTCAAGCCTCAGCTTGGTCCCATGATCTCCGTCTCCAATGAAATCAAGTACCTGAAGTAGAATGGCATTTCACCTTATCTATACATGAAACAACATAGTCTGTTTGGGCCCAAAAGCATGACCCAAACAGGGTGTGAGATGAATCCTAGTAGGCAACCACCACAAGATCTGTGCCTAAAAGTTAGTGAATATATATGGCAGGTAAAGTACTGAAATAAGTAAACAAGAAGTACTCGGTAGTAAAAAATCCACCATCCAAATATCAAGAAAAAACTAAACAAAGAAGTTAATCACAATAGGTAACTCTCTGGGAACTGACCACCACCTATCCCATATGGTCCTACCTAACAAGTACAAGCAACCCTCTATCTAGAAAACTCAGTCTGTCCCCTCTAGTTTAGCCTAATAATAGACACTCTGAGGAAGCACTCATAGTCTATTCCGCTTATAGTCTAGGGTAGTCATGGAGTCTCTGGAGAAGCACAGAAGTTCAGTTCCACTTACATCCCCAAGGTCAAGGACTCTCTGAGGAAGCTCACCTAATGAATTCCCCTTATATCCCAAGTCATTCAAATACTCTCTGAGAAAGCTCAATCGGTCAATTCCTCCTATAGTCTAGGATGGTTCAATGTATTTCAAATTAACCAAAGACTCTCTGAGGAAGCTCACTCGGTTTATCCCATCATAGTCTATAATGATCAAATACTATATAAGGATTCTCACTCGGTCTATCACCTTATAGTCTATAATTCACAAATACATTCTATGGAAACTCACGTTGTCTATCCCCTTATAGTCTACAACTCTAGGTTCTCACGGCCTAGAGTAAGTCAATGCATAGCAATGAAATATGGCCAAAGTATACCTGAGAGATACTTGGATAATAGTCTACAACATATCAACATGTCAGAATTCAACACTTCGTCATTCAATCTATAGGAATGGGAAAGCAGGGAAAATGACCAAAAAGGCTAAACAGGACCAAATGGTCATAAACAAATCTATTCATGGGAAACACATCCAAAGCGTAGTAATTCACCCTATCCACAACAATTGACTTCTACTCAAGCATACAAGCAAGGGAGTCAATCAATAGGGCTAAATGGTAAATGTGCAATACCATGTTCAAGGGTATTGACACAATTGCACATAATACTCAAAGACTTCAACGAACAGGCCCAAACCACCTACATTTAGTGTTCCGGTGAAAACGATCCACAGCCAACCGAACCCAAAAATCCGGGCAACCGCTTCCTAGAAGGCCACTCTACAACTTTTTTCCTATCACCCACAAGCCTTAAAATCAACACTCTAGGAAAACCAATCATTAGATCTACATGCAATGGATATAGATCTAGAAAACCTTGATAGAGGGAAGAGAAGATCAAGGGAAAACCAAGGAGAAATAAAGAGGAAGGACGTACCTGAGAAGAACTGCCTTTCATCCACCATGAAATCCCTTCGATTTTCCTCCAAAACAAGCCAAGGATCTCACCCAACCTCTGAAAATCAAAGCTCCTGCGTGAGCCACGAGTAGAAGGAAGAAAGGTGGAGGAATTGGAAATCCTGAGTGGCCTGGGACTTAAAACCCCAAAATTTTAAGTGGCTACATGGTTACCCCGCACGGTTTGGAAAACATTGCACCAGCCATGCAGTTTCCACTGTCTCACCCAGGGATTTCACAAGGCTTTCCCAAAAGGTTTGTTCAAACCATGCGCCGCCCGTGCGGAGCACACTGTCTAACCCATGGAATTCGAATGTCTTGCCCGCACAGTCTGACATACCGTGCACCACCCATTTGGAGACCACTGTCAAGGGTGCACGGTTTCATGGGCTGGCTGCACGATTTGTTTAGACCATGCACCAACCGTGCTCTCCTACACAAACTCCAAAAATTTAATGATTTTTCCAAGAAACTCCTCTTTTTCTCAGAAATGACCAGAAAAGGAAAACTTAACTGAAAAGAAGGTCTGGGTTCTTAAAAACATCCCCCCCCCCTTAAAAATATTCATCCCTGAATTTCCCTAGCGCGGCGTAGAAGAAGAATCCCCGAACAGCTCCACCCAGTATTCTCATACATCGGCCTCCCTCTCCCAAGTCTCATCATGTACCCACCTGTGCTGCCAAAGCACCCATAGCAGAGGTACAGACCGGCCATGGAGAAACTTTGTATTGCGATCAACAATCCGAAGAGGATGCTCCTAAAATGACACATCCACCTCAAGCTCAACCTCCTCGCGATGAAAGACATGAGACGGGTCTAAAAAGGAACGTTGGTGCTGAGAAACATGGAAAATGTCATGCATATCCCAGTACCTTTGAGGTAACTGAAACTGATAGGAAACCATCCCAAATCTCTCCAACACATCAAACGGCCTGACATACCTCGGTGAAATATTACCCTACCTCCTAATCCTCTTATGCCCCAACCTTGGGGTGAATCACAAGAAAACATGATCCCCGAACTCGAACTACAAAGGTCATCTTTGATGATCAGCATAAGACAACGGATGATACTGTGTAGTATCCATCCTTTTCTGAATCAACTCTATCTATTCTGTGGTCTCCTGAACAAGATGATGTCCCAGCAAAGCTACCTCTCCTGCCTCCATCCAATAAAATGGTGATCGGCCTGGCCTACCATACAAAGCCTCATAAGGGGCAATCTGAATTGTTTCTTGAATATAATTGTTGTAGTAAAACTCTACAAGAGGTACATGATTCTCCCAGAAACCTCCAATGTACAGAATTCAAGCTCGGATCATATCCTCAAGCACCTGAATCGTATGCTCGGACTGGCCATCTGTCTAGGGATGGTATGTTGTACTCAAAAGTACTTATGTACCCAATGACTTATGAATCCCTTTCCAGGCTCGAGAAGTAAAACATGCATCCTTGTTTGAAATAATAGAGTGTGGAACTCCATGTAGACGTACAATCTATCGGATGTACAACTATCCCAGCTCATCGACACTGAATGTCACCTTGATCGACACGAAGTGAGAAACCTACATAAGTCTATCGATGACAACCCAAGCAACATCATTCCCTTGTGGTGACCTCGGAAAACTGGTCATGATGTCCATCATGACATCATTCCACTTCAACTCTGAAATTGGTAACTATTTCAAAAGACATGCGGGTCGCTGATGCTCAGCTTTCACCTGCTGACAAGTAAACACCTCATGAAACAACCAACAACATCTCTCTTCATAGCTGGTCACCAATACTGGTAGTATAGATCATAATACATCTTGGTGATACTTGGATGAACTACCCAAACCGAGGAATGAAAATCCCGCATCAGCTCCTCACGTATGTCTAGTGGCACCAATACACGTCCCTGGAACTGGAAGATCTCATCATCACCTACTGTCCATCCAGTAAGAGGGTACTCTCCTGACACAATCTCCCAAAGTACTAGGATTTCTGAGTCTGATAGCTTCATCATCTGTAACCAATTGAGAATAGTAGAGGTAACAGCTACAAAAGATATAAAATTCTGCCCCTGTCTGTCATGCACCTCCAAATGCATCTAAGAGAATAGAGCCATAAGCTGCTAGTCACTACTGGTCTTCTAAACTATATGTATCTGAGTTCTCCTACTCAATGCATCAGCCACAACATTGCCTTTCCCAGGTGTATATGTAAAATCAATGGCAAAATACTGAAGATACTCGACCCACCTATGCTGTCTCAGATTCAAATCACGTTGAGTGAAGATGTACATGAGACTTTTGCGGTTAGAGAGACGCAAAAAATGATCTCCCAGAAGATAATGTCTATAACAACTTAATGAAAAAACAATAGCTTCCAACTATAGATCATGTATCGGGTAATTCCTCTCAGGTGGCCTCAACTGCTGAGACCTGTATGCGACGACTCCATCTTCCTGCATCAGCCCAGCTCCCAGCCCGATTCCTGAAACATCACAGTAAATAGTATAACTCTTTCCCGACTCTGGCAAGACTAGTGTCAGTGCTGACATCAACCCCCACTTCATCTCAGGAAAGGCAGACTCACAAGAATCTTTCCACAAGAACATCCCACCCTTCTCAGTCAGACCAATCAGTAGGGCTGCTAAGCGTGAAAATTTGTGTATGAAGCGTCTATAGTATCCAGCCAGCCATAGGAAACTCCATACCTCAAATACGTTCTTAGGATGCTCCCATGAAACTACTGGCCTCACTTTCTCTTGGTCTACTAATACTCATGTCTCTAAGATAACATGTCCCAAGAATTGAAACTGATCCATGCAAAAGTGGAATTTCAGTAGCTTAACATATAACTGATGCTCTCTCAGTTTACTTAGAACAATATCAAGATGGGTAGAATGGTCGTGTCAAGTGTGAGAGTACACCAATATGTCATCCATGAAAACCACCACGATGGAATCCATGTATGGATGCAAAACTAGGTTCATTAGTGCCATGAAAACTGCTGGCAAATTCGTGAGACCGAATGACATAACTGTATAATCATATAGACCATACCTACTTGTAAATGCTGTGAGAGTTATATAAGATGGTTTAACACAGAACTGATAGTAATTGGCCCTAAATTAGATCTTTGAGAACACCTGGGTTCCTCGAAGCTGATTGAAATGATCATCAATCCTCGGCAAAGGATATCGGTTCTTGACCGTCAACTGGTTCAACTTTCGATAATCCACACGAAGGATGAGAGTTTCTTCTTCCTTATTCGCAAATAGGACAGGAGAACCCCAAGGAGAAGTACTGGGTTGGATGAATCCCTTGGCCAACAACTCCTCCAACTACTTCTTGAGCTCTTACAACTCAAGTGTAGACATCCTATAAGGAGGAATGGACACAGGTGCCACCCCTAGAACAAGATCAATAGAAAAGTCCACCTCATGCTCTAGAGGAAAACATGAAAAGTCCTCTATAAAGACATTTCTGAAATGATCCACCACTGGAGGAAAGTCTAACTATGAAGTCCCTTGGTCATCCAGATAAT
This sequence comes from Viscum album, assembly GCA_963277665.1. Lineage (NCBI taxonomy): Eukaryota > Viridiplantae > Streptophyta > Magnoliopsida > Santalales > Viscaceae > Viscum > Viscum album. The sequence goes on along the minus strand of OY728125.1, from coordinate 168,400,260 downwards.
GACTAAAAATCTGAGATGAAATGGCTCCTAACCCATTATGCTCTGGTCCCGCTCTGCTCTCCTGGACATCCCACTTTCCCTTATAAAGAAAATATCTACCCTAAGGTGATAAAAAACTCACCCTTCGGCCGTAGCAGTCGACGAAGGCCTAAGAGGGAACTAGCCAGTCCACTCCAAGAATGACATCATAGCCTATCATCTTTAAAACATAAATATCCCAATAGAAGTGACACCAAAAAACCACAAGATGGAACTCCTTGCACTGACGTACTCTAGTTTTTCTAGTCCCCAACAAAGTGTCGATCATCATGAAATAAGAAGAATAAACGATATAGAGGCCTAGGCTCTCCATGATTGCAACAGATATAAAGTTATACGTAGCACCGGTAACAAAAATAGATTAAGTTAAAACTGAGGCTACTAGGATCTTACCTCGAACTGCAGAGGGGTTGGGATCTTGCTCCTGATGGGTATTATCCACTACAAAAGTCTGTCCACCTCTGCGGCCTTGTGACCCTGCCAGAATACTCTGAGCAGATCCACCTTGTTGTCGCTGGTAGCCTGGTGACCGGCCACCGTGGCCGCCACCTCCACCTCGGCCTAAATGGTCGGATGAACTCCAGTTCCTGGACTGGCGAGAAACTGGTGGAGATTCTTCTGTACGAGGAGTCATAGAAGAACCCCTGTCACTAGATGCTAGTTAGAAGATATGACAGAAACGCTGTAGGTGGACCATATTTCCACAAGATCGACACTCCATCTGGTATCTATGGCACTGTGGCCTAGGATGCGTATATCTCTCGAACTGGTAGCACACCACCTAGCTACCGGAAGATGCAAATCGCCTACTCTGATCTCCTCATGTAGACTCCTTGTGGCACTTCTTGCTATTAGTAGGAAGAATATTAACTCTAGATTTCAAACCACCCTGGATCACTTCTCTAGAATACCTTAGATTTTGTTCTGTGATCAGCATCTGGTTGACGATAGGGGAAATTTAAGTCAACTTGAAGATGTTCACCTAGGAATGGATCTCCTACCTAAGACTGTCTTCAAACTTCCTTTCCAGGAACAACTCATCACCTGCTGGGATAGGCGTGAAACACTAAATCACCATGAAATGAGAGGAATACTCCATCACGTAAAGAGTACCCTGCTCTAAGATCATGAACTCCTGGGATCGGTCGGCCCTCAAGGTCTCTGGGAATAAGTAATCGTAGAAAATATGCTGAAACTTCTCCCAAGCCATATTCTGGTGTCATCCTGCGTGATAGATGACATCCCACCACTTGTTGGTCGAGTATTGGAGCATGTAGGTCGCGAGATTCACGCTCATATCTGGTGGTACCTTGAGATTCTCTAATATCATCAGTGTGGCTTTGAGGCACGACTCTACAGCCTGAGTTCCTCATTCCCTTAGAAATTGGAAGGATGCTGCTGCTGAAAAACCCACATCAAATCAGCCATTAACGGGGTCGGAGGTTTGGATCCCTGGAAGGTCTGCATAATCCTCAGAAAACCCTCCCTAAACTACGCATAAATGCCTTCAACTGGTATAACCACTGGTGCCTAGACTGGCATAATAGGAGGATTTACATGAAGTCCCTAATCAACCATATTGGACGTAAGATTACAACACTTCAACTGGCGGTTAACCGTAGGACGTCTCGGTGGCATGACTCTGCATGGTCAAGTGCACACCTTAGATCAGGACTAACAGGGACTGAAACGTAGGACTATACGACATGTATAGAGATTTCACAGCGTGTACTTAAGAAAGACTTATTCTTCTCGAACAGAAGAACACATGTGATGTAGTCAAAACTACAGGGCATGCATTTTGGGTTTTCCTAGATATTAAGCCTCAGAAACTACTCTGAATCCTAGAGAAACACTGCAAAAAACATTGACAGTGCCATATTCTGATCAATGAGGGCCAATAATCCCCATGAATCAATGTTTGGAATCTTACACAAGTAATAAACAAGGTAAAAACTTCAATGATCCATGATGTTCCGATCCATGCGGGCCCATAACCCCTCAAGAACCAAAATTTAGTGCACATTCAAACAAAACCATACACAATAAATGCTCTAACAAGAAGAAATTTTTTTTATCAGGGCATCTATCACAACAACATGCATATTCTACACACATCTATCACAACAACATGCAATTGATAATCCTCCCTAATTGGCATGGAAAAAATGCATGACTTGTGATTTCTAGAAAGTGGATATATGATGCATGAGATTACATACCCTCATCTAATCAGGTTTCAAAAAGCATAGAACCTAAATAATATCAATAGTAATAGAATAAGGCCTGTGAATCAGCAAACGGTGAAATCAAATCAACTGTAAAATTGAAAACCAGTAAAATTGCAATAATCGAGGTAGTATGGCTTTCCCCTGTACACGTGTCAGCTACTCCCGAGAACATTATATTACAAAGTTCCTATTCCATCATATCCCTGGCTATAGTCTCCAAACATGTAGCTGAGATAAAATAATTCCTTTGATACCACTTTGTAACATCCCAGTTCTGGAAGCCACCTAGATGCACCCCGTACCCGGTTGGTTACAAGGACTTGAGAACAATTCCCCAAATGCTAGAGGCATCTGACTATCTGCGAGGGCCTTGGGTGTGATATTGGGGAAACTATGACCTCATTGGTCGAGTAACACAGGAGAAGAGAAACAAATATACAATGGTGGAAGCAGTAAACATCTGACAACAGAAAATAGCAAAAACTGGGATAAAGAAACAACTGGAGCATACATATATATATATATAAATGATGCATGATACATATATGTCTAGAAAAACATCCAAACAATTCACAATGTTGAGTATAGTAACAAATGAAGGTAAAATAAAGAAAACATGTAAAATCCTCAACATCGCAAGACTCTACTTGGTCACATGCTCTCCAACTCCAATGTAATCAAGTACCTGATGTAGAAGGGTGATTGCCCTTATCTATACCCGCAACAACATAGTCTGTTTGGGCCCAAAATCATAGAACCAAAGGGTGTGAGACGAATCCCTGTAGGAAACCACCACAATATTTGTGCCTAAATGTTAGTGAATATATATGGCAGGTAAAGTACATAAAGTAGTAAACAAGAAGTACTCACCAGTAAACAATCCACAGTCCAAATATCAAGAAACAACTAAAAAACTAGATCATCACAATAGGTAACCCTCTGGGAAGTTCCCACAGCCTATCCCCTCTGGTCCTACCTAATATGTAAAAGCAACCCTTTGTGCAGCACACTCAGTCTAACCCCTCTGGTTCTACTTAAGCATAGAATATATGAGAAAGCACTCATAGTCAATTCCCCATATAGTCTATGGTATTCAAGGACTCTCTGGGGAAGAACACAAGTTCAATTCCCCTAATAGCCCCATAGTCAAGGACTCTCTATGGAAGCTCACCCAGTCAATTCCCCTTAAATCCCAAGTCGTTCAAAGACACTCTATGGAAGATCCCTTAGTCAATTCTCCTATAGTCTAGGATGGTTCAAGGTAGTTCAAAGTAAAAAAAGACTATATGAGGAAGCTCACTCGGTTTATCCTCTCATACTATATAATGCTCAATGACTCTCTGAGAAAGCTCACTCGTTCTATCCCCTTATAGTCTATAATGCTCAAAGACTCTCTGAGGAAGCTCACTCGGTCTATCCCTTTATAGTGTACTACTCCGGGTTCTCACAGCCCTGGGTAAGTCAACGCATATCAATGCAATATGGCCACTATTAACCTTAGAGCTACATGTCTAACAGTCTACAGCAGATCAGCATGTCAGAATTCAGCACTCCATCCTACAATCTCTAGACATGGGAAAATAGGAAAAAAGGCCAAAAGGCTAAACATGACCAAATTGTCGTAAACAGAACTATGCATGGGCAACACATCCAAAGCATAGTAATTCACCCTATCCACAACAATTTTTCTCTACTCAAGAATACAAGCGAGGAAGGAAAACAATAGTGCTAAATGGTAAATGCGCAATACCCCGTTCAAGGGTATTGGTACAATTGAACATAATAATCAAAGACATCAACCGAAAGGCACAAACCACCTACCTTTAGGGTTCCGGCGAGAATGATCCACAACCAACCACACACACAAATCCGGGAAACCGCTTCATGGAAGACCACTCTAAAACTCCGTCACTATCATCCACAAGAATTAAAATCAGTACTCAAGGAAAACCCAAAATAAGATCTACATGCAACAGATGTATATCCAGAACACCTTAAGATAGGGAAGAGAAGGTCTAGGGAAAACCTAGGAGAAATCAAGAGGAGGGAATTACCTAAGACGAACCGCTTTTGATCCACCAAGAATCTCATTTGATTTGCCTCCAAAACGAGCCAAGGAGCTCCCCCAACCTCTAAAAATCATAACTCACATGTGAGCCACGAGTAGGATAAAGAAAGGTGGAGGAATGCGTAATACCGAGTGTCCCGGGACCTAAAAATCCAAATTTTTAAGTGGCCGCACGGTTACCCCCACAGTTTGGAAAACCGTGCGCTAATAATGTGGTTACCACTATCTCACCCCAGGATTTCTCACTGTTATCCTGCACGGTTTGTGGAAACCATGCGCCGCCCATGTGGAGCCCACTGTCTCACCCAGGGACATCGCACAGCTTGCCCACACAGCCTGACAAACCGTGCGCCGTCTGTGTGCAACACACTGCCAAGGATTCATAGTTTCCTAGGTAGGACGCACCGTTTGTGAAGACCATGCACCAACTGTGCGCCCCTACACAACCTTCACAACTTTAAATGTTTTTCCCAAAAATTCCTCTTTTTCTCAGAAACGAGCAGAAAAGGAAAACTGACCTGAAAAGAATGTTTGGGTTCTTACAATGATATTCTTAAAAAATTTAATTTGTGTTTTGAAATATAATATGAAAATAATGTATGTATCCTATTTATAATGACTAAAATACTATTTGGTACTTCAGGATAAAAATACATATCTATTAGGGAAAATAAATAAATTAATAGACCGACATCGATGTTTTAGAGTGGGAGTCTTTAGAGTTTGTATGAGAGGAAGATTAATAATAAACTTTTAAATAATATTCAATAAAACATAGATTACTAACTATAACTCTATGATGTAATTTGAGGATACGTATATAAGAATATGGTAATATTTTTGTAAGGTAGTGATTACATGGGTTTTCATGGAAATATATCCCTGTTAAGATACAACATGTGGATGATGTTCTAGAATAGATATACCTCAGGGTACTAACTCTAAAAAAGGATCATTTGACATAAACTGATCATCACCAGGTGCATGAAAATGTTCCTTACTATACACCTATATTGAAATTATTAAGGGATATTCTTAGGATAGTTCATATTTTCATTACAAACTATTGTAAGGGATTTAAATATATGATAACAAGGGATGAACTTGGATTAGAATAAGTTATATTATATTGAAAATAATGTTTCAGGATTTTGATATCCTAAAAATTATTATGTGGTTTTCGAACTGTGATTAATGATGACCCTGTTTTGCTTTTGGGATTCAGTCAATGGTTGTAACATGAAGGAATCCTATTATAATTGAATTTATAGTAAAATGATGATACTAAAAGTAACCTACTAGGATTATTCCTGGAGTAAAAGATATTCTGTTAATTCCTAATTATTTATAATAGAACATGATTAAAAACTTACACCTTAACCAACTCTCAGACTTACTAAAAGAAGACATGGATTGAGTTATCTAAGAGCTTGAGTGGTGGAGACCATAGATGTATGAAGGCTCAGTTTTATTCATGTTAGTAATATGAAATGGGACACATATAAAAGTGTCTCAAAGGAATAATAAAATGACTTATGATTGGAAATAGAGAGTATAATCAAATGAATTTTTGATGAAAAATAAATAGTATGATAGAAGAAAATATATTTCATTATAGGGATCCATTTATTTTTTGTTATCCTAAATGAGTAAAATGTATGAATTACCCAAATCAATTCCCTATTCTAGAGGATAAATAATAAATTAAAGAAGAAACAAATTTGAAATAAAGTGGTTGAAGTATTTATGATTTGTTATTCGACAGTTAAAATTTATAATTATTTTTACCTACAGTATTTTGGTTTTAAAGATAAAGAAACCTCTAGGTATTTTATCAATTTTATGAATCATATATGTTTTCATTAATATATTTGTAATGGATAACATATAGGGTCTATGATTTTAAGTATTATCAAATTTAAAATTTCATAAACACCCATTATTGAATCTTTTGTGGTAAGGATATAACATGAATAAAGATACTAATTGAAAATATTTATGGGAATAAAACCAATTTATTTTTTATATGAAAAGTTAATTGAGGAATAATTCCATTGGATTTCATATTTTTAATGTAATATTAAAGGTATTGGTACCTATAAGGGTTATCTTATCTTTTATGTTCTAACAATTATGGTTCCTCAAAATTTGGTAATTTTATTGTAATTTTGTTATTATATTTTTATAAAAAGTTTAACTCAAATGTCTTGTGACTACCCATCACCTCTAGGAAGGTCATAGGTTTTGAACCCAAAATTGAAGGATGATAAGTGTTTAACCCATAAAAATTTACTACATGATTTCCTTGTTAATATTTCATTTTTTAGTTACACAATTTGACAAATAGAAATAAATGATGATCTAGTGGTGATACTATTCAGTTTTTGAGATTAATATATTACATTGGATAACTTATAATAACTATATTGGTTTTGTAAAATAGTTTTAGTTAGAAAGAAAAAAAATTCACTACATTACAGATATTATAATCTTTTCATTGATAATTTAAGTTATTTTGGAATAAAAATTTCATTTTTTGGTATTTTATTTCTTAGTCACTAATGAATTTTTATTTTTATCAAACCACAACCAATGTACGAAATTGTGCCAATGAAATAGATATGTTTCAAGTAAGTGTATTTAATTATATTCTAAAAGAGAAAAATGTTTCATGAAATATAGGAAAGTGATTATAAAATCAAAATAAATATTATATTAAATTCATATCTAAATAATCGAATAATATTTCAAATAACCATATATTTATAGTTTTGAGGAAATTAAAATAATATCGATAATTCACATTCTTGTGACAAATTACCTATATAACTCTATAAAATTATATATAATTTTCTTCTGTGTATATATCATCAACTAAAATAAATTTTTTCATATTCATAAACCAAGTGATGTTTCATTTCATATTACCTTCGTACATCCCTTTAGATACTATTAAGATTATATTTTATAAACCCTTTTTACAATGTGGGTTTTCATAAAAAGAATGATTAAATATCAAAATCTTGATTTTTTAGTGCTAGATCAAACTGTGAGTATGAAATTTATTTTTGTTGTGGAAAATATAACACAAAACAATTATAAAAGAAGAATCTTTTTAAGATAATAAATGTTCCAAGCAACATCGAACTTAAATATGCCACATAATAGTTTTCCTTAAATTTAACCAATTTGATAACTTAAACAACAAGAAAACATTGAGTTTACAAGGAACCATAATTTAAAATACCATTATTTCTTAGAAATTAAATTATATGTATTTAATATTAAAAAATAGTTTAGGAAATTATGAAAATATAGAGATACTGAATCATTAAAAATAAAAAAAGTTTTCGAAAAAATGTATTTTTTAAAAATGATAGTTTATTCCCGCATTCCACATAGAAGTTAAAATTATCATTTAGATTATATATAATTTTTATTTAATAAAATGAACTTTGTTTTTGAAATAATAATATCAGTAAAATATTATAGTGATTTTTTTAAATTTTTATAAAATGATTCATTTTCTTAAGAATAGGGAAAAATATTGATTTTTTGAAAACTTATGTCACATTTGAAAAATTATATGAATAAATTATATTTGAAATTAGGTTTAAAGTAAAATCAATTAAATAATATAACATTTAAACTAAATTATGTCATTAAAGTAAATGTAATATTAATTATTTTTATTAAAAAAATATACACATATGAGTAATTTCCCATTAGAAACCCACTTTTTCATCTCATATGAGGGAATATTTTAAAATTGGATTATGTGAATTCAATGAAAAGTGTTTCCCAAAATTGATTCCATATTTTGAATCAAAATAATTTATCTTATATAATAATGTAAAGATATTTTTTATGTTTTTGAATATTAGATGTATTAAAAATTAATTATTATTGTTAAGGTAAAAAATGAATTTCTTGGGAGTTAAACTAATAATTTAGGAGTAAAAATGAATTGAACACATTGAAAACACCCATTTTATTGTTATATTTATATTTTTTAACCAATGAGGGTAAATAATGACCCTTTTAGGATTTTTTAATCATAAAATCATGATTTTAATTGAATGTTTTCTACAAATCCACTTGTGTCCTCTCACTCAATTATGAAATATCACCCCTCCCCTCACCACATCACACTATGAAAATGATTTGATTCATCCATGACCTACATTAATAACATCATTAATCCTCTAAATAATCCCACATACCATGGTTTGGTCATAAATCCATCCTAGGAAGTATTTTTGGTCAAACTAAAAGACATTCTCAAAAGAAGGTGTAAGGATCATAAACGAGTGTTTTAATTTTATTTGTTAGTCCAAATCACAAATATATTATTTAATCATGAAAATATAATAAAACATGTAATAAGAATTTCTTTATATTTTATTATTCTATTGTAATTACGTACACCCATATCCACATCCATAAATTGGGAAACAAAACCCTTAATCGTTTGTATGGAGGACTATTGCCTCACGAGACGATATAATCATTTTACCATCTCCACCATTAAATCTGGGATATAATGATTTATTTAACACATGTACTAATATTTATGATATTATTATATATCATTTATTTTAATATAAAATATAACTTCTTACAATGTATTTTATTTCAAATATATTAATGTCACGGATTTGTACGCCGAACTAATGCCTCATGAAGTGATGTGGTTAATTTCTCATAAACTCCATACGTGGACAGAAATACGGATAAAATTTATGTGTACATGTGACATATATTGGTTTATATTTATTTTGGAAAATTAATATATCATAAACTTCTATACTCTTTCACTCATTAATGGAATTATATCATCACTCGTTCATACATATGACCAACAGTATTCCTGAAGTGATGTGGTACATTTTCCATGTTAAAATTTAAATAATGATTTTATAAATGAATAAAATGAACTAAAATTATATTTATAACTTTAATATAATTGTGGAGATATATTATTTATGTAATATACCCAATAACCATAGATTTCATGACAAATTAAGTTGAAGAAAACAAGGAAATTAACACCTGAAACAATGAAAATAATGAAATTTTAATAATAAACAGGTGATAGAATCTTATAATAAGAAAATATATGAAATTTTTAAATTTTAATAATTTTATTTTATAAATTAATAACAATATTAAAAAAATTATACAGAAATTTAATGCATGTTCAACAAAAAAGAAGTGTGAGCTAAGGGACATCATCTAAATTTCCCTTCGTTGAGGAATATTCAAATGATATAAACCAATGTTATTTTTTATATTTTATATAATACCAATTTAAATTGTATTATAAATAATCCCTAATATTTAATAGTATTTTTTATTTCAATTTCAAATATTTTCCCCCAGGGGATTTGACTCAAAAATTACTAAGTAGTGACAAATTTAGTAACTGAATGTTTTTATTGGGTTATATTACATCCCTATTATCTTTAATATTCACAGATTATGATTGTAATTTTTTTCATATGTTTTATTTATAATTTTATAAATTTATTTACATTTGATACCAATTTATAATTCATTGGTTAATTATTACTCAAATGTTTTGATCTTTTATGGGATTTCATCTCAAATTTGTTTTCATCAAGACATCTTTGTTAATATACCCCTTTTCACTTTTATGTGGTAACTATAATACCCCATTGATTATTTTAACATGAATAACTATTTCTTCATGATTTTATATTAAAACCCACTATTCTCAATGAGTTTATGTTCTCCTCTAATTTCATATTTCATTTTCTGATTTCTTACATTCTCTTAAGATAATCAGTTTCTTATGATCATTTTTAATTGAACATTACATTTCTGTTAAAAATTCATATTATTTATCATGTATATTTCTATTAATAAAAAAATATATCATTTCTACATATTTTATTTTAATTTTTTAATTTATACATTTTAATTGGGTAATTATTATTAATTATTATTTCTTACTCGACATAGAAATTTATTAGTAAGGAGTGTTTTTTACTAATTAAATTCATTATTTGATATATGATGAATTATTTGGACATGAAGACACTATTTATTCCTATTTATAGATATCCCTATGATGTATCGATAGTCTAATATTATTAATTATTTGGTCAGCCTTATTCAAACGAGTTTTTGTTTTATAAATACTCATCAGTTTTTACTATCTCGAGAAAGGTCACGATAGTAGTGGTATTATGATTCCTGAGATCATGACGTCCCATAATTAAGAATTTAATTCATTGAGAATTATTTTATCATTATACATGTGTTTTCTAGAATGATAGTATTTTTAGATGAATTTTATTCTTAGTTTATTGATTAAATGGAATGTGTTTTTAATTCTTTTTTTCCAAATTAATTATATATTTTACAATTTTGATAGTCATGTAATTTATTATATGGATTTAGTTTCTATTATTTATCATTAAAAATTTATTATTTTCGAAATATTATTTAAATGGAATGTTTGTAGTACTATTTAAATTTCCATGATTATAATTATTGAATCAATAGAGCATTCACTATAAATAACACTTATTGATAATTTATGTACAATCACATTTTTTTAATTTCGTAGGAATCCAAGAAGTTTACTAATAATGATATGAAATGATATACTATAGGGGATAATTAAATTGTCAAAAAAAATTAGTATTTTTTCTCAAATGTAATTTTGGAATCATGTATTTATCTATTTTACCAATACTACAAAATTATTTGATTCTTAGGGAAGCAATTTCAAATGTCTTTTGGAAATTTAATAGGGTAAGACACTGAATCTATGTTACTTGATATGGGGTCATTAAAATAAAAAATATGAATATTAAAATATATGAAAACACATTCCATTTAATTAATAACATGTATATCATTATATGATAAGGTATAACCAATATGGAAAGGTAACTATCTGATCATACATCGTATAGAATTAATATCATGAGATTGCAATGAATCCAGATATAATACCATAGATAAAATCACATGTGTAATCATAACAATTTTCCTAATGACGGATGTTTTTAACTATCGTACATTATGATATCATGAATCATGATACCTCTAGTGTCAAGACCATTCAAAATATAGTTCAAAACAAATGAGTTAGTATAAAATTGACACCCATTTCACTAAGGGTCGAAAAATGATTCATCTCATGATACTATTGATGAATCGAGGGGATATCTATAACCAGAACCCATATGTATTTTTATGTGTAATTCATTACACATATATTGAATACTCAATTTAATTCTTCAGTAATATTCCTTATATAATAATATCTCTATCGAGTAAATAATATAGAATAATAATAATAATATCCCAAATAAATCACATAACACTCATAGTAAACTAAAATCTGTAGAAATGATATTTGTTTTAAGTAACAAATATATCATGGATAAATAATATTTTGATTTAGGGGAAATGTAATTTTCAAAAATTACATGAAATTTATTATTTTTAGGGAATGTTACAGATTAAAAAAATAAATCCAGAAAGAGAATTACAGAAATTTACATGATAAAACAGTTCACATACAATCCAAATAATTAATAATGGTGGTATAAATATTATATAACCTTGTAAATTTAATTATAATAAAGGGTTTATCACATTATTAATTTTAAATATAATGAAATATTCATTAAAATCATTTTTGATTAAAATAAAAATTTCACATTTAGAATATGTATTTTAAAAAAAAAATAAGACAATATTTTGAAACCCTTATCTTTGAAAATTACATTTGAATCATATCAAGGAATCTTTTAAACACTTAGTTTTCTTGATGGTGGGAAATCATTTAGATGTCATACATATTATAAAAATATTCATTTAATAATTTTTTGTAAAATAAAAGTGATATTTTTTTGAAAAATGAATTGAATATTTCATTCAACAAAATTTGTAATTATTCTTAAATAGATAAAATGTATTAAATAAATCATTTTAAAAATGTTTAAAACATTTTCATAATCTTTTTTAAAAACCTGTTTTATGAAGAAAATGGGTTTTCGACCAAAGAGAGAAATGATGATGTATTTTATTAAAAAAACTCTTCATAATTGGAATTAAAAAATTGCCGAATATAGAACATTTACAAAAATATATCCTGAATAACTATAAGAGAATAAAATTTAATGGTTTTATTATAAAAGAATATGATAATTTTCTTCAATGAAATTTCAAGTATACAAATTTCCATTCGAAATTTTATTTTTAATTAGAAACATAGTATGATCATAATGTTGATGTAAGAAATAATCATAAAATAAAATATGTGTATTAATTTGAAATCTACATAAAATAAATGTAATTACAATAGAATACATTCAAATTTATTTACACTCATAATATTATAATTTCAAAGATAATGAATAGGTAATATAACATTATTAGAAGAAATTATGTTATGAAATTCATTACCACATGGTAATTCTGATGCCATATCCCCTTAGAATAAATAATTAAAATAAATCATATATTACCAAGAATTATTATGTTTCATTGTATTATTAGAAAAATGAGAATTGTTTATATTATTTAAAAAAATAGTTTATAATATTATAATATACCTCAATGAAGTGAAATAGAAACAAATTCTTTTACCTCACACATCCTTTTGGATAGAAATTAGTTATTATAATTTATAAAGTATTTATGAATTTTTTAATATATAAAATAATTATTCATATTTAAAATATTATATATTATTGAAAAATATTTTTTTATTAAAATTTTTTTAATGGAAATGTGGGAATCTTCACTGGTTCAGTAGGGATCATTAACCAGAAAAAAATAAAAAAATAATTTAATGAGAGTTTTATATAATTAGAAGCATCATCCCTATATTATATTCATTGAAGGGTGTGTAACTAGGTATCTAGAGCATCCTTGATGAGGTATTCAAAATGATAATAAGTCTTTTACTATGACTGAATCTACTCCAACAAGTTAACCATCTTATCATTGAAGCCTATTTTCAGAATAAAATCATTATTATTGTTCCATGAACACAACCCTTTGTTTGAATCTAGAAGAATCAATCACCTCAGTTCATAGAAATAGTAGGTCGTACGAGTGCATCAGTGACGATATCATTTCATTATTTAGTAAGAGGGGGAAGAATTTGGTGATATATTAGTATCCTATAATAAATATAATAATTATATATAAAACATATATTCATTAAATTTACCATTATTAATTTATACCTAATGAGTAAATCAAAAAACAATCACATCACTTCGCGAGGCGGTGGTCCACTATATAAAAAATCGACATTATCATATCTCAAATGATATAAAAATAAAGAAGATGTATGTGATGTTATAATTATAGAAGTATAATAATATAATATTATATATATATATATTAATTTTTTTCAATAAATATAATCGTTATATGATTTGATTGAAAATGAGTGACAACTGTTTGTGAGGCGACAGTTTTATGTACACATGATCGGTGATTTTCGATTTAAATTTCAACTAAGAGACAGATAAATATTATTACATTAAAAAAATAATTTATAATTATATTTAATATAATATTTACTTTATATTTTATGTGTTAAGAGAAACAAAATATTTAAAAATAAAAAATAATATGAATGATCTTCATTAAGACAATTACATTCTCTAAAAGATCCCTCCTTTGGACCTCCTCTTAAAGAAGCTAGGGTTGGTATTTGGGAATACCATGAGTTAAAAAATGTATGTTAGTATTTTTAGGGATTTGTATGGTTTTTTATCCAAATGAATATGTATTTGTGAAGAATTGAAGGGAGGAGTTTCCTTCTATATGTCGTGTAGAGAAAACCCATGAGTTTTTTTGAAACAAATCAATTACACCAATTTTATTATCATACAAAAAGAATAAAACATGGGTTAATATAGAAACATATTGATGATAAGGATGAAATAAATATATCCAATGGGTATTGGTAATTTTTTAGGTCACCATCAACACTTATCTTCTTAGTTTAACACCCCTAGTGAACTAATTTTTACCTCAACCGTATTAATATATTTTTCTATTTTCAAAATTAATTATAATCCAAATAAGTGTAAGTTATCAAAAAAATAAATTATTTTGATTCAAAATGTTAAAATCATTTTTCAAAATTCAATTCATTGAACTTTTAGAATCAAATTTATGATTATACTCACTGATGTGGTGAAATAGTTGGTTTCTGAAGTGAAAATACTCATATGTTTATATGGTTTTACTATCCAAAATCTAAATTAATTTGATTAGTATGAACTAAATTATTTAAATTTTAATATAATTGAAGTAATTTTACATCAAAACAAACAGAAAATATAAATTAACCATGTCAATTATTTAAAAGAAATGGCAGTTTTCCAAAAAAAATATATACTTTCACTATTCATCGAAAAATGAATTTTTTTACAAAAAAACATAACACTAATATATATATGATATTGAAATATCAAAAATTAGCATAATTTATTAAAATTAAATTTATAAAAGTGATAAAAATTAATTTTAAATTATTTTCAGAATTATAAAATGGACTGTTTTCTTGGAAAACATATATTTTTTAGAAAAAACATTCTTTTCATTCCAGTGAATGTTATTTTATTTCTAATAAATAGATAAAAATAATTTTGATAAATAATATTTTACAATTCATACCATATAGTTTAATAGTTATGGTATTACTGTGTTCTATATAAAAATTTCTTTAGACTCATTATTTCATATGCTACAAGCGATTTAAGTGATTGATCATATTTCTTGGGGTTTTTAAGCTTAGAGATGTCTTTCTCAAACACAATTGAATAAATATTTTTTATTATTGAATTTCTATGTTATAATTTCTTCACACCTTAAAAAAATTATATCGTCTAAATTTTATCTTCCTCTTAGAAATCAAGAGTTTTATATTTAAAATTTCATTTATTTAAAAAATAAATAAATAAAGGGTTAATAAGACAATTTGATAATAAGAGGGAACATGATGTAAAAAAATTCATATGGAATGAAACATAACATGAATTCATAGTAGTAGAATAGTCCTGACATCTGATGGTATGTGTAACACCCTAATATTTTATAGTGCGTTATCTCATTAAAATAATTCAATAGTTTGCATTACACACAACACCGAGTTCGAGTGCACCACAACTTATTTAACTAAGCATTCAAAAGGCGGTTATGAAAAATATTAAATGAATTTTGAATCATATATACTTTATTTAATTTTAAAATACATATTATGTGTTTCAAATACATAATAAAAGAACTAATTAATTTTTTTCAGATTAAATAAGTTTTTTTCCGAAAAAAATACAATTTTACGACATTTTAATGGTGAAACCTTATCAAAACCAATATTTGAAACTTTTATATATTAAATTAAATTAAATTAAATTCTTCTATAGAATAGGGACATAAAAATTTATTTTTGATAAATTTTGGGTACTTTTCTGATAACATTCATATTTTGATGAATAGTGAAATGTACTATGTTTTAATTAAAAACAACTTTTTTAATCGAAATAATTTATTGGGATAAGTTTGTAATTTTATTTGTTTGTAAGTATAATTATATTATTTTATCATTATTTAATAAAATGTTGGTCATTATAAGTAATTTTACATTTAAATTTGATATAAACATATGACAGTCTTTTGATAGTATTAACTTTTTAAAAAATCTACTTTTTCGTTTTGACAATGGAAATTAATTTAAAATTAAAGAATGCATCTTCTATATTTTGAATTTGGTAAAATAGACTTCATTTTTGAATTCGAAAAATCCAAATTTGCTTAGGGTCAATATTTTGTATTTTTCTGAAAACATTCAATTTTGGATGAATAGTGATAAAACACTCAGTTATTGGTTAAAACCGACTTTTCATTTATATAATTAGTTATTTTATTTTAATTTATTTTTTGGTCCAAATATATACATAATACCTATATATTTTCATTTTAATTCATTGAATTCATTTTATTATAAGTTTAGATATATAAAATTTTATCGAACATTTTACTGTTTTTTACCTACCTCCTAGGAGCATTTGCAAATTTGAATAAAACATAATATTACCGCATCTGTGAGTTGAATTTAAAAAATCTGAGAAATTTTTTTGATATCAATACGTAAAATTTGGTTTAATAAGATGAAAATAATTTTTGGTTAATAGTAACTTTTTACTTTTATTCACCTCGGTTAAAAGTAAATAGGGTAATTAAGGGTCAAAATGATATTATTGTTACCCTAACAGATGTATTAATTCTATTAGAAACGTATGATACAAAAAAACATTAGGAATAATATATGATACTTTTTGGTCCACTTGGATTAGATTAGGGCATTTATTATTATTTTATTAAAAGAAGAGTTAAAAGAGTTAAATTCAAAGTTTAATAACTAAACCATTTTCAATATAGGGTTATACATTATATAAATTCGACTATAAATATTTATTAGAAATATAAAACTATTTCCTACATAATTATATTTTAGTTGTAGTTTATAAAAATTATATTATTTAATATATTTATGACACAATAATGATGTAGTAATTACATTTATAATAAAATATTAAAATAATTGGTATTTTAAATATCCAAATTAATTTAACTTGAGACTATTGATACATTCCACTAATTTTTTAGGTTATCAAAATTTTAGTATTGAAGATATGTATTTAGTTCGATGTAATAAATTTGTTAGAACTTTAACAAAAATCATTTAATAAATAATGTCAAAATTGATATAATTGAGTTTTTAAAACCAATACTATATAATTGGTTGATAAAATATTCCTAAAAATCTACAGACTAGACAAAGGGACTTAAAAATATTATATGTATGATTAATGAACCTAGTGGGGTTATCTTGAAAGTTTATAGTTTGTTTATTATCAATATAATATAAAAATAGAAAAAGACATGGTAAATATGAATCTGTTCAACTAAGAGTTAAATCTAAAAGATAAGTTTAATATGATGAACTAAACCTATATAAAATCTATTGGTTGAGATTTTTTCGACCCATCCCTACCTTATCCTTTAAATAAATAAATTTGGATCCATTAGAAACTGAAAATGATTTTGTTATAAAATAATATTTCAATCTTTTCCTAAAGTGACCCTCACCTCTCTTATAAAAGGGAACTTCACGTTCTCTTAATTTCACACCTCCAATGCCTTTTGGTTCGCCAAAACCTACCCTAATATCCTTAAAACTTTACTCATTTAATCCTAGAGTCCTTCCTTTGGTTATAAATCTAACTTATGGAGCCCTTTTGATCAAATCAAATGAAAGAACCCAAATAGGAGGTAAATATTTAATCACCTCTTTCATGTTCTTTTCTTCTTCCACTTCCTCTATCATTTGTTATTTCCATTCTAAAATAATAACCCCATTACATTATATATACTGTGATGTTATTATAAAAATGGTACAACCATATTCATTATTCTATACAACCTATAAACGAAAAAGTCACCATACGAGTGTACGTACGGATTTCTATCTCCACATTGTGGTGTAGTTTGTTATTAAAACACTTCATTATTTGGATGGGTATAATAACAAGTATAACTGTAGTAAATAAAAAATATAATATGTTAATTATTCTATATATATGATATACCGTCCAATTAAATACAATTTCTCCATCAATATAATGATATCGTCACTCGTGCGTATGTACGGAATACCGTCTCCACAACGCGATGAGATTCATTTCCACTTTAATCATTCAACAATGATTATAAATTATATATCATTAATAAGTTCATAATATATGAAATAAAAATGATACTGGATATATATATATATATGTACTTACATATATCTTATTCAATATTTTCCGTTAAATATGATATGAAGGCAGAAACATCGTTTATGTGTACGTACGACTTACCGTATCCATAAACGCTATTTCCATTTCATATATATACATATATTATAAATATTTATATTCTAAATATATATGATATATAAATCATGTTTTATATTATGGAAGTATTTAAGTCATGATCTATGTGATACAATAATGAGTAACAAGTTAAAACACGCACAATAAAGAAAGCGATTATTACCCGAAATATTAATTTAACATGGAAATTATTGTTAAATGTGTAGTGTAAAGTCAAAAATGAATCCTGTATGATATCATAAATATTAATATGGTTTTGGTATAATTTAATAACATACTATGGTCTTTATATAAGATTTTAAACATACCATCTACTAAAGGGAAGTGCAAGGTAAGGGTTAATTTCATAATCTCTTTATTATTCGAGGTTGTTTTTAGGTAAGTATCTACTGGGACATATTTATTATCCATGTCCATGTTTCATGAAAGTGTTCTCAAGGAGATTAATTTTATTTAATTATTTACTAAAACATCATTTTAAATTTTTTAAATATTTATTCTTCTAAATCTTTCTCATTAATGTCTATGTTGTCAAAATGGGGTTTAAGGATTTATTTATATAGACATGAATTTTTTTCAAATTTAAATAATAAAAAAAGATTCAAAGTTGTATGGGACACTTTGATTCAATAATTTATTTAAATGTTTTCCTTTCTAAATTGTGTGACTTTTAAATGTTTTCATGAAAAAGGGATATTTCTCTCAAAGAGTATAAAAAATTATTTTCATCTATATCAATATCCTTTGATAGATTTTAAACTTGTTTGATGTTGATTTATTATGATACAAATCTCCCATATTGCATTGAAGGATTTTTGATATGTTTGACTGTAGATGTGTTATTTTTATACCATTCATTGTTTATGGATAAAGTATTTACATTTATTATGTTAGTTTTAATATGAATGTTTATGTTATGTTTAAACCTTTTCATATGAAAAATGAATTGGACTTAGTAAATTATGGGTGGAGCCTGATATAGCTCCTCGATTCATCGGTAGGTCTAATGAGACAAAACATTGTTGTTGAGAAAGGCCTTCAAAAAACAATTGTAGTATTCACACATGGCCTTGACTATGTGGTTATGAAGTCTGGAATTCTTCATTCAATCATTATGAATGTTTCCATTGATATTCCATGTGATTATTCGACTACTAGAATATCCATGAGAATAATTAAATGGTATTATTTGATTTTATCTTCTTAATATTATTCTAAAGTTTATGTTCAACATGCTTTTCTTTTAGTCCAATAAATTGCTAGAACTGTTTATGCTTATTTATGAAAGTCTCATCTATATTCTTATCCTTGCTGAGCATCTGAGCTCACCCATTTCTATGTTTTATTTTTCCTAGGATGTGAAGATCTATTTTATGATTGATAATAAGGGTTAAGATAAGGGATTAATGGAATTCTCGCAGAATAATTTATGTTTTGTTTTATTTCATAATGTGTAATGGAATTTCATGTATGTAATCTATATTCCAAGGCTTCTAAAATGATCAGTCATTCAGGACTTGATTCCTTGTAATCATGCCAATTTTTTGTAATAATTCACCGACTCCCCTAACTGGGGTCGGTGTGTTACAGTATGGACATTGAATAAATGGAAATATAACAGTAAAGAGTGATAAAGATCATTAATCAAAAGAAAATTAATGATTAATAGAATGTTAAGCACCAAAAAACAATAAATATTTTTTTATTTAAAAGGCAATTTGATTAATCAAAAATGAATATGATATGATAAACTTTTTTTCAAGATCCTTTTTGAAATTTTCAGGAATTATATTACTATATATGAATATAAGGAAATATACTTACTCAATATCATTCCATTTTATATGCATAATTTTTTTTGTGACACGATAATTTTCAAACTCATAACTTATGATATGAAATGAATATATATAATGGATTTTTTATATAAGATGCTATAAAATTCACATTCAACAGATCAATATATCCATAAAAGATTCATAAGTATTTCAAATTATTTAAAAATATTTCCCAAAAAAATAATGTTAACACGAGTTAGTAATCTCTAAACCCCAATAATAACCCCACTAGTTCTTTAATAAAATTTATTCATAATAATATTTAAGTAAAAAAAGAAATATTAAAAATAACATCATGTAGGTAATTGGTAGGTATCAAAACCTTATCATATTTTAGTTGTGGTTTCACACCTCACGGTGTTACCAGATGTGATTGATTATTACCTGGAATGTTGGTCATGCATTATTTAAAAATATATTAATATATTTCATATAATGTTACCAAAGTGTAATAACCCATAATTTCCTCAACATCAATATAATATAAACCCAAATGTTTACTAATACTTTTAATATTATTGCTAAAAAATATTTTCTCATTATTTTTTAAATATTTTTTTCAATAATATATATATTATACCAATGAGTTTTCTTTTTCAAAATAACCTTCCCAAAATATCCTAATTCTTGGTATTTTCCCATGAAATAAATCATAAGATGGGTGGATTTACCAAATTGATCATATAAACATTCATAAACGTGTAACCCATGATAATATCTATAACTTGTATGTTAATGGACATTTATAAAATTTTAAAATTTTAAACAATCCATATATTTTTCATTATTATTATAACAAGAAAAGCATAGAAAAAATTAATTCTCCAGATATATAATACTCAAATCCAAATACATTGATACATTGACCTTTTTTCAAAAAAGGTCCTTCTATGGTCAATAATTTAACCTTTAAAAGAAGTTATTGACTCTTTTATTTCCTTGGTTCTCCACATATAAGACAATGAACAATAAATAGATCTCTATGATGAAATTTATTTCATTACATCATACTCTCTAATTTTTCACCGTAATTCATTGATTTATGTGATGATTTACCACATATAAAAAAAATTGCAATTCTATTGAGACATATTTCTAGGAGTCTTTTCCCCCATTTTGGATATGATGGAGATCAATAATTATTTATTCCATGGTCTTCGCCACTCAATATATTCAAAAACATCATTCTTTTCAAATTTAGTGAGTCTAAGAGTTGTGTAAAGTATATTATTTAAATCATATTTGAGGAAAATTAATTTTTTAAAATCCTGATATCATTCACATTAGTCATCATCTCATTTGGTTTCACATAGTCCCCACATTTTACTTCATATTCCATTTCATCACAATTCTGTCGAGTTCCTCTCATTGAATTAAATAAAAATAAATATTGTGAGCATCGATAATGACAATGGTAAAAGACTAAAATTGTGTATATGATGATTAAATCAGAGAAAAATCTATTAAATACAATACACCTCATGTTTTTCATAGGACATACATTTTCATTATCTATTCAAATCCATCATAATAGGGCATAATGAAAATTTTATTAATGCAAAGCATATCCCCCCGGAGTCACAAACTAGGTGCCTAGTAAGGCCCATTGTCATGTAATATGTAAGACTTCAGTCATCCATGATGCACCTTTGTAGTTTTATTTCTTCTCGGCACATCTGTTCTAGATCCATATCCATTGGTAGTGTCTATACTATGATGATTTATTAGAAGAAAACATAATATATAACTTCAAATATATTATGGTGTTTTTAACATATCCTCAAATCATATTATAGGGTAATATTCCCTAATATATGTTTTATTAATTATATTTCTCAATTATTATATGAAACTTCTTCTAATAGAAACTATACTGACCAAAATTCTAGTAAACCATATCGAGTTCACATTTCTTTACATTGGAATAAGATATACGGAATAACATCCCAATGAAACGAATTGTTGAGTAGTATTCGTTAAAAGGAGTCATCCATTATTCCCATATTGTATTTTAATACACAGACCACATCATTATATTTTATATAATAACATTATTTTCTCTTTAACATCCTTGCATATAATTGTTACTATGATCATGGATTCTGATGAAATGGAACAACATAGATTGTTCGAAAATTATTAACATGTGTTAAGTAGAATATAATTTATCATTAATCAATAAGTATTATCAGCATGAAAAGGTAAATAACTAAAGACATAATCCATTTAAAAAAAATTATATAGCAATATTAGATATGGAATAATCAATATGGAAAGGTAAATATCTAAATACCCATGACATTTAATCAATAACTTACCTATCATGATGTGATAAGGTATAATCAATAATTGATGGTAAATATCTAAACACACATACCACATTATCAATAATATTATAATTAAATGCATCCGAAGAGAATATCATTAGGAAAATATATTGGATAATACTAAATAAAATCTTAATGAAGTAATTTCCTATTTTTTCGATATTATGACCTTAAGAATCATGATAACTCTATTGTCAATACCATTTAAGAAACAGTTTATAACTGATGGGTAGGTATATACATTAATCCAAATTGAGTATGCTAAACTAGTTGATTAATATCATAATACAACCTATGCCTTGACTGTATATATATAATTAGGACACACACATATATTCATTTCTAAATCATTCCTCTTATATCGAATAATTGATTTAATTCATGAAAAGCATGAATTAGGAAGAATCTTTGGTATTTATTAAGGAATAAGAATTAACAATAATTTCCCCAATCAATAATATAACATTCAATGTAAACTACCATATATTAAAACCATATAGTATTTAAATAATACATTTTGAATTGATTAATTATATGAATATTCATGTTAAATGCAATGTCTTATAATGACAAGTAATTGAATATTTTAATGGAACGTTAATGATTACAAAAATTAATCATAAAATAGAATGTCAATATATCTCTTAGTCAAATTAACCACAAACCATGCAAAAATAATAATAAGGATGGTGTCAAAACAATATATCCCTAGTGGATTATAAATAAAATATATCTTTGATTTCATTGATGAAAAAATAAATTGAAATTTCATTATAATAATTATTGATGAAGATATCCTATTCATTTTGAAAACATTTTTATAAATTAAAAGTTCTAAAATTATTTTAAAAATAAAGTTAATTTATTATAACCGTTGATAACAATCAATTAATATTTAAAACATTTAGTTTCTATGATATTGGGAAATTCCTTTCATTCCAAACATATTAAAACGTAGATTCTTTTAATATTTTCTGTAAAATGAAATTATGCCTTGTTCAGAATCTTTTATCAATAATTATTTAATTTTTCTTAAAATAATCAGGAACCAATATTTATTATTTTAATAAATATCTTTTCAAATGATAAAAAATATTTAAAACATTTTTAAAAAACATGTTTTTGAAAAAAATATTCATCCAAATATGGAAATGATGTCGTATCTTAAAAAGACAATTTTCTCAATTATTTGATGTATAAAAGTGAGTAATATTGTACTATTTCATTAAATTATCATGAATAACCCTGAAATATGGAAACAAAATGGGGTTATTAGTAAATTATCAAATAATATCCTTCAATATAAATTCATGTATAATGAATCCTAATTTAAATTACATTTAAGAATAAACCATTATAAAGATCATGAAGGTGAAGTGAGAATTAATTAATGAATAAATTATGTGTATCAAATTTAAATCTAATAAAACAATTCGAAATAATGTTTTATATTGTCAAAATTATTTATACACATAGTATTATAATGTAAATGACAGTTCACTTGTAATGTAACCTAGTGAAAAGTAACTGAGTCATGGAGTTCTTTGTTACATTGGTTTACAATGGAAATGACAGTTCACTATTCATACTATGTGGTGTTTGTTTACTGTTATAAAGGAAATGCCTTCCCAGTTTGGGGTTTTATGCCTTTTGGTGCTAGTCGCCATCCCCTGGCCTATGGAAGGCGGGAGTGGGGTAGTCACGATACGGGCCTCAGGGGACGTGTCATGACATTAAATCTATTGTGGGTTTCACTAGATTTCATGACAATAAAATGTCATTTATTTGGTTTTGATTGTTCAACACATGTTTTAGTGTTTTAGGACACTGAAAATGTGTTTATGTTTATAATGGGAAATCGTCCTTTAGAATGATGTGTCATTGGTTCATAAAGTTCAAAATCAGATTTTTGACTATTTTCCCGTAATATTAGTACAATCTAGTATATTTTAGTGGTTTTAACTATTCCATTCATTTTATAGTTCTTTAAAATGTTAAATACACATATATAACCAAATTTTCATGATAGACATTCGAAATGATGTGACATCAATTGCTAAATTTCACAAATAAATATATGGTCATTGTCTCATTACTTCATGGAATCTGAAAGATGTTTCTTGGTTTTTACCCCCTGAGACATGTTTCTAAAACATTTATATCATTTAAAATTTCTTATTGAATAATTCATAGAACATCAAATATATAATAGAAATTTTGTTATCTTATTCATTTCAAAAATAAATCAATGGTGGTTTTCCATGATACCACATTAATAAAAGGTTGTTTTTTGATCATTAAACGTGCATTTTATGGTTTTAAAACCCTAAAACCATATTTACATGTATTACAAGAAAACCGTAACTCAGATTCATGTGTGATCAATTCATAAATTTTAATAATCAGAACGTGGTTTTTTTCATTTGATATCTTTTGTAATCATTAAATATTTTTCAAATATAACTTTATAAAAAATATATTATTTATAAAACTAATGATTTTGAACTATTTATATTATCAGTTTAATTAATTACTAAAATATAGATAGGTTATTTTATATCTTCTGGTGATTTCATTTTAATGATTAAAGATAATTTTACATTCTAAACAACCTTGTATTTTTTAGTCAAAAATCATTAGGATTTATTTTTTATTTTTTGGTAGTAGTTTTATTTGTATTATTTTTCCGGTACTCGGTGGTGGATTTATATTTATATGAAGGTATTGTTTTAAACAAAAAACAAAAACAAATAACTAGGGAAAAGTTCAGAGAATAATTTCTAAATTATTTAGCATCGATTATCAGGCACCATCGCTATATAGATAAAAGAAGTTTTTTGTGATGGTTATCATAATCTAATGCTTTAGATATTAGAGATGTTGTATGCATTCATTACAAATTTGAGAATGATCTCTTAAATTTAGAATTTACCTTACCAGGATGAGCTATAAAGCATTCGATTTATTCGGGGATCATGCCCACCATCCACTAAAATATAAAATCTAAATCATATTCCAATTGTGATCACCACTGATCATATGTTTTCCTATGAAAATATTTTTCTTTCACTTTTTCAGTGAATATTTTAATTTCTCTATCTGTTTCCTGAGAAACAACACTACTGGTACCCCCATATGGTGTAGTAGTAACATATGACACCTTACAACCCAATATAGTTGAAGGATTTTTCCTAGAATCCATCCCCCATACACATATTAGATGATCCTTCTATAAAACTATTCCAAAATATTCATTCTAGAAATTGATGCTGATTGTACGGGTTTGTATCGCAGACTTCATGACCTTTAAAATATTATTACAAAAATATTAAAAATATTTTTTATAAAATATCTTCATATCCCAATGTTCTCTAATTAATAATTTTTTCATTAATATTTATAGTTTTTTCAAAACAATAAAAACATAAGTTTTAAAACTATATCATAACAAAAAGTAAGCCTTAAAGAAAATTTATTGTGGTAAACTATATGTATCAAATGTTACAAATTAACATTATTTAATCCATGTATCTATCATCATTTAACTGGGTTTATTTATTTTTACATTTTATAATATATTTTTGTTTTTTACTCTTTTTTGGTAATGAAATAATTTAAAATTGTAATGAAAAAAACATATTCACACATCAATAGTAGGTCCGTTCATAAAACTGCTATATAGTTTCCTATACACATTAAACCACATCTCTATTCAGCCAACAGAGTGACCTAATTAATTAACCTTTATAAAAAATTGTATACAATTTACAAAAGACCTTATGTTATAATAAATTAATATAAATAATATAGAATAAATTAAAAACCAAATTGATCTTTTTTTAAAACTTTTACGACCCTACAATTTGAGGAACGCATTTTTTCTCACAATTCATGGAATTTTATTTTATAATTCCTACAAGAAATAAAAACATTACTAAAAAATTATATTTTTTCTATTTATGTTATAATGATACTATAAAATATGCAACTACCTCATCAGATACATCTATATAGATATCAACAAAGAGCTTCCATTGATCCCGATAAATTCATTTAGAAAAATTCTAAAACATTTTTTAAGAGCTCAGAAAAGAGTTATTATATTCAATCCATTAACTCCATTTAAAATATATACATTTATGGCCCAAAAGTTTCATTGTCCATGGATGTGAAACGAAGTCATGGACATAGAAATGAAAATACATATAGAAATAAATAAATAAAACATTATCAGTATATAAAAACAATTTACTCATGTCTTCAATTAGTTGTCAAGGAGTATTAAATTAATATCATCATTTCATGAGTGTCAAAGACCTTATTTTTAGAGGCTTCAGGAATATGCATCCAATCATTATAATTAATGAGATGTCCCATCATATCAAAACTATGATACCAAAGCATCTTCCTGTAGATTCTAGAAGCATCACTAATAAGAACCTTAAAATAATAAAATAGATTGAAAATATTGAATTCCTTTCGGTCCTATAAATTTTTTGGGTTTATATTTTTACCCCTCCAATGGTTGTATATATATGTTTGACAAAATCAATAAACAATTAATAGAATATAATTTTTTTTTGAAAAATATAATTCACACTAGTAATAGTAACTCCCCAAAATCCACTAGTTGGGGGGGTGTTGAACTTCTCCCTCACTTCAGCTGAATCAAGCAGTGGTCTACCAATGACATCTTGGTAAATAGTCGGCTCACCTAGAGTTTTGGGTTCAACAGAATCAATAGAATCCACATGAGATGATGGTATTGGTGGCATACTCTGACATGCTGATTGCCCTGGATCCCAGATATAAGTTTTTTTTGACATTCTTGTATTTCAAATTACTAATGTTACACTTCGATCCTATAATCCTATATCCAATGAAATATATTTATACATTCACATTATTACAGGGATTTAATTCTAAAAGTACCACTCAATTTCATAGTTTTTGAAATCTAGATTACGTACATAATACCATAATACATTGAGAAATAGAAATATCAATCTTGGCACATAATGAAATGAAATAAAATGTATCCTTGAAATCTTATTCAATGATTTATTCTCCATTATCTGGAGAAATAAAACATAACAATGGTGAGCTAAATTTATCATTAAGGGATTGTAAAGAGGAAGAAACAATGAATTAATGAGAATAAATTAACATGGAATGGTAAATGGATTATAACACACTCCATTTGGATAACGTGATTAGGAAAATCGATATTACAAGGTAGTAAATTGAAACACATTCTGTTTAATCAATGAATAAAAATAAATTTTTTCCATAGATTTGTCGACACAAAATCTCCTAGATGAATAATAACTAAAACTAAATGAGGCAAATAATTTATTAATGGATTTTATATTGAGGAATATTAAATCTAATACTCTCCAGACCTTTGAAAAAATGGTCTAAAACTATGGATATAAACCCATTTAATTTGGAAAAAATATTTGCTTCATAAGAACCTATCGATGCATTAGAGAGCTATTTAAATTTCAGGCACCACCAATCACTGTCATTAAAATAATTCCTCATAATTAATAATCAAAATAAACAATATTACTTATAAAATATCCATATTAAATAGTGAATATTTAATTATCAATATTTCCCAAAAATAATCAAATAAATTTCAAAGTAGACACCATATATAAAATGGTATATAGGTTAGGAAATACTAATATACATTAAATGGAAATATGGATATTCAAGTAAAACTCAAATTAAAAATAATTATAATAATGTGATTTTTTTATGATAAGGTTAGTATTCAAAAAGAGAAGTGATATTTCCAAGATTATCATTAAGAGTAGTCTTTAAGAGAATAATTTTAATCATTTCAAAGTTTTCCATACCACATTGAAACAATTAAATCATATTATATAGAAATGTATGACATTAAATGAAACTTATTATATCATGAAAATAATTTGATTTATGAGATTACATGAAAACTGATTTATATACACTGAATGAAATTTAATTGGTTCATAAAAACAAATAAGTCTCAATGGAATGTAAATTGAAATGAAATTCCTTTACCATATCATAGTATATGTATGTAAATATTTTTAAAAAATTTAATTAAGTTTGGGTATTTTTCAAAGACATGTATATTTAATTAAAATTTATGATTAATTAAATAATTTAAATCATAATTTTATTCCAACAAATTTGTTAATAAGTAATTATTTTTTTGATTTATTATTATAAGATAATTTTCAGATACCTTAATTAATTTTTCAAATTATTATAAAAGAAGTTCTAAATGAAAAAAATTTATTTTTTATAGTAAATTATATATTTAATTAAAATTTAAAATTATCATATTTGAAATTTAATTTTTGAAACAATGATTTAATTTTTCGATTCTACATGTTGAAAAAAATTTAGATTTGATTTTTCACATTTTTCAAAAATACTTTATTTTTTTGTATAGAAAAATACGATAATTTCAAATAAATGCTAAATAAATGGATTTATGCATCATGATTGAGTCATGGATTATTTAAGTGGAAAATGGTTTGAACTCAAATTCTCTATTTACTATTTGTTTTCCTATGAATCCATACAATTCATGGAATTCCTTGAATATATTTTTCAATGGTGTAATTATTATTAATGTTATTTTTTAGATATTATTTTTATTTTATGCAATGAAATGGATTTAATTTAGATGAATTAATGGAATAATAAATAAGAAGAAAATTTTAGTTAATAAAACACTATAATATTTCATTATTGTAAGGATAAAAATATTAACTAACCAAGAAAAATTATTACAAGTCTGAGTAGCACCATTGGAAGATCTCCCACCTACACAATGTGGTCTAGTGTGTACCCTTAATTCAATGGAAACACCATTATAAAAAATAAAATATATAGAATAATATAAAGAAATATGGGAGTAAAATTAATGTAAAAATACATATTGGACCTTAGAAAAGGGACACCGGTGTTGGTGGGTCTTTGATACATGTAGACATGGGTATTTATAAAACCATTAATTTGACTGTTGTAAAAAATTAGCTACTAAGATTTAATTTTGAGTGACTTTTGATGTTTTTTTATAACCATTATAAATTAATAAAATATTTTTTTAAGTGTTATAAATTTAATATTTTTTAAATTATTCAGTTAAATAATATTATTGTTTTTAATTAGAGATTAAATTTTAAATATTTAGATTTTAAAATTAAATCATTGGCTATTTATGCTTTTTATCAATTGGTGTTTTTATAGTTGTGTGATTTAAAATATAAAATGCATTTAAATTTATATCATTGATTAATTATGTTAATATTTAATTTTTTATTAATATTATAAACATATAAAACAACTATATTGGAAAGTTAGTTTTAAAGTATTTGAAATATACACATATAAGAATATATATACTTTATTTTGTCATGTTAAACATGTAAGATTATATATATATATAAATATTTATTTATTTATTTATTTATTCATATATACAAACACACACATATATATATATATATATTAAAATGAAATTTATTTTAAAGTGCTTAATGATGTTTTTTTAAAAAAAAATTAGCTAAGTAACAACAACCGAGAGTAGCCTAACATGCCAAACCCTCAATGTCCGGTGGAAACATAGAAATAGTCTAGTCATGAATTGCAGGAGGGAACCATTAATAGTGGGGGATGGGTTGCACATGGATCAATATGTAAGGTCTCCTAGTTAACCATGTGCAGAGTTCGGGTAAAGACCTGTGGCCCCATAACCTGGATGGTTTCGATGTGGGATGCATTCTTTATTGTACATCTAATATTGGTCAGCCATTCTAGTCACGCGTGATCCCAACCACCACGCCATTTCCCTGAATGAACCCCAACACCTCAATTAAATGTTGTAATTACTACCAACCATATGATATTGCGTCACCCAATATGGACCATCTACTCCTATTAAAAAATATTTACCCAATTTCACTTCTCCTAGTTGTCTGATCATGTAGTGTTATTCCTAGAATCCATATAAAATTCCCTAGAAATCCCTTCTCTTATAAACACTAGGGTTAATGTTAACACACTTATAAGACCATGTGGATATGATCTGTTTCCTATATTCTCCTCCATTCCCCTTTATTAAACCAATCATGCTTCATCTAGTCCCCATTTCACCAGTCATCTGCCAGAAAACTTCATCCTACACATTACCGTGAATAAATTTTCCACCTCCTTCGGGGCACCATTTTTCTGGACATTAAAAAATTCTGATGTTGGAATTAATTATGATAGAAATCCATATCCATGTCTCATATTCCCTTCAATATTTCAATTTTTATTTTTAAGGTTTAAATTTATACAATTGATCGTTCCCTGGTGCTAATCAATGATTCTATTTTCATAACATTAGTCAATTCAGTTTTCTAATTATTAATTTTTCTAATTGATTCTTGGGTTATGTTACAAATCGATCTTTTCACACTCACATCTAACTGAACCTCACTCTATCAAGATCTTTCCGTTGTTTTCCTAAAACCCATTGTCCCACTTTTGATCTATGTGAGGTAAGGTATCAATTCTTTATTTTCAAATTCATTTTTATGGATTGAATTTTTTTGTTTTATTTTTGTTGTTATAAAAAGATATACATATAAATATGTGAATATATTAAATCATATCCATCTATATAACATAATGTTTTTATAATGATAAGGGTTTTGAATTTAAATATTTATCACTTGATCATATTGATTGCCATGGTGTATTTTTATCAAATTATGGCTATTAAATATATATTTGTATATATTTATATATATATATACATATATATAACTTAATATTTTCTATATATATATATTTATATATCTTAGTTAAAGGGTTTTGATCCAAACATTATATCTTAAACATAAGTATGTGCATGTTTATTTTAGTTTTCAAAATTGTTGTTGTATTATAAAGGTGATATATATATATATGTGTGTGTGTGTGTGTTTATTTGTGTGTATACATTCACATATACAGATACAAATCAATATGGTTCGGTATATTTATATATATAAAGGGTTATTATTTTAAAACACTATTTCCTAAAACCTATAGTTGTAAGGGATTTATGTTTTAATGTATTCATCCCCCCCCCCACACACATAGACATATATATATATACACACATAAAGATAAACATGATTATGTATAGTTAACATTCTTTGTTTATTTTTACATGTCATAAATGGTATTTACCATCTAGTTAATTTTTAATAATTAATGTAAGTTAACATGTTCCATGAAAATTCTTATCATTTTATGTTCCATTGTGAGTCAAGATAATATTTTATCTTCAAACCTTCATCTGTATCCCCTAAAATGTCAAGCATGAAAAGATATGGCCATCATCTATCTCATACATTACTTTTAACAAATTATGGGATAATGCATGCAGTTATTTCATTTTTCATATAGTTATGGTTTTCAATGAGTATTAGTTATTAAAAGCAAGAAATTCAACTAATTAGTTTTGTAAAACTATTTTAATGTAAATATTATGTAATGTTGTATGAAAAAATTCTTTTCATTGGATGAAAATAAATCTATATAGGTGGTTCAGAAATGTTTTGGGTTATAACATAGAAAGGAAGTTCCATAGAAAATGTTAAAAAAATAAACTAGTATAGTAAATTCTATGACATGGGGAGTGAACCCATAAAAATGAAGGGAACTTTATTCAACATGATCTGTGGCAAGTGGCCTTAAATTATAGTTTTTAATTACATAAAAGAAAGTATTTAAGAATAATAGACAATAGAACTAACTATTTTTAAAGGATAATTCCCAAATGGCTTTACAAATATAATTATTTTAGTAAATATATATTTCTGAAAACATATGGGTTTTTCAATGATTTAGGAATTTAATTTGACGTATATGTATTTAAATATATTCTCATAATGAATGTTTATTCTTGAATGGTTTTATTTTTCATTTTCAAAACCCCTGACTGGGCATAATTATTTCTCACACAATGAATAATAATCACTTTTATATGTTTTTGAATATTTCTTTGACAACACTCTATTGTGAAAGAAATGCACTAAAGAATCATTGATTACTAAATTTTAAATTTTTTATAGTTTGGTTAATATGTAAGATTATATCTAATTATACAGATATTAGGCCAATAAAATGTCCTCTATAGTAATAATTTTTTTGTATTCATTTATGTGTCTTATATATAAAAATTACACAGCATTTATAAGATGGATTCTAGTAGATCTGGAACTGATCTTTATAGTTGCTATCAAAAGAATGCTCTATATAATTTGGGAAAATTTTAAAAAATTAAAAAATTATCATTCTTTCCTTATGAATTTTTTTTCATAAATTTTCCTATGGAATACGAGAGATGAACCTCAATATCTTGTCTCTTCCTACTTAGCTACTTGAATCTATAATTGTAATAGTATGTTTAGAAGAGTATAAGACTTTATCAAACCATTTTTTATGCTGTAAACAATTTTATCGGGTATCAAAAAACATAAATACCCACTGACTCATCCAAGAATAGAGCTATATCTATCACTTTATAGTGTTTTCTCATCTTAAATTCTATACTCATAATGGTAAGTACTATGATAGTCTCATAAAATGTTTTACTTTTCAAAAAAAATTATATGGCCTTAAGGAAATTATAATAAAATATAGGGGAGGGTTTATTCCATGTATCCTATCTATTTCAAGTCTTAAGATATGGCATGTATGGAGAATTTATGATATCAGACCATTAGAAAACAATGTGGTCTGACTATTCTATAAGGATCAAGTCCATTTAAAAATATTTGAGATTTACACCATCCACAACTCTATCTAGAAACCCTATTGTTTTATG
The DNA here is from genome assembly GCA_963277665.1 of Viscum album. Classification (NCBI taxonomy): domain Eukaryota; kingdom Viridiplantae; phylum Streptophyta; class Magnoliopsida; order Santalales; family Viscaceae; genus Viscum; species Viscum album. The sequence goes on along the minus strand of OY728125.1, from coordinate 168,366,947 downwards.
CGGGATTTTGAGCTAATCTGCTCGAGATATATTTGGGATAAAGAAATTGATGAACATAAAACCACCTTAAGAATCACTTTGACATTATCAGAGAGTTTTTCATTGTGGTGGGCCTAGTGAAGTTATGAATTAATTGCTTTCCATTAAATAAATAATATGTTTATGTAAGGAAATCAATGATTATGTCAGAAGAAGTTTTCTAACAGTGGGTGTATATATGAGTGAACTATGAGGGAACAATTCTAGCATGGGGGAAATAATGTGACACTCATAACTTATGCTAAAATTTTGTAATTAATATTAATGGTATTTCTGTGCATATTATTATCATTTTAGGAAAAGAAATTGATATATTTTAGTTTAATTAATCAAAAAAATACAGGGAACATTTTATTTAACAGAAAATGATATATTACATTATTGCATGGATAAAGAGCTTAACTAACCCAGAAAACTTATTGCATGCCTGAGTAGCTCTGCAAGAAGACCTCCTGAAAACACAATGAGACCGAGTGTGTAGCCTTCTTCCTTGGAACAACCATAATAGAAAATGAAATAGTTATTAGAATAGAAAAAACTCTAAGAGTAGAAGGAATGTACAATACCATCAAAAAAGTAGGTTTAGGGACACCAGTGTTGTTGTGTCTTAGATACCCGTAATCTTGGGAATTTATAGAACCCTTAATTTTACCGTTATAAGAAATGATCCATTGAGATTTAAATTTAAGTCACCATTAATGTTTTTTATAACCGTTATAATTTTATAAAGTATTTTATGTATTTAAAATTTAAAATGTTTTAAGTTATTATTTTAATTAATATTATGGGTTTTAATTGGAGATTAATGTTTTTTATTTAGATTTAAAAATTAAAATATGGGGGTATTTATGCTTTTTAACCATTGGTGTTTTAATAGTTTAGTGTTTTAAAAATATTAAATGAATTTAAATTTTTATCTTTTGTAAATAAAGTTATCCACTTTTTAATAATATAACCATAGAAAACAATAATAATGGAAAACTAATTTTAAATTATTTAAAACCTATACATATAATAATATATAAATTCTATTTTGTCATGCTAAACACATTGGAATATATATATTATATTTTTTAATATAAGTGTATTTATATATATATATATATTTAAATGATTTTTATCTTGAAGTGTTTAATAAAATCTTTTACCAGAAATTTAGCTAAGTACCCACAACCAGGAGGATCCTTAAAATCCATTCCCTCAAGGTCTGATGGGAATGATGCACATGTCCAATCATGTTTCCCAAGATCATACAAAACATACTGGGGGCCAGGTCGCACATGGACCGGTGTGTAGGGTCCCCTAGTCCAGCGTGAGAGATGGTTGGGACAAGGCCCATGGTAGGGTCACTTGTGTAAGGAACGTTGGTGTGTATTTTTTTTGTGTCATAGAACATAAGAATTGCACACTAAGTCTTATAAGGTGTCCTAAAACTAGGATGGTTTCAATGTGGGTTGCATTTTTTAAACGCATTTCTATTTTTAGATGCCCATTCCTGGCAAGTGAGATCCCAGCTACCTGTGATGGTTCCCTAGTTGAACCCCCACCACCTGAATTATGTATTGAGATTAATACTAATTGTTTGATCTAGCTTCACCTGATCTGAACCATCTTCTCCTCTTGAAAATGATCAACTCATTCGCACCTATCCTAGCCAACCGATCTGCTCAGTTTAATCCTACCCCCCTCAAATCAAGCACAAACACCTCCCATTCTAAACAATAGGGTTAAACAAAGCCCAATGATTGGACCATGTTGATATGATTCATCTGTAGTTTTCTCCTCTATTACCCTTCACTGGTTCTATCACACCACAACCAGTCCCTATCGCACCGGTTAGCTGCCAGACATCTTCTTCAAATACATTACCATGAATATACCATTCCACCAACATCGTACCCACATTTTTTTCATCCCATAAAATATTTTTAGACGATGTAATTAATTATGAGAAAAATCCATATCCGTCTCTCAGATTCCCTCTGATGTTTCAATTTTATATTTTTAAGGTGTCAATCAATCCAATTAATAATTGCATTAGGCTAACAAATGATTTTGTTTTCTTTTCTTTAGTCAATTAGGTTTTTCAATTTTAAATTTATCTATTTGAAACATGGGTTATTTTAAAACCCCTCTTACCACATTGATTTATAACCAAAACTCACTCTATCAAGCTCTCTCCCTTGGTTTCTAGAAACTAACATTCCCTTTTTTGATCTATGTTAGGTAAGGGGTTTATTCTTTATTTTCAAATTCATTTGTAAGGGCTTAATTGTTTTGTTAAAATTATTTTCTTATAAAATGTAATATGTATATATATATATATATGTATATATGAAATCATATCTCTCTATATAACGTAATTTTTTCGAAATTAAAAGGATTTTTGAATTAAAATATTTATCTATAAATATTATAATTTGTAACGTGTATTTTTATCAAATTATGGTCTTTACATATGTGTGTGGGTGTGTGTGTGCCCACATATAAAACATATCATTTTTTGGACATATATATATATATATGAGTTACGGATTTTTATCCATACATTATTTCTAAAATTTATGTTTGTGTGGGTATGTTTTAGTTTTCAAAATTTTTATTGTTTTTCAAATGTGATATAGGTTTATAAAAATTTGTGTGTGTGTGTCTATATAAACATACAAACATAAACATCAATCCATTTATTTATATGTATATATATAAAGGGTTCCAGTTTTAAAAACTGAATTCTGAAAACCAACTTTTTAAAGGGATTTATATTTTGAGTTTTTTTATCCCACGAAAAATGTTTTATATATATATACATATATATTTACAAAAATATAAACATTTTTTCATATATTTAATCATATTTATTTATTTTTAGAAGTCATAAATGGTATTTTAACAATCTAATTAAATTTTATAAATTTATTTAAGTTAATTAGTCCCTTGACAATTCTTATCATTTTAAGTGAAATTACAACTCATGATATTATTTTATGTGCATACTTGGATCTACATCCCTAGAAATTTCATGCATGAATAGGTATCGCCATCATATAGCTCATATGTGACATTACAATATTATGAAATTATGAACTTACTTATTTCATTTTACATATAGTTATAGTTTTCAAATGGTATTAGTTATAAAAATATTGAGATTATCCTATTTAGTTTTAGAAACCTTTTTAGTTTATTGATTATGTCATGTTACATGTAAAAGTTATATTCTTCAAGGGAAAATAAATCAACGTAGGTGATTTAGAAAAGTATTGGGTTAGAACTGAGAAATGTATTTCTATAGAAATATTTTTTAGATAGACGAACTATAATGATGAATGCTATGATATACGGAGTGAACCTAGAAGAATTAAGGGAACCTTCATGCCCATCAGTTTTGTCTAGTGGCCTTACATTATGGGTTTTAGTTATGGACTGCTAAGTATTAGGGAATAATCCACCTTAAAACTCTCTATTTTCAAAGGTTAATTCCCAATATTCTTTACAAATATAGTTATCTTATGAAATCAATTTTTCTAAAAATACATATGTATTTTTCAATTATTTTTAAATATACCATGTTGTTTATGTATATAAATAAAAATTCAAAACATAATATTATTCTTTAATGGTATTATTTAGCATTTTCAAAACCTTTTACTCATAAATATTTAATTTTCACTCATAAATTATATTCACATTTATAGGTTTTTAAATATTTTTGCGATGAATCTCTATTGTGAATGAAATGCATTAAAAATTTACTTTTTACTAAATGTTAAATTTTTTATATTTTGGTTTAAATGTTGGATTATATCTAATTCCTTGTATTCTAGATTGGTAGAACATCATATTTACTAACAGATGTTGAGTAATTATTTATATTTATATTATATAATAAACCTCACAACATTTTAAAGGAATATTCTCATTACTCGAGCTAAGGTAATTTCAATTCATAGTCTTGAGAAAAAATATTAAACCGTGATTAAATAATCAGAAACCCGTAATTTCCTCAACTATAAAGATCCCCCTCATTAACACTTCTCCTCAAACCACTCAATCGTTTTTCATAGACCAAATTATACTCTTATATTTTCCCAAGTTCCTTCGCCTTGTCTAGCGAACCTTGGTCTCACAAAAAGTCCAAAACCTCTACCCTAACGTGGCTCTCGATGAAGATATATTCAAGAGGGAAATTCCTCTTTCCATTTCTTTAAAAAAATCATGTTCGTTTTTTTCTTTTCTATCCTCCAAACTCATAATCTAAATGTTATGATAACTCTACTATATAACATGTATTCAAATATTTTAATGATAATGGAATAATTAATCATCATCTCCCTTTTCCCCATTGTTTCATTACGATATGAAAACACCATCCGAGATGGGTTAATTTATCACATTCAAGGATGGTGAGTTTTAAATTTCTCATTTCATCTTTAATTATGGTCACATGACCATTTTTATGGTTAAACCGGAGAATAAAATATGTATTGTGTCTTATTTAAGGTTATGGGATCTTTTTTTACACATGATATTGATTTATAATGAAAAACTATTTCTTTGTGAAAAAAAACTGCCAATTTACCAAAATGGTTGTCATTAATGTGTTATATAATGATTCATATTAACTCCAAATAACCAAATGAATATTTTACCAATGAAATATTCTATATATTCACCAATAACATATAACATAAATTTTGTACAACCATTATCATATTACATATCTATCATCACATGTATATAAGAAAATCGATAATGAAACCAAAGGAAACAGACACCCCCAATTAATGAAACTGAACCTCTTAACCCATCAAAAAGTACCATGATGGACATAATAATGTTAAAATAAATCAATTATATGTATAATCAATTCTGGAATTATTAATTAATAAACCTAATTTGATGATTCTGGTCATTAATATCAATTGAATAACACATTTGGACTTAAGGTAATGGATTCTACCCGAACATCCATTATTTCGTTGGGTTACTCTGTCTTTATTTTTTCCCAAATGAATTAAAATAATATTTTTTTTTGTAAATATTATTAATGAAATTTATATACTCTAATCACATGTATAAAGATTCATTCATCATTATCTTTTGGGGATACCCTTGTTTTTAAAATTATTTCCTTTTAAATTATTCCTGATAAGAAAATGTGTTTTAAGGGAACATTTTGAATTTTTTCCCTTTTTCATGTGAACCCTATCATCTTTTTTAATAAACAATTATTTTTATAAAACAATTATTTTTTTTATTAAAACCATCTTGTTTCACTTATGGTATTAGATAAATGATTATTCCCTTTTTTATTTTAAAGCCTCTTTACTATTTTCCTTAAAATCAGACTAAAATTTATTAATACCAGTTTTCATAAATACTCTTATTCCATGTTATCACTTATATTTGACATCACATGTAATGATATATTATGATTTTCACTTATGAATTTTCATATATTTTTTAATTTCTTTCTTTCATAGACACATTTATGGTACACCCATTTATTATGCTTTATGACATCACTATGATACTCACTTCTTTCCATTAGTACCATTATGTTTATGTAGGATTGATTAGGTATGATTATATATGGGGAGTTAACATTTATGAACATGTTATGATGGGTATTAAAAAATGGCCCTCTAATTGTTTTGGGTAATGTTGAGTCTCCTGAGACGTTATGTGCAACATTATTGGCGGTTAGCCATGACTAGTGCTACCATGTGCAACAATCTTTGTGGTTAACCTTGACTTATGATACTATATATTCAATGACCCTTGAAATTTGAGAAGGTAATGTTTTATGTTTCTTCTATATTACTATGACTCCATGTGTATATGATACCTTGATTATATGTTATGATTCCATATGTTCCATGCCTTTTTATATCATTATGCCATGCCTTCTAACCCAAGTGCTAGTGCTTTATTCTTATGTTTCTTCCCTTACAAGGATTTTTAGCTAATCTATTTATTCATGTTATCCCATGATTATACTATGATGATGATTGAAGAAAAAAAAAGTAAGATCATTTTTATTAATATTAAATGAAGAAATGATCTATTTAGTCCCATGTTTTCGGTTTAATGTACATAATCTTCCAAGATGCTAAACATTACGATCACCGTATTATAATGTAATGTTTAATTATGCATAAAATCATGTAATGATATGTGTAAAAGGATAGAGTCATAATAGTTGGTATAAAAGGATGAGATAGTTATTTTTTAATATTAAAAATAGATAACTTTAGTAAGAACATTATGGATGAGACAATTTTTAAGAAAACATCCCTAAATTTTGGTAAGTATAGAGTAAGTGGATTATCAAGAAAATGTGTCCCCGTCTGTATAAGAATAAGTGGATGTAGATCTAAAACATATTTATGTGGCGGTAAAACCTGTGAGCACTACACTGAACTAGACAGGAATAGGAACTGGTGCATGACAACAGGCCATGTAGCACTCCATGTTTGACACTCTCAGAGGATATTATTTTTTATTATTAAGGGAATAAATAAATTAATCCCATAATAATAAATGTTAGGGAACATATCATGGGTAACCTGGATTGAATGTTAGGAAATTGGGAGCTAGGATATGCTTTTCCTTTAACATTTTATCCTTTTATGATTAAAATTTTCATTTTTATGATTATTAGATAAGTATTCAATCCTCCTTATTGAACATTATTTTTCAAAGTTAATGCTAAGAAATATAAGAAATGGTGAGAAAAATAAATGTTTTATGAAATGTGATGATTTCACTATTTACATGCTAGATTTTATGGGAATGCGTTCTCAAAACATTATGATAGTACTATCTAAACTGGGTCAAGTTCTAAATAATAACTTGAATCATGTGGAACTACATCATTATCCAAAGAAATTGCACGTTTTCATCGAATCCTTCACAAGGAAAAACCCTCCATTGTTTAGTGGATATTATGATCTCACCCTCCTATAATTGTGGATTAAATCTATTTAAATGATAATATCTATCCTCTAGTGCTATGAAGAAGAGATATTTTTACATGCTATATATCATTTTAGTGGGGAAGTGGATCAATTGTGTTCATTGATCAGAAATATAAATTACCTTAAAGAAATTGATTCCATCGATTAGGTGGAATTAAAGATAATTTTTTTTGAATAAATCGTTTCCCTGAACCCTCCATCTCATGATGGAAAGAAAGTTCCTTAGACTCATGCAGAAGGAAGATAAGTCAATTGCAGCCTATGAATAAAACATTACAATGCATTCAAGGTAAGCTCCACATTTTTCATGAACACATAAAGCAAGGTGGATCACTTCATTATTAGACTAAAGACGAATCTATGAGAAGTGTGGCTTATTCAATGCTTCAACAATTGTGAAAATTTTGTTTTTTGTTCCCTCAATGTTTAAATATATATTTGAGACACTCAATGGTCTCACAGAATTGGGAAAAAATTTAGACAATAGAGTATAATATGGTTGGTTTGGAAAATAAATCCCTTGATTGGAAGAAGATAAAAAATCCCACATGACAACATTATGAGAAGAAGAATCCTGGGAAATGTCTAAAGGAAACCAGAAATTGGTTGAAAGGAAGAAGAATATGAAATATGGCTAAAACCATATGAAGAAATATGAAGAATCCCACTAATGTGGAAGAGGAATGGAAGGTTAATATCAATGCTCATCCAGTACTGTAGTAATGAAACTGCAAGGATCATGGGAACCATGAAAAAACATTCCATATTCTAATGGTTAATAGAGGAAATACAAAAAAACCTCACAGGAAACAAGGAAGGGGTTATACTATCACTACCACTGGGGAGGAACCGAATAATGATGTGGTGATAGGAACTATAGTTATTCATTCCTGACTACTGAATGCACTATTGGATTCTGATGGTATGAATTATTTCATATCATGCAAGTTTAATAGAACTATTCAAACACCACCTCAAAATCTGGAGGATGAGTTATATGTGAGAATTGAAAATGGTGAAATTATTGCATCAAATATTTATAACGCCTCCTTGGTAAATATTTGTGTACTAAACCTCCCGAAAAATCTTATCATACTTCCTCCGGTGGATTTCAATGCTATTTTGGGATAAGATTGACTATCTTTATACAAAACCAACATTATCATCAACAAAGGGAGATCACTCTTCACATCCCAAAGTATCCTCCAAAAATGTATAAGTGTATGGAAAAAGATGAATCTATTTTAGAATCAACATCTCAAATGTGGATAATGTAGCCTTTTGAGAAATCATATCATGCTCAAATAATTGTGCCAATGAAGATGATAGGCCTTGAAGATATGAAAATCCTGGGGGATTACACTGATGTATTTGATTATGAATTGTCTTGTCTCCCTCATGATCAAGAGTCTGAGTTCGTAATTGAATATATTTTTGGATCCCTACCTATTTCAATGTCACCTTATAGAATGACCATCATAGAGCTAGAAGTGTTAAAGAAGAAGTTAAAGGAGAATCCGGAGAAGGGTTTTATACAACTGAGTGCTTCACCATGGAGTGCTCTTGTCCTATCAATCAAGAAGAAGGACAGATCAATGCACCCCTACATTTATTATAGTGATATCAATAAAATAACAATAAAGAAAATGCATCCCCTACCTTAGATGGATGACTTCTTCAATAAGATATATAGAACCAAGTGTTTCTCTAAGGTGGAAATTCGATCGAGATATGACCAATTAATGGCGAGGAAAGAAGATATTCCCAAAATGAACTTTTGAATGAATTATGGACATTATGTGTTCATAGTGATTCCATTCGGATTCACTAATGCTCTATAAATATTTGAGGATATAATGAATTGAGTCATTTGAGATGAACACAAAAAATTGGTTGTAGTCTTTATCGATGACATTTTGATATACTCCAATTGAAAGTAGGAACATGATGAGCATTTGAATATTAGACTGAAGACTTTGTGATGAAAAAATATACATTAAAATTATAGTAATTGAGAGTTTTGGATGTATGAAGTTTCATTATTGGGGAATGTTATCACCAGAAAATAGATATCATTGGACCCTTCCAAGATAAATGCAATCGAGGAGTGGCCCTTGAAAATATATATAAAATAAATCTATAGTTTTCTTATACCATTTAGGTATTACCGATGATTTTTGTAGAAATTGTAATTATTTAAAATACTAATGAAAATTATAACATAGAAGGGAGTGATGGTTTTCTAGGCTCAAGAATTTGAGGAAATAATTATGGAGCTCAAAAGAGGCTTATCATTTTAATAGTACTCACACTCCGCAAAAGTGGAGAACTCTTTATAGTGAAAAATGATGAATAAAATAACAGATTAGGATTTTTACTATTAATAAATGATAATGTGAAAGCCTACTCCTTTACTCAGTTGAAAATCCATGATCTAAACAATACGATGCATGATATGGAGATTGAAGTTTTGATATTTGGATTGAAAATCTGGTGGAATTATCTATTTGGGGAGCAGTATGAGATGTATATTGATCAAAATGGTTTCTAATATATATTTACATATTAGGAGATTAATATGAACTAGTGAATATGGTTATATCTCATCAAGGATTATGGATACACAATCTAATACCATCAGGGCCAGACAAATAAGGTTGAAGATGCCCTAAGTAGAAAGGATCATGCATCTTTATTTATGATGATTATGAAAAATGATCCAATCCTACTATATTTTAATAGAATAGACATGGTAATAATTATGGTAGAACATAATTAATCCATTATAAAATTATTTCTCAACCACACCACTTGAAGGAAATAAAGGATGCTTAAAGAAAAGATGAGGAAATTTTGAAATGGGTGGAATCTATTTGAAATGGGGAATTCTTTGAGTTCATTATTTATGTGGAAGAAGTTATATGATTTGAGTCATGATTATGTGTACCATATGATCCAAAGATAGTTTAGGAGATTATGAATTAATAACATATCTCAACCTTCCCTATTCACTAAAGGAGAACAAAGATGTATCAAGATCTCCAAGAGAAAATTCATTGGGACAATATAAAGAATGAGATTGTTGAATATACATCAAAGTGCCTTGTATGACAATAAGTGAAGGGTGAAAGACAAAACTCTAAGGGGGTTATGAAACCACTATACATACCAACATTTAATTGTGAGAAAATTACCATGGACATTGTCACCAGAATTCCAAGGACATCCAGAGCAAACAATGCCATATTTGTTATTATGGATCACCTTACAAAGACATCTCACTTTATCTCAATTTGAGGGGACTTATAATTCTGTAATGAACCAAATTTTTATCAATGGTCATCCCTTATTATATTAATTCCTTATAGTATAATCTCATTAGAAATGACATATCATGACACTAAATACTATGTGACCATTAAACATAATTTTGATAATTTTGTGTTTTGGATTTTAAAATCATACATACACGGATGCATTCAGGGTGTCTATTGGGGTCTGATGGAAAAAATATTGGTAATTAGTAACCCACACTTATGAATAGCAAAATGACCATTATGAATAGTAAATCATTAAAAAGAATAGTAACCACACCCATTAATGCATAAATAACTATAAGTCACCTTATAAGTTATAATATGGAAATAGTAAAGGTATTGGTATTATTGTAAGTCATAATTAATTAATTTAAAATAATATGTATTTTCCAAAAAGGTGTTAATAATTTATCAATTTTATGCCTTCTGTTTTTATGATAATTTTATAAGAACTTATGTACTTTTTGAAAACATTATAAATTAAGTTATAGTTTTAAAATATGTATTTTTCAAGTAAATTATTATTTTAATTAAAAATTATATTAATCATATTTAAAATATTAATTTTTAAAAATTTATTTCATTTTTCAGATTCAACACATTGAAAAAAAGTTTCAGTTAATTTTTTGGATTTTTCTAAAATACATGAAATTTTGATGAATAGTAAAATAAAACAATTTTCAAATAAATCAAAATACATGATTTATAGTTTCATTGATGTATATCTGCTGATGTACGCCTAATAATTTTGAACTCACATTCTCTTTTTAAAATTTTTATCATGGGATAATCACAATTTCTATTATTGAGGGAAATTAATATTATAAGGAATTAATTATAATGAAAACCCTCCTCTGATCCATAATAAATACCACCCATCCTTACCTCTTTTCTTCACTCCTCTCAAGCCTTGTTCCTTTCCAAAATTAGTTCCAAATCTCTCCTCAAGATCCTCCCCCACGTCCAATAGCCCTTAGTCTCGTCAGAAGAACAAATCCTCTCCCATTAAAAGGATCCCAAGGAAGAATGATTCACTAGGTAAATTCCACCTTTCAATTATTTTGCTTTGTTTTCAAGTCCATTTGTTTTATTTTCTATCATTACCCCTCTCCATCAAAATGTTATGATAAATACTGTAACATACATGTACTGGAATGTTTTTATGATAATGGAATATGTTATGTTAATCTAACATTTACTCTTCATTTATACTAGTATTAAAGACAACATCCAAGATGTGTTTATTTACCACATTCAAGTTCGATTGGTTTTCAATTTCTTTTACCACCTACAATTCTAGTCATTAAAAAACATTTATGGTTGAACCATATTATTATGTAATATATCCTATGTATGGTTCTATAATCATTTTTTATACATGATATTAAACTATAATGCAAAATGAGTTTGTAGTGATAAAAAAACCGCTGATAAACCCAAAATGTAATCCCTAAATATTTATATAATGAATCAAATTTACTTAAAGTAACAAAATTAAATTTACAGTTTTGTAACCTTATGGATATTAAATAATAAAATACAACTCCAATTATATAGAACTATCCTCATTTTACATGATTCTATGTTCATTGAAATACGTAAATCATTTGTAAAAACCATTAAAACTAACGAACCCAAAAAATTAAATTGATCCTCTTAACTCAAAAAAATAACTAGTATAGTCTTAATATGAATATAATAAATCAATAAAATGTAGTGGAGGTTCAAGAATTCTTAATTAATGAACCTAATTTGATTATTCAGGTTACAAAGATCAAGTGAAGAACAAAATCAGACTGAAGGTAAAGGATCCTCTATTTCTCACATTTATTCTAGAATCTTCTCTATTTTATATGCTTTTATGTGGAACCATATGTATGAAGAGGGAACATGGGAACTAGAGGAAACAATGATGGAAAAGTACCCACACCGGTTTATGGTTTAGAATGAAAAACAAAATTTCAAGTGTGAAATTTTATTAGGGAGATGAATGTAATAAAACTATGTTTTATCAATGAAATTCAATTCTTATAATTATGTATTATAGGTTAATAACATAATATCAATCGTAGAAAAAATACTGACCTTATAAATGAAGAATGAGTGAAATAAAAGGAATCTTTATATATTAAGGAACATATTTTAAGGAAATAGTAACTTGATCTTTGGAATAGTAATGTTACCCTTATGAACAGTAAATTTGCCTATTGAAAAGTATCCACACTAAATAAAGTGTAAATAATATTTATCCACCTCATAAGTAACACTATGGTGTATATATATTATAGTACAAGTAAGTAAGTATTTAAAAAATTATTAATTAAGTGTTTGTATTATTTCTAAAATGTATATTTGATTAATGTTTTATTATTAATTTTATAATTTAAATGAAATTTTATTTTAATAAAATCTATTCATAAATAATGATTTTTCATAGATATTATTATATGATAAATATAATAAACCTTAATTAATTTTTTATGTGTTTGAAAAGCAGTTTTAATTTTTAAATTTATATTTTTCAAACGAAATTAAAAATTTATTTAAAATTAAATTTCTCATATTTAGAAAATTATTTATCAAAAATTTATTTTATGTTTTGATTCTATAGGTCGAAAAATGGTTAAGGTGGTTTTTTGGGATTTTTCTAAAATAAATGAATTTTTGTGAATAGTAAAATACGATAATTTACAATAAATGCCAAACAAATGATTTTCTGTATCATGATAGGGTCCTTGAAGTTGTAAATGTCCTTTGGATTTAAATAACATGGTCTATTTAAAATATTTGTTTATAATTATCAATACTATTCATAGTATTTAGAAAAAAATATTAAACTAATGATTAAAATAATGGGAAACCCCTTCTCTACTCCATTATAAATACCACCCTGTTTACCTCACTCTTCACACCTCTTAAGACTTTTTTCTAGTTAAAATTCCACAAAAATATCTTACCAGTCACAACCCACCTAAATAATCCCATGGTCTAATAAAAAGACGAATACTTATCCCCTAAATAGGGTCACAAGGAAGATAAATTCAAGAGGTAAATTCAACTTTTCATTTATTTTATTTCATTTTCATGTTCCATTGTTTTATTTTATATCCACACCTCTCATCATAAAAATGTTAAGATAACTCCCGTACCTTTAATTTACATGAATTATTTTATTGTAATTGAATAATTCAACATCATCACTCATTTCCCCTCCAGTTATGCTCGAAATGAAAACACCATCCGAGGTGTGTTAAATTATCTCATTCAAGGAGGATTGGTTTTCAATTTATATTTACGACTTCATTTATGGTCATGAAAAAATTTATATGGTTAAACTAAAAAATAATACATGTATTATGTCTTATTTAGGGTTCTATAATATTTTTGTATACATGATATTAATTTAAAAATAAAAATGAGTTTGTTGTGATAAAAAAGATGTCAATTAACCAAAACATTTATCATTAAAGCTTTATGTAATGATTCATATTCACTTCGAAAACCCTAATAAATTTTATAACCTTGTAATATTATAGATTTTCACTAATAAAATATAAAATAAATTAAGTAAAACCATTCTTATTTTATATGTTTAACTGTACATGTATAAAAGTAAAACGATCAAGAAGACCAAGGAAACAAACGCTCCCACATAATGGAATTGAACATCCTAACCCATGAAGAAACCATGAAGGAACTTAACATGGTTATAATAAATCAATTAAATGTATAATAGGATATGAAATTATTAATTTATAAACCAAATTTGATTATATTGTTCATTTATATCTAGTGATGAACACCATCAGACTTAAGGTAAGGGATTCTACCCGAACATCCATTATTCCATCGGGTTTCCATATCTTTATTTTTACCGATACAATGTTTTCTATTTTTTTAAATATTATAAATTATATTTATATTATAAAAAATAATTTATCAATATCCATTCATCATTATATTTAAGGGTCATATATGTTTTTAAATGGCTTCCTCAAAATACTTCTCGTTAAGAAAACCCGTTTTATGGGAACTTACTGAATTCTTAAAAAATTTCAATTGCACGATATAATATATTTTAATACACAATATTCTTTATAAAATAAGTATTTTTAGTTAAAACCCCATATTTTTTCACTCCTAGTTTTATAAAAAATATAATTACCTTTTTCTATTTTAAAACATGTTCAGTATTTTCCTTAAAATCATACTAAAATGTTTAAATGTATGAATTTCTTAAATTATCTTCATACATGTTATGAATTCTGTTTGAAATCACATCCCATTATATATTATATTTATACCATGTGAATTTACATGTCTATTTTAATTCCTTTATTTCATTTATAGTTGTATTATACACCAATTTATTATTCTTTTTGACATTATTCTAACACCCAATTCGTTTCATGGGTACCATTATGAGTATGAATAATTTATTATGGATGCCTTTATATGTGGAGAGAATATTCAAGAACATTTAATGATGGGTGTTCCAAGATAGTTCTCTAATTAATTTGGTAATGTTGAGTCCCATGAGATGTTATGTGCCACGGTCTTGGTGGTTAGCCTTGACTTATGCTACCATGTGAAACGGTCTTGGTGGTTAACCTTGACTTATTCTCCTCTTTGTGCAACGAGCCTTGAGTCATGATAAAGTCATGTATTATTTTGCATATAAATTACTATGAATCCATGTTTATATGATCTATTAATTTTGTATTATGGTATTAAATGTTCCATGCCATTTTATATCATTTTGTATTGCCTTCTAACCCATGTTTTAAAGCTTTATTCTTACATTTTTTCCCATATAGGGATTTTCAGGTCAACACTTTATTCCTATCATCCCTAGGTTAACCTATGAGGATGTTTGAGAATAATGGAAGTTTGGTGATATTTATGAATATTAAAAAATTTATTTTTATATTTTGTCTAATGTTTTTAGTTTTATGTACCAAGTCTTACAAGACAATAGACATTGCGATCCTTAGCATTTAATTTGATGTTTAATTATACTTAAAAACACTAAATTATATGTGTAAAAGGTAGCGGTATCTATAAAAAAGTGAGATTTTTTTTAAAATATAGTGAAAATGAATTATTATTATGATATCTAATTTATAAAAAAAAATATCCTTGGATTTTTAGATATTAATTTTAAAACAAGTGCATCTAACACATGAAAACATTACATAAAATCGGAATGTGTTAACCAAAGTTTCACAATATATGGGTACATATGTTATTATAAAAAGATAAATTGATCCATTAATGTAACATCTCAGGTAAATAATGAATATGAAATGATCATATATATTAATATTTGTGAATAAAATATTAATATTTCTTGAAAAGGGATGCTATGTTCGATGGTGATCCCAATACGCAACAACGAGTTTCTTGGAAATCATATTTTGCACGCTAATAACAAAATAATATTATTGTAAATGGTAGTAATCTCCAAGCCGATGTAATGGAGGGAATAAACAGAACTAAATAAAATGAGATTATATATGCTCTTCAAATATTATTACATTTATTTAGTAAATGTTAGAGGCTTAAAATTCGAATGAATCTAATTTTAAGCGTAAATATTCTAATATTCTTTAAAAGGTCGATTAACCGCCTTTTGATGGCGAACCCTTTTTAAAATCACTTTTTGAAAATTTTATGTGTAATATATGAAAAAATAAATCCCTTATTTAGAATCAAGGCATCAAAATTTACATTGTGTAAATTTTTGTTATTTTTTTGTTAAAGTTCATTTTTTTAATGAATAGTGAAAATGCTGTATTTTAATTCAAAACCTCATTTTAGTCTAATATATATATGGTCATATTATATTTTTAATTAATTATAAATTTTAATTAAAATATATTTTTACCATTTTATCCAATTTTGGTCATTTTAATTAATTTCACTTTGAAATTGGACATAAATAAGTGTCAATCTTTTAATTGATATTGTTTCTTAAAAACACGCTATTTATTTTGACAGTAGGAATTGACTATAAAATTAATTAATGCAACTATTATGTTTTTAATTTGGTAAAATTGATATCATTTTTTAATTGTGAATATCAAATATATCTTAGGGTTAATTTTTGGTATTTTTCTGATAAATGTTCATTTTCTATGATTAGTGAAAAATAATGCATTTTAATTCAAAACCGCCTTTTCATCCAATTTATTTATATAGTTATATTGTCATTTTAATTAGTTTTAAGGAGTAATTTAATTATTTTTTTATCATTTAATACAATTTTGGTCATTGGATTTAATTTCACTTTTAAATTGAATGTAAAAACAAATCAATCGTTTGATAGATTTTACTTCTTAAAAACTCGTCTTTGGTTTTGACAACAGGGATTATTTTTAATTAATTAATGAATATTTTGTGTTTGTAATTTGATAAAATAGATTCCATATTTGTAATCATAAGGTCCAAATTATGTAATTAATACTCTTTTGTTTTTGGACATTATGAATAGTAATGATGATAATTATCTTTTATTATCGTGTTTAATTAGTAATCGAGTAGTTAAGGGTAATAAAATAATATCATAAAAATATAAAATAACCCCAAAAAGTCTCCTAATTCTATTGGTAGTGTCATGGTCGACCATGGGATGCCTTGTGCCAACCATTGGACCCCATGGAATCATTTTAGTGTGATAGTGACCTTTTATCAATTTTATAAAGAAAGGAAAATATAACCAAGGTATGTAACACCTAAGTAAAACAATTTTATTATTGTATAAATAACTGATATATTAGAATATAAATATTAATTGAAAATATAATACTATATCCTACATCCTGGTATTTATTTAATAATTTGTAGACATTAAATAAATAAATTTATTTATGACACCATGATAATGGAGTGATTACCTCACAAATGAACGATTTAAATAAAATTAAAAGATTAGGTGAAATAAAAGAATTAAACTTGTCTAAAAACTATTGGATTTGTGGATTTATAACCCTTATCACCTTAACCTGAATATATATAATTTTGGGACCTATAAAATCCTAAAAAAGCATCTTATAATAAAGTAACTTTTTATATCTTTCCAAGAGTGCCCATCCTCCCTCTTATAAAAGGCCCCCACCTCTACCCCCTTACCAACACATCTCAAGCCTTTGGCTCGAGAAAACACTGCTCATTTTCTATCTCCACATCCCTTTCTTCATTCTAGAAGCCTTACCTTAGGCAAAAAGCTCTTCAAGAAACCCTTTTGGTTCAAACCAAAGGAAGTCACCCACTTTAAAGGGAATGTATTCTCTTATGTTCTCTTGTGTTATTTTTATTCTCTAACCCCTTAAACTCTTTTTATTCCTTTATTTTGTAACAAAACTAGTAAATTCAATATACTAGGATGTTCATATGATAAGTATTAGAGCTACACTTACACATACCTTCTTCTAATGGTTAAAGAACATACTGTTTTCGTGGATGGCGAATTACTGCCTCATGAAACGAAGATTGTTCAATCTGCTCCTACAACCTCTCATGGTGGCCATTATGATTGAAAAATATTTATTTATGATTTATATTATATTTATTTATTCTCAATTCTTCTGTATTATATATTTAAAACATACCTTTATGCTTTTCATGTTGGGAAAATGCGATAATTTCATTTGATGAAGTGTGGACTACCGCCCCTCAACTGATGTGACTCGTTCATGCAATACATGGAATGTATAAAGAATAAAATTAATGAACTTATGTGAACTATATAACATATGTATTATACTGTAATTATAATTAATATATATTTATATATATATCATTAAGTTTTTATTCCATTTATGTGACAAAATAAATGAAAGTAGAATTCATGCGTACGTACGACCTACCATCTCCATGAACAATGCATTTCATTTCTTTTATCTCCAAATGATATTGAATAGAATAAAAAAATATACTAGATATATATGATATTTAAATCATTAATATTATTCTGGAGATTATTTACTTATAGCTACATGGACAATTCTTTTCAAACAAGTTCATTTTTGACTCATGAACAAAACATCGACAAAAACATCTGATATGAACTCACATAATTAACTAATTATTATAACATTATAATATTTGATATGAATTTAATAATAAGCATTAAATTACATCCTTAAGAAATTATAAATTAACAAATGTTTATTATTCAATAATATAAAGAAACGAACAAGACAAGTCGGACTTGAGGTAAGGGATCATACCTCTCTCTTTCTTTTTAAGTACTCTCTTTTATGTAATTTCATTGAAGGTCCTATTTCTTATGTTGGGGGATGTTCTTTTATATTCCTCATACTCTAAATTTATGTTCATATGATGAGAGACCCTATTTTATTTCTTCAATACATTTTTTTATGTTTTAAGTGGCGTTGTTAGGCTGCCGAGTTTCGTAAGGGATTTTTCATCTCATGTTTATTCTCGTGCGATTTATGCTACATTTGCCACTATTTCCTATGAGTGGTGTATGTACTGCAAATAATTCTAATCTTTGTGTATTATAATTTCGTTTATGGGTATTTATATAAATGTTGTATTGTCTTTCTTTCATGGGGTGTACGTTTCAAAAGTTACCCAAATCGATAAGGGAACCTTTCACCCTATTATTTTTAAAATACTTCTTTTTGTTAGGTCTTTTAATTTACATATTATTATGTTGGGATATGTTATTATATATCCCTATTTCTATAAATGTTATGTCCATGTGATGAGATACCCTTTTTATCTCTAATCAACTCATTTTCTGAATTTCAAAGTGACGCTGTTAGGCTGTCAAAATTCTGTACGGGAACTTCTTAACCAAATTTCAATTCTTTGGGTTAAACCTCTAATTTTTTATTATGTCATACTATGAATATGTGTGGATGACCTCTGACAGTTTACCACTTAATATCCTCTTATATTGGGTGTATTTATATATGTCACACATAATTATATAATTGATATATCCTTATTCTAGGGATATCGTCTTTGTAAGGGACTTCGTCTCAATCTGCTTTCATTGAGGCATATTTTTTTATACACAACGTTCTTTTATATGATGTATAAAACCCTTTGACTTTTAATTTTTATAAAAATGAATCTTTTCTCCACGAAGAGTTGTACTAAACGAAAAAAGTATGTTTCTTTTTAACACATGTGGTGACAATGACCTTTCCTCCGCCACGAGTATTATTTGATCTTTGGCTTCCTTAACAAGCCGTAATGTTTTTAAAAGGAAAATAAATACCATATACTCTTTTATGTATTTTGGTATTGAAAATGGTTTTGATAATGTTTTTATTATATCAATTTATTGTATTGATATCTTGTTTTTGAAATGTGGAAATTTTCTGTTTTCTTTATGAAAAGACCCAGTTGGAGTAATGAACCACTAAGAGGGGGGGAATCAGTGGTTCCCCCTTTTCTTCTTTTAAGATCCTGTAAAAAGAGAACAACATTTGTCTCCTGTTAAAGATAAACTTCCAAACTGAGAAACAAACAAGAACACATCCAAAGGAAAACAATAATTAATAAGGTTCACTATTTAATAAGAATAACTACGTCCTTGGTATGGTTGGAAACAATCCAGCACCATAAAATCCACTAAGAAAACTATCATTGGATTAAAAGGAGTAAGATATACACTTACACTCGTGAAACACTGTGAAACAATCACTCTAGTATGAGTGCACCCTCTTAACCCAATAGGTCAAAGTCTTTTTTCTTGTAACAACTTATGTTACCTGCACTTCCTTTCAAATACACCAGTGTAAGAAAGTTCATAAAAAATCATCACTTCCTTACCCAGAAGAAAGGCAAGGACTCCTTGGACATGAGATAGATCAATTACAGTCCAAACTTCCCATTCTGAATATCTATTCTAAATCTTCAATCCGAGTGTTCTTCTCTACTCTGAATCTTCGATTTGAGTCTCCGTTAGACTGAGAAACTCAATACGGTGACAACCAATACTGATTCCCCATTCAGAATATCTACTCTGAATTCTCTACTCTAAATTTTTCTCCACTCCGAATCTTCAATCCGAGTCTTCCTCAGTCTGAGAACCTTAATACGGTGACAGCCAGTACTGATTCCCCATTTTGAAAGTCCACTCTAAATTCTTCACTCCAAATTCTTCTCCACTCCGAATCTTCAATATGAGCCTTCCTCAGTCTGAGAAACTCAATATGGTGACAGCCAATACTGATTCCCCATTCTGAATCTCCACTCGGAATTCTCCACTATGAATTCTTCTCCACTCCGAATCTTCTAAATCTGTGAAGCTCAATACAATGTCAACCCGTATCAAATTCTTATTTCAATTGAGACTGCAATGAAACTCTATCATCTAAACACTTCTTCTTCTCTCTAGATTATCAGAGCTTCTCTCTCTAATTCATTATCATCATATTTTTTACTTATCACCCAGATATCCTTTTATAGGTGCTGCAAAGTGTGCTTCGGTGGGAAACCAAAATATTTTCCCGCTCACTTAAATTCACCCAAATCATAATTTCTCCTGAAATCTCAGAGTAATTAAGACTTTTTCAATGCTTCTAGAATCTTCTCGAATCTTATTCCTCTTCTCTTGATTTAGAACGTTGGTCCTTTTCGGATCCGACTTTGTTACACAAGTTTCTCGGTATCACATTCTCAGACCCACTCATCTATCTTCTCTACATCATATTATCGGATCCACCCTTCCTGATTCTTCGGCATCACATCAATTCTCATCATGACTCTTCACTACTTCTTCAGCATGACACCATTTCAATTCTCGGTATGACTCTTCATCACTTCTCGGTACGACTTCCCCTTTCTCAGTGCGACTTCAGGTTACGACTTCACCAATTCTCAGCATGACTCCAAACTTCTCTATATAAACTCATGGTTCATGAAGTGGACTCCGAACTTCTTCACTCCGAACATATAACTCAGAAAATCAACTCTGAACTTCCGGCTAAGAAATTCTTGTTTCAGCAAGTCGACTCTGAACTTCCCGCTATGAACTTATTCTTGACCATGTATACAACCACCTTTTATCATGAAATTTTTCATGATTTGTGATAACTTTAAGATCAGCAAATCATCATCAGATTTAATGCCTTCACATCTCCTATCTGCCAGCTTTCGAGAATTTGCAATTTCCCGGTTCCAAACTTCTCAATTTCCAGACTTCAAATTCTTCAAACACCAGGTTCTAAATGTTCAATATACTCAGTTCTGAATAGTCTCAATTTCCAGACTCCGAATTCCAGAAATTCATGGTGTCTTTCCTTTATGACAAAAATCCTCAAGATCAACAAAAGACAATCCATGAAAACCATCTCTTCCTTCAGCTTGCTCCAAACAGTCTCCCCCTTTGGACTTTGTTGTCAACCAAGTTTTCATAAATCACCAAACCTTGTAACCTCAAGTAATGGATTACTTATCAATAATTCTATGCCTACGTGAGCTAACTCATTGTAGGAAATAATAATCATTGAAGGAAAAACCATGTTGTCTATAGATAGTGAAAATGAAATCTTCAACTTCATACATCTTCAACTTCATACATCTTCAGCTTCATTCATCATGTAAACAACTTCACTTTCTTTCCTACAACCACTCCAACAAACAGTTATAATAGTTCACATACACAAGCTATGATGAGTTCACAACTTACCCACAACTCTCTCTTTGAAAAATATATTTATGATACAAAAAACTTCTCCCCCTTGAAAAAACAATCCAAAGGTATGAAGAGAGAGGGGATGAAATAACATACCTTAGCCTTGAAGAGAAAGAGGTTGGACACCCATGTTCAACCTCAATCATGAGAATGATTCCTTCAGCAAGGGTTTTGTGAAAATATCAGCAAATTGTTCAGTAGATGAAACATATTAAAGTTTCAGTACATTATTTTCCACACGCTCTTTGATGAAATGATATATGATATAAATATGATTCTATCGAGAATGTTGGACTGGATTCTTGGTATGATTAATTGTGATTTGATTATCATAAGCCAATAGTAAGGGCAGCATCACTTCAAATAACACATCTACCAACTGTGTCTCCATCCAGATAAGTTGAGTGGTGGCCATGGTGGCAACAACATATTCAGCTTCATCTGTAATAAGTGTCACAGAATTTTGCTTCTTCGAGTGCCAGCCAACACTACTTTTTCCTATAAAGAATACTCCACCAGATGTGGATCTTCTATCATCAACATTTCCTTTCCAATCTGCATCTGAATAACCAAATAAATCAATGTTATTTAACCCACTATACTTGATTCTAAATTCCACTGTTCCTTTTATGTATCTGAGAATTCTTTTTCCAGTAATAAGATATGATTCTTTAGGAGAACTCTAAAATCTTTCACATAATGTAACAACAAAAACAATATCTGGTCTTGATGCAGTCAGGTATAACAAACTTCCAATTAGCTTTTGATATTCTTTCTGATCAACTTGTTTTCATTCATCATCTTTTCTAAGCATCGTTCCCACTGATATAGGAGTTGATAAAGGTTTCTATTTTTCCATCACAAACTTCTTAAGAATTTTCTTAGCATACTTTTCTTGGGAGAGAAAAATGAATTTTTTCTATTGCAAAATTTGTAACCCAAGAATGTATCTCATTTCACCTAACATGGACATCTCAAATACATTCTTCATCTCTTTAGCAAATCATTCACAGCTTCTTTCATCATTCCCACCAAAAATAATGTCGTCAACATAGACAATCACAATGAGAGAAAATCTTGCCTTTTCTTGATGTATAGATTGTTGTCAACCCTTATTTTATCGAAGTTCATTTCTATTATGGAAGTATCCAGTTTGGAATACCATGCTCTTGGAGCTTGCTTTTTCCCATACAAGGCTTTCTTCAACCTGGACACATAAATTTCATTCTTCCCAATAACAAATCCACATGGTTTATAAATATAAACTTCTTCTTT